>CM028132.1:143140000-144340000 GCA_016271365.2 Neoceratodus forsteri
AATGGAAGCCACCATGTTTGATCAGGGACTTCCAGCCACTGGACCAACAGGACACAGGGGACCATGAATGGTCCTTAGCGCAAGTGCCTCGTGGGAAGGAAAACTGTAGTTTTTAGGTCGGTGCCTAAACTGAACTAATGGGAGCATCCAAACTGTGACTGACAGCTCCCTCCAGCCAACCAAACTGCAGAAAACCCAGACAAAGCTCAGAACTGTTAAGAGACAGGGGGCAGTTTGAGTTAGAGTTTGGAAAGTGAGCAGCTCGAGCTTTCAAGAAGCTGCTCCCAGGAAGGAGCCTAGGGGAACCTGGTGGGAGAAGGCCTGCTGTGGTTCTCCTGCTCGAGACTGCCTTATAGCAGTAATCGGAATAATCCAAAAAGGAACTTTTACTTGTAGCAGAATGCTCCAAGATGTTTGAAGGTACAGCCTGAGATTTGGACTGAGAGGAAGCTCTTGTGAAGCACTCGACCCAAAGGTGGTAAGATACTGATTTGATGATCGACAGGTTTGTTCCATGAGGAAGAAAAGTTAATGCTGTTCTTGTTAAATGTGCTGAATGGTTATTGTGGGTCAAGGCCTGTCTTGCCAGTGACCAGATTGTTATGCCAGCTGGAGGCTTCACCAGCAAAACAAACTGAACTTTGCCAAAAGTGGTCATCCAGCCTGGGCCACTGTTAAAACTCGGCCCGGGCCGACTGGGCTAGCACCAGAGACTGTTTCTCAGTGAAAGACCAGCTTGGGGATCCAGCCCCTGCACAGAGACAAATCGTAGGCTGTGGCCACCTGGAGGGAAAGGCCATGAAGCAAAGGTGTGTTGTGATGGCCCAGCTTCCCCATGCTCCTCGGTGATCTACAGTGGGTCTTCATATTACCAGGCCAAGTACAGCCAACTGGAAGCATGAGTAAATTCAGGGTAGCTCCCTGCAACAAACCATTCAATTATTTTGTGGTACCATCTGATTGCGTCAGGGAATTACTGGGCTACAAGAGACTGGGCTAACCAGCCAGGATTGTAAATAATCAAAGCTCTGTGTAACCCTGCTGTTACCTGGGGTTACTAGAATCCCAGTAAGACCTAGTGGTAGGCAGGGAAGACAGCTTGTGAAACTCCAGTTAAATGGATTTCACACTGTCTCACTCTGTCCTCAGTCTCAGCTGAGACTGAGGGATGACATCACCATAGAACTATTGCAGCTGCATGAGCCACATTGGAATCTGCAGTTGGGAGTTAGGTTAGAATGTTGGGAGTTTTTGAACAGTGAGCTGCAGTAGTTGTGTGTGAGCAGTCTTGAAGAGAGGAGCACAGCAGTCTGTGCACAGGCTCTTGGAGCCTAAAGCTCTGATATAGAGCTACTTCTAGGGAAAGGTGTGTGTTTCTGCCAAAAGAGGAACACAGTAAGCTGTTCATGAAGTGGTGGAGACCGCTGTTACTGGTCTCTGTGCCCCATCCCTGAGGGAATGGGGGTAAAAGGTTTACCTCTTATTCCAGGGGCAATCTCCTGGTTCCAGTGAGGGAAGAAACTGCCTTATTTTTCTAAGTTGTGCTGCGGCACCAGAAGCTGTCAAGAATCGCCTGTGGGTCCCCTGCAACCAAAGGGTGAGTTCTGCTCTTACATGGGGCCTATGTTTCACCTGAACTGTTGTAAAGTGGGGATTGGACTGTTTAATCAGTGGAGGCCTAGAGGAATAGGCTAAGCCAAAGTAAAAGTATGTTCAAGTCCAGCACAAGGGGAAAGTCAAGACATGTAGAGGAAATGTGCAATGCGTTTACCCTTTAATCTACATTGCCAAGCTTTTCAGAAAGAGTTGTTTAATGTCCAGAGAAATGGCCGGGTATGAATTGTGGAAGCTAGAGGTGGGAAACCCCCCCATCTTTAGTAACCAGGTTCACCTCTACGGATTTGCTCTGTGGTCCTTTTACTTTGCCTCATGCACTTAGCCAGGGCTGAGGGAAGTACCCAGACGTGGGATTGAAAGGAAATTTCCCTTAAGGAGTCGAAGGCTCTAAGGTGGTTTAGGGAGCTACGAGGAAAATGTGTCCATGTCAGATGGACGGGGTTCGAGTGGCCAGCAGGGGAGCCGGGCCAAGAAAAAAAAAAACAAATAGTGTTCAAGTCAGGCTGTGTACCCAAAGCAGTGTGCAAGTCCGGGCTGTGTGCCTGGTGGGTCCAGAGACTGAGGGCTGAAGTGTTGAAGAAGTGTTCTGTTTCTCTTATCTGCATTACCAGGAATGTAGCCCCATGGGGGTCCGTCTATGCTTTGTTTGTTCAGTTTGGATGTGAATAAAAGCCACACTTTAGAATCCCATTCCTGGTATTGGTCATTACAGTTATTGCTTTCTGTGTTCGGATTTACTTGGGTGCCTCTGTGCAGAGTAGCCAAACCTAGCCCTTGTGCCGAGTAACCTAGTCCTTCCCGAACCCAGTCCTCCACCTGGTACTGCTGTCAGCTTCAACAGCATACCACCTGTCATTTGCAAAAAGGCAGAGGTGAGGGGCTTACATCTGTATGTGGTGCCAACTGCCTTTTTTCTTTCCATCAAGGGCTCCAACAACAGCTGCAATGCTGGCCACCCCCGGGCACTGATTCTGGCTAGTCAGCACAACATTCTGGGTACCCACTGTTGTCAGACTGATTACTTGGGACTAAAGTGCATGCAAAGTAACCTGAATCTAATCAGTATAGTATTCATTCATCTAAATTCACGCCCCCTTCCTTGTTCATGACCCCCTTAATAAATCTGATTTGTTGTTTCATGTTTAACCTGGCTTATGAGCATATTATTAGTTGGGTTACCCTACTGGAAGTGTATACTTGCTTTGCTAACCTTGCTTTTACAGGGGGTTCCAGGGAATCTGTTGAAGGCCAGATCCTGGTGGTAAGTGCAAAAGGTGTGTGCATATTATTAATGCTCATTGCTGACTGTGTGTTAACTGCTACCAAAGGTATTGAGTCACTAGGTGTGTTTGTGGGTGGTTATAGCTTCCCAGAGGGCTATACCCGGTTAGGTAGTTACCCATACTATTGTTATTCTGGGTGGAGGCACCATAATATCGAATCCAGGCCCCTCAACCTGTGGTCAGAAGTACAGGCAGGGGTAGTAACTCTAGGGATAGCGCCGCCTAGAGGTTACATGGATTTTTTCCATAAATGTATTGAGTCTCACCACGTAACTTATGAACACTTATGGCAATCTGTGCTTATGATGTGAATTTTAAATGCTTAGATGACCATCATGTACTGGTCAAAAATTTATGAATATGATATGGGGGTGCTGAAACACCAGGTAACGTCCTTAAGATGTACTGGCAATAAACTGGAGGACAGAGGGGGGTGTAACAGAAACATTCACATCTCTACAAGGCATAACCAAAGAGGATAGCAGTGCATTGCTCACCTTCAGTGTAAACACAAACACTGGAGATAACACAAAGAAGCTGGTATGGGGCACATTTAAGAAGGAATTTAGGAAACACTTTTTTATGGAGAGGGTGGAGGACAGGTGAAATAGATTGCCTAATGAGGTGGTCTATGCAAACTCAGAGGTAGGGTTCAAGTATAGTTAGGACAGGCACATGGGTTTGGTGGGAGGCAACATGGGTTGGGGATAAAAGAAGAGGGAGAGGAAAAGTGATCTTTAGGGGGCTCAGTATTATAGGTTAAGCAGTGAAAAGGCAGACTGGACAGACCAACTGACCTTCTGCTGTCAGTTTTGATATTTCTGTTTCCCGTGAAATCCTTTGCTTCTCTGACAATTTAGCATATCACAAAATGGAATGGAGGGGTAAGCTGAACAAACTTTACATACTGGTGCAGTTTTCGAAACGTTACTAGAATATTATAGTGAAACCCCTAAGCCCGTCCATTCATCCCATCTCACTACTGTCAACATGCTGTAACACCTGAAGTCAGACCATTCCCCTCACATAAAGATCCCAGCTCAGAGATTGTGTCAATTCTTACCTACTGAAACCATGGTTTCATAATTCTGCACCATCACGTCCCTGTGAAGCTTCTTCTCCTGTTCACTTAACATCTTCCACTCATCTTCAGAAAAAGCAACAGCAACGTCTTCAAAGGTTTCCGGTACCTGAAAGAACATGAGGCATGTTTAATTGATCTTGATTTCACAGCACACATTGAGAAGTCTGCAACTTTTGTACAAGAAGGGAACAGGCAATGTTAAAAATTGCAGCCTTAAGAATAAGGCTCAGACAATGTTGAACTTAACCCTGGCCCTCCTACAGCCATTGCATCTCCATCTGACCTGCCTAGCCTTAAAGGAGTAAGTTTTATGTACGTCAATGTTTGCAGCCTGCTAAAGAAGATATCTTCTATTCAGGCATGGATATGTCATTCAACACCTGATGTTCTGGTAGTCACAGAGTCATGGCTCAGAGCAGATATGCCTGATAATGAAGTGAAGATTCCCAACTATTCTATATTTAGAACTGACAGAGAGGCCAGAGGCAGTGATGTGGCCATCTATGTAAAGGATACATTCTCAGCCACAATCCTGGACTCGACCTCTGTCCCAAATGAATTTGAATGCCTGTCCCTAAAAGTTGGGATCTCTTCTTCCTTCTCACTGTGTGTGGTTAGTTGTTATAGGCTCTGCTGGACTTCAGCTTCTAAAGCACTTAAATAATATCCTAGGACCTGAGCCTCCAGAAGTTATCATACTAGGGGACCTCAACTTAGACTGGTTTTCCAATGCGGCTATACCACTAAAATCACTTTGTGACTCCCTTGGATTGTCACAACTTATCAACAAAGCTACATACCCTAATAAAAAGAATATTAACAACAGTGCATTGCTAGATGTCATTTTAGTAAATAGGACCCATTTATTCTCACATGCTGCCACTTTTTTCTCTGACATCAGCGATCACTGCTTTATTGCTTGTTTAAGATCAAATTCCATGACTATGCCTTCATCTAAGTTCACCCTTAAGAGATGCAGGCGTAACTTTGATCCCTTGGCCTTCATTACTGAGCTAAGAGATTTTTTGCCTTGGCAGGACTTTTACTTATCTAAGACAGTGAGTGGGACTTACAACATTTTTCATGAAATAGTGTTCGAGGTACTAAATAAACACGCACCACTGAAAAAACTAGGGTGAGGAATAAATCCTGCAGACAGCTCTCACCGGAGCTGAAAGATGCTATGTTGAAAAGGGACTCACTCTGGAAAACAACAAGCAAAACTAAGCTTGAAAAGAACGGGTGTATGTTCAGGAGGGCACGGAACACCTGCACCAAGATGATCAAAGAGGCTAAGGCCAGCTATTACCATGCTGAACCTGAAATTGCTTCTAACAACCCTTCTAGATTTTGGAAGACAATCAAGGACTTATTGGGTCATACTGCCGAAAACTCTCTACCTGCAAAACTTACGTCTGGCAATTCAACTATCTCTGACAGACCAACTATCTTTGTTGCTCTCAATGATCACTTCCCGACCGCAGGGCTTGCCTTTGACAACTCACCTGCTTTTTCCTTACGCTCGCAATTTAGCACGCAAGACCATGAATTCATTGACCCCAAACCATCCTTCACGTTTCAGCCTGCTACTCTGAAAGAGGTTGAAGACATCATACTACAGCTGGATCCCCCAAAAAAGCACTGGAGCAGATTTTATAGACCCATATTTCATAAAGACTGGTTACCAAGTTTTAGCTGTGCCAGTCACACATCTCTCTAATTTATCTCTATCATTGGGTATCCTACCTCCCATTTGGAAAACAGTCCATGTCACCCCTAGCTTCAAATCTGGTGACCCATGTGACCTAAACAACTACAGGCCAATTTCTCTTCCTCCAATACTGTCCAAGTTCCTGGAAAAAATTGTGAGTACCCAGCTAAAGAACCACTTAGAATCCAATACCCTGCTAAACCCACTGCAATCAGGCTTCAGAGCTCAACACAGTACAATCACAGCCGTGGACAAGGTGACTAATGACTGGCAATGGGACCTTGATGATGGGAACTTTGTCTATGCAGTATTTCTGGACCTAAGAAAGGCCTTTGATACTGTGGACCATAGCCTACTCCTCTCTTCCCTTCTGAACATTGGCCTGGACCAACTTTTCTTGAGCTGGTTTGCCAATTACCTTACAGGCCATCTACAGCAAGTAAAGGCCGAAGGTGATTTCTCACCTCTTAAAATTTCTTCTGCGAGGAGTGCCACAGGGGTCCATCCTGGGACCTTTGTTGTTTGCAATTTACATCAATAATATTGATATAAGCATAAAACAGGCCAATTTACACCTATTTGCAGATGATACAGTGATGTACATGAGCAGACCAACACCTGAAGCTGCATACTGTGACCTCCAATCTGACTTCAACCAGCTGCAGATTCAGCTCATAAAACAAAAGCTGCTTTTAAATGCTAAAAAACATGAAAGCAATACTATTCTCCCCCTTTATTCAGGCTCCAAACCCAACCACCTCAGGATCTTTTCCACCGATTACTACATTACTTGGTGAACCATTAGAATATGCAACAAATTTCAAATACCTGGGAGTCTGGATTGACAATCGACTATCCTTCACCTACCATATTGAGGAACTGACAAAAAAACTAAGACAGAGACTTGGACTATTTTTTAGGATCAAACACCTTCTCACTAAAGAAGCCAAGATGAGGTTGGTCCAAACTACCTTCCTTTCACTGCTAGATTACGCAGACTTCCTCTATAGCCAGTGCCCTGCCACAATGCTAACCAAGCTTGATAGTGCTCTATGGTAGAGTGTAAGGTTTATCACTGGCCTCCCCTTCTCAATACACCACTGTTCCCTATATGCGGCTGTGGGGTGGACTTCCCTACCCTATAGACGTCAAAGAAATGCTGCAATTTGGACTTATAGGGCTATTACCCAAAAACTACCCCAGTACATTTCTGACTGCCTTCCGCTAAGTTTGGTAGGTAACTATGCACTAAGAAGTACCGCCTATAGCTCTCTGAAAGTACCAAAGGTAAAAATACATTTTGGTAGGGCCGTCATAAGTTATGTGCTGCTCGTTCTGTGGAACAAGTTGCAAAAAACATTGAAACTCATAATTTCTGCAAACCTGTCTTCAAAACTCTATATGCTCATTCATATAAGGAATCCTGCAAATGCTTTTCTCGCCCCTAATCTTCCCATCTTGCTACAGGTAGTGCACATCTATATCCTATCTGGCTTCATTGCTTCCACCCCTGCCCATTTATTCACATCCATTTTTTCACCTTTAGCTTATAAATACCTTATTTTTGGTCACTGGTCTTGATACCTAAATACTTTTGATTCCCACAGCCATGCTTGTTTGCCCTACAGTACCTGCCACTAATTAGGCAGAAACAGCACTCTATGGTTGCTGAAACTTATATCCCTTGTTTCAGCACCTCGGCCCCTCCCCCTTAATACTCCCCACCCTTACTGCCCTTATACCTTTTTTCACCCTCACCCTCCCACCTTTTTGCCCTTAAGGTACTATCCCCCTCTTCACCTGCTGTGCTCCCCTAGTCCTACTAATTATTTTTTGATTGCTGGAGATATGTTGTGGACATCTGCTCTAATATACCTGTAAATATGCTTATGCGTCTTGTGCTGATTCTTGTGTATATACTGTCTTCATTTACCAAAATGCATTGTACTCGCTAATACTGATGCTTTCCAGCTGACACTCTTTCTGAATACTGTAACTATTGTGAACTTTGATTGTCTTAATTGTATTGTACACCGATTTCGAAGCTATCTAGGTTCATCTTGAAAATGAGTTTTAATCAATGATGATCGCCTGGTTAAATAGAGACTTGACTGATTGATTGACTGATAAGGGTGAATCAGTCCCCCATTCACCAAGGATGAATCTTTTCTCCATTTCACCCTAGTGAGTGATGGATTAATGGTAATTCAATGATCTAAGGGGTGAGATAGCAGGCAAGGCAAGATGAAAGCTCTCAATTTTTTATGTTTGCTTGCATGCATGTACAAGAAACATAGTGCCATCATCCGAGTTTTCGGAGGTGTGTCACCCCCTCTTCCAATTCAGCCAGTGTGTTGGCAGGCACGGCCCCAGTCCTCCAATACATGCTGGAGCTGTCTATGACAGCTCCAAAATGCAGTGGCGCACAGTTGAAAGGGGGAGCTACGCTTCAGTGAGCAGCGATCAGATATCGCCTGCTCATGCGCAGCTCCTCCTACACAACACACACACATGCACGCATGCTGCCCCCCCATGCACACACTGTATAGCCAACGGGGGTGCCCAATACCCCGTCGGCTCCACTGTCCTCCCCCAGAGTACAGGGTGCCATGCTGGGAGCCCACCCCAGCATGGCAATAGATGCTATGACCAACGGGGGTGCCCAATCCCCGTCGGCTCCACCCCCCAACCAGCCATCCTTGTGCTACGCTGGGAGCCCACCACAGTGTGGCAAATGTCCCGCGTCGTCATTAAAAAAAAAAAAAAAACCTATAAAGAAAAAACAGTCCCACGCACGCTCCCTGCCCCCCCCACAACCCACACCACCCACTGCGCACCCTGCCTCTCCACACCCCTCACTCCATACTTACCTCCGAGTCCGGCGCGCGATCTTCGTGGACCGGGAACACGCTGCACTCTTCAAAGCCGACCATGAACTGAGGAAATGCCGGTAAGCTGTATAATGGGATAGATAGGGTTTTTTCAACTTTGTTGCATATCTCAGGCATTTTTTGGAATTTTTGCACCAAATTTTCAACATGGGGTTTTTGGGACCCCTTCTCATGAATGCTGTCACTGTCATGGCGTTATTTGGGCCAGAAGGGTGATTTCGCAGTCACTGTGCGAAATCACCTTTCGGGACCGATTATCGTAACGACACTGCCAGTGTTCATAAGGTGGAGCTCTCAGAAGCCTATTTTGAAAATTTGGTGGAAAAATTCCAAAAAATGACTGTTTTATGAGCGTGCATTGCGCAGTTCCTACGCACGCTCGTAAGTTCGCAAATTTTCAATATTTTCACTCCAGATTTTCAACATTGCCATTTTACCACACCTTCTTACGAGTAGTACAGCTGTCATTTTTCACATCTCACCCAAAACGTGTTTCCACCCATGTAGCGCACAATGGCACAGTCGGTGTGCGAAATCAATGTACGGAACAAATTAAGAAAATCACAGTGACACTGTTCATGAGCAGAGGTCTTAAAATGGCTACGTTGAAAATTTGGTGAAAAAATTCCAAAAAATGACTGTGTTACAAGTGAGCATTGCGCAGTTTCTACGCACCCTCATAAGTTCATGACTTTGTAATATTTTCAGTCCAGATTTTCATCAGTGGCATTTTTCCACACTTCCTTATGAACAGTACAGCTGTCATTTTTCACAACATGGCCGAAGTGTGTTTTCACACTTTCAGCGCAGAGATGCGTGGTCGCTGTGGGAAATCATTGTTCAGGACAGATAAAGAAAATCACAGCGACACTGTTCATGATCAGAGGCACCAAAATGCCTGAGTTGAAAATCTGCTGTAAAAAATCCCCAACCTAATTATATTACGGGTGGGCATTGCACAGTTTCTATGTACGCTCGTGACTTCACCAGTTTTTTTTAATATTTTTACTGCAGATTTGCAACGTTGCAATTTTTTACACCTCCTCACGAACAGTACAGCTGTCATTTTTTACATCCTGTTCGGAATGTTTTTGCACCTGTGGTGATAAATGCCGTAGTCGCTGTGCATAAGCAGCTTTCGGTTAACAAACTGATATTGCCACTGTTCATGAGGTGGGGTCACAAAAAAAACATGTTGAAAATTTGGAGTGAAAATACCAACGAATGCCTGTGGTATTAGAGTTTCCAACCGTAACGCCCAACCCTGTAGAGAATGACAGGCATCAGGGGTGTGACTTGGGATTCTTGCCTGTAATGCTCATACCATTCCACACCCTGCAGCCAGTGAGAGGCATTGAGGTATGTCTTGGACTCTTTAGCCCCAAAGTTCACCCCATTCTCCTATATCGCACCCATCTCACCGTAGTTCCTAATGGAATGGGGTGTGCATAAGGGCCAAAGACCCCAAAAAACACCATGACACTTGTCAGTGTCTGCAGGGTGGGGTGTGGTGAAATGGCGTGGCCGTTATGCCTGACGACCCAAAGGCACACCCCAATGCCTGTCACTCTCTGCAGGGTGGTGGTGGGGTTGGCTTTAGTTCAATACTTCACTGCCATTTCTGTTATGCAGCTCTGTAACTTCTACACTACCAGTGCCAATGCCAGCAAGCAAACATTCGGCATTGACAAATGCTTGTTTTTTTTTGCACCAATATAAAAGGAACAGTGGCTTGGTAGTACAGGACTTTTTAGCTTTTATTTATGCATGCAGTAGTAGTAAATGTTATGCAGCAACATACTGTAAGGCAATTCCCACTGAGCAATTGTCCATTTGCAAGGGATACTCATTTTACATATTCCTGATTACAGAGAAAGGAGAAACAGTGTGCAATATATACTTATGAAACTAAAAAAAAAATAACAATAGAAACAATTATATAACATTTAAATTCAACACTATATAAAATGTGCACATCATAAGATTTATGGTTATGTGGTACGTCCGCAACTTCTAAAAAGAGGTAGCAGAAATGTAGTAAGTTGGGCAGCATATAATGTTAACCAGTCCCAGTGATGGGACAGCAAACATTGTGGTAACATGGCTTGTTATACAAACTAGTTTTTTTCTTTATTTTTCTAAGAGAACATGTTACTATATACCACTCAGATTTTTAGGAATCATGTTCCAAGTTTGGAGACCCAAATAATAAAAGGACAATTGTCCTATATTAGCTTTTCTTTCAGACACTTCAAATGCAATACTGTTTGCGGATCTCAGCCCAGGCCTCGAAATATTTATGGAAACATTAACACATGTAACCCCCCTATAAATGGGGGTTCCTGAAAATCTTGCTTGGGTGTGCCTAAATGCCCACTGCCAGGCTAGTGTCCTGTGTCTTAACTGTTTAAAAGCTATTGCCTGTGAGTGCCTTTATAGCCTCTGTGTTCTGTCTCTTTAAGAGCTACCTATATTGCAGTGTATAATTAATCTGAGTGGGGACTGAGTGTTTCTAAGCTTGAGTCCCGCCTGGGCTGCAAGATAATTGCTCCATTTTGCCATCGCTAATTGCGCAGAGGGAGCTCTGTTAGAAGCTGTACTTATTTGCGGATTATCTAATATAATAGTAATGATACCGTAGTTTGTCTAACCTGCCTTCTTTGCAGCATGGACAGTTCTGTAACTCACCACCATCTTGGTTCTGGACCATTGTGGACCAATAAATACTTTTGGGGGCCCTAAAATGGAGCCTGTCCCCAAGGGTCTTGAGGGAGTGAATATCTGTAGGAATTATATTTTTTCCACTTTGGCACCTAAATGGACCTGGAGGGGGCGGCCTTGCTGTGACAGACAGACGAGTCAACAAATCAAACCTTTTGGATCAGAGGGAAAGTCCCAAGCTGCCAGCAGCAGAGAGTCAGTCTAAGTCTGGAGTTGAGAGAGTGAACAGCTCGAGACATTCGAGTAGCTACTCCTGCGTAGTCGCGTGGAAAACTGGTGGAAAAGCTGAGTTTGGCCTGTTTGCCTGCTGTCCCTCGAAAGGGATCTTTACATAGTGCTTAAATAACTAGACTGTATTGCGACAAAAGCCACCGAATTGTGACTGCACCTGTGCCTGAAGAAGATCAAAGATTTGCTATATGCGATCGGCCTGTCAAGACATGAGAAATCACCACAGAGGGCATGGTTTTGCTCAGGAAAGCTGAAATTGCAACCAGACTGTCATCAGACCTGTGGTATTGTGTTTTGCTTTACTATAAATGTGCTGTATGCCATCAGTGGGTCGCAATTTGGTTCCCCACTACTTAAGTGTTTCATGCTTGCTGGAAGCTGCATCCAGCATTTACCTGACTGAATCCGAACTGTTCACCCAACCTGAGCCTTGCCACTTTGGCCCAGCCAGCTATTCCAGGCAGAGAGATCACCATCGATGAGAGAATCGCCGGGGTCAGCCCCCTGCTCAACCATCTCGAACAGGAACGACACCTCAGTGATTCATGTGGGCCCTGCTTCTCCTGGCATACCAGCTTGTCAACCTGCAGTCTCCATCTCATCCCTCCTGTGTCTCGTATTGGGTAGCGTGAGTAAACACCAGGGTAGCACCCTGCAACATCAGCTAAATCAAAAGCATTGTCATCTGATTCCTTTGTTGTTTCCTTGTCACACACTGAGTCTCCAGACTCCAGATTACAAATTGTGTGTGGTTAGGCATGTTTCTTCTTTCCATCACACGGCCTCGACCAGCTGCAACAGCGGCCTACCCCGAGCAACAAATTAGGCTAGCCCACCTTTGTTCCAACTGGGTACCCAGAGACTGTGACTGTGAAGGGACTCCAAAGTGCATGCACGATTGCCTGAATGAATCAGTTACAGAACTAATCAGCCATATTACGCCCCTCCCTTGTTCATTCCCCCTGAATAAATCAGATCTAAATCTTTTTGCATTTAACCTGACTGTGGTTCCATTTTGAACCAGAAGCTCTGTACTGTTGTTACCTGCTGTGTCTAACCTTTTTTTACAGGGGTCTCCAGGGTCGGACTTGTGGAACCAGCCCTGGTGGTAAGAGCAAACAGAGTGGGGACTTGTATGCTGATTGGGGCTATTGCACCTGTGTATGTTGTTTATTGTGTAGGCCACTAGAAGGGAAAGAGGGGGATCGCAGTGTCCCGGAGGGCTGTACCCAGGTCAGCTACGCTACCACTAACCCTGTCCTCTGAGTGGAGGCACCCATTTTCAGTACCCAGGCCCCTTAACATGCAACTAGTCACGCATGCAGGGATAGTAGTCCTTGGGATAGCACCACCTCGGGGTTACATCTTGGAGGCACCTCTGGGATTAGCACCTTCTAGTGGTCAGAAGAGGGTACTACAACCCCGCACTTAAAAATTTTAACAAAATGGAGGCGCTCGATACGCCTAAGATTAAGATTGCCCCCCATAAGCTGTTAGTGTACCGTATGATGGGGTGGAGTGAGGCTGAGGGGGTAGACCCCCAACAGGCCCTTCTGTTAATGGACGTCCCATTAGGGACCACTAATGCAGTTATTGTAGAGACTATTGAGCAAGTTAAGGGGAAGGCTGAGGTGAAAGGGAGGGATTCAGACTTATCTGATCAAACTATGATGGTCCTCCTCTCCTGCAGCCTCCCCATCGACCCAGAGAAGGTGCCCCTTGTTATTTTGCCTGAAGGGTCCCAGAAGGGGTGGAAGGTCATTCATCTGCACAGTGATCCGGCTACTCCTGGAGGGTTCCCCAGCATAGAGGGGTTCAAAGATAAGTTGTTCAAATTGTTAGCCTCTGAGGAGTGATATGCCAAAGAGTTAGTAAAGATGCTAGATCTTTCTGAAGATACCACTCCCTTGCAGTCTCTTATAGCATCTCCTGCCACCCCTAGAGTCTCCCCTATGGTCACCTCCCCCACAGTGATACCATCTGTACACCTGGACTCTTACCATATACTTAGACTCTTCTCGGGCATGGTCCCAGTGCCTGTAGGGAGGGACAACATGGAAACATGGATGGACTATGCTACCCCCAGTCCAGGAGTGGCAGTGCTCAGAAGGGGAGAAAAGGAAGAGGCTCATGGAGAGCCTGAGGGGCCCTGCACTGGAGGCCATTCGTTTTCTATGATCTACCAGCCCTGAGACCACTGCTGCTGAATACCTTTTTGCTTTGGAGGGGGTCTTTGGTAGCACCGAGATGGGGGATGATTTGATGTGGAAATTTAAATCTGCAAAGTAATTCAAGAATGAGAAGTTGTCTATGTTTGTTACCAGAATCGAGAGGGCTCTGCAGAGGGCCCACAGGAAAGGAGAGGTGCCTGCTAGTGAACTGAATTGGGTCTGGTTGGACCATATCCTAAAATCAGCCAGGTACTCTAGCGTGATGATGTTGAAACTTAAATTGCAAGACAGAAAGACTAATCCTCCTGAATATTGTTACCTCATGAGAGAGATTCGTGAAGCAGAGAATGATGAAGAGGGATGGTAGTCCTATGCTGGGGCTGGTCATACCTGCAAGACCCCTGAAAGAAGTGACGAGACCGAGCTGCAACAAATGAAGGAACTGATTAAAGAATAGACAGAGCTGAGAGTCAGTCAACAAGCTGCTGAGGAGGCAAGAGATACTAACACCTGTCAAGTACCTCCTGAGTCAAAGAGCGATGTACCGGCGGAAGGATGGGGTGCACATCATCTCGTCTGAAACCCGGACTATGGGTAACCTGCTGGAATAGGTATGAGAATTTTTTGACTGGGTGACTAGGGAAGTGGATCAGGGGAGGGCAGTGGACATGGCCTATCTGGACTTCAGCAAGGCCTTTGACACTGTGCCACATAGAAAACTATTACGCAAACTGGGGAATATGGGTGTGGGCAGGACAGTAGTGTGGTGGGTAGGAAACTGGCTGGGTGGCAGGACACAGAGGGTGGTGGTAAATGGCTGTCACTCCACAAAGGGAAGAGTGACCAGTGGGGTACCACAGGGATCAGTGCTGGGACCGTCCTATTCAACATCTTCATCAGTGACATTGCGCAGGACCTAGAAGGCAGAATTTCACTGTTCGCTGATGACACAAAGCTCTGTAACAGAGTAGACACACCAGAGGGTGTAGACAGAATGAGAAGGACCTGCAGAAACTTGAAGAATGGTCAGGGGTTTGGCAGTTGAAATTCAATGCAAAGAAGTGCAAGATAATGCATATGGGGCACAAAACCCTGGCACAATATATCAGTTGGGGGTGAGGATATAGCATGCACCAAGCAGAAAAGGGATCTTGGGGCTATCATCTCTGATGACCTCAAGGTAGGGAAACAGTGTGACAAGGCAGCAGGTAAAGCAAATAGGATGCTGGGATGTATAGGCAGGGGCATCACCAGCAGGAAAAGGGAAGTCATAATTCCGCTATACAAGACACTAGTGAGGCCCCACCTGGAGTACAATGTACAGTTCTGGAGACCATACCTACGTAAGGCCACAGACAGGGTAGACAAGGTTCAGAGGAGGGCAACAAAGATGGTGCATGGATTGCATCACAAGTCCTATGAAGACAGGTTGAAGGAACTGAACATGTACTCCCTGGAGGAGAGGAGGGAGAGAGGGGATATGATAGAGACATACAAGTATTTCACAGGGAGGAACAGGGTGCAGGAATACACTATTTTTAAGCGAAAAAGATGTTCCAGGACTAGAGGGCATGGGATGAAGTTGGAGGGAGGATGATTCAGTGGAAACATGAGGAAGAATTTCTTCACAGAACGGGTGGTGGACAAGTGGAACACCCTGCCAGAGGAAGTGGTGGGGGCTGAAACAATCACGGGATTTAAGAATGCATGGGATAGACATAAAGGAATTCTGGAGGTCAGGGGTAAGGGGCAACAGACTTCTAGGAAAACATAAACTGAACTTACAAGCTCAAATGGGCAGACTGGGTGGGCCATAGGCCCTTATCTGCCGACACTGTCTATGTATCTATGTATCTATGTATCTATGAGAATTGACAGCCCTGGTGGGAGACCTCCTTCGGCCATGCAAGTAGCTGACTCTTGGGGGAACTCCGAAAGCAAGGAAAGCAAACCACGGAGCAGAGAAGGATTCCAGAACTTGCCTACCATGCCCAAGCAGGGGAGTGGCCTGCCTCCCCTCAATGACTCCAAAGAGCCCATCTTTTGTTAACATTGTGGAGAAGATGGGCATACCCGGTTTAATTGCAGTTCGCCTGAGAATCTGAGAAAGGTTACTACACGGCTGCTGGCTGCTGGCATTAATTCGGAAAAACAATATAAGGCCTCAGACTGGGCCTACGAGAAAGAGTTATTCTTCTAAGACAGCTATAAGGAACATGACTCAGTCCTCGTCCCCTGACTGGTCCGAGGTGGTGGGCCCATCAATGAAGACCACAGTAACAGTGAATAGTGTATCTGTAAGGGCCGTGCTTGACAGTGGATCCCAAGTGAACATAGTGTTTCAAGATTGGTACTGAAAACACCTGCCTGATGTGCCCCTACAGCCCCTGGAAGGTCTGCACGTGTGGGGGTTGAGTGAAAAGTCCTATCTGTATTCAGGGTATATCTGGTTCTAGCTGTCATTCCCTACTGCCGTGGCTGGAGTGGATGAACAGGCCGAGACACTTGCCTTGGTGTGTCCCCCCCCCACCAGACTGTATGATGGGGTTCCCCTGATAATTGGGACAAATGCCCATATGTTTGGGAGACTAGCACAGTTATGTCATGAGAAACAAGGACAACGGACTGGGTGGGCACTAAGAATTCCAGCATTGATCAAAAGAGCTTATGACTTGCAGCAGCAGCCTACTGAGATAGACCGAGATGAGCCCGTGGGGCTAGTGTGGAAGAAGGTTCCCGACTCTCTGATGTTAGCACCCAATGCTCAGTGTACCATTCACAGAGAGGTCCATCTCAGAAGAGATGTGAAGAATAAAATATTGATGTTAGATGCCCCTGGTGAAGGGAAGCTGCCCGAAGAGTTGTTGGTCAAGCCCAGTATACTATCTGCCCGTGCCCATGCTTATGCCCGCCGAGTGATGGTGCGAGTTAGGAATGTGTCAGATCGGGAAGTCCGTGTGAACCCGGGGATGTACGCTGGCTACAGTACACTGCGCAGACACTGCAGTATTACCCAGCAATAAGTACTCTGGTGAACAGGAGAAAGTGACCCAAGACTTATTTGACTTCGGTGATTCCCCTTTTGTCTGCCGAGTGGAAGACCCAAATTAGCAGGAAACTTGCCCAGAGAGACCAAATGTTCTCACTAAAATAGTGGGACATGAGATGTGTCCATGGTGCCGAGCATAACATACGCCTACATGATGACCATTTCAAGTGAGGTCCAGACACCTTGCCCCAGCTGACATCAACAATGTTAGAAGGCACCTACAGGAAACGCTTACTGCTGGCATTATTCAAGAAGCAAGAAGCCCATATGCATCCCCCATCATAACTGTGTGTAAAAAGAATGGATCCATGAGGATGCGTGTAGATAATCGGACCCTAAACTGGTGGACCGTCCCAGATCAATACACCATGCCACGCATACAGGATGCCCTGGATTGCCTGAACGGGGGTCAGTGATTCTCAGTACTGGATCTCCGCAGCGGATATTATCAGATTCCAATGGCTCAGGAGGACCGTGAGAAAACAGCCTTCATCTGTTGTTTGGGGGTTCTACAAATTCCTGAGAATGCCACAGGGCATTTCAGGTTCCCCTGCCACCTTCCAGATATTAATGGAACATGCGGTGGGAGACATGAACTTGCTGGAATGTTTAGTGTACTTGGATGATCAAAGAAAATGATACTGGATATTGAGAGGCCCACTCTCCCTTATAGTCCAAATGAATGAAACAAATATAAATAGTGTCCAAATAATGTATTCATTTATCTTCCAGGCTTAAACTCGACGTTTCGGGAATTAACCCTTCATCAGGACACTGGTCATACATCTAAAAAAATATATAATAGACATACTTAATTTTCAATTTTTCATAACTGCAAATAATTGAATAGTATCGATATAAACATGAACAAAAGCAAAAGCAAGTCCTTACATTATTTACAGGCAAAAACCTTTCATTTCTTCTTGTTCATAAGCATCAGGTTCAATGTTTGGCCACTATTAAACATCAACCAAACAAACAGAAAAAGTTATCCAGGTCCAAAGTTTCTTGTTCATTAATTCTTTTTAACAAATGTCATCTATTTTCCAAATATAAATCCTAATTTATTCAAATATTTCAAAAACATGTTTATTTGTTGGTACTTTGCCTGTAAAACCTACTCGTATGAAAACGGTTCAAACATGACACAATTAGAACGCAATATATCTCCTGGTTATTCTTATTTTAATTATTATTATTATAATTATCATCACCCTCCAACGCCACGCCGTTCTTCCTACTCATCAAATAAGTAAGTCTAACACTTAGAAACTGTGGAGGTTCTGGTACTTGGAAAGATTTGTTGGTATTGACGGTTTTGCTGGCACTTTGTCCGTTTGATTTTTTTCTCTTTTTTTGCTAAATAACGATACTATTGGAGGGTGATGATAATTATAAGAACCTAGAGGACACAACAAAAGGTTTTCCGCCCACAGGTTAGCGCCTTTTAAAGTTATTATTACATTCATTGAAACTAATGATAAACGCCTGTCATGGTGTTAAGGAAAATATTTAAAGGTTTACAGATTAGATAGTAAAGTCTGTTTAACTTATGTTATTTAGTTTCCCCCCCATTTTATTGAACAAATAAGAATAACCAGGAGATATATTACGTTCTAATTGTGTCATGTTTGAACCGTTTTCATACGAGTAGGGTTTACAGGCAAAGTACCAACAAATAAACATGTTTTTGAAATATTTGAATAAATTAGGATTTATATTTGAAAAATAGATGACATTTGTTAAAAAGAATTAATGAACAAGAAGCTTTGGACCTGGATAACTTTTTCTGTTTGTTTGGTTGATGTTTAATAGTGGCTGTAAGAGGGAGTCAAACATTGAACCTGATGCATATGAACAAGAAAAAATGAAAGTTTTTTGACTGTAAATAATGTAAGGACTTGCTTTTGCTTTTGTTGATGTTTATATTGATACTATTCAATTATTTGCAGTTATGAAAAATTGAAAATTAAGTATGTCTATTATATATTTTTTTAGACGTATGACCAGTGTCCTGATGAAGGGTTAATTCCCGAAACATCGAGTTTAAGCCTGGAAGATAAATGAATAAATTATTTGGACACCATTTATATTTGTTTCATTCATTTGGACTATAAGGGAGAGTGGGCCTCTCAAGATCCATTATCGTTTTCTTTGATTCTATAGCGTCAGCTATTTACTGGATTCTAGCTCACCCCTTGTTGGAAGAACTATATTTTAAATTATTTGAAGACCTGGGGCTGTACTGGATGAATCCCTTTTTCTGTACTTGGATGATGTCATCATTTTTGGATGCACACTAGAGGAACATGAGGACCATTCAAAGTCCTCGATCGTTTGGAAGAATTCAGCCTCAAGTTATCCATAGACAAGTGCCAGTTTTTTCAAAAGTCTGTGAAATATGTGGGACACATAGTGTCAGCTGAGGGGATACAGATACAGGGGGATACAGGACCCCAGCAAATTGGAGTCTCTGAACACCTGGCCCCTGCCTACCAACCTAAAAGAGCTGCAGCATTTCCTGGGGTTTTGCGGCTACTATCACCAATTCATTAAGGACGATTCAAAGGTAATCCGTCTGCTCCTTAATCTTACCAAGGCTATCCTCCAACCAACCGCAGATACAAGAAGAGGTCCCTCAAAGAAGAAGACAAGGTATATTTTTAAACAGGGGAACCTTTTGGAACCCTTTGGACCCCAGCGTGTGAGACAGCCTTTTTCAAAGTCATCTATCAGCTTACCCACACCCCAATCCTTGCATATGTTGATCCCACCAAACCATATGTCCTGCACACACATGCCAGTCTGCAGGGGCTTGGGACGGTACTATATCAAGAATATGATGATGGCCTGAGACCTGTGACCTTCACCAGCCGCAGCTTGACACCCTCCGAGCAGAATTATCCTGTGCACAAGTTGGAGTTCCTCGCTCTAAAGTGGGCCATAGTCGATCAGTTTCATAAGTACCTCTATGGGGCCAAGATATTAGTAAAGACTGATAACATCCCTCTAACGTATGTACGTACTTCAGCCAAGTTGGACGCCACTGGACACGGGTGGCTTTCTGCTCTATTGATTTATGATTATGTGGCTGAATACCGGCCTGGACTGAACCATATTGATGCTGACGTCCTTTCATGGCGGCCAAGTTCAAAAGACAATTAGGTGAGGCTACCTGAACATTCTATTAAAGCACTGTGCCAAAAATTTGACAAAGATTAGCAACTATCTGCCGACACAGTGAACTGCCTGGTGGACTGTTTGGGCTCCCCCACAATACCTGCATACCTGCAGCTTATTGCCATTCTTCTCCATTAGATATCAGTGCTTTGCCCCAGTTTGATAATGACAGCATTCAGCGGGCTCAGTCCCAAGACCCCATGAGTCAGCCTGCAGTTGATGCACTCCGGGGTAGGAAAGATTTGTCCAAGTTACACTCCACCGATCTACGAACTGCATTACTGTTTAAGGAAGGCCCTCGACTGAAGCTACAAGATCAGTTACTCTATCGAGAGACAGTAGATTGGCGGGGTCAGTTAGACAAACAGCAATTGGTACTACCCACAGTCTAAGCAGCTGGTGCTGAGGTCTCTACTCAACTACAAGGGACACCTCGGTATTGACCGGACCCTCAATTTAGTACGATCCTGATTCTACTGGCCAAAGATGGGGACAGATGTTAAGCATCATGTAAAGACCTGCAGTCGATGCCTCCAGAGAAAAGCCTTGCCCCAAAAAGCTGCCCCACTTGTCAATATGTGCCCCCATGGAACTGGTTTGCATAGACTTTCTGTGTCTGGAGCCTGACCAAAAGAACACTGGCAATGTACTGGAAGTAACCAATCACTTTACCTGAGACACACAAGCTTTCCTGATGAAGGATTAAAAGGCCTCTACAATGGCCAAGGTGCTAGTAGAAAAGTTGTTTGTCCACTATGGTGCACCCCAACATATTCATTCTGACCAAGGAAGAGACTTTGAAAGTAGACTAATCAAAGAAATGCTTTCTCTGTGGGGGGTGCGAAAGTCCAGAACCACTCCCTATCATCCTCAGGAGGATCCGCAGCCAGAACGCTTTAACAGAACCCTTCTGGACATGTTGGGCACTCTCCATCCTAAAGACAAGTGTAAGTGGAGTCAGCAGATTAGCACCTTGATACACGCTTACAACTGCACCAAAAGTGATGCTACCGGATTCTCTCCCTATTGTCTCATGTTTGGGAGGGAAGCCCGGTTGCCCATAGATGTTTGCTTTGGGGTCTCCCCGTATGGGGTCCAAGCTGAGAAATATTTACAATATGTACAGAAACTGAAAGCTCAACTGAACCATACATACCAGCTGGCTCAAACAATGGCTGCCAAACAAAACCTTGCTAACAAGGAGAGATATGATCGACAAGTAAAGGCCCAGGAACTGTTGCCCAGAGATAGAGTTGCATTGCGTAATTTGGGATTGCATGGCAAGCATAAAATTGCTGATAGGTGGCAACATCTTCCTCATGTAATAGTTGGCAAATCGGATGACCTGCTGGTGTGCAAAGTGTGCCCTGAAAATGACTCTAAAGCGGTCAAGACCATGCACAAGAACCACCTACTGCCCATCGGCCAAGTGATCATTGATGCTGAACCGACAAGTGACGCCACTCCTGGGCTGATGACTTGTGCTGCTGCTAAGAAGAGACAGAGTCAACCTGCCCAGTTGTTCCAGACCAGTGTTCCCATTTACCCCCATCTGTACTTGATTCAAGTACAAATTATGAAATGCAAGTACATTTTTGTGTGAAGGGGGTACACTGTACCCCATAATTCTGTTTGAAGTATATGTACCCCACAAAAATGTTGTACAAATGATAGAATAAACCCTTATAATTTATTCCGTACCCCCTGAAAATTTTGGGAGAGGGTGCACTGCACCCCCAGATCTGCAACCTTAATTGGAACACTGTTCCAGACCCAAGGGGCCCCCCCCCCCCGGCAGGCCCAAGATGATAGTGACTGTCAGTCTAACTCTCATGAAAGTGAGTGTGACAATGCTTTATTATCCTTCTTATGAATCAAGTCAATTGTTCTGAGGAAACCCTATGCATAATTATGGGGACAAAGCTGGGCCTTCAGGACTGTGCAAGTCCCCAGCTTCTTCCTTGGTACCAATGCCCCCCCAAAAGTGAGGTGCGAGTATTATGTCTGAAGTAGCAGATTTCTTGTGTCTAGTGGAACTATCTGAGTTACCTGAGGAAGAATCTGATGTAGTAAATCTCCCTGGTGACATACCAGAACAATACAACAGTGTTGACAGCACCCCTCTTGTGCCACAAAGTTCAATGATTCAAGAGTTCCCTCAGGATGAGCAACCTGGGCCCTCTTCCGAAGATAAGTTAGTCACTAAAGGACAGGCCCCATTGTTCCAGGCCTGAGGACCCAGCTAGAGGCAAAGAGGGGGAAGGGGGAGGAAGGGAAAAGGATGGATGAGATGGACAGGGAGGAAGAATGACATTACAAAAGGGGTAGGACGGTCCCAGACATAGGGGGCAAGGGATAGGTCAAGAGGGAAGAGAGAGTGAGGGCAAGGGACGGAAGGGGTGGGGAAATAAGGGGGTTTTAAGGGGCAGCCCAAGGGAGCTCTCCCTCACTTCAGTTGCAAGGGCAAGAAATTTGATTAGGTCTTAGCACATCAGGAGAGTTCCTGAGAATTGGTAAGGTACAGCAGGTTTCTGTATGTAGTTTTTTTATGTTAATTGCCTTTTCAGAGGTTTTTGTGGTGTTATAAAAAAAATAAAAAAAAAAATAAATAAAATAATAATATGAATTTGAAGTTCTAGTTTTGTGGCTTATAAGGTGGCTATGGTTGATGTGGAGCTGTCTGGTGTAAAAGGTGAATATGAATTGCAGTTTTTTGGTGCCTAGGAAGGAACATGGCTAGGGCAAAGGATTTGCGCGCCGATGAGCAGCTGAGAGCACTTGTGTTTGGCAAATCTGGGTTTGGGAAGCAGGCGTTTCGGTGTGTTGGTTGTAAGAGGGGACAGCAAAACCCCCAGGTGTACAGATGCTGCTGGTTTAGGAAAGAACTGCATCAGGGGCGAAGCGGAGAACCGCATGGTTTGTGATGGGTGCTCAGGGGGCTCCTTCTTGTCGACTGGAGGCACTGGGGCCATTGTCAGGGGCTTGCGAGAGCCAGCAGTGAGTACAGCGCGGCTGCGAGAGCAGCGGTATGAGCAGGCAGGCTCGGAATGGGCAACAAAGTTGGCGATGGGGTCGCTGGGGTTATGTGAGGCACAGCTGGCGTGGGATGAACTCGTGGCCTGTGAAGGAGAGCGAGCCAGCCGTAAGGCATTCAGTTGGCTGGGCGGTGGTTGGAGGCCAAGGCACGGATCCAGTTGTTGTGGCAGCATGGCCAGGGAAGGGGTGCTGAGAGCATTCACATTTGTTGTAAAAAAAAAAAAAAATGCAGAACTTTGCTTTTTCAGTGGTTGGATCCAAGCGCCAGGGCTTGGGACCGAGCATGGAAAGGATTGGCAGTAGATTGGGGATAAGCATGCTGAGAGAGCAAGATGGGTCAACTCAAGGGAGGGAGGGGGACAGCAGAAGGGTAGCGGATGAGGCGGATTGGCAGAACCGGGCCCTACCTCATGTCGCCGGCAAGGGGAGCGATATCACCAGGTTAAGCAGTTTTTGTGGTGGATGCAGGACAGATGAACCAGCTGAGGTCATGCGGGCAGAACATTAAAAGGCCACAGCTTTATGGAGGACGTAGTGCAGGGGGAGAGCCCCTCACGATGGGACCTGGAAGGAGGCTGGTGAGGTCGAGGAAAGGACTTACTGGGCCTGGGACTGTCTGAATGGGGCCACGGAGGGCTGAAGGGGCAGCAGAACGACCGCGTGGTTGGACGCCATTTTGTAGCACGGCCACATGGTGGTGGCCATTTTTATGTTAGGCCAGCTGGTGAGATGCCAGGGCATGTGAAGAGAGTACAGGAAGCACAGCGGCCAGAAGAGGGCTCACCAGTTGAGTACTGGGGCCTCTTGGGGGGCAAGAACAAAAGGGATGAGGAGTGGGGAGTAGAGGAGTGGGCCACGATGGGTAAACATGGCAGGGAAGTGACTGCGGGGCAGCTGCCATTTTGTGGAGCGACCATGGGTTGGCCACCATTTTGTAATTGGGCTGCATAGGCCATCATGGAAAAACACCGTCCGCAGGTGGGCCACCATCCTGTAAGGGACCGCGTGTAATAGCCATCTAGCCATGAACAGCAGATCGTGGTGTGCAGAGATTGGGTTCGAATGGGGGGTGGTGGAGGCGGGGGCCTCACAGTGCTGCCCTGGTGGTGATATGGGCTGTGCGAAGCCCAAGTTCAAAATGAACAGTGTAAAAAAAAAAAAAATACATTTTTGAAGGGGGGGGTGGGTAGCAGCCAGAACGGAGGGCCTACGCGGAGAGTGGGGGAGGGATGGCACAGACTGTTACTTTGGGGGCATTGGAGGGCAGGCCAAAGCCCCCGAATAGAGGCAGGGGTGCTCTGGTAGGTGACAACAAGTAACTTAGCTTTATCGTTGCAGACATGAATACAAGAGGCGCAACAGCCATGAAGGTGGATGCAAGGAAATTGATTATGGATTTGGTGGACAGGGCGCACAAGGTGCTGGATGTAGTGGATGATTCAGGGGTGGATGCAGCACCCGGCACGGGTTTGAAGAGGAGGGACAGGGCAGGCTCATATGGGAAGTGGAAGGGTAACAAAAAGGGGGGGCTCCCACCCCGAAAGTGCCCAGGCCTGAACCCTTGCAGCCAGAACCAGTCCCGACTCCGGACCCCATTCCAAGTGGCATACCACTCCTGGAGCTGAACCCAGCTCCGGGGCCAGCACCTGCGCCCAACCTAGAACCCCAGCCAGGACCATCTCCAGTGCCGGCGCTGACGATACCACAGCCAGTACCAATGCCGAACCCGTGGCCACTGCCAACTCCGTTAACCTCAATCCCGGATCCCATACCTGGGCCAGAAAGAGTTCCTGGTAATAACGATGGTACAACAGTTGGAAGCATGATGAAAGAATATGTACAGCAATTGTTATTGGGCATTGAGGGAGATGGGATTAGTAGGCTGCAAAAGGTCTTAGGGAAACTGGAAAAAGGGAAGACAGCCGAGAAGGCCCTGGAGGAAGGGAGCTCGGAAACAGGGAAGTCAGAGGGGCAAGAGGGGGTGGAGTATTGGTGACTATGTGCCACTAGCCACAAAGGAGAAGATTTGGAAGGGTGAGTTTGTGTACATTTTTGTATTGACTGACAAGAAAACAGCAGAGCAGTATGAAGAAAAGGAAGGCCTGGGGAAAAAAAGAGCTTGCGGCTGCGGTGGTTTTAGTTAAAAAGGGAAGAACCGAAAGGCTACTATAAGGGAAAACATGGGATGCATGGTCCCTAGGTTTTACATATTACAGTGCAATAGTACAGGAGAAAAAGCCGGAAATGGAATTCCGCTGTTAGCATATTCCTTGATCGGGAATCGTATAAGATGATGGGAGGCACGAATTGGCTGCAATACGATGAGAAGTTTAGGATTAGGATGGCAAACTATGGAGTAAAATGTCACTGGGATTCTCGCCATAATGATTTGTGGTGGGAGACCATGACAGTAGTGGGGAATTGGTCCAGGTGGACCGACAGATACCAGAAGTGTTGCTGGGGGCACCATAGAGCGTATTGTTCATTTCCCAACTGCAGATTCAAGCATGTCTGCTCCAAGTGTGGGGGAACCCATCCGGCCACAAAGTGCAGCCCATATGAGGGTGGCAGAGGAGGCTCGCAGCGGGCCATTCCTTTCAGGGGGCCACAGGTGGGCACAGAGGTGGACATTGGGATAATTCAGGGAGAGGAAGGGGATATGGGGGGGGAAGTAGAGGATTTCACCATGGGGGAGGTAATAAGGAGGGTGTTCGAACCTTCCCGATGACCCGGACCCCCATAAGACCAGAGGTAGTAGAGAGATGAACCAAGGGGTATCCAGATGTGGAGGCCGGTGGGGCATTGGTCCAAGGGTTTAAACACGGTTTTAATTTGAAATATCAAGGGCCAAGAAAGGAGCTGTGGGCAGAGAATCTCAAGTCTATAAAAGGGAAGGAGCATTTATTAATGGAAAAAATACGGAAGGAAAGTCTAGCAGGATGGGTGGAAGGTCCCTTCTGGGTACCACCCTTTAGGCACCTTAGGGTGTCACTTTTGGGCCTGGTGCCTAAAAAACAAGAAGGAGAATTTAGGGTAATTCACCACCTGCCTACCGGACAGGGAGTCGGTTAATGATTTGATTGGGGAGGAGGACAGCAAGGTGTCGTATGGGACCCTGGAGGATGCAGTCAGCTTGATCACGACAAAGAAGGAAGCCTGACTGGCAAAAACAGATACTGAGTCAGCTTTCCGGCTCCTTCCAGTTAGGAAGGAAGATTGAGATTTACTGGGTTTCCAGGTGGAGGGGAAGTACTATTTCGACAAAGCCATGCCGATGGGCTGCTCTGTGGCATGCGCCACATTTGAAATGTTCAGTACTTAGTTACAGTGGGTCTTCCTGGAGAGATGGGGGCATGGGGCAGTGGTCCACTATTTGGATGACTTCCTCTTCATTGGAGAAGGAAAGGCGGGGGTCGAGCTAATGCTGGTGGATTTTGAGCTTATGTGTAAGAAGTTGGGAGTACCACTAGCTGGGGATAGAATGGAGGGTCCAAGTAGGTGCCTGGAGTTTTTGGGGATTGAGGTGGATGCCGAACAAGGTTTGTTCAGATTACCAGAGCAAAAGATATTAAAGATAAGGCCATTACTAGGGGAGGTGACTCGGAAGAGAAGGGTACCTTTAAAGAAGGTGCAGCAGGTACTGGGTCATGTGAATTTTGCATGCAGAGCTATGGGACCTGGACGCACGTTTACATGTCGCCTGGCCAGGGGCACATAAGCCGCACTATTGGGTGGACTTGAAAGCTGAAGTCAGAGAAGACATGAAGGTGTGGGAACAATTCCTGGCAACACATAATAGAATTGCATTCTGGCAGAAGGACTGGTTGTTCAATACCGACCTTGATCTGTATACGGATGCCACGGGGGAGAATAGAGGTAGGAGCGTATTTTAGAGGAAAATTGTTTGCAGAACCCTGGCCCCAAGAGTGGGTGAGGAGAGGGCTCACGTGTGTCATCACAATGTTGGAGCTATTCCCCATGTGGGTGGCAACAGTACTGTGGGGGAGGCATTAAGGAACCAGAATGTAACCTTCTGGTGCGACAACAGGGCAGTGGTCAAGGTCTTGAACAGCAAGGGGGCCAAGTTTGACATTGTGGTGAGGGTGCTGCGACAACTGGTATTGCAGAGTTTGAGGCTCAACATGAGCTTTAGAGCCAGGCACATATCAGGGGTCCAGAATACAGTGGCTGACAGCCTCTCCCATCTGCAGATGGCCAGATTTCGAACAGTAGCGGAGGGGGCAGACCCAACGGGGACCAAGATTCCGGAGGTATTATGGGAGATTGGTTGGAAGGAGACGAATATCTATTCTGGAGCTCTTGGGCAGACAGCACAATAAAGGCTTATGAGAGTTCTTGGAGGGCGTTCCGGGCCTTCAGAGCGTTGCACAGCATGGAGGTAAGTGGAATGGTCACAGAACAGCAGGTGGACAGTTTTTATGGTTCAGGGATGGCAGACGCAGGGGGCTCATGCCTCTATGGGGGTACACGTGGTGGCCATTGGCTGGGTGTGCACCATGAAAGGTTGAGGGGACCCCACAAAGGGGATGCTGGTTAGAAGAATGATGATGGGATGGCAAAGGGTCAAGGGCAGCATGCCAGACATAAGATGGCCCATCAGAGAGCAGTTGTTGCTGGGGCTGGTTGGGACCTTGCCAAAAGTGTGTCACTCAGGCTATGAAGCCAGTTTATTCAGGGCAATTTTCACATTGATGTTTGGGGGGGCCTTCAGAGTTAGAGAATTGGTCAGGCAACAGAAGATCCCGGAAGGGCAGGGTTTGCAGGAGAAAGAGATAAAATGGGAAGGGGGAGACCTTTGGGTCTACCTGAGGAAGTCTAAGACAGACCAGATAGGAAAGGGTGCATGGGTGCTGATATGCCAGCACCTGACAGAGTCATCTGCCCAATACAGGCATGGCAGCAATACCAAGTCATCAGGCACAATAAGAGAGGGGTATTATTTGTTCACCAGGATGGAAAAGGGGTGAACTGCAATCAGATACCTGGGGTGCTGAAGAAGACCATCGTAGCCATGGGCGAGGACCCCTAGGGATATTCCTCACACTCATTTAGGATTGGGGCGGCCTTGGGGGCAGCAGCAAGAGGGGTGCCCGAGGATGGGCTAAAGGCTTTGGGCCAGTGGACATCAAGCTGCTATAAGAAATATGTGAGATGTGCAAAATGATAATGATGTGTCTCTCTTTTCTCTCCACAGGGGGGCAGCACAGGAGGGTACGGGGAGCAGGTGGTAGCCGGAAGTGACAGTAACTCATTCAGATGTTTCTTTGTCTTTGTAGTGCTGGAAGGCAAAAAGCACATCTGGATCATCGGGCATTCTTATGTATACTGGACGGAGAGACAAGCCGAACGGAGGCCTGGGGGAAAGCAGCTGGGGTTGGACCATCGTAAGATAAGAGTGCATTGGAAAGGAATTCGAGGAATGATATGGGGGCAGTTCATGCCACTGATGGAAGAGATGAGGAGAAGCCACCCGGAGCCTCAATTGATAATTATACATCTGGAG
Organism: Neoceratodus forsteri; assembly: GCA_016271365.2. Lineage (NCBI taxonomy): Eukaryota > Metazoa > Chordata > Ceratodontiformes > Ceratodontidae > Neoceratodus > Neoceratodus forsteri. The sequence goes on from CM028132.1 coordinate 143,168,499, forward strand.
GGCAATGATTTGGGTACTCGGCCATGGTTGGATATATTCAACCACATACAAGACGATTTGGGTGTTTGGAAAAGATGGTGGTCCGGGGTTTATTTTTATTTATTTTATTTATTTTTGAAAGTCGGATTTACAACCTTTGAGTCAGGGACTCATTTACAAAGGCACCTCATCGCAGGGAGGGTAGACATGGTTACAGTGTGAGATACAACAGTGGTAGCATACAGATGCAATACAGAAAACAATATAACAGTGGTTTAAGGAATAAAGTTACATGCAGTAAATAGCAATCGTATAAAGTATAACAATAGTAGAAGTCAGAACCCTGGTCATACCGGGGAAATACCTGTGTGGAAGGGTGGGGGGGGAACAGGGGTGAGGAAAGGAAAAGAAAAGAAAAAAGGGGGGGCAACCAACGGTCATTGTCAAGGCCATTGGCCAGAAATGGGGAGGGACCCCAACATTAGGCTGATTGAGTGCTATGGTCAGAAATGGTGGCCAGGAGGGTATGGAGGTATGCAAAGAATCCAAAGGCCATGGAAAAAGCAAGAAAAAGAATGAATGGGAGTATAGGAAGAAGTGTGCGACAAATAGGGGGTGGGGTCATACGGCATGATGAGATAGTAGAAAAGATAGCATTATTATACAGATCCGATGGGGTGCATTTGGTGGATATTGGGAATTATATCTTTATTACGGAACTTGGGAGAGGCATAGACACCTGGTGTGAGACCTCGGTTTGAAGAAGAATGAAAAGGGGGAAGCCAGTCATCCAAACGCAGGCTGAAGGTGGGCTAGTGGAGAAAGGAAAACAGCCTGTGGGGGGAGGGAGGGTAGAGGGGACAAAGGAGCAGGACACAAAAAGGGGAAAAAGAAAAAGGGGGATGGGCACCCCAGAAGGAGAAAAAGGGGGGGCAGGAAATGAACCTGCCCCAGATGGGAGACAAGAGGACGGTTGGCACCTGGGGGTGAAAAAGAAGAAGAACACAAGAGAAGAGCCCTGCAGTTTACACCAGGGGAATAGAAAAAGTTATGAGATATGACAGAAGGTTGTATAAAATGGACATTGTAAAAGATTGTATGATGAAAAATAAATGAGGTAAAGGAACTTGTATTGTAAATAAATTTTTTGATGTGAAGAATTAATAAAAGGTGTGCTGACTGAGCAACCAAAGCAATGAGTAGTGGTGTGTTTTCTTGCAAGGGGGAGCGGGCTCTGGAACAATGATGAGCAAAGTATTGTGAACACAGAATCTACAGAGCAAGGAGCTGATAATGGTCCCAATCTGGACATTTCAACCTGTGCAGAGACACCCCTCATGACAGAAGAATAGTCCAGTACCAGTGTTGATTGCCCAGAGCCTGTGTCTGTAACCCCTAGAAAGTCTGAATGAGCTGTCAAGTCAGTGCTACAACTTAGTTATGACTCCCCTGGGAGGCCAGTGGATTTGCCTCTCAATGTGGTTCACAAAGGTGTCTACGTTTCCCTGGGCTCACTTCCCAAACTGAGCCTGTCTGCCAACTCTAGGTTAATTGTTCTTCCCTCAGAATACGGTGCCCCTGTCCCATCTAGCCACAAGTTAGCTGATAGGGAAGGGCCCCCTATTACACTATTCAATATGCAAGAAGTTGTAACCTGAATCAATGTGTAATGTTGACAGTATGTTAATCATAGTGGAATCAGTATCACGTGTATAAAACATGCATAAGTATTGTCATGGATATAGTATTGTGAAGTGTAATGAAAATGTATAGTAATGTGATAAGTTTGTGTTTACTGATTTATCAGCTATTATTTGCATAAGTATTCTAATGTAACGTATATTGCCTTTTCAATATTCTTGTGGTGTAGACTTGACACGGACGACAAGTGTTTCCAGGCAGGGAAGGGTGTAACCCCCTACAAATGGGGGTTCCTGAAAATCTTCCTTGGGTGTACCTAAATACCCACTGCCAGGCTGGTGTCCTGTGTCTTAACCGTTTAAAAGCTACTGATCGTGAGTGCCTTTATAGCCTCTGTGTTCTGTCTCTTTATGAGCTGCCTATATCGCAGTATATAATTAATCTGGGTTGGGGCTGAGTGCTTCTAAGCTCGAGTCCTGCCTGGGCTGTCAGATAATTGCTCCATTCTGCCATCACTAATTGCACAGAAGGAGCTCTCTTAGAAGCTGTACTTATTTGCTGATTATCTATTATAATAGTAATGATATCGCAGTTTGTCTAACCTGCCTTCTTTGCAGCATGGACAGTTCTATAAATCTGTAAATCACCACCATCTTGGTTCTGGACTGCCGTTGTGGACCAATCAGTACCTTTCGGGGCCCTAAAATGAAGCCTGTCCCCAAGGGTCTTGTGGGAGTGAATTTCTGTAGGAATTGTAGTTTTTCCACTTTGGCACCTAAATGGACCTGAAGGGGGAGCCCTTGCTGTGACAGACAGATGAGTCAATGAATTGTACACTTTGAATCAGAGGAAAAGTCTCAAGCTGCCTGCAGCAGAGAGTCAGTCTGAGTCTGGAGTTGAAAGAGTGAACAGCTCGAGACATTCGAGTAGCTGCTCCTGCGTAGTCGCATGGAAAGGCTGAGTTTGGCCTGTCTTCCTACTGTCCCTCGAAAGGGATCTTTAGAGAGTGCTTAAATAACCGGACTGTATCCGAACCAATTGTGACAAAAGCCACCGAATTGTGCTGTACCTTTGCCTGAAGAAGACTGAAGATTTACTGTACATGATCAGCTTGTCAGGTCATCTAAAATCACCACAGAGAGCATGGTTTTTGCTTAGGAAAGCTGAAATTGCAACCAAACTGTTATCTGACCCATGGTATTGTGTTTTGCTTTACTATAAATGTGCTGTATTCTGTCAGTGGGTCACGATTTGGTTCCCCACTACTTAAGTGTGTCACGCTTGCTGGAAGCTGCATCCAGCCTTTACCTGACTGAATCCAAACTGTTCATCCGGCCTGGGCCTTGCCACTTTGGCCCAGCCAGCTACTCCAGGTGCAGAAATCACCATCGACGACAGAATCGTCCAGGGATCAGCCCCTGCTCAACCATCTCGAACAGGAACGACACCCCAGTGATTCGTGTGGGCCCTGCTTCTCCTGGCATACCAGCTTGTCAATCTGGAGTCTCCATCTCGTCTCTCCTGTGTCTCATATTGGGTAGCGTGAGTAAACCCCAGGGTAGCACCCTGCAACATCAACTAAATCAAAAGTGTTGTCGTCTGATTCCTTTGTTGTTTCCTTGACACGAACTGAGCCTCCAGGCTCCAGATTACAAACTGTGTGTGGTTGTGCATGCTTTTTCTTTCCATCACACGGCCCCGACCAGCTGCAATGTTGGCCTACCCCAGGCAACGAATTAGGCTAGCCCACCTTTGTTCCAACTTGCATTCGGTGAGGTGGACTGTGAAGGGACTCTAAAGTGCATGCATGATTGCCTGACTGAATCAGTTACAGAACTAATCGGCCAAATTACGCCCCTCCCTTGTTCATTCCCCTGAATAAATCAGATCTAATTCTTTTTGCATTTAACCTGACTGTGGTTCCATTTTATACCAGAAGCACTGTACTGTTGTTACCTGCTGTGTCTAACCTTATTTTTCAGGGGGTCTCCAGGGTCAGACTGGTGGAACCAGCCCTGGTGGTAAGTGCAAACAGAGTGCGGATTTGTATGGTGATTAGGGGCTACTGTACCTGTGTATGCTCTTCATTGTTTAGGCCACTACAAGGGACAGAGGGGGGATTAAAGTGTCTCGGAGGGCTGTACCCAGGTCAGCTACACAACCACTAACCCTGTTCTGTCCTGTGGAGGCACCCATTTTCAGTACTCAGGCTGTAGGCCCCTTAACCTGCAACTAGTCATGCAGGCAGGGGTAGCAGCCCTTGGGATAGTGCCACTTAGGGGTCACATACATATATAATAAACATACTTTCTTTTTGAGACAATTAAACAGCAGTCCAATAATATGAGCTTGTCTTTTCACATCTAAATTCAGCCAGTTCAACTTTCTGTACAAAAGGCAGTGGTGAGTATGCCGTGAAGCATTGAGGACAAACCTGGAAAAGCAATTACCCATGACATCCACCTTATTTATATACCAAACCCCTAATGGTAGGGGGAGGAAGTTGTTACCACATGTGGCCAGCAGGGGACTGTCTCCCTGACATCATCCTCTGTGAGTGAAGCAGATGTGGGAGGAGCTACAAGGAGTATATAGATGGGGTGCCCTCAAGGTGTGAGCATTGATGCAATATCAAAATTTGCTGCCTTAAGCATAAGGGTGAATCAGTCCTCCATTAACCAAGGATGAATCTATTCTCCATATCGCCACAGTGGGTGATGGAGAGATGGCAGTTCAATGATCTAAGGGGTGAGATAGCAGGCAAGATGAAAGCTCTTGATTTTCTTTTGCACCAAGATATAACTTGGGGCTAGCAGTTGGTGCTCTTGTTGGGGGGGGGTTTAAGAAGCATTAAGAAGCAGCTAAGTGCCAGACAGCTGGTAAAGAATGGAGATTCAATGTATGGTCTTACCTGGAAGTCTAATCCTGAGAGTGGCAGGAGGTCCTGGATACCTCACAATGGTAATGGCATTGGTGTAACATTGAGTGGGATCCTGGAGGCTGACAGGGCGGGATCCCAGGTACCTGGGATGTGTCCCATATCACTGGAACTGGTGGTTGAGGATCTGGGGTTTGGCACAGTTTGGGAGTTTAAAGGGACCACCAAAAGGGTGCAGGAATCCCAAGGGATGTCTCCTCAGGGGACATCTCCTGAGGGGTTTCTTGCCTGAGGTAGTTTTTCCTTAAGTTCACTGTGGCCATCCTAATGGGGGGGGACCTCAAGACCCGTGCCCTGATACCATCGAGAATCTGAGAAACAAATGAAGCATGTACTGCATATAGACAGCTGAAGTCAGGTAAAGCACCCATCTCTATAACTTATGTGGAGAGGGAAAATACCCCAAACAATGGTAGGTGATACTAAGGCCTGGGTCATCGGAATGCCATCCTGGTAGAGTGGGTCACTTTGAGTATGCACTGAGAGAGTGATATGGGTGATACCCAGGAGGTCTAGATACCTGGTGAGGGAAGTGCCAATAAGATTCCTTAGGTTGAGACTTCATCCTAAAATTATGGGGTGCCTTGCCAGAGTGCCACGTTCTTCAACATATAATGGGCCATGTGTGAAGGTAGTACAAGTAGAAGAAAGAGCAGAGAAGCCAGGTTTTAGTACTGAAGAGGGATGGGGAATCCACAGGCACCCTGTTAGTCAGGAAGTATAGAGAGGCTGCACAAAGGCCCCTTGCATATCAAACTGAAAAGAATAGAGAGTGTCTGAGATCATGGCCTGGGGGAGAACTGCTGGGGGCAAGGAATGGATAGAATGTCCCACTGCAGGTCATTGCTGTTCAGCTATCACGCCATATAGTCAGAAAATGGGTGAAATGGCTACCCAGGAAAACTGAATTACCATAATGAACTGTGCAGGAGATGAAGAACTGGGGTCTACTGGCCCATGACTAATTATTGTACAAATGAAATTTGGCCTGAAGTCCTCAGTAAAACCATGTTCTTGAAATCGAGTGGTCTGGTGTATTTTGTTCCATTATCTGAGGTGTAAAATTACAAAAAGAAGGTTCAACTCCTGGGGTAATTCCAAAACTTCTCTTTATTTTATCCTTCACTATAAGTATCAAAGTTTCATGGCTGGCTTCTTACAGTGGGGAGTTGGCTGTTTCTGGGAGCGTGGAATATTTTTCATAACAAGCAAACCTGATGGCAGTAAATAAGCACAAGTAGATGCCTGGGAGGTCAGGAAGGTTGCCTAGCCTTATAAGTTATAATCTGGAAAGTTTTTCCAGGAAGCTTGTGCTGGGTAAAAGTAGAGAAACCATCAGTCCTGAGGAAGTGACATAGCCATGAAACATTGATATTTATGGTGGAGGATAAAACAAAAACTTCTGGAATTACCCAGAAGTTGAACCTTCTTTTTGTATTTTTGGGAGTAATAATCGCCTGGAAGAATTCCTCTGATCCTACCCATATCCTTTTTAGGCTAAGCTAAGCCCTGGACATCCTGGTCCATATCAGTAGGTTGCCACTGTCTAAGGTGCCCCCATCTACCATCTCCAGCAGACAGTCAAGCAACACATACTGCTGAGTACAAGAGCCATCCAGCAAGCAGTTCCACCATATAATTCTAGATTCAGGCATTCACTGGGCTATACCCACCCTCTTCCGTGGAGGGTACATGCAATTACATTCTTCACATTGTTTTAAATGGGCCAGAGTGATGATAAACATCAAACCTAGGGTAAATATGCTAGCCTGTCAGTGCAGTGGGAGTGCTACCACTCACAATGCAAATGTCCCGGCACAGGAAACATACAATGTAAAACATTAACAAGAATTTGTCAACACCAAATGTTGTCTTGCTGGCACTGGCGTTGGTAGTGCCGCAGTTAGAGATGCATAATAGGAATGGCAGTGAAGTATTGAAGTCACGCCAACCCCACCCCCACCCTGTAGAGACCGACAGACATTGCCTTTGGGTGCCTTTGGGTCGTCAGCTATAACGCTCATGCCATTGTGCCTCACCCTACCCTGTAGACACTGACAAGTGTCGGGGTGTGCTTTGGGGTCTTTAGGTGTTATACTTACCCCATTCCATAAGGAAATACGCTGAGGTGTGTGCAGCATAGAAGAATGGGATGAACTTTGTGGTTGAACAGTGCAAGGCACACCACAATGCCTGTCACTGGCTGCAGAGTGGGGATGGAGATGGAATGGCATGAGCAGTACAGCCGATGATCCCAAGTCACATCCCTGACGCCTGTCAGTCTCTACAGGGTAGGGTGCTACAGTTGGAAACCCTAACACCATAGGCGTGTGTTGGTATTTTCACTCAGAATTTTCAACATGGGCTTTTTGAGAGCCCAACTCATGAAAAGTGACACAATCAGTTTGTTAGTTAAAAAGTGGTTTTGCACTGCCGCTATGCCATTTGGCAACACAGGGATGAAAACACATTTTGGGCAGGATGTGGAAAATTACAACTGCATTGTTCATGAGGAGGCGTAAATTGCAGCAGACCTTTTGTTAGATGTGGTGGCCACATTAGGACTCATGGTGTCAGCACCTGCTGCTGACTGACTGGGGAATGCGGGACGCACCTACTGATGTGTGCCATGCATTCGCCCAACAGTGACCGCACCTCCAAATCTGCTACTACCGCAATATGTTGGCCGTGCATGTGCGAGCCAACATGAAAACTACAGTAAATATGCCAGCCTGTCAGTGCAGCGACAGTGCTACCACTCACAACACCAGTGTCCCAGGATAGGGAATATACAATGCTAAATATTAAAAACTAGGGTAAATATGCCAGCCTGTCAGTGCAGCAGGAGTGCTACTGCTCGCAATGCCAGTGTCCTGAGATAGGGAACATACAATGTTAAACATTAAAAACTAGAGTAAATATGCTAGGCTGTCAGTGCAGGGGGAGTGCTACTGCTCACAACGCCAGTGTCCTGGGATAGAGAACATACAACAGAAATATAGAAATTGACCGCAGATAAGTCTGCCAGTATCCCTACCTATAAATTAGCTGCCACTGACCCTATTTAGTCACCGGCTGCTGCCGCTCCTTCCCCCCTTAAGGGTTCCCTTATGCCTATCCCATGCATGCTTAAATCCACCCACTGTGCTCGCATCCACCACCTCCTGGGGCAGGCCATTCCAAGCATCCATCAACCTTTCCATCAAACAGTACTTTCTCACGTTGCCCCTTAGTCTACCCCCTTCCAGTCTTATGTCATGCCCTCTTGTTTTAGAGCAGCTTCTCTTCTGAAAGATGCTGCTCTCCTGCACCTTATTAATCCCCTTGAGATACTTGAAGGTCTCAATCATGTCTCTCCTCTCCTCCAGAGTATACATATTGAGTTCCTTAAATCTTTCCTTATATGACTTATGGGGCAGGCCCTGTACCATTTCTGTTACCCCTCTTTGAACTGTCTCCACCCTGTCTATGTCCTTCCAGAGATATGGCCTCCAGAAGTATTCCAAATGAGGTCTCACCAATGACCTGTACAGTGGCATTATGACCCCTTTTCTTCTGCAGGTAACTCCCCGCCCTACTGTATGCACCCCAGCATCCCACTGGCTCTCCCCACTGCCTTGGCATATTGTTTGGCCAAATTTAGGTCATCAGATATGATGACTCCCAGATCTCTTTCCTGTTTTGTGGCTGCTAATATCTCCCCCTTCATCATGTAATCCTCCCCTGGGTTCCTGTTCCCCAACTGCATGATTTTGCACTTCTTCGCACTGAATCCTAGCTGCAATACTCTGGATCATTCTTCCATTTTAGCTAGGTCACTCCTCATTTTCTCCACCCCTTCCAGACTGCCTACCCTATTGCAGATCTTTGTGTCATCTGCAAAGAGCACACATTCCCCTCCATCCCTTCTGCAAGGTCGCTGATGTCGATATTAAACAGCACTGGTCCAAGAACAATGTTAAACATTAAACTAGGGAAAATATGCCAGCCTGTCAGGGCAGCAGGCGTCCTACTGCTCACAATGCCAGTGTTCTGGGATAGGAAACGTAGAATGCTGAACATTAAACACAGGGCAAATATTCTGGCCTGTCAGTGCAGCAGGAGAGCTACTGCTCGCTACGCCAGTGTCCCCGGATAGGGAACATACAGTGTTAAACATTAAAAACTACAGTAAATATGCCAGACTGTCAGTGCAGTGAGAGTGCTACTGCTCGCTACACCAGTGTCCCAGGCTAGGGAACACATAATGTTAAACATTAAAAACTAGGGTAAATACGTCAGCTTGTCTGTGCAGCGAGAGTGCTACTGCTCACAACACCAGTGTCCTGGGATAGGGAACATACAATGTTAAACATAAAAAACTAGAGTAAATATACCAGCTTGTCAGTGCCGTGGGAGTGCTACTACTCACAACACCAGTGTCCCAGGATAGGGAACATATAATGTTAAACATTAAAACCTAGGGTAAATATGCCAGCCTGCCAGTGCAACGGGAGTGCTACCACTAGCAATACCAGTGTCCCAGGATAGGGAATGTACAATGTTAAACATTAAAAACTCGAGTAAATATGCCAGCCTGTCAATGCAAATGGAATGCTACCACTCGCAACTTCAGTGACTCCGGGTTAGGAAACATGCCTGGATATAGGCAGGGATCAGCCATGAGGAGAAGGATCACACATCCCAAAGGATGCTCTCAGGGCAGCTACCTTGACCGATATACTACCACCGCTAGGTGTTACTGCACACACTGCCAGTGACCCAGTTTAGAGAACACACCTGGGTGGTCAGGGGCCATCCATGGGCAGGAAAATCAAGCATCACAGAGGATGCTCTCAGGGCAGCTACCTCCACTGATATGTTACCACCTCTGGATGATCACAGGTGTCAGTGAATCTGGAGCAGCTTGGGGGTAAACATCGGTTGGTGCCAAGCTACACATTCTTGCCTCCTGAAAAAAAGGAATAAAGTAAAGTGGAAAACCCCAGCCAGTAGCAGAATGATGTCCCAGCCTTTCACAGGCACTGCACCAGTGACATGTACCTCCTCTGAGCTGGATCCTGAATCATGGTGGGAGTTAGGGAGCTCACTACCCTCCATCACAAGAGGCAAACCGATGAATACAGGTAAGCCTGCGAGAAGCTGGTTAACGGGGCTGCGAGGATGGACTAAAAGTAGGCATGGCCAGTGCAAGGGGGCATTAACAGAGCAAGCCAAAAAACTGAAGTAAATACTTATACTGTATTTTACAGCTGTCCATAGGCTGCATTTGTAAGGGAGGGTAGGTAAAATGATGGACCCCCACAAATTCCGTTGAGGTGTCTTTAAAGGCCTAGACCAGAGTCATGCACATTAACTTTGTAGCATTGGGAGGAATATTCTGAACCAGCCAGATCTATTAGTAAGCTCTCAACTGCTTGCAAGGAGAGGAATTACACTCATTTATTAGGCAAGGCAATTTTATTTATAAGACGCCCAATCCCAGAGACTCTGGGCACCGAACATGAGTAAAATATACAGCAATAAATTGAAACATGTAATGAAACCTCAATAAAACCATAACAACATTAATATTCTACAGTAATAAAAGGTTTCTAGAGGGCAAAACTTCAAGGGACTGGTTGATAATAGGGATGACATCGGCAATCAAAGGTCAGACTAAAGAGGTGGGCCTTTAGCCTTCACTTAAAACACCTCAATCGAGGGAGTCATCCTGGACTGCAGATAGAAGCGGATTTCACAGGGTCTGCCCAGAGACACTTAAAGTACGATCTCTGGAGGTCTTGAGCCAAACCCTGTGAAAATCCAAGAGGCCCCTCGATGAGGAGCGGAGGGAGCGAGCAGAGGACACCGGTGTCAGGAGCTCAGACAGGTAACTAGGACCCAGCCCATACAGGGTCTTAAAGGTGAAAAGACCCACCTTGAAAAGGACTCTCCACCTGACTGGCAGCCAGTGTAGAGCATGCAGGATCAGAGTCACATGACTGGACCTTGAAAGGCCCATCAGAAACCTGGCTGCTGTGTTCTGCACTAGCTACAGTCTGTGGAGGGTCCCTCCCATGACCCTGAAGTACAGAGCATTACAGTGGTCGAGCCTAGACGTCACAAAGGCATGCACTAGTGTTGGCAGGTCCTCGGGTGGAATGAGGGGCTTAATCCGGGCAATGTTCCACAAGTGGTAAAAGCCACTCCTGACTATAGAGGACACCTGATCTTCAAATCTGCAGTCAAGGATCACACCCAGATTTTGCACCCTCGGAGAAACCACCAGTGGCACAGACCCCAGAACAAGTCCAGAGTCTGCCCCAGGTGGCAACCCATCATGCCTGTGACCAAGCTCAATCACCAGCACCTCAGTCTTAGCCGGATTGAGTCTCTGCCAGCTGGAAGCCATCCAGTCATTGATTTTAGCCAGACAGCTATGAAGTTCATTGACAGCTCCCGATGTTCCGGGTGCAAAAGACATAAACAGCTGGGTGTCATCTGCATAGCAGTGAAACTCCACACTGTTTTGTTGAATGATCTCGCCCAGAGGCAGCATATACACTGCGAAAAACATCGGCGACAAGATCGAACTCTGAGGCACTCTGCAGGACAGAGGCATTGGGGAGGAGGAGGAGAAATTTCCCATCACCACCCGCTGCACTCTGTCCGAGAGATAGGACTCGAACCATTTGAAGACAGTACCGGTGAGTCCACAAAACTCACAGAGCCGTTCAAGAAGCACAACACGATCCACAGTGTCAAAAGCTGAGGACAGATCAAGGAGCACAAGAACTGACCTGTCTTGTCTATCTCCAGCCCCGAGCAGATCATTATGCACTCTCACTAGAGTAGTTTCAGTGCTATGTCTGGCCTGAAAACCTAACTGAAAAGGCTCATAGATTTCCAAGGATACCAGGCGATCCTCAAGCTGTTGTGCCACCAGTTTCTTAACAACCTTGCTCAGAAAAGGCAAGTTGGAGATCAGACGGTAATTCGCCAGGACGTCTGGGTCGAGAGAAGATTTCTTTAGGAGGGGCTTCACCAGTGCTTCCTTCAAAGCAACTGGGAAGACCCCTTCCGCCATCGAGCACCTGGTGATCCTGGCGAACACCGGGCCAATGGTACTGTCACATCCCATTAAGAAACGTGTTGGTGCAGAGTCTAGTTCACAATAGGTGTGCTTCAGCTCTAAGATCACCTTAGTCACTTCGGACACCTCCACTGGGCTAAACTCCTCCCAGGCAGGCTGAGTGCCTCTGAAACTCCCAACTCAATCACCGCAAGGTAATAGCCTCACTGGCAGAATCCCCGACTGGATGGTCGACACTCTGTTGGAGAAAAACAGAGCAAACTCTTCACATAAAGTGGTTGAAAAAGCTATTTTCAGCTGAAGACAGGCAGGTTGTAAAAGGCTGTCCGTGGTCCAAAACAGCTGAGATGGTCTGTTTCTCCCCACAACAATTTCCCTAGACAGAAATTCAGTATTTTTATGAGAAATCACCTCCTGGTACTCAACATAGTGAGCACATAGGGCCAGTCTGTTGGCCTCCAGCCGGGTCTTTCACCAGCAATGCTCCAATTTCTGACTCCTGGTATTCATTGTCTTGAGATCGCCATCAAACCAAGGGGACCTCAAGTGAGAGGATCTGGGTCATATATGGATTGGTGCAATGGCATCTAGAGTTTCAGCAACCACCCCATTATACAGTGAAGCCCACCAGGATGAAGTGCAGTGCTGCAGAATTTTGCGGTAGAGTTACTGCAGTAAACAATGCAATTTCAATGGGAGTTGATCCCTTTTGTCATGCAGTAAACCTGTGACACTGCGCTTCATCCTGGCGGGTTTCAGTGTAGGTGGCCACTGCCTCTCCAGTGCCAATCGCACATGCTGCGTCAACCCTAGACAGGTCAGATAACTCCAATAGTCCCTCTGGGTCAACACCCCTTAAAGGACGATAGCTGACCATCTCCACAGGGGAGGGACTTTCAGGGAGGCCCAAAGTTGAACTCCATGGTGTAGTGATCAGACCAAACACCCCAATCATTCTTGAGGTTATCAATCTCAAGACCCAGCTGGAACACCAGATCGAGTGTGTGGCCATGCTGGTGGGTTGCAGCAGCAACCGCTTGTGACAGGCCCAGTGATTGCATCAACTGGAGGAGGTCGTAACCGAGATGCAAGGATTTGTTGTCTACTCATGCACTGAAATCCTCCAGGATTAAACACCTGGGGGACTCCAACACCTGGTCGACAAAGAAGTCCGCTACCTCCTGCAGGAATCCCCCCCCACTCCAGGGGGGCAATAAATGAGGAGAATCCTGAAACCTGCACCTGTACCCCCACGCACAGTGACACACTCAAAAGATTGGGTGCTACCAACTGGGTGCACTGAGAAGCCCACATTAGATAGAAAAACGATGGCCACTCTCCCGCCCCTGCATTCCTTCCTCAGACAGTGTACCACGGTGCATCCAGCGGGGACAGCGGCCCTAAAATCAGGGCCCGCATCATCACCCAGCCAGGTCCCCGTGATGCAAACCAGGTCAACAGAAGAAATCGAGTCTGCAAAAATCGCAGTCTTGTTCCTCATCGACCTGGCATTGCAAAGCACTGCACGAGGGAGATTACAGGACACAGCGTTTCCTCTAGCTACCTGTCCACTCGGTCTGGTGGGAACCCTGAGTACGGAGACTAAACACGTCAGGCCTCTCCCTAGGCTCCGTTTACACCCAGGGCATCTCCTGTACCGGACCTCAGTGCTGCTCACCACCACCTTCACAGCTGCCCTCAGCACTCGATGAACCACACACTAGCAATACCAACCTCCCTGCAGCGCCTCGCCACAGTATCAGGAACTGGGAGGTCAGTAAAGGGGCGAAGGTCATGAAGCCAAGAGGTGATACGGGGAAGGCCGCAGCACCAACACATCTCCTGCCTGACAGGATCAGTCCCCCCCACTCAAACTAAACAACCCACCCACACACACACACACACACACACACACACCCTAATACAAAAAATATCCTACACACACACACACACACACACACACCTCCACATACACCCACTACAAAATACACTCACTACATAATTAAAAACAAACCCCACATCCCCAGTCACCTTATATTAAATCCACCCCTGCCCCCACAACCTCCCAACCACCCCAATAAAATCCTAAAATATATAAACCTGAGGGACAGAGAGCTAAGTGAGCTGCAGTAAACACTCCAAATTCAATACTAAACAGAACAGTCAGTTTAATGTAATGAGGGAGTTACACAGGGCAGAAATTAAACCACCCAGTCCAGCTAAAAAGCCTCTCACAGGCTGATAACTTGCACTTGAAAAGTCAGCAGACAGTGGTGCTCACAACCACAGTCACAGAAGAAATTACTGTAAATTCAAGGCAGAATTTTGAAAAGTATTCCAAGTTTTTAAAGAGGCCAATGAAGAAAGCAAAGTGGGAGCAGCACTCCTCTCACTAGTGCTTCCCCCAAAACTATAACATCGAGCACTCACCCCAATACGATCATGGAAAGTTCCACTGTACCTGTTTAGCAAGTAATAATGTATTGTAGAACGCTGTTATCTGTGAAAATCTATCTGTCTCCACTGTGGTTATATCATGGTTAACAACAGTTCCATGTTGTTAACCTATCAATGCGAGGTGGCATAGATGGGTTAACAATATGAAAGTAAGTTGCGCGGTCAGCAGTAAATTAGTGCTGCCCCGCGAACGTCCAAAAAATCAGTTTCCCCTTAGGTAGAAAAACCACGGCTTCACAGCACTTGTAAATCTCTGTGTGGTTTTAAAAAAATGGCAGCATCAATCGATTCAGCAGAGCTCATAGCATTTATCGAGGTTCAAAAAAACATCCCAAACGTGGTTGACCATCAGTTTTTATTCAGTAAGGTGCCCATACACTATAAAAGCTAAGGGATGGACATCAGACGTTAACCAAGCATGTACTCGCATCTTGAAGTTTGCCAAGTTGTCATGGAAACCTCTTGAAGCGATTACAGCTTGGTTAACATCTGATGCCCATCCATCATCCTCTATTTTATTAACTAACTTCAAGAGTGTAATGCACTTTTAATCATTTAATTATGTTTATTTATCCTTCTGTACTACAGTAAATGCTTTATACACACACGGGTCACTCCTGAAAAGGAGCCCTGGTACTGGTCCTACATATTTAAAAAAAATAAACAAATCTATCACGGTGTTTCATATATGTGTGAAACTTTCTTATAATTGCTGTTCTGCACACAATTATAAATACATTTGATTATAATAGTGAAATATCTTCAACTGAATGTTGTTACTAAAACTCAGACCACAACAGTAACATGGATGTAGCCAGACATATTCTCTGAATTTGACTTCATAGTGCATTGCCCTTCACCCACTTCCTGGTACAACCTGATCTCTTCTCTTAACCCAGACACAGGTGGAATATCTATTTCAGTCCTCCATAACAGCTAATACATGCATTTAAAGACACAGCACACATTTAAACATAAAATGCTATTATCTGTATAAGATTCAGCATACACTAAGATGTCAAACTGACTCCATTTTTGTTTTGTTTACGTTTCCCTTAGGTTTGTTTACACAGTAGCTCAGCTGCCTTACCTCCAACTTCATGGTCTACTGTTTCAGTCTACAACACCACAAACTGCTCTGTTCAGAAATACACACAGTTACTGGTCTTCAGAGTTTGGGATTAAAAGAACAAAGAATATATATCCATAGAATACTAGGTCCCTCTGTAGCTGCCCACGTAGGCAGCTCTGTGTTCCTGTTCCTGTTCCTAGTAGCATTCACACTTCCTGCCTCAAATGTCTCCCCCACATCATTCTGAATAACTCATTAATATTCATAGCGTGCAGCAGCATGGGAGGAGCAAGAGGAAGGGATTGCTTAACCTTTAAAGGCACACTGCCAGACTTAAACTGGCAAGATGATAATGTTTTTTAATTCACCACAGTTCACAACATGTGCATCAGTAAATATGTATGTAATACTTTCGTCCATTTTTGCAACTTGGTTTGCAATAATATGTTGAGTTTTCCCTAAGAAAGAAATGTGGTAGCTGTGTTAGTCCAGGCGATAATGCAAAAGAAAAAAAATATGTTGCAAGTGATACCTTTTAGTTGACTAACAAAAGTATTTCTAAGACTAGCTGACCTGACCTGAAGAAGTTTCAGGAATAATTTTGTTAGTCCAGGAAAAGGTATCGTAAGAAAACCAGCACTCCAGATAGCAACAAAAGCAATCCAGAAAGTGAATGTTACTGAGGGTAGGTTTGACAGTGTGGGGGGGGCTTGCAATGTGCACTGCTGTATTATTCATCCTGTCTTAAAGTTTGTAAGTTAACTTTTTTTTTAAACCTCAGTAAAGTTTACTTTCTGGAATGTTTTTGTTGTCTGGAGTGCTAGTTCTCTTACTGTGACTTCTTTATTTTTCCAGCATCCACTCTCATTCAGAGCTCTGCCTTGTCTGTAAATTCAATAAAATATATCACCTGCAACATATTTGTTATTTTTTTTTCCTCCTTCTGCACCCTGAAACAGCGCTGGCCATAGGTATTCCGGGGCTCTGTGTGAACCTCCTTGCTGTGGCCCCGTATTAGAAGTTGCGAAACCCCCAAGTAACATCGTCATCCCTATCATAGCCTCCTTATAGCTTCATTTTAGCAAGTTTTGTGCTATTTTTGCACTTTACTTAATTTAGTACATACAGGACCAGGAAGAAGGAGGCCAACTGGACAGATGAGCCCTTTTTTGGGGGGGGGCCTCTGCACTTGGGGCCCTGTGCGAATGCACAGTTTGCAACCCCCCAAGGCTGGCTCTGCCCTGAAAAAGAAAATTTTCTCAGGTCAAAAAAGAAGCCTTTGCCACAGGAGGACCATCCACACTGCTCAGCATGTTTGAGACTACCCTCAGTATGTGCACCAGCACGATCACACTGTCAGTGACCGTGAATTCCATTTGCATTTGTTTGCCAGCTCGCAAACATTTGTACTGCCTTTCTAGTTCCAGCTGTTGTTGGCACTCAATTTTGAAACATAGAAACATAGACAATGTTGGCAGAAAAAGATCTATGGTCCATACAGTCTACCCAAGTTCCTTTTTTGCCCTGGGATCAGTCCCTCCAGGGTCCTAGCCCTTCCCAGCCTCCCTACATTCTCCTTCCAGTTTCTGCCACCTTGAGCAAGCACTATACCTTTAATTCTGTCCCAACTATGCTGGAAATCACCAACAGTGTTCACAACTATCACTTTGACTGGTAGACTGTTCCATGGCTCCACCACCCTTTCTGTGAAATAATACTTGCTCATATCCCTCCAGAACCTCCCTCCTGTTAGTTTTCACTCATGTCCATGTAACCACAAGCTAGTATTCAAGCTAAATTGCTCCACACAGTGCACTTTGTTAATTCATTTAAGGAACTTGATGGTCTCTTAGTTCCCCTCTCCCTTCCGGTCTCCAGCAAGTACATGTTCAGTGCCTTGAGACGCTCCTCACAGGACCTGTCCTGTTGGCCCTGAATCATTTTTGTCACCTTGCACTGCACAGTCTCTGGTCTCTCACTCTCTTTCCTGAGGTGAGGACTCGGAAAGTGCCTGATAAGATCTCACTGTTAGGCTTCTTCTATTAGGTTGTTTTTCTGTTTTTTCCCCAATACAAGCACTTAGTGCATGCTCTCTGTGTTCCTTTTCCTCCTCCTCCTCCTACTACTACAGCAACAGTAGATTTGGGATGCTGAATCTGAGTTTACACAGGTGGCTCCCAGACTCCCCCTCACTCCCCACAACCAGAAGGGAGTGAATGCTGCAAACTAATACGCACAGAGTCATCCTGGCTATATTTATTTATTTATTTATTTATTTCACAATTCGGAAAGTACTTTTGAGTTGAAGACTCATTTACAAAGGCTCCACATCACATTTAGTAGCACAATACAACAGTAAACACACTACAAAAGTGGTACTCAAACAGACTTGTTACAGAGAATACAGTAAATGACTAACAATCTGATCCAGAGTAATTGTACAGAGCAAAAAGCTTGGTAAATGGTTCCCGGTCAATAGCCGAGCAGGCCACATGGGGGGAGAGAGCTGGCCAGAGGCCTTTGTCAGGGGAGGGCAAGCAGATCAAGGACAGTCATAGGGGTGGAGGACTGGAGGTGGTCTCTGAGAGCAACTTTGAAAGGGCCAATTTTGGTTTCATTAGTAAGTGCACTGGGCAGACAGTTCAACAAGGAAAGGGCCCTGTGGCTGAAAGTTCTTTGGAATTGGGAGGTTCGACACCTGGAGCATCTTGCCAGCATTTCGGGTGTTTCTATACATCAGGGCTGGTTGGATAATAGGGGTGAGGCCAGTGGGTGTAAGACCCAGGGTGATCTTTTTTGTCGTAAGACATGAGTGGAACCGTATTCTATTGACAAGGCACAGCCAGTTTGTGGCAGTGTATAGAGAGCATGTGTGTGTGTGAGACGATCACAGCCAAGGACCAGACAGCAGGCTTTGTTCAGGGAGAGCCTGAGACAGCCTAGGGCAGAAGTGTTTGCAGCTCCATAGATAAGAATACCATAGTCAAGGAGGGAGAGGACAGAGGAGGAAACAGCAAGCCGAAAGGCTTCAAGAGTAAGACAGTGCTTGAAGCGGTAGAGGAGACCAATCCGGACATTAAGGGCAGTAGAGAGGTGAAGTATATGCTGGTGGAAGTTGAGGGCTGGGTCTAGGGTTATGCCCAGATATTTGAAAGTAACCACTTGCTCTAGAGGGGTTAGATTGGCAGAAAGGCTATGAGGGCAGAGCGCCTTCCAGGAGTTCAGGGGATGTGAGAAGTACATGACTTTAGTCTTCATGTAGTTTAGTGTAAGACACTGTGTGGAGAACCATTTTTCGGCATCAGAGAAAGAGGACTGGAGAGAGATGTGTAGTAGGGTGGGGTCTGTGTTGGAGGAAAAGAGGACAGCATCGTCTGCATATAGTAGTAGATTGCCAGAGCCGATCCAACAAGTAGTCTGTGAACCAGCTAAGGGCATCCAGGGAGAAGCCGATGTTGGAGAGAGTGTTAAGTAAGAGGGAGTGATTGACAGTGTCAAACGCCTTTGAGAGGTCAACAAATACTGCACTTGAGATGTGACCTCTGTCTAAGGCAGAGTGAACGTATGAGTTGAACTCCAAGAGGGAAGTCATGGTGCTGTGCTCTTTGTGAAAACCATGTTGCTGTTTACAGAGTAGGTCGTATTTGTTAAGGTATTCAGTGAGCTGGTTGGCGACAATACGCTCAAGTGCTTTCGATGGGGGGGAAGATAGAGATGGGGTGATAGTTGTTAGTGGAAGTATGGTCCCCACTTTTAAATATGGGGGTAATGGAGGCAGATTTCCACTGGGAGGGGACTTTCCCTTGACAGAGCGAGCAGTTACCAGGAACATTTCTACTTTTTGTGACCATCTCCTGAACAGACATTCCAAGTTTGGAAGCACATCAGAGAGCTCGGTCCTGAATATTCCAAGGTGTTCGACTGAATGACGAGCTGCATGGTTGAGAGAGAGAGAGAGATCTGTAAACAAAGACAAAATTCTATGTATATCTAAAAATACAGACATAGGCTCATAGAAGAGGCTTGAAAGGTAAACAGAAATGTTAGAACCGGACAAGGAAATACAAACATTAACCTATGCAAAATACCAATGAATGGAAGTTTATCTGCCTGGACAGACCTTGAGCAGCTGTGAGAGCTGCAGTAGTGGGGAGTCGGCACTGACTGATGGCTGGAGAAGAGTCTGTTGTTTATGATCTAAAGCAACTGTTGACAATTTCTCTTTAATCTTAACTCCAAGCACTGTTTGTGTGCTACTCAATCATTTACAGAAATCATGAGCAACTGATGAAGATTATGTCCGCAATTCTTTTATTGAGCCAGCAGTTGGGACCTTGGGGGGGGGGAGTGGCTGCATGTTAGCCTGCCATTTATCCTACCCTTACTCCATGTGTGATTTACAAAAACTACATGTGGGAATCCATGTAATCATCTTGAAGGTGGGCGTAAGGACCAGAGTCTGGATAGTAGTAATAGAGATGTAGTAGAGATTATTTCTTTATGGTGCCCTTCCCCAGAGGTGGGAGCAGGGACCAGAGCCCGGATAGCTGCAATAGAGTTCTAGTAGAGTTTATTTCTTTATGGCGCCCTTCCCCAGAGGTGGGAGCAGAAACCAGAGCCTGGATAGTAGTAATAGAGTTTATTTCTTTATGACACCATTCCCCTGAGGTGGGAGCAGGAACCAGAGCCTGGATAGTAGTAATAGAGTTGTAGTAGAGTTTATTTCTTTATGACGCCCTTCCTCGGAGGACCAGAGCTCCATTACAATAAAGTACAAATACAAGTAAATGCAAATATGTATAAAAAAATGACCAAATAGAACTTAAAATAATACATACACTTAACAAACAAAGCCGTCAACCTTCAAATAAAACAATACACTAGAGATAAAATTCTAACAAATCCCATTAAAACAGTCCTATATATTGAGTAAATCTTAAAAGCTCAATTAAAAACAAAACATAGATGTGCTGCAGAGTTTTAAGCAGTTTCCCCCAAAGCCTGCTGAAACAGGTGGATTTTCAGATCTTTTTATCAAATGTCCGACGAGGGGGCCTCCCTCAGGGTCCTGGGCAAGGAATTCCATAACAGCGAGCCTGTTATTTCAAAGGCCCGGTTACCAGATGATTTTAATCATGCCCTAGGGACCATCAAAAGACCCTCCTCGGAGGAACAGAGTGGGCAAACTGGAGTGTATGGATGCAGGAGCTCACTCAAGTAGGCTGGGCCCAGTCCATGCAGGGCTCTATAGGTTAATAAGTGTATTTTAAACAGGATATGCCATTTAAATGGCAGCCAGTGCAGATCACACATTGGTGGAGATATATAACTAGCTCTTTGAAAGCCTGTAAGTAGCCAGGCAGCTGTGTTCTGCAGTAACTACAGGCACCGTAGTGTACCCCCATTTACCTGGAGGTACATATCATTAGAGTAGTCCTGCCTTGAGGTCACAAATGTGTGGATTATTGTGGCCAGGTCTTGGAGAAGATAAGGGATCTGACCTGGCAGATGTTTCTGAGATGAAAAAAGCCATTCTGGACTATGACTGATACCTGGGATTCCCACTGTCAGGCCTTCATCTAGAATGACTGTCAGATTCTTCACCCTGGGGAAGGTGGGCAGATCAGAGCCACCAAGCTGAAGCCCAGTCACTCCTAAGCCAGCCCCGATCCCTCTTTCATCTCAGCTCAACTACCAATAGCTCAGTCTTTTCAGGATTCAGTCTAAGACAGGTAGAGGCCATCCAGTTCTGGATCTCAGACACGCATTTATTGAACACGTGGATGGCAGCCTGAGTCCTGGGTGCAGAAGACAGATAGAGTCGGATATCATCTACATAACACTAAAACCTCAGCTTGAACTGCCTTATGACCATGCCCAGGGGTTGCATGTACACTGCTAACAATATTGGCAATAGTACCGATCACTGGGGCACATCACAGGATAGAACACAGGAATAATTCCCTAGTACTACCCTCTGGATCCTACTCTGTAAAAAGGACTCAAACCAGCAGATTATGGTGTCAATGAGTCTGGCATACTCACTGAGCTAGTCTAAAAGTCTGCCATGGTCGATGGTGTCAAATGCCAAAGTGAGATCGAGAAGGACAAGAATCGAATACTCTCCTTTATCCCTCATCCTAACAGGTCATTAAGCACCCTGATCAGGACCATCTCCATGCTATGCCTGGCCCTAAAACCTGACTGGAATTGCTCATAGATGTTAGATGTCCCAAGATGTTCCTCGAACTGCAGCACAACCACTTTCTCAATAACCTTCACTAAAAAGGGGAAAGTTAGAGACTGGATGGTAGTTCGCCAAACCCTCCAAGTCCAATGATGTTTTTTCCAGGAAGAGCTTAACCAGGGCACACTAAAGTGCAAGTGGAACCAGTCCCTCCCTCGAAGAACACTGGATGATCTCAGTGAATGCTGGGCCCAGTTGGTTAACGCAGCTCACTAAGAGTTGCTTTGGGCTCGGGTACAGATTACAGCAAGTAGGCCGCAATGCCTGGACAATATGGCAAACCTCTTCCACCATTACTGGTAGAAATTCACTCCAGGAGCACCTGATGTGTTCCTGCCTCAGAGGTGGGCCATCGCTAGGAATATAAGATCCTGCTGGAGTAACACTGGCCCTAATGGAGGACACCCTAGCTGAACTGAACTAAGCAAACTCCTTGCGTTTCATGGATGTTATCTCTCTTACAAGCTGTAGTCAAGCCTAGTTGCCTGCATGCCCAGTCAGTCAAGGCAAGATACCATACAGATTTTAATCAACATAACCTCATGTCCTGTCTCACATACTCACTCCTCATAGTCCAGTCAGTAGCAGCACCAATGTCCAGTAAAATGTCAAATTAATCCTAGACCCATATATGTCTTGTTGTCCTTTCCAAAACACTACCAGTACAATTCTGTCTGAAACAGACTGACTTTGCTTCAAATGTCCAAGAGAAAGTCCTGGAGTCAAACCACTAAAGAAACTAAATTCCAACCTTGTGATGCAGACATCAATCTGCCTTCCATTAATCACAAATGTCAGACTCCTTTAAACACCTTTCAACCATCCACTGACTCAGGGTCTTTATTATTTTACTTTATTATTTATATTTGGAAAATGTTTCACCAGGAAAGGCAACATGAGCTGTAAACAGCTAGTAGCCAGAAGTGTCCAGGGGTGGAGGAGGTTACAAGAGTTGGGAGAACAAACAAACACATAGCAATACAAGAGCAATACAGGTACAACTACTAAAACATAACAGTGTTGAACAAGTACAGAGCAGAATGACCCAGACCAACCAGCATGAGTAAACAAATCATATTAGGATAAACACATGTTGCAACAGCCTAAGAGCAGGTAATCCTGTAGGGTATAGGTTAGAGGATGGCTGACATAATTGAAGTGCTAGGGAAGTAGACTGAGCATAGGCTGAGAAGTGCTAGTATAGACCTGTGGGAGGTCAGCTATAAGACAAGTGGGGAAGATGGAAGGAAAATAGGTAGGGGGGAAGGAGGAGGAAGGGAAGAGGGACAGCCCAAATCTAATACCCTTCAGGATGCTGAGAACCCTGCAAAGGGGACAGCATCAGGCAGAAGGGGAGGGGAGAGAAAGGGGCAGGTAGGTAGAGAAGAAAGTGGGAGAGAAACAGGAGGGGAGGAAGGGGATGAGGAAGTAGGGAGGTGGGAGGTGGGCGGCCGAAGGATAAGTAAGTGGAGGGAAAGGAAGAGGGGTAGAAGAGAGATGGCCAGGACATGAACCCCTTCAGGATGCAGAGAACCCTGCAAGGGGGACAGTGATCAGGCAGAAAAGGATGGGAGGGAGGAGTCAGGAGGGTATGATAGGTGGAAACATGAGGTAGTGAAGAGAGGAAGGGTTCCAATCAGGAGCCTAGGAGGTAAGTTAGGGATAGCGGAGTAGGGGATAATGCACAATGATGGGGAGGGTTATGAAGGGGGCTAGGAACAAGTACAGCTAGGAGAAAGGAGTAAAGTAGGGTTAAATGAATAGTGCATCAGAGAGGGGAGGATGGAAGGGGGTTAAAAAGAAGTACAGTTAGGGGAGTAGACGTTATGTAGAGCTAAAGAGATAGAAGATGGGGATAAAGTGAGTCAGATAGGAGGGGGCAGGGAGTTCCAAAGCTTTGGGAAGCGGAAGGGGAAGGTTTTCTGGCCTGTGGAGGTAGAGTGATGAGGAATAGCTAGACTGCAAGCGTCAGTGGATTTTAGAGGGTGGGAGGTGGAGCGGTAATAAGTGAGGGGGAGAGGTAAGAAGGGAGAGTCCCAAACCAGAATTTAGATGTGAACTTGGCACAGTGGGAGAAATGCCTGCACTCAAGGGAGGGGAATGTGAGAGAATGGTGCAAGGTACAGTGATGTGTGCGGGAGGGGTCGTCAAGAGCAAAGCAACAGAAACCATTGAAAAGAGTATTCAGCCTGGTAAGGGAAAACTTAGGAGCAGCACTGTAGACTATGTCACAACAGTCAAAAATAGGAAGTATCATTTTCTGAACAAGATTGTGCCTAACTGGTAGTAATACAGAACAACAGTTCCTGAAAAGGGCACCAAGCTTAGGGCGCAGTTTTTTCAGTATGGTGTCGATATGTACAGAAAAGTTAATGTGTTGGTCAAGCCATACATCCAGGTATTTAAAAGAGGTAGTGTTCTCTAGAGTTGTCTCATCAAGGGTGTGGAAGAAGGGATAGGATGGCAGCCTAGAGAGTCTATGCCTAGTGCTAAAGGTTATGGAGACAGTCTTCTTGGCGTTGAGGAAGAGTTGATGCGATCTTAGCCAGCATTGAACATTATTGAAATCAAGCTGTAGTCTTCTTGCTGTGTGATGACTGCACTCCATTCTCATGTTCCTGGTCTGCCTCCAGTTTGGAACTAGTTTGTCTGCTTCATTTGGGGTCAGTATAGATGTTAGATTCTGACTGACCATTACCTGTAGATGTTCCTGGTAAAGCAAAGCATGTGGTATTGTATTTCACCCAGTCTGTGCTTTACTGCATCCAACACCATATTTGTCTTTGTGAATGCTGCGTGTAGTGGGTTTTCTTCTTAATGTTCATGCACACGTGACACGGACTCACTGTTAACTTGCAGCAGCCTGCGTCCTAGTATGGCAGTACACGTATTTTGGTTAGAATTGATGGATTGCTCAATTTTGTTGGCTTTCTACATATTCAACATATTTTTACAGTATCATTCTGCTAATCAGAGTCTCAGAAAGCTGTATGTTGTGCCACATAATAAACGTTTCTTGCTCTGAGCACTGAGGAAAAGTATTTTTTTTTATATAAATGTTCATGTAATTGCAATCTCAGACAGCTGTATGTTATACTACATTGCATGATGGCTCCTATTTTGTATCATCACGACATGATATCCAATGATCAGGCTTAGTACCTGTCACATGGCTGCAACAGAATTCTTTGTCTTGAGCCATAACATAACAACCATGCTGAGCTGCTGCTTAGCTTATGACTGGTTGCATGTTTATCACAAAGTACATATGGGTCTTTCATGAATTAGAATTATGGATTGGCAGTGCTGGCAACTGAGGCTTGCAGTGTTTTTCTTTTCTCTTTCATGAAACATATATTCTGTTCCCCCCGAAATAAGACTTTTTGTTCTCCAAGCCTGCCAAACCATCCATTCCTCAAAACAGTGTAATGCTGTTAGATCAGTTCTATTTGATAAAGTAATTGGATGTGCTAACAGTGTAAGCCTCATCTGTAAACACTGCTAATCACTGATGAAAGTGCATGAAATACATACCTACAGGTACTTTGTGATAAATGTGTGATACTAAGCTGGCCCACATCTGAGCACACAAGTCATGTTATGACCACAAAGAACACCAGATAAGTCTTCAGTTGTCACGTGAAATCAGGGGCTCGATTTTCAAAGAACCACTAGAGCAAAGCAAGGTGCATCAAGGGATCACATGTGGTAAAGCCAGGTGTGCCAGGAACTTCATGCCAGATGTTGGTAGAAATGGATCTCATGCCAAAGTCCCCAAAGATGCCACAAGTGGACCCATGTACCAATTGATGGCGCACGGGAGGGGTTGGGTAGAAGTGGCCACAGGCCCCTGGCTCCCAAAAGCCAGCTTGCTGGGAACATCATGGACACTACATGCAAGGTAGAGAGAGCACAAATGAGAAACTAAATGCTACACTATGTATCACAGTACCAGCATGAATGAGACCTGTGAGGACAGTATCTAATCATCTACAGGAACAAAAACAAGGTGCGAATGTAGTGGCTGGGAGTGGTTCAAGCAGCCTGGCAGTCCGATGGCACAAAGCTGGGCATCAGACTGCTGTCAGTAGAAGAGGCCTATAATAGCAGAATGCAAAGTATAGCTGTAAGACAACAATAAATGGATGACGTGGGGGAGACAATGAACAACACAGGTGAGATACCCACAGGTCAGAGAACAAGCTGATCCACCTGTGATGATACTCAGACATTGTTGTACGGTAAACTCCAGTAGTGTTTCTGCACCTGTCATGTGATGTATGGGAGGAGGGGCACCAGCTCCACAGCAGTTGCAGGTGGGTGAACAGGAGGGCATTGATGATGGCATGTGGCAGTATTGACAGTACAGTTCCCTGTACCCTGTCAAATGTGCCAGGCAGGTACAGACCGCATATGTACAAGATGCATAAATGGCATGGTCTGGGACAGACACAAGAATGTAGGGGGGTACATGTAGTACTAGGGTCTATCACATTAATGTGTGATGTCAGTCACCCTGTACATACCACCCTTCTGGCAACCATGCTGTCCCAGGGCATGCAGTGTCATAGTGGTGGATCTGACAGGCAACACAACATATGGTGCACGCAGTGCACATCTTGGGCACTGTCATGGTCCTGAAACCTGCTCCACGGGGTGCCAACTGTTGTACTAGTTGTTGCACCATGTTCACCTAGAGCTGCACTGCCAGCCCTGCAGATGCCACTGCTGCCCCATGTGGAGCAATCATCTCAGCATGCATGTGTATGGCATCTTGGGAATGTTCACAGCCTGCTGCAGCACGACAGTGCTACACCTCAGGTGTGCCACTCTTCAACACCTGGCATCTCCCCACCATCCTTGTGGAGTGATCACCTCAGCACACATGTGTACAGCACCTGGGGACTGTGCACAGCCTGCTGCAGCATGATGATGCTACACCTCAGGTGTGTCACTCTTCAACCCCTGGCATTTCACCACTGCCCCTGTGGAATGATCACCTCAGCACACATGTGGAGGAGCTTTCAAAATCCCTGCAGTATGGGATGCTGCAGCTGAGATCTGCCACAAGCCCCCTTCTACCATGGAAACTCCCTGTGGTGCCGGGGGTTATTGCAGTGGTGTGTGATGTCTAACATCATGTCCATATCGCCTCATTGGTAGTTGATGTTGGGCACCCTGTACATATCACCGCACTGATGTGTGATGTCGGGTACCCTGTCAATTCTGGCCTTCTGGAAACAATGCTGTCCCAAGGCATGTACTGCGCCATAATGGTAGATCTGGCAGACATCACGACATAAGGTGCACACAGTGCATACTTATCTGCCTCCAGTCACCCAAGTCAACAGTCACAGCTGTCATACTGTACCAAGCCCAAAAGGTTTCCATGGACACAATCATGGTTCTGAAACCCACCAAATAGGGTGCAACAGTTGTACTAGTTGTTGTACCATTTTCACCTAGAGCTGTACTGCCAGCCTTGTAGAGGCCACTGCTGCCACTTGTGGAGCAATCACCTCAGCACGCATGTGTACGGCACCTCAGGAATATTCACAGCCTGCTACAGCATGATGATGCTACACCTCCAGTGTGCCACTCTTCAACCCCTGGCATCTCCCCACCACCTTTGTGGAGCAATCACCTCAGCACATATGTGTACAGCACCTGGGGAATGTGCACAGCCCACTGCAGCACAATGGTGCTACATCTCCAGTGCTACTCTTTATTTATTTATTAGCTTTTGGTGACCGGGTGAGTGCATTAGGTGACAATCTTGCCTATTTTCGGGCACGACCCAGGAGAGTACAAGACAAAAGTACAGATAAACACATTAGTGCAAGTTAATAAATAAGAACAACATAAAGAGTTCAACCAGTTTTGTACAGAATACATGCTAGGAAAGATCAACAAACTAGTTATACAGGATACAGTTAGAGTCAAGTTTGAATAGAGTAGTGGAAATGCTAGCACGCTAACTGTGCTAGTCCAGCAAGTAAGTACATGGCATGAACACACTGAAAAGCATTAATTTAACAAAATAACAATAGGTCCAAGCCTTAGCCAGGAGGTCTAATGGTGTTGGGTTTAGGAGCATCTGCAGTGACCATACGTGTAGAGGTAAGAGAACAGCGAGCTTTTAAAGACCCGATGGGAGGCAGACTTTTTAACATGGAGGGGGAGCGAGTTCCAGAACTTAGGAGCAAAGTTGGAGAACGCCGGTTCACCCATTTTTGTGGCACAAGGTCTAATAGAGAGCATTGGGACTGAGGAGGACCTTAAGGAGCGGGATTGGGAAACTGGAACAAACAAGTTGGCTAGGGAGTCCGGGCGAGGTGGTCTAGTTAGGGAGTTGATAAAACACCCGAGGGAGTAGGCACAGAGATCCTTGGGCCAGTTTAAGCCGGAGTAAAGGAGGCAATGATGAGTAAGGCTGTTAAGGCGAATCTGCAGATATTATTGTAGGAAGTGTCCCATTTGCTGAGCACACTGGTATTGGCAGAGTATAGAACTGGGAGAGCGTATTGGAGCTGAGGTAGAAGCACTCCTCTCGCTACAGATAGTCTGGCAGATGGAGTGAAGGAGTGGTGAACTCAGTAGGCACCGCCAATTTTTGCATTAACAGCACAACAAACCGCGTTGACGTGAGTTGAGAAATTGAGGGAGGGATCAAGGGTGACCCCTAGGTATTTGAAAGAGGACATGTTGGTGACCGAGGTTCTGTCCCTGCAGTGAACCAATAGCTTAGGAGTCATAGAGGGCATTTTCTTTTTGCGGATTCAAATAGCATGGCTCGTGTTTTATCTAGGTTTAGATTTTGATGGCTTTTCGAGAGCCATAATTGAAGAGATTGAAAGTTGAATGAGAGTGTGAGGTTGCTGTCATCAATTGATTTAGATGCAGAATAAAGAACCAGGTCGTAGGCGTACATGAGAATGCAGCTGTGGCAGGAAGGGTTGGGAATATCATTTAGGAATAGTGAGAAGAGGAGAGGACCAAGAATGGACCCCTGTGGAACGCCACAGGTGACCATTTTGGGAGAGAATAGAGCCTTATGGAAAGTTACCGCCTGAGTGGTGTTTTCTAGGTAACTGCGGAACCAGGTTAGAGTGGAGTCAGAGGTACCAATGGATTGAAGCTTAGTTAGCATAAGTGGGTGATGAACCATGTCAAATGCTTTGGACAGGTCCATGAAAACTGCACCTGTGAGTAGGCCATTATTCATGTTACTTTTGACATCGCAGGTGAGTTGGGTCAGAGCCATGGTGGTGCTGTGCCCCACCCTAAAGCCATTTTTGGCAGGTGGTTAGAAGATTGAAATTGGAAAGGTGTTCCGACAGCTGATGATGGACTACTTTCTCGAAAAGCTTGCTGAGAGTGGGGAGAAGAGAGATGGGATGGTAGTTGGACATAAGTTTGACATCTCCCTGTTTGAAGATAGGGATGGTTCTGGCCATTTTCCAGGCAAAGGGGACAGAGGACGTACTGACTGATAGGTTGAAAAGCCTGGTGACGGGCTTGGCAAGCCAGGTCGAGAACTGCCTGAAAATGCCTGGATGTATTCCATCTGGGCCCGGGCCACCGCGGGCAGGCAGGGTTTTGAGAGTTTATGTACTTCTTGGTATGTAGTGGGGCAGAGCCAGGGTGGGTGGGGTGGGGTCTTGGGAGAAGCAGCAAGCCAAACTTCTTGGGTCCTGCAGGTGCTTTACTTGGTAGGGAGGAAAAGAGAGAATTAAACACTTTGGCAATGGTTAGCAGATTGTTGCAGTGTACGCCCTGTATATTCATGTCTGTAGGTGTCAGTGGCTTGTCATTACCAAGAATTTCCTTGATTTGGGCCCAGTATCTTTGAGGGTTGGAGGCAGATGACATAAGGAGATTCCTATAGTAGGAGCTTTTTGCCAGGCGTATTTCCCTTTTGCAGTTGTTCCGTGAGGCTCTATAGGCTTCAAAGTCAGGGCGTAGGTGAGACATCTTCCACACTGACCACAGTTTATCACTACGTTTCAGTAGTTGAAGCAGGGGGCGCATGAGCTAGTTGGTAACCTTCCCTGTCACCCTACGTGTGGTACCGGGGATATGTTCGTTTTGCAGTGAAAGTAGTATGGAGTTGAAATAGCCAGTTGAGTAGTTAATGTCCTCTGTTAAGTAAAGAGGGAACCAGTCAACAAGGCCAAGGCCAAGATCTTGAGTGAAGGCTTCCATGCTTAGGTAGGAGAGGTTAGGGAAGGTAATGACTTTAGGGGGGAAGGAGGGGATGGAGGTGTCCCAGACACAATAAACTGGATAGTGATTGCTAATGGTGTAAGGGAGTACTCCTGCCGAGGTGATATATTCCTTCCTATTTGTTAGGATCCAGTCGAGTAGGGTGGCGTAGGCACCCCTGCGGGATACCCTAGTAGGTTTCTGAATAAGTTGAGAGAGGTTGGCCTTGCTAACCAGGGAGGATAGGTGGGAGGAGCTATATCCTGCCCAGTCTAGGTTAAAATCACCAAGGCAGACAATGTCGCTTTTGCCCATAACAGCTAACAAATAATCAATGAATTCCGTAAGCCCCTGCTTGGAGTTCTTGGGAGGAATATATATGCTGAAGATATGGAGTTTCTTTATACCCCCAAGGAGAAGAAGGAATGAAGGACCTTGCAGTTAGGCAGCGGGGGTCCTCATTAAGGTGATGTTCAGATGCGATTTCTAGTAGAGCGCCAGGCCTCCACCTCTTTTTGCCCCAGTGCGATCCACCCGAAGCATATTGTAGCCGGGAAAGGAGCACTGGGAGTCAGTAACTAGGGGCTTAAGCCGTGTTTCAGTGATGGCTATGATATCTGGGCAGTTCACACTGATCCATGCCTGCAGGTCAGGGAGATTGGCAAGAAGGCTCCTGGAGTTTATATGAGCCAAAGTGAGCCCATTTGATTTTGGGGGGCAGAGCACTGGGGGAGTCTTTGAAAGATTTGATACCTGAAGAGGGCCAGGATTAGCCCCAACATCCCCCGCGAGCACAATGGTCAGGATACATATCTAAAGTGACACAATTGTGAATGCCCTTACTGAAGCACAGAGGGAGATTTTAAACCTAGACTGGATGTACCTAGCAAGCAAGCTCAAGCGCTTGACAATTTGCATGGATGGGGGAAAAGGAGTAGGAGAGGCACAAGCTAGAAGGTTGGAGAAGCAAAAGTTGTCAGGAGAGCATACATTAGAGGGTGAGGTAAGCGAGACTGGGCAGGTTAGAGCAGAGAGTGACAGTAGTAAAATTGCACCAGTGTGGAGGGTAAGCAGAGCTGAGGAAGCCATAACGACAATAGGAGTGTGCTAGTGGACCCACAGGGTAGAGATGGGAGGGTGAAGAGAGACAGGATCCACCTGGTCAGATAGCAATTATAGAAATCCTAGGGTTAGGTGACCTCTTGTGGCGAGCGGCTATAAGGAGCTGATGGGAAACTAGGGTGTTAGAAAAAACGCGAGATAGTCCCACATATCGCGAGGATTACGTACTATAAATCTAACACCAGCAAAGGGTAGAAGGGTATTGGGGGCGGAGTGGAGTAGCCAAGAGCCACTGTGGGGTAGTTCTCTCTAGAGCTCTGTGTCCCAGAGGACGGCCGAGTATGTACCTGTGCAGCATTTTGGGGGTGGGGAGAGCCTCAGAAGCAGTGCAGCCCTCTTCTCCCAGCATGAGCACTGAGCTCCAATTCGGGGGGTGGGGGGAGAGTCTCTGACCGATGTGTAGCCCTAGCGATCTGCATGTGCTCTGTTGAGGAAGGGAGAGGTAGGACAATTTATATTACATCGTACTGCAGCCAACATATGCAAAACCAAATTTCACTTCAGTGGGGTGACGGTGTACGATATAATCAGTACAGCAAACAAGCAGTGGGTATTTAATAAAAAAAAAAAATGTCTTTAACGAATGAATTGCACCTTTAAATTAATTAAGGTAACTCAATAGACAGTGCTAAACACTCTTGTAAAGGTATAGAGACAGAATTAAAAAACTATCTACACTGTTTGGGGGACAGTAAATAATAGAGGATTTGAAAGTCCAAAAAGGTGCCAAAACTGGCTACAGTTCAATTGTTCTCAGTTCTCTCTAGATCTCTGTGTCCCAGAGGAGCACAGCCAAGTGCGTACCTGTGCAGCGTTTCGGGGAGTGGGGGAGAGCCTCAGAAATGGTGCAGCCCTCTTCTCCCAGCATGAGCACAGAGCTCTGATTTGGGGGTTGGGAGGAGAGAGCCTCTGATCGATGTGTAGCCCTCATGACCTGCGTGTGCTCTGTGCAGCATTTCAGGGGCTGGGGGAGAGCCTCACAAGCAGTGCAGCCCTCTTCTCCCATCATGAGCACTGAGCTCCGATTCGGGGAGCCTCTGACTGATGTGTAGCCCTCACGATCTGCGTGTGCTCTGTACAGCATTTCGGGGGTTGGAGGAGAGCCTCAGAAGCAGTGCAGCCCTCTTCTCCCAGCGTGAGCACTGAGCTCCGATTCGGGGGGTAGGGGGAGAGCCTCTGACCGATGTGTAGCCCTCGCGACCTGCATGTGCTCACTGTGGTGCGGGTGCCATCTCCCATATCATTTCTATGCTGGACTTGTATCACAAGTTACCAAATGTCTTGGCTTTCCCAAATAATGACATGGAGCATAATATCAGCGTCACATGTCAACAATTCAACATATCAAAACAAAAATCACTTCCCCCGGCAGCTCCTCAGCTGGCTTTTCTTTCAGGAACATGCACTCTGCATCTCCCCACTACCCATGTGGCCACATTGCATTTTTGGGCTGCCTGACATCACAACAACCGTGCTGTGCAGAGGGCAGGTGGCTGCACATGCCTGTCCCTTGCTGAACTGACCAATGCCACCAGTCAAGACAGGTGCACTAGCTGTCATCGGATTCCAAGAACCTTGGAGATCCCAGTGCAGCGTCTTCACAGGTTGGGTTGACCAAGTGTCAGAGCCCCATCACATGAGGCTGTCAGAGGTTCCAGCAGTTCATGTTGCCCTGCCTCTTACCACTACTCCCTGAAGCTGTGGCCAGCGTGGGGTCCTCTGGCTTGGCCACCTTGCCCACCATGAGCATTGCTAGTGGCACATCGGCTGTTAGACCTGTTCTGGCTGGTGTAAGCACCAGCATGATCAGCAACTTTGGAGGGGCTTTCAAAATCCCTGATGTAGAGGATGCTTCAGCCAAGATCTGCCACAAGCCCCTTTCTGCAATGGCATACCCCTGTGTGCAATGTAAGTCTGTTGCAAAGGGACCCGGTTTTGCTGCAGCCAGCATACAAAAATTGGGCTGTGACACATGGTGTCCCTTGCATCACTTCTGTTTGGTGCAGGCACCATGCATCCTGTTTGAGGCTTTGAAAATCGAACCCAGGTGTTTCATGTATTCTTGATCTGAAGAGCAGGATTTGTGTAAAAAAAACACTGTCAGCGGCAAAAAGTATCTGGTGCAAAATAGCTAGTGGAATATTTTCACTAGCTATATTTCCACTTTTTTTCTGTGAACCTCTTACTTTTCAGCTTTTTTTGTGATTACAGCATAATGTTTGTTTCATGAGATGGTCATGAGGACCCCTGCTGAAGCAGCCCTTCCCCAAATCCTGAAGTAAGCCTGCTCCACTGATGCAAGAGGTGGTCGTGAGGGCCCCTGCTGAAGTAGCCCTCCCCTGAATCCTGAAGTAAGCTTGCTCCGCTGAACCATGTGGTGGTCATGAGGGCTCCCTACTGAAGCAGCCCTACCCTGAATCCTGAAGTAAGATACAACAATTTGCTGAGAAGGCGTTCTGAGCCATGACATCTTTCTGCTTCTGATTGCATTTGGCACCTTTTTATGTTTGCTTGCACGCATGTGCAAGAAACATAGTGCCATCATCGGAGATTTCGGAGGTGTGTCGCCTCCTCCTCCAATTCAGTCAGTGTGCTGGCAGGCACGGCCCCTGTAAGCCAATGCATGCTGGAGCTGTCTATGACAAGCTCCAAAATGCAGTGGCATACAGTTCAAAGGGGCTGCGGCAGGTGAGCAGCGATAAGATATAACCTGCTCATCGCAGCTCCCCACACACACACCCCCATGCGGGTGTCGCACTCCCCCCTCCCTTGCGCTTTTCTGTATAGCCGGCCAGGGGTGCCCAATCGCTCGGCGTACTTCGTTCCCCTGCCTCCCCAAAGCCTTCCAAAATGCCCGCTGGGTGCCCAGATTTTCAACATGGGGTTTTGGGGCCCTTCTCATGAATGATGTCACTGTCATGGTGTTATTCGGGCCCGAAGGGTGATTTCGCAGTCACTACGCAGTCACTGTGCGAAATCACCCTACAGGCCTGAATAACGTCATGACAGTGACATCATTCATGAGAAGGGGTCCCAATAACCCCATGTTGAAAATTTGGTGCCAAAATTCAAAAAAATGACTGTTTTGAGAGTGTGCGTTGCGCAGTTCCTACGCAGGCTCGTAAGTTCGTGAATTTTCAATATTTTCACTCCAGATTTTCAACATTGCCATTTTACCACACCTTCTTATGAGCAGTACAGCTGTCATTTTTCACATCTCACCAAAAATGTGTTTCCGCCCATGTAGCACACAATGGCGCAGTCGGTTATGAAATCAATGTCACGGACAATTAAGAAAATCACAGTGATACTGTTCATGAGCAGAGGGTCTTAAAATGGCTATGTTGAAAATTTGGTGAAAAAATTCCTAAAATGACGCTGTTTTCTACGGCGTGCGTTGCGCGGTTCTTCGCCTTCGTAGAAGGTCACGAATTTTCAATATTTTCACTCCAGATTTCCAACATTGCCATTTTGCCACACCTTCTTATGAGTAGTACAGCTGTCATTTTCACATCTCACCTAAAACGTTTCCTCATGTAGCGCACAATGGCGCAATCGGTGCAAATCAATGTACGGACAAATTAAGAAAATCACAGTGACACTGTTCATGAGCAGAGGTCTTAAAATGGCTATGTTGAAAATTTGGTGAAAAATTCCAAAATGACTGTTTCTGCGATGTGTGCACAGTTCCTATGCATGCTTGTAAGTTTGCAAATGTAATATTTTCACTCCAGATTTTCAACATTGCCATTTTATTACACTTCCTTATGAACAGTACAGCTGCAATTTTTCATATGTCGCCCAAAATGTGTTTTCGCACATGTAGCGCACAATGGTGCTGTTGGTGTGCGAAAGCAATGTTTAGGACAGATTAAGAAAACCACAGTCACACTGTTCATGAGCAGAGGTCTTAAAATGGCTATGTTGAAAATTTGGTGACAAAAGTCCATAAAATGACTGTGTTACGAATAAGCATTGTGCAGTTTCCACGCACCCTCGTTAGTTCATGACTTTGTAATATTTTCAGTCCAGATTTTCACCAGTGGCATTTTTCCACACTTCCTTATGAACAGTACAGCTGTCATTTTTCACAACATGGCTGAAGTGTGTTTCCACACTTTCAGCGCAGAGATGCATGGTCGCTGTGGGAAATTATTGTTAGGAACAGATAAAGAAAATCACAGTGACACTGTTCATGATCGGAGAAACCAAAATGCCTGAGTTGACAACCTGCTGTAAAAAATCCCCAACCTAATTATATTACGGGTGTGCATTGCACAGTTTGTATGTACGCTCGTGACTTCACCATTTTTTTTAATATTTTTACTACAGATTTGCAACATTGCCATTTTTACACCTCCCCATGAACAGTACAGCTGTCATTTTTTACATCCTGTTCGGAATGTTTTTGCACCTGTGGTGCTAAATGCCGTAGTCACTGTGCATAAGCAGCCGCTAACAAACTGATATTCCCCTGTTCATGAGGTGGGGTCACAAAACAAACATGTTGAAAATTTGGAGTGAAAATACCAAGGAATGCCTGAGGTATTAGGGTTTCCAACCATAACGCCCAACCCTGTAGAGAATGACAGGCATCAGGGGTGTGACTTGGGATTCTTGCCTGTGATGCTCATACCATTCCACACCCTGCAGTCAGTGAGAGGCATCGAGGTATGCCTTGGACTCTTCGGCCCCAAACTTCACCCCATTCTCCTATATCGCACCCATCTCACCATATTTCCTAATGAAATGGGGTGCGCATAAGGGCCAAAGACCCCAAGGAACACCGTGTCACTTGTCAGTGTCTGCAGGGTGGGGAGTGGTGAAATGGCATGGCCGTTATGCCTGACTACCCAAACGCACACCCCAATGCCTGTCACTCTCTGCAGGGTGGTGGTGGGGTTGGCTTCAGTTCAATACTTCACTGCCATTCCTATTACACAGCTCTGTAACTTCTACACTACCACTGCCAATGCCAGCAAGCAAACATTCAGCATTGACAAATGCTTGTTTATTTGAACTTCAGCACTGCTCAGTATCTAATAGGACTACCTTTGTTTAAATATTGGCATAGGTCTACAGATAGTTTTTGCCTACAGTTTATTTTTAAAAAATCCTCATATACTGGCTATTGTGATTTTAAGCTGTTTCTGGCTTACTACATGATTAATGACAGTGGGCTAAATCCAGAGGTCTAATTTTTTTTCACTACTTCAGGCATTTTGTGCAGGTCACTTTAAGGATTGCAACTAAATTAATGAATTGAGTACCAATTTGTGTAGGTTACTTTAATTGTGATTTTAGTCTATTTCTGATTTACCACAGAGGGTACCAGCAAAGGTTTAACATAGAAACATAGACTTTGATGGCAGATAAGGACCCCTTGGCCCGCCTAGTCTGCCCATTTCCCTAACTACAGGATAAGCTGCAGATCCTAGTTAACCAACAGCCTATTTCTTCCTACCTTCCACATGAATTACCTTATGTCTGTCCCATGCATTCTTGAATTCTCCCAGTTTTAGACCCCACAACCTCCTTAGGAATGCTGTTCCATGCATCTACCACCCTCTTTGTGAAAAAATACTTCCTCACATTGCCTCTGAGCCGTCTCCCCTCTGTCTTCATATTGTGCCCTTCTTGTTCTTGCACATCTCTTTTTCTGAAATGTGCTATCCCCTTGGACTTTGTTGATTCCACTGAGGTACTTAAAAGTTTCTATCATGCCCCCCCTCTTCCTCCTTTCCTCAAGGGTATACATATTAAGCTCCTTTAGTCTATCCTTGAATGGCTTCTCTTGCAGACCCTGCACCATTTTAGTTGCCCTCCTCTGGACTGCCTCCATCCTCTCTATGTCCTTGTGGAGATGGAGTCTCCAGAATTGGACGCAGTACTCAAGATGGGGTCTTACCAACCGTCTGTACAGAGGGAAAACAAGTTCCTGTTTTCTGGTGGTGATGCCTCTCCCTATACATTCCAGTATCCCTCCAGCCCTCCCTACTGCCTTCTCACATTGCTTGCCACCTTAAGGTCATCTGATATGATTACCCCAGGTCCCTTTCCATTTTTGTTGTTACTATACTCCCCATCCCCCATTGTGTACTCTTTCCCTGGGTTTTTGTTTCCCCGGTGCAATATTTTTCACTTCTTTGCATTGAATCCAAGCTGCCATACTTATGAGCATTCCTCCAACCTTGCCAAGTCCCTTCTCATCCCTTCCACGCCTCCTTGTGTATCAACCCTGTTGCAGATCTTTGTGTCATCTGCAAAGAGGCATACTTTTCCTTCCAGTCCCTCTGCAATGTCACTTATAAAGACATTAAAAAGGACTGGACCCAGTACTGCTAGTAACCCCCTTTCATCAAAGTGGACTCCATTTACAATTACCTTCTGTGTCCTGTTGTCCAGCCAATTCTTTATCCAGGCTACCACCCTGAGACCCACTCCCAGGCTGGTTAATTTGATTATAAATCTTTTGTGTGGGACTGTGTCAAATGCCTTGCTAAAGTCTAGGTAGGCCATGTCCACAGCCCCTCCCTGGTCTACTACTTTGGTTACCCAGTCAAAGAAATCAATTAGATTCGTCTGACATGACCTTCCTGCTGTGAACTCATGCTGCCTTGGGTCCTGTGCCCCACTGGCCTCTAGGTACTCAACAATTCTTTCCTTCAGAAGTGATTCCATCACTTTCCCTACCACAGAGGTCAAACTGACAGGTCTGTAGTTTCCTGCCTCTGTCTTGCTCTCACTTTTGTGAAGGGGAATCGCATCCACCTTCCTCCAGTCCTCAGGTACCACACCATCCTCCCATGATTTACTAAAAAGCGTAGTCAGTGTTTAAATCCTGTGGTCCAGATTTCACACTGTTTTTAAGGCATTCGAAAAGGTTGCTGATATGGAAGTATTTTACAAATTAATTGAGAGCCAGTCACACTAAACGCATAGTGGGTGCAGAAATAAATACCATCCTTTAACTTGGGAACAGGGCTTGAAATACTTATACTCTCAGTGTGGAGTACAATGTATGGGAGAGCAGTTCCTAAACTATCTCTGCTCTGGTCTCCAACTGGCAAGCACAATGTTAATTAGCTACACAGGACAGTGTGTCTATGGGAGCTGCCGCCACTATTTAGCTGCACAAACCATTTTGCTAATTCTTGGAGCTGCCTTTAAACTACGGGAGCAGCCGCCAAATCAATTCTAATTTAAATTTAGACTGTCTCCCTCCCTGGTCCATTTTTAGCCACTTCCCACTGTCTGCAGAACACCCCCGGCTATATGAGACTCACCTCTGCATCTTTATTTCCATAGCTTGCACCACTGGCCCATGAGGTGGTTGTGAGGGCCCCTGCTAAAGCAGACCTCTCCCGAATCCTGAAGTAAGGTACTACGGTTTGGTGAGATGGCGTTCTGAGCTGCGACATCTTTCTGCTTCAGGGCATTGTGTCTACGGGAGCAGCCACCACTAGTTAGCTGCACAAACCATTTTTTCTAATTCTTGGAGCTGCCTGTCAATTATGGGAGCAGCAGCCAAAACAGTTGTAATTTAAATTTAGACTGTCTCCCTCCCTGGTCAGTTTTTAGCCACTTCCCCCTGTCTGCAGGACACTCCCCCCCGGCTATATAAGACTCACTTCTGCTTCTTAATTTCCACAGCTTGCTCCGCTGGCCCATGAGGTGGTCATGAGGGCCCCTGCTGAAGCAGCCCTCCCCAAATCCTGAAATACGGTATGACGGTTTGCTGAAACAGTGTTCTGAGCCACGACATCTTTCTGCTTCTGATTGCCCAGCCGACACTTCACATTGGCTTCCCCACCACCTCCACCACCCTTGGTGAGCTTTCTTTCATATAGAGCCATGTCGAGTGCGACGATAACCAATCAGCCGATTTTTCCATTAGCAGCCTATCTTTTTACTCCACTAGAGGCTGCTATTGCATTTCTCATCACGCAAGCTACCCCTCTCATGAAATTCACCATGCAACCTCACTACCTCACCCTACTTGCTACCTTATTTCCACTAGTGGCACTCCCCCCCCAAATACTCTGCGGAGCAGGAATGCAACGTAGCTGCTACCTCATTCTCCACTCTGCCGAATTTCTCTAGCACCCTTTCCTCAGAACCCTACCCAGTGTCACAGCTACTCTTGGGGATGGTAGGTCCCTCAATCAATCACACACACACACACACACACACACACACACACACACACACTCTCTCTCTCAAAGAGGGCTGGGACAACATGGAACTATCACTTAAAGTGAGTGAGACCCCTCCTCACATGAAGTGAGAAAGATATTGTGGTGCTGGAAATAAGCACTTTCTCTTGGACCCTGGTACATCTGAAATCAAGAGCCCTGCAGATACTAGTCTTATAAGAAAGGCAGCTTAGGTAAAAGTATTTTCTTCAGATAGCAGCAAGTAAAGGCATAGGTTTTAGATGAGAATAGCTCAGAATTCTGCTGTACACTGTCTGTCTATTCAACCTGGTTTTATTTTCTTCTTCTTAGTAAATGTGCAGTCATTTTGTTTTCCTGTAAATACATCTTGTTGTAAATACTAATTGTCTTTAAGTAACGCTTCTATTTTTATGGACTCAGTGACTGCTTGTTTTATTTAAAAAGGTAATTCTATTATTTCTGCCGGATTCTGTTTGCAGTCCATCTCTGAAGGGGCACTTTACCCCAGTTACTGTGTTGACTTCTTGACTTTGTGCAAAGGAAAAGGTAAGAGACAGATTTCCTGCGGGTCCAGTTGGGGAAAACCCACAGTGGTGGCAGTGATCTGAAAGTCCCTGGTGAGGGATTTATGTCACATTTGGTTGGCAGCGTGGTGGGATCTGTGTGGTAACTGGTACCAGTGCAGTGCAGAGCAGTGTACAGTGTACTTTCCTGTCAGGCAGGAGCTCTGACAGAGAGAGAGAGAGAGCATACTGGTGATGGAGTGACCAGCAGAAATATATCTTAACAGTCACGAAACAGGATTTCAAAAGGCTGCATTTTTTACTACTGTTTTTGTTATTTCTAGACAGCTTAATGCAGTGTAGCCAGAGAATATGAGCTCTTCAGGCTATGTCAGATTTCATGTACAGCAGATTCATGAGCTGTGTGCAGCAAGAGGAATTGTCTATGAGGGCATGACAAAGAGTGCACTCATGGAAGCCCTGTTGGTGCATGACCAGCTGTAGGAGGGGCAGATGGTCTCAAATGGGCATAGCCCAATACCTGATCAGCAGGCAGTCACTGAGGACAGTGACCCAGGTAGCAAGACAGAGGTCACAGAGACTGAGTAAGGGGAGCACCTTGTGGCACAAGCTGGGGGAGTTGTGCAGCCCAATCAACCTCAGCTTGAGATCCTGAAGGCAGAGCTTGCACTGCAGGATGTTGAACTGCAGAGGGCAAGGCTGGAGGCTGAAAGGGAGAAAATAAGGCTGAAAGTAGAGGAAAGGGAAAAGATTCACCAGCACAAGATCCTGATGCAAGAGGAAAGACAGAAGGAATGAGAAGAGTGAGAAAAAGAATGACAGCAAAAGACTGAGATGGATAAATTGCACCAGCATCAGCACAATAAACCGTAAGTAATGGCAAAGGGGGTTAACCCACCAAGTCACAATTAATTCTAAATTGTTCCTGCAATACCGGGAAGTGGATGATCTGGATTTTTTAAAATCATTTAAAAGGGTTTGTGCGTAATTTAAATTAGACAAGGCTATGTGGATGACCCACCTGACCCCATTGCTTACTGGCCATGCTTTGCATGCATTTGCTCGAACGGATAATAATGAGTGCATGGACTATGACAAAGTTAAAAGAATGTTATTAAAACATTGAACTGACTTCTGAGGCTTATAGATGGAAACTTAGAGTTCAGAAAAGGCCCAGGAGACAGCTATGCAAAACTGCATTTCCAAATGTGTACTTATTTAGACCATTAGGTAAATGGGGCTAAGGCAAGGACTGTAGAGCAAATTAAATATTTAATTGTGAGGGAGCAGTATCTTAAAATTGTACCACATGACCCATGCATTTGGCTATTGGATCAGGCATTCAACTCTGCAAAGGAGGCAGCAGAAAGTGTTGATTTGTATGTGGCTAGCAGACCACACTCGCAGTATAAGAACTATGGGGATGGGGAGCACATGGTTTTCAGGGGACCCAGGGAGAGCAGCCTAAAGGAAACCTGCCTGCACCCAAGCCCACAACAGAACCCACCAGTTCTAAGGGGAACAAGGAGTCAGGGGCAAAGGAATGCTGGATTTGCCAGAAAGTGGGACATCTATCCTATGACTGCCCTAAAAACAGGAGTAAAGGGCAAAAGCTGGGGGGAAGGATTGACCAAGACAGTACATCACAGTTAGCAAACTGCGCACACACTGCAGTGCCACCAAACTCCACCAAGCATATGCACCCTATTCAAGTCAATTGGACAGTAACACAGTGATTGAGGGACTGGTTGCCTCCATCTCCATGGTAAGGCAGGATCTGATCCAGGTGGAGCAGATTCTGCTGGGGCAATTCTCCAAGATTCAGGGAGTCACGGGTCCAGCAGTTCAAGTGCCAATGGCTTGGGTCTTTCTGAGCTGGGAGGGCAGCCATGGGGTACAGGAAATGGGAGTTGTACCTTACCTCCCTGTGGATGTGATCATGGGGAATGATTCTGACCACAGGGAAAACCTGATGTGTGTTACTACCCATAGCCAGGCAAAAGGGCAAGCTTCTGGGGGCGGGGAGAGGCAACACAGCCTCTACAGACCCATCCCTCAGCAGCTGAGGAAGTGGCTAGTGTGGGTGAGGAGCTAAGTAGGAGCACCAGCCCTGAGCCCCAGCTGCAAACAGAGGAGGTTGCCACCAGGGGCAGCTTTCCTCCTAAAGGAGAACTAGGGAGGGTCAGATGCAAGAAGCTGGGCAGGGCACAGTGAGCTGATTCTACCCTCCAAAACTGAGAGAGATATCAGATGGTGCTGAGGCCTCACAAGGGAGTAAAAAGTCTGTTTACTAGGAAAGTGGGCTGTTGTACAGGGAGTGTACACAACAGAGGGGGCTAAAGGGAGAGGTACTCCAGCAGCTGGTAGTCCTCTGGGACTACTGAAAGCAGCTTCTGGCCCATGCCCATGGTATTCCTTTTTCTTGCCACCTGGGTATTAACCGCACAAAAAAGCAGCTTGCCAACAGTTTCTTTTGGCTTAGCATGTACACAGATGTGACAAATTACTGTCGGACTTGTCCACAGTGCTAGCAGGTTGGAAAGGTCAGGGACAAGGCCAAGGCAGATTTGGTGCACCTGCTCATTATCAATGAACCTTTTAAGAGGGTAGCCATGGACATAGTGGGGCCCCTAAGTACCCCAAGTCACATGGGCAAATGATAAATACTGGTTGTGGTGGATTATGCAACCAGGTACCCTGAGGCAGTGGCAATGTCCTCCATTGAAGCAGAAAGGGTGGCTGATGAGCTCCTGGGAATCTTTAGCCAAGTGAGATTTCCCCAGGAGATTTTGTCAGACCAGGGGGCAAATTTCATATCATCCTTAATTACCAGTTTGTGGGAAAAGTGCGGGGTGAAACAGCTCCGTGCTTCGCCCTATCACCCCGAGACAAATGGCCTGCTTGAGCAGTTTAATGGTGAAAACTATGCTCAGGGCATTTACTGATCAACACAAAAGGGAGTGGGTCAAATATTTGCCCAACCTTGTGTTTGCATATAGGTAAATCCCACAGGAGTCCATAGGGTTCTCACCCTTAGAGCTCCTGTTTGGTCACAGGGTGAGGGGGCCCCTAGATTTAGTCAGGGATGAATAGGAAGGTAACCATGCCACCCAAGAGGAGTCTGTTGTGGAGTATGGCCTAAATTTCAAGGCCAGACCTAAGGAGTTCATGGGGCTTGCCCAGGAGCACTAAGCCACTGCACAATGGCAACAGAATGCCTGGTATGACTGTGGGGCCAGAGCCTGGGAGTACCAAGTCTGACAGTGAGTGCTAGTACTTGTCCCAGTCCAATACAATAAACTGCAGGCAGCATGGGAGAGCCCATTTTCCATAATCAGGAAGCTGAGTGATGTTAACTATATAGTAGGGCTGCCTGACAGAAGGTGCAGGCAGAGGGTATATCTGAAGCCCTACTATGATAGGCAGGAAATGATCCTCACTGTGTGCAGCATACCAGAGGAGGGGAATGAGGCTGATTCCCTAGTGGACTTCCTGGGGAAGGCCGGGAGGGATTCTCAGTGAATAACCTCACCATCTCAGGGCAGCTGACACCGGCCCAGGTCGAGGAGATGAGGGAGGCACTGCAAGAATTTGGGGACATGTTCACGGGGAATCTGGGGTACACCACAATGGCCGAACACCATGTGGACACTGGGGCCCAAGTTCCACTGAGGCAGACCCCCTACAGGGTACCTGAGGAGGTTAAGAAGACCATGCCAGAGGAACTCAGGGAGATGCTGGCCCTTGGAGTGTTGCAGGAGTCCAGTAGCTCTTGGGCTTTGCCTTTGGGCCTGATCCCCAAGAAGGATGGTACCACATGATTCTGTGTCGACTACTGGAGGCTCAACAGCTGTACGGAGTCTGATGTATACCCCATCCCCTGAATGGATGAGACCTTGGAACGGCTGGGGGGAGCCCGGATCCTGGCCATGATAGACCTGACAAAAGGCTACTGACAGGTGCCATTAACCCCTGCAGCCAGGTAGAGGTCTGCTTTCGTTACCCCATAGGGCTTATTCAAATTCAGAGTAATGCCATTTGGGATGAATAATGTGCCCACAACCTCCCAGAGGCTTGTGGATCACATCTTGGCTGGGGCAGGTGAATATGCACTGGCTTACATAGATGACATCACCATTTACAGCCAGATATGGGAGGATCACATCAGGCACATGAGAAAGGTGTACCCCAGATGGAAGGCTGCAGGGCTAACAGTTAAGGCAGAAAAATGCCAAGTAGGCATGGCTGAAGTGTCCTACCTTGGGCACCGGGTGGGCAGTGGATGCTTCTGTCCAGAGCCAGCAGAGGTTGATGTTATCCAGGCTTGGCCCACCTCTGCCACAAAGAAACAGGTAAGGGCATTTCTGGAACAGTTGGATATTACAAGAGGTTTTTCCCTCACTACAGTGATGTGGCCAAACCCCTGACAGACCCGACAAA
The DNA here is from genome assembly GCA_016271365.2 of Neoceratodus forsteri. Taxonomy (NCBI): domain Eukaryota; kingdom Metazoa; phylum Chordata; order Ceratodontiformes; family Ceratodontidae; genus Neoceratodus; species Neoceratodus forsteri. Next base: position 143,212,376 of record CM028132.1, read on the forward strand.
AAAGAGAATGCATGAAAAAGTTCTCTGGACAAAGGACTGTGAGTCTATCTTCCAACAGTTGAAGGAGGCATTATGTGGGTCACCAGTGCTTGCTAGCCCCAATTATGACTTAAAGTTTGTAGTACACATGGATGCCTCTAACAATGGGCTGGGTGCTGTCCTAAGCCAGGTTACACCACAGGGGGAGGTGCACCCCATAGTATACCTGAGCCAGCAGCATCTTCCCATAGAAACATAGAATTTTATGGCAGATAAGGACCGCTTGGCCTATCCAGTCTGCCATTTCCCTACCTAATGGATAAGCTGCAGATCCTGGTTAACCAACAGTCTATTTCCTCCTACCTCCAACCCCTAGAATTGCCTTATATCTGTCCCATGCATTCTTGAATTCCCCCACTATTTTTGACTCCACAACCTCCCCAGGAAGGCCATTCCATGCATCCACGACCCTCTCCATGAAAAAATACTTCCTCACATTACCTCTGAGCTGTCCCCCTTCTATCTTCAAATTGTGCCCCCTTGTTCTTGCGCACCTCTTTTTCTGAAAGATGCTACCCTCTTGGACTTTGTTGATTCCTTTGAGGTATTTGAAAGTTTCTATCATGTCCCCTCTCTCCTTGCCTCAAGACTATACATCTTAAGCTCCTTTAGTCTTTCTTCATATGTCTTCTGGTGCAGACCCTGCACCATTTTGTTGCCCTCCTCTGGACTGCCTCCATCCTGTCTATGTCCTTGCAGAGACTGGATCTCCAGAACTGCATGCAGTACTCCAGATGGAGTCTCACCAGTTGTCTGTACAGAGGGATAACAACTTCCTGTTTTCCACTGGTGATGCCTCTTCCTATACATCTCAGTACCCCTCTGCCCTCCTTACTGCCCTCTCACACTGCTTGCCCACCTTTAGGTCATAGAGTACCTCAGGGATTAGTCCTGGGGCCAGTCCTCTTCAATATCTTCATCAGTGACATTGCAGATGGACTGGAGGGTAAGGTTTGTCTGTAGATGACACCAAGATTTACAACAGAGTAGATGATCCAGATGGGGTGGGCAGAATGAGAAGAGATCTGGATAAACTAGCAAAATGGTCGTAAGAGTGGCAACTGGAGTTTAATGCAAAGAAGTGCAAGATCATGCACATAGGGAAGAGAAACCCTGAAGCCACCTAAAGGCTGAGAGAGGAGTTGCTGGTAGTCACAAGGGAAGAAAGAGACTTGGGCATCATCATCACTGATGACCTGAAATCATCCAAGCAGACCACTGAAACAGTAGGTAAGGCTGGGGGATGTTAGGGTGTATTAGTAGGGGTATCACAAGTTGGAAGAGGGAGGTAATAATCCCTCTTTACAAGACACTGGTTAGGCCCCATCTGGAGTACTGCATGCAGTACTGGAGGCCACACCTTCACAAGGACATTAACCAAACTGAGGCAGTCCAGAGAAGGACAACCACAATGGTGCAGGGACTGCATCAAAAAACATATGAGGACAGATTAACAGAGCTCCATATATATACCCTAGAGCAAAGGAGGGAGAGAGGTGATATGATTGAAACATTCAAACACCTAAAGGGCATTAACAAGGTGAAAGAGTCTAACATGTTTCAATATAAGAAAAATAGCAGGACAAGAGGACACAGCATGAGATTAGAGGGAGGCTGATTAAGGGTAATGTAAGGAAGTTCTTTTCCACAAAAAGGGTGGTGGATGCATGGAACGGCCTACTTCAGGAAGTGGTGGATATGAATACAGTGCATGGCTTCAAACAGGCATGGGATAGGCATAAGAGAGCAATGCAGATGAATATAAATAGATAGCCCATTGACAGAGCAAATGCCAATAGCACATTTATAAGGTAGAGAAAGACATGGGCAGACTGGATGGGCCTTACAGTCCTTATCTTCCATCAACTTCTATGTTTCTATGTTTCTATGTATCTGATATGATTACCCCCAGGTCCCTTTCCATTTTTGTTGTTGTTAGTATCTCACCCCCATAGTGTACTCTTCCCCTGGGTTTTTGTTTCCCAGGTGCCCAGGAAAGTGTCATATGCCTCAGTGTAGAGGGAATGTTGGGGGGGTAGTGTGGGCCCTTTAGAAGCTGCAGCCATATCTGTATGGGAGGGAGTTCACTGTGGTCACAGATCATAACCCCTTGATATGGCTCCATAGGACTAGTGGGCAAAAGACAACGTTATTGTGCTGAAGTTTGATACTACAGTCATATAATATGATCATTCAGCACCAAAGTGAGGCACAGAATACCACTGCTGATGGACTATTGAGGCAGGGCTAAGTGCATGGCATATTTCTTTAGGCACTCCCTAGACTCTACACAAATGGCAATGTCTCTTGGGTGTTGCTTAAAGAGACACACCTTCATTTCTTGGGGGAGATGTGATGGGAAAGGGGACCAGAGCCATGTACTCTTTTGATTCATTTATTCTTTTCTAAATTTGCATCTGCTTCAGTTACAAGATGGCTAACTGATCACATGATCAAGTAATCTATGACAGCTTACGTTAGCCAGGGTAGAGGGTCTGATGTTCTCATGGGAAAGTTAACAGGAAAGCTAGGGAGGAGGCAATAAAGCAATAAACCCAGCGATGAGTCCTTCCTGGAGAAGTTCCCATGTTGGACAAAGGACCTAGGTGCATATCATGCTAGCAAGAAGATGCTGAAGTGTGGGTGGATACACACACACACACATACTCTCTCACATTCTTGCACTCTCACACTCACACACTCTCTCACTGACACTAACACTCTGCACACACACTCCACACACACACACACACACACACACACACACACACACTCACACACACACACAGTCACACACTCTCACACTCTCATACTCACAGTGACACTCTGCACACACACACACACGCACACACACACTCTCTCAAAGAGGGTGAGACCCCTTCCCACACGGAGTGAGAAATATATTGTGGTGCTGAAAGTAAGCACTTCCTCTTGGACCCTGGTACATCTGAAATCAAGAGTCTTGCAGCTAGAAGTCAGGTAAGAAAGACAGCTTAGGGAAAAGTATTTTCTTCAGATAGCAACAGGTAAAGACATAGGTTTTAGGTGAGAATAGCTTAGAATTCTGCTGTACACTATCTGTCTATTCAACCTGGTTTTATTTTCTTCTTCTTAGTATATGTGCAACCCTTTTGTTTTCCTGTAAATACATCCTGTTGTAAATACTCATAGTCTTTTAGTAAAGCTTCTGTTTTTATAGAATCAGTGACTGCTTGTTTTATTTAAAAGGGTAATTCTACTATTTCTGCTGGACTCTGTTTGCAGTCCGTCTCTGAAGGGGCACTCTATGCACGGTTACTATGTTGACATTCTTGACATTGTGCAAAGGGGAGGGTAAGAGACAGGTTTCCTGGGTGTCCTGTTGGTAAAATCCCACGGTGGTAGCAGTGACCTTGAAGTCTGTGGTGAAGGATTTGTGTCACAATTAAGGGTGTGAAATGAAGAGAGAGTAGTGAGTCTGGAAAGCCTCTGATGGGTGCTAAAAGTCACACAGACTATTTTTTTGACACTGAGTGATAGTTGGTTAGACTGGAACCAGTGCTGAATATTGTTGAAATCCATCTGAAGCTGTGAGGTGAGGTCATGAGAAAGGGAACCAAATGCAAAAATAACTGTATCATCAGCATACGTATGAATGGACACAGAGGAACAGACAGAAGGAATGCCATCCAAGAATATGGGAAAGAGAATATAGCCAAGAAAAAACCTTGAGGGATACCTGAGCAGATAGGGAAAGGAGATAAAATAGAGCTACCTATCTGGCCAGGTTGAGACCTACCTCCAAGGTAAAAGCAAAACCAGCTGACTACAGAGTCAGAAAGATCTGCTGCTTTAAGCTTGTCCAGAAGGAAGGGATGTGCTACTGTATCAAAAGTTTTAGCAAGTTCAACAACGATGGTGGATGTGATCAGATCCCATTCCATACCTGTGAGGATGGAGTCAGAGAGCAGTAGAAAGTGGAGGTGGAGTGGGACTTCCTAAAACCATACTGAAGGGTGTGAAGAAGGAGGAGGAGAAGGAGTTAAGGTAGGTAGAGAGTTGAGATAGCACAAAGCATTCCTATAACTTGGCCATAGTAGGAAGGATAGAGATAGGATGGTAATTGCCAGGTGAAGAGGGATCACCACCTTTAGGGATAAGAATGATAGCAGCCTGCTTCCAAACATCAAACATCTATTCTGAGCTTATTTAGAAAGGCTTTTAATCTGATCTAATCCTCACTGGCTGTTTTAGTGAAATACTGTATTTAATTTATTTATGCCATTTATTATTAATTCTGAAGCTTTTATTTGCCTATTCTAATACTATGTCTCTGGGTTTTAAAAAGACATACAGTGCTTAGAGCCCCTGGGATTGGATGTTCAACATATAAATCCACTACTATTACTACTACAAAGGGGAAAAGAAAAACAAAAAGGGGAAAAATAAAATCACGCTATCTAGGGTCACACAGCAAAAGAGTTAGGTAACGCAAAAGGGGAAAACTAGAAACACCTGTAATGCCCCAAAGTTGGAGCACCACAGTAAAAGAATAGGAACAATAAATCTTCTGGGTAACAGGTGCCCAGGGTGGCTGTGGTAGGAGTGGGCTGCAGGATACAGTGAAAAGGGGCCCCTTAAAGTAGAGTTTCCCCTCCTTGTAAAAGAGGGAAATTCTGTAAATAATAGAAAAGTGACCTGTGCACTTAAAACCTGATCAAAATATAGACTTAATGCAGCTATAGTGTATGGTAGAACACTGTTGAGCTTGGAAATCCATGCTCCCAACAGCGTTGTTGTGCTTGCTTCAGTGCGTCACAGTCTTGTTGTGCTGCACCAAGTACGTCACTGGTGCAGCACAAGATCGAAAGCATTTGTGCATGCGCGACTTAGCAGCCGTGAGGGAGCGAGTAGCACTGGAGCGAGCCACAACATGAAGGTAAGTAAGGCTTGATTTAAAATATTTCTGCATCTATTTACTGTTTTTTTCATGAATAGACTCCCCATACACTATAAAAGATTGTCTATGGGAAGTCATTCACAAACAAGGATCTTCTCAAATCTCAAGGTCTCCTTGGCTACAGACGACTTCTCGAGCTTCGCTCTCGGGGTCTAACGTTTCCGAGGATACCTCTCGATCAAGAATATCCTTGTCATGAATGACTCCCCATAGACCATCCTCTATGTAGAGACAATGGCTTGGATGGATGCTGTGCTGAGCTGCTCATGCACAGCATTCTAGTCCAAACACTCTAGAACCAGAAGTTTAGTTTTTAAAAAGTTTAACAGTTTTCTGTTAGTTCCTGTCAGGCTGTGGAGAGGAGAGGACACCATGAACTAAGGAGAACCTGTTGAGGCTTACCTGGTGGTTGAAGCAATTTCCCCCAGGTTTGTTGGTGTGCCTGCTCTGGACTCCAGCTGGTGAAGACTTCAGTGAAGCTCTGGTTCTGTTTGGGGTGCCATCATGGCACCAAAAGTGAAGAATTGGTTGTTTGTCGTAGTTTGGGCTTATAAGCCCTGTCGTTTTATTATTTTGGCCCCTTGTTAAGTTTAAAAGTTTAATTTAGGTCCCACCTCAGTGGCATTGAAGAGCTGCATCATGCCCATATTGCTGTCGGCAGTTGGAAGCCCCCCCAGGCTGTTCCTTGCATCGCCAGCTTCCCTTTTACTCCCTCCCATTGCCAGAACACCTCCCACATCCTGGTTGCCTCCTCGATCATCTGTTGGAGTGGGTGAGTTAGTGGCAGCATGCTGCATTGTGCTGTCCACCCATTTGAAAAAGAGAGACTGTGCATTTTAAATTAAATTGTTTGCGCTAGGTGCAATAGGAGCGGCCAAGCGCTCCGGGGAGAGTGGGGCATAAGGACCCCTAATTTTGTATTCAGGTGGGCAGGATTAGAGGTGGGAACCACTGAAATGGAGTGACAGCTCTCAGAGAGCTGCAGAAATTAAAGGGGCAATGCTAGCTGAGGCCTGCAAGGAATTTAAAGAGGCCCAATCACATTCTGGCCATATAATAAATTAAAGGGGCAATTCAGGCCCAAGATAATTAGTAGGGGCAGCCAGGCCCGAGATATTAAGAGGGCTATCAGGTCTGTGAAATTAATAAGGGCACCAGGTCTAAAGAAGTAAAGAGGGCATCAGGCCCGTGATATTAAGAGGGTTACCAGGCCTTAGTTTAGAGAGGGCACCAGGCCCATGGTAGTAAAGGGCACCGGGACCGTGGTAGTAAAGGGCACCAGGCCCAGTAAAGGGAGGGCAGCCAGGCCCATTACAATAAAGGGCACCAGGTCCATAGTAGTAAAGGGCAGCTAGGACCAGTAAAGGAAGGGCACCAGGCCCATAGTAGTAAAGGGCAGCCAGGTCCAGTAAAGGAAGGGCACCGGGCCTGTAGTAGTAAAGGGCACCAGGCCCATAGTAGTAAAGGGCACCAGGACCAGTAAAGGTAGTGCATCCCAGCCCATAGGGAAGAGGGCAGCTGGTGTATGGGCAATTAGTGTAACCAGGCTAAATAGCTGGGGCAATTACATTAGAGTGCTCAGGGGTAGCCAGATCCTAATGAAGACAGATTCCAAGAGGAAAAGGGTCTGACTAAGGGGTGCTTAAGCACACAACCTGTTATGAAGTGATTATCAGCTGTTGTACAGTTTCTACAACCTGTTTATTCTTCCAGCATCTCAAGTGTTGTGTCTATTGCATTAAGCACCAAGTCTGTATTGTACTATATTAGGATTGTGGTCATTTACCCCTGACAGTGAACAGTTGCCCTGGATTGTTGCAATTTGCCCCTGCTCCTGGTAAGTTGCCCCTGACAATAAACAATTGCCCCAGATTGTTGCAATTTTCCCCTGCTCCAGGCAAGTTGCCCCTGCCAGTGAACAATTTCCTGGATTGTTGCAATTTGCCCCTGCTCCAGGCAAATTGACCCCTGAAAGTGAATATTTCAGTATATCGTGCTAACAGAAGTACCATTGTGCAGCATCAGGTCCTGATTCAATTTTCAGCCTTCATCGACTCTTCACCATCTCAATCTTCAGCCAGCAGAAGCCTTCAGCAACTTCTTGCCCTTTTGTCCACGTTAGTCGAAATCAACATCCTTTGTGTAGTCGCGACCACCGGTTCCTGATCAGCTTGGAAGAAAAGACGACTGAGAAGTGCCTCATCTGTCCCTCCCTCCCAGACGCCTGCCAGTAGATGAGTCTGTCATAGCCAAGTGTGGTTGTGGCCGTCGTTTCTTATTTTATTCTTCATCTTTGTGGAATCCTGATCTTCACCTTCTGCTCCTTCTTGCTTGTTTCGTCCTGCACCACCAGTCAATCCTCAGGGTAGCAGCCTGAGTTTGGTGGTCCTTCAAGTGGATCCATCACCAAAAGCAGCAAAGCAGTTCTTCTTCTTTGTCCTTGGTAATCTTCCTAGTGGATTCTTTACCAAGTCTGGTGTTCGTTTGGCAGCCCTAGTCGAGGGTAGGTGCCAGAAAAACCCACAGCAGTTCTTCTTTGTCCTTGGCAACCCTGGTCGAGGGTTGGTGCTGAGGGGAAAGCATCATATTCCTTCTACTGCGGCAATCCTGCAGGTGGATTCCTTGCCACATTTTGGTTCTTTTCCCTTGGCAGCCCATTTCAAGGGTTTTTGTGGCAAGAAAGAGCACTCCCCAAGTTAGTCAGTTCACGCTCTTGTATTCCGGCAACCCTGGAGAGTGGGTTGGCTGATGCCTATGGTATGTTTACCAATCTTTCCATTCCCTGTTTGCTACCTCTCATAGGTTTTCTGGTGAGCTTGGTGCCAAGCAAAGGTTCCCCTTTCTCTTAACCCCTATTCTTCAGTTGTGCATGAAGACTATGGATATCTTCATCATATGGACTTTTGAGACTGTAGACCATTTGCTGATTGTACATTGAATGCTTGTCACATGGTATGATAAAGTAATAAGGTACTCTTGATGCATAGATCTCTGGGTAGGAAATTGTAATAGTGATAGATAAGAATATTATAGAGTGGTCTTAGGCCGACGTCCATATACAGTGATTGGAGTGGTAATTGTTAGTTATTGTCTATAAATAAGAGTTATTCCCTGACTTTCCCTTGTAACTATGTCTACCTTCCCTGGTGTAAATAAAAGCCTGCTGGGCATCAAACTTCAGATTGTCTCCTGCCTCTCCTTAAAGTGTGTTTCCTGGCACCCAACTTGATTTGGACCAATGGGTTGTCTTGTCAGTCCACCTGCTTGAGGTAATGCTGGGTGTGCAGCTAGGACAGGCGATCTCCTAGGATAGCACCCTAGTTGATAAAATCATCACACCATGATGAAGAAAACTTTTTGGCATAGTCAGCAGGATTTAAATTTAAGGAGTCTAAAGTCGGAGGTTTTGAGACAACGATGCAAGCAGTACCCAGGTGTGGTAGTGCAATGTTCGGAGGGGAAAACGCAGCTATTGGCAATGAAGATATAGAGACTGGGATAGAAGACAGAGAAAATATACCTCCCTCACCCCTCATGATGCCATATTACTTTGGGGCACCATGGCTTCCCCAGTTCACAGGAGAGAAGGATAGAAATGGAGCAAGCATTTTAGGGGAATTCATATCCAAGATGCAAGCCATGTTCCGACTGTATCACTTCCCAGAAAGACAGAAGGTGGAGATACTAATTTGACAGTTAAAAGGGGCTGCCCACAGAGAGGTACAATCATGGCCTGCAGGTGCGAAGACCACAGCTGATCAAATTTTGCAGAGGCTGCAACACATTTTTGATACCCGTACTGTGTCTAGTCGCAAGATGAAATTTTTCTCTGGAACGTAAAGGCCTCTGGAGACCCTTCAGGACTATGCTCTAAGACTCCAGGAGTTGCTGAGAGCAATTGAAAGAGTGGACACCCAAGAGATTACGAATCCAGATTGGGTGCTAACAGAGAAATGTGTGGAAGGAGCATACTGCGAAGCCCTCAGAAGGGAATTGAGAATGTTACAGCTCCAAGACCCAGATGCAGATTTCCTCAATTTCAAGGGAAAAGTCATAAAGGTGCTAGGATCTAGTCAAGCAGGAGAGGATGTGGTGACCTACCCACAGATGGTGACGCCTCTGAATACAGCATGGCCGGGGTACCCAATAGAGAGATAGGCATGAGAGGGTCTATGGCGCAGGCAGCCAGCAAGTAAGAGAATGGTAGGCAAAGAGTGGATGTACAGTCGAGAGTCCACCGGTGAGCACCCAGGTTATCTCGCAGATACCGGACCCTTGTGTGGACAAATGGCACAGGCACCGATCCATCCCACGGCTAATGCCTCTCATCAGAACTCAGATTTGTTGGAGCAAATAGCTACCTTGACACAAGCTATGGTGGAAGTGTGTCAGGAGGTCAAGGGGCTCAAAGAAGGCTAGAAAAGAGAAGCTGCCCAGATGCAGGACGAATGAGAAAGACGGCTTGACAAACTCCAGTACAGAAGAAGAGGAGAAAGAAGGCGTCCCACTGATCAATTTGATGATCAGGACAGGCCTATATGCCGTAAAGGTGGAGTCAGTGGTCATATTGCAAGGCAGTGCCAGCAGCCTCCAGAACTGGTGGTGGCTTTAAACAGGAAATCTTTGGAGATGGGGACCAATCCTTGGAGAGTGTTCAATCAGGTCCAAACTCAGTAATGAAACGATCAAATTTCATTGAAAGGAACTCAACTGTTCCAGTGTTGGTGGATGGAATTGAGTTAATGGCCCTGATAGACACTGGATCTCAAGTTACATCCATGAAGGGGCAGTGTTTTCGCCAATATTGGAAGATGGAAGATCTACAGCCACCACATAATCATGGATAACATTAATTGCCAGCAACAGAGCTGAAGTGCCTTACTTAGGATACTTGGAAGCAAGCATCCAGCTGGGGAAGAATGTGCAAGAAGGTCAAGGCATCATTATCAGTGAGGCAGAAAGTGATAGCTTACCACCCCTTATCCTTGGGATGAATTTTCTTCAGCACTGCCTAGAAGACCTAGTACAGCTTTTATGATCCCAAGCGAAGAGGTCTCCATTTGTACAGAAGAGAGTTTTGCAACAAACCATGCACCTGCTCCAGTGTCACCAACGATTCTCAAGTAGCTGTGGCGAAATTGGGAAAGTTAGAGTTTCCGACACCCGGTCTGTTATTCTGAAGTCAAGTACCAAGACTACCCTATGGTGTAAGGCCAAAATAGAACCTCAGGGCCAAGATTATGATGCCTTGGTTAAGCCATGCCTGATGGAAAAGGAAGAGCCCATATTGGTGGCTAGAAGTGTGGCTACGGTTATCAACGGAAGGATCCATGTGCGAGTCATAAACTATGGTAATCATGACGTATGACTCCATAGAAACCAGATGGTGGCTCAGCTGCATACTGTATTGTTGCAAGATATTGTGGAACCAGAGTACAAAGTTCCAGAGAAGACCCGGTTACCAGACATCGGAGAAGAAGAAGAGACCCTGTGTGACTCTATACCCACATGGATAAAAAAGATTAAGCTGGGTAATCCCAAAACCATGGTGCAACAGAAAATGGATGTGATCCAAGTTTTATTGAAGAATTCTAAGGCTTTCAGTCAACATCCCCTTGACTTTGGGTTGACACAAAAAGTGCAACATCACAGTCATACTCAACAACATCCACCCATCAGAGAGAGCAATTCCCCCGGCCGTGTACCAGCCAGTAAAGGAAATGATTCTGGAGATGAAGGAGGCCAAGGTGATAAATGAGAGTCATAGTCCTTGGGCCACTCCCATTGTTTTAGTTAAGAAAAAGGATGGAAAGATCCAGTTTTGTGTTGATTACCAGAAGTTGAACAGCATAACACATAAAGATGTCTACCTGTTACCGAGAATCGAAGACTCTTTCACTGCCTTACAGTCAACTGCAATCTTCTCCACCCTAGATCTCACAAGTGGTTATTGGCAAGTGCCAATGGCCCCAGAAAACCAGAAGAAAACTACTTTTATTACGTTAATGGGGTTATTCGAATTCACCTGTATGCCCTTTGGGTTGTGCAATGCCCCAGAAACATTTCAGAGGTTAGTGGAACGCTGTTTAGGAAGCCGGAATTTTGACATTTTGTTGTTGTACCTTGATTGTATCATCGTCTATTCTAAGACCCACCAAGAACACCTGCAACATTTAGACGAGGTCTTTACCCAACTGATCCGATATGGCTTAAAAGCAAAAACATCCAAATGTCATCTTTTACAGTCCCAGGTGAACTAGCTTGGTCACATTGTTTTTGCTACTGGAGTTTCACCCAATCCAGAGAAACTATCAGCAGTGGAGATTGGCCAGTACCAATAACATTACAGGATGTCAGAAGATTTCTAGATTTTGTTGAGTATTACCAGAGATTTGTAAGGGACTTCTCCAAAATAGCATTACCCCTGAATGAACTCCTCAGAGGAACCAAGGCGGGGCAAGTACCCAAAAGGCAACCAGTCAAGTGGGCCAAAGAGCAACAAGAGGCTTTCAATCAACTAAAACAAATTCTTACACAAGCATCTGTATTGGCATAGCCTGATTTTTCCAAACCTTTCTGGTTGTATACAGATGCAAGTAATAAAGGGCTAGGTGCAGTGTTAGCACAGGAGCAAGAGGGCATCGAGTGAGTTATAGTGTATGCAAGCTGTGGATTGAAGGGGTCAGAGTGAAATGATACTTGTTATAGTTCATTTAAACTGGAATTTTTAGCTTTGGTTTGGGCAGTGACAGAAAAGTTTAAGCACCACCAAGCAGTCAGTCCTTTTACTGTGTTTACTGATAGTAACCCACTGGTACATTTGAACACAGTGAGATTAGAAGCTCCAGAGCAGTGATGGACTTCCAGACTAGCCAATTACCAGTTTTCCCTAAAATTTTGTTCAGGCAGATCTAATACTAATGCAGATGCACTATCTCGAATGCCTAATCCAACAGAGAATGAGTTGGATGCGACAACCCTAGAGAATACTGAGATGCCACCTTTTCTTCAGGTACCATCAGAAATTGTTCAGGCCTGTTGTCATATCAATGCAAGGGAAGATGTAAAACCAGAACAAGAACCAGAGTGTGCAGACCAGCTAGCAAAACAGAGTAACCTGTGGGTGCAACTGCAAGACCAGGACCCAGTAATTAAGCAAGTCAAGTTGTATGTTGCAACCAGACAAAATATACCCCTTCATGAACGAAAGAAGATGGGTCCGGAAGCTATAAAGTTATGGAGACATAGGACTCGGTTGACCATAAAAGACTTTAAGCTTATTTGTCACACCTGAGACCCCAGCACTCACTATGAGATCTCCCAGATCATTGTTCCAAAGAAAAGTGTATCAGTAGTACTTGAAGCATATCACAACCATTCTCGACACTTTGTTAATTAGAAAACAGAGGCCATAATCAGAAAAAGATTTTATTGGATTGGGATGAGAAGTGATATTATTAAATGGTGTGAAGAGTGCCGAACCTGTAGTCTGAAACACCCCAATAGAAGCAACCAGTGAGCTCCTCTGCATCCCATAATTAGTAAAGCACCTCTTGAGTTAGTTGCTTTGGATCACCTCAAACTAGAACCAAGTGCCAATGGACAAACATACCTCTTAACCATGGTAAATCATTATTCTAAGTTTATGGTTGTCAGTGCTGTAGAATATTTGTCTTCCAGAACCACAGCTGAGACATTTGTAAAGTTTTTTGTTCATCCTTTTGGGTATCCAACCAAGATATTGACTGATCAAGGAACCGCATTTGAATCACAGCTCTTCAGAGAACTCTGCACCCTATATGGCAGTAAGAAAATAAAAACCACTGCATATCACCCTCAGTGCAATAGACTGTGTGAGCGAACAAACCAAACACTACTAGGAATGTTAAGAGCTCTTCCAGAATATAAACATCCATATTGGCCAGCTTTGCTTCCTGAACTTTCTTACTTGTATAACAATAAGATCCACTGTTCTACTGGATACATGCCACACTATCTAATGTTTGGTCACCATGGTAGACTTCCTATGGATCTGGTACTCGAAGTTCAGCCAAATGAATCACCTGTTACTGATTGGGTAAAAGAACATAGCAAGAGATTACAAGAAGCTGGGCAAGTTGTAAGCCAACGCATGGAACAAGTACAACTTACGCAAAAGGTGAACTATGATGCTAAAGCCAATGTGACCTCATTGTAGATTGGATAACAGCTATTGCTCAAAATGACTCAGAAATGCCATAAATTAGCTACCAGATGGGAACCAGAACCTTTCCTCATCGTTGAAATCCCCTACCCATACCTACCCATGAACAAGACTGAAAAAGAGACTGGTAGTGGCACAAAAATAGTGCATAGAAATCTTCTTAAACCTTGTACCTTCAGCGACAGTGCTCTAATTGATACTACGAGAAAAGCTACATCAGAGGAGAGGCAGGAGAACCATACCCACCAAGTAAAGGAGATGGATTTACCGACAAAATGGTGTATGGGTCCTTGGGTTAGATATTCACATGTACATACAGAAAATCGCCCCTTGGCAGAACCAATAGCAATGCCAGAACCTCCCGATTTACCCAAACCAGCAGTTAGTCCTATAAGACCAGTAGCTTTTCAGCCACATAGATCTCAGAGATGTAATTTTGGTATACCTCCTAGGAGATACATTTTGGAAGCTCCTCAAATAGTACCTTCCTTTCAGGGATAGTTCTGTTCAAAGTGATTTTCTATGACATGGTCACTTAGTCAAGTAAATAAGAATGTTTTCTGAAAATTATAGATGATTTAAGAATGTTTTAAGTCAAGCAGATAAAGGTTTAAGTTAAATGGTAGAGTGGTAAGAGATATTATAAATACCTATAGTAGTAATATTTAAGTAATCTTTAAGAAGTGTTATATAAAATGTTTAAAGGGAATACATGGGGACATGTATTTTTAGGTGGCCCCCAAAGTGGGGGCACCACAGTAAAAGAATAGGAACAATAAATCTTAGGGGTAACAGGTGCCCAGGGTGCCTATAGTAGGAGTGGGCTGCAGGGTACAATGAAAAGGAACCCCTAAAAGTAAAGTTTCCCCTCCTGGTAAAAGAGGGAAATGCTGTAAATAATAGAAAAGTGCCCTGTGCACTTAAAACCTGGTCAAAAGATAGATTTAATGCAGCTGTAGAGACAATGGCTTGGATGGAATGCTGTGCTGAGCTGCTCATGCACAGCATTCCAGTCCAAACACTCTAGAACCAGAAGTTTAGTTTTTGAAAAGTTTAACAGTTGTCTGTTAGTTTCTGCCAGGCTGTGGAGAGGAGAGGATACCACAAACTAACCTGTTGAGGCTTACCTGGTGGTTGAAGCTGTTTCCCCGAGGCTTTGTTGGTGTGCCTGCTCTGAACTCCAGCTGGTGAAGACTTCAGTGAAGCTCCGGCTCGGTTCGGGGTGCCTTCTGGGCACCAAAGTGAAGAATCGGCCATTTGTCGTAGTTTGGGCTTATAAGCCCCATCGTTTTATTATTTTGGCCTCTTGTTAAGTTTAAAAGTTTAATTTAGGTCCCACATCAGCAGTATTGAAGAGCCGCATTGTGCCCGTATTGCTGTCGGCCGTTGGAAGCCCCCTAGGCTGTCCCTCGCATCACCAACTTCACTTTTACTCCTTCCCACTGCCAGAACACCTCCCGCCTCCCGGTTGCCTCCTCGATCATCTGTTGGAGTGGTGAGTTAGTGGCAGCATGCTGCATTGTGCTGTCCACCCATTTGAAGAGAAAGAGAGAGACTGTGCATTTTAAATTAAATTGTTTGCACTAGGCACAATAGGAGCGGCCAAGCGCAGTGGGGAGGGTGGGGCAAGAGGACCCCTTATTTTGTATTCAGGTGGGCAGGATTAGAGGTCGAAACCACCGAAAAGGGTGACAGCTCTCAGAGAGCTGCAGAAATTAAAGGGGCAATGCCAGCCGAGGCCTGCGAGGAATTTAAAGGAGCCCAGTCACATTCTAGCCATACAATAAATTAAAGGGACAATTCAAACCCAAGATAATTAGTAGGGGCAGCCAGGGCCATGACATTAAGAGGGCGACCAGGTCTGTGAAATTAATAAGGGCACCAGGTCTAAAGAAGTAAAGAGGGCATCAGGCCCGTGATATTAAGAGGGTTACCAGGCCCACATTTAGAGAGGGCACCAGGCCCAGTAAAGGGAGGGCAGCCAGGCCCAGTACAGTAAAGGGCACCAGGCCCATAGTAGTAAAGGGCAACTAGGCCCAGTAAATGAAGGGCACCAGGCCTGTAGTAGTAAAGGGCAGCCAGGCCCAGTAAAGGAAGGGCATCAGGCCCAAAGTAACAAAGGGCAGCCAGGCCCAGTAAAGGAAGGGCACCAGGCCCATAGTAGTAAAGGGGGACCAGGCCAAGTAAAGGTAGGGCATCCCAGCCCATAGGGAAGAGGTAAGCAGGTGTACAGGCAATTAGCATAACCAGGTTAAATAGCTGGGGCAGTTACATTAGAGTGCTATGGGATAGCCAGATCCTAATGAAGACAGACCCCAAGAGGAAAAGGGTCAGACTAAGGGGTGCTTAAGCACACAACCTGTTACGAAGTGATTATGAGCTGTTGTACTCTTTCTACAACCTGTTTATTCTTCCAGCATCTCAAGTGTTGTGTCTCTCGCATTAAGTACTGAGACTGTATTGTACTATATTAGGATTGTGGTCATTTGCCCCTGACAGTGAACAATTGCCCCGAATTGTTGCAATTTGCCCCTGTTCCTGGCAAGTTGCCCCTGACAGTGAACAATTGCCTCGGATTGTTGCAGTTTGTCCCTGCTCCCGGCAAGTTGCCCCTGCCAGTGAACAATTGCCAAAGATTGTTGCAATTTGCCCCTGCTCCCAGCAAATTGACCCCTGAAAGTGTTCAGTACATTGTGCTAACAGAAGTACCATTGTGCAGCATCAGGTCTTGATTCAATCTTCATCTTTCATCAACTCTTCACCATAGCAAGCTTCAGCCTTTATTGACTCTTCACCATAGCAATCTTCAGCCAGCAGAAGCCTTCAGCAACTTCTTGCCCTTTCATCCGCCGTAGTCAAAATCAACATCCTTTGTGTAGTCGCTGACACCGGTTCCTGATCAGCCTGGAAGGAAAGACGACTAAGAAGTGCCTTGTCCATTCCTCCCAGACACCTGCCTGTAGACGAGTCTGTCGTAGCCAAGTGGCTTGCGATGTGAAAGCTGCTTGGTTCTGTGCTGTCTGCTAAGGATGTGTGAGCCGGTATTTGGTATTACATCCGTTGGGAATTGCACAGAAGTCAAGTAGAATTAAATAAACCATAAAGTGTACTGGAAACATATTGTATCTCAGTGTGTGGCAAAGAACATTGGAGAAACGGGGAAGGGCCCGAACTGCAGTTCAGCAGTTGCAGGGCGAACATAGGGGAAGCACATAGGGATGGGCTAAAATGGTGGCTAGTGCTTTCAGAGCTAGCCTGTAAACTGTTTCTGCACTGTTTGGAGGACTTCATGTATTCACTGTAGATAATACAAAGTAGGGATCATTCCTGAAGTATTGTTTCTGGATTGTACTTACAGCGGGCAGAAGTGACGTAACTTCCGGGTTGTGGGGCTACTTCAAAGGGCTCCTGAGCAAGTGACTGGGCTTTTAATGTGAAAGCCACTTGGTTTTGTGCTGTCTGCTAAGGGTGTGCTAGCTGCTATTTGGTAGTACATCCATTGGGAATTGCACAGAAGTCAAGTAGAATTAAATAAACCATAAAGTCCACTGGAAACATATTGTATCTCAGTGTGTGGCAAAGAACGTTACAGAAATGGGGAAAGAGCCTGAACTGCAGTTCAACAGTTGCAGATCATTCCTGAAGTATTGTTTCTGGATTGTAGTTACAGCAAGTGGCAGTGACGTAACTTCTGGGTCATGGAGCTACTTAAGAGGGCTCCTGAGTGCACAGTGCAGCATGTGGAGAAGCGCGCAGAGACATGCGCATCGTGTGTCTTGCGTGTCCAGCGGAGATCAAGGGGTAGAGGGTGGTGGAGCTTAATGGTTGAATGTCCAAACATTGGAAACCTTGGAAGGGTCAGAAAGGGCGTGCTAAATCATATTATTTCTGCTGCTGTGCAGGAACATTTAGAGACACTTAGTGCATGCACAAAACATAGGCAGTAGAAGACAACATATATCTATTTGAAACTGAAGTATCACCAGAACTAATAAATAAAGCAACAACATCCACTATGGAGGAGGATATCAGTATAGATAAGTTGCTGTAAAAGCTGTGTGATGAGGGGAATCTCTTAAAATGTGGGCATTGCAGTATGTATACCAGGAATCCAGCAGACACCAACACACCTGGGTATCTGTGTATAAACTGTAAAGAAATTGCAGCACTAAAATGTAAATTGAAGGATTGGCAGCAAAAATGTCCCCATGATATACAAACCGAGGTTGAGAGAACTGAGGAGCAAATGATACAGGATAGATTTGTAACAGCTGGTGCAGCGCTTAAAGATATCACACATGAGAGCTCTAGTGACAGCTCCGATGTTAGTCATTGGGCTACAGCTAGTGAAGGAATGGGGGAGGATAGTCAAGCAACAGTCTCTAAAGCACCGCACAAGAAAAGGAGAAGGGTCATGGGGGGAAATGCTGTGGCAGAACTAAATAGATATTCCCCACTTAGCACTGATTCAGAAACTAGCACGGAGACACTCAAATTAGATAGAAACCAGGGCACTGAACCCTGAGAGGCACAACTAGGGATATAAATTCTGGTACTAGGGGACTCCATCATCAGAAATAATGATACAGTACTCATAGCAGGTTGCAAAAAGAGCATGACCATAAACTGTTTACCAGAGGCAAGAGCTTGGGATACCAAACAGAGTCTGCCAAAATTATTATTAAATTCTACAAAACAAAAAGTGGTTGTGCTCCATGTAGAAATAAACAATGTGGGGAGGGAGCACGAAAAAGATATTGTGGATGAGATCATGGAATGTACTGAATTAATAAAGGCTAATGGACACATACCGATCATCTCTACAATATTGCCAAATTACGGATGCAACCCTGAAAAAAAATAGTACCATTCAAAGAATAAATAGTAGAGTTTTAAATCGGTGTGGAGCAAGACATATCACCTTCATGGACACTTGGGACAGGTTTATCAATAACAAAAATCTGTATAAAGGGACGGACTACACCTAAACCCCCTGGGCACTAAAACTCTGGCGACTGAAATTAGAGGAATACTAAGCATTTATGTAAACTAGGCAAAGGGGGGGGCAGCATCTGGCTGATGAAGATCAGCAAGGGAGACAGTACAAACCTAAAGTAAGTACCACTCAAATCGCTACTCGGTGTTTGCTTATTAATGCACAGAGCTTAAATAAAATCAAGCATTTGTCAATGCTGAATGTTTGCCTGCTGGTATTAGCATAGGAAATGCAGGAGTTAGACAGATGCAGAATAGGAATGGCAGTGAAGTATTGAACTTCACACCAACCCCACCTCCATCCTGTAGAGACAGGCATGGGGGCAAGTGTTTGGGTCATCGCCCATGATGGTCATGCCATGTCACCTCACCCTATTCTGCAGACACCGACACGTGTTGAGGTGTGCCGTAGGGTGTTTGGCTTTACAGTCACCCCATTCCATAAGGACATACGGTGAAATGGGTGCAGCATAGGAGAATGGGGTGAAGTCTGGGGCCAAAGAGCACACCTCGATGCCTGTCAGTGGCTGGGGGGGTGGGATGGCAGGAGCAGTACAGTTGGCAATCCAAAGGCACACCCTGATGCCTGCCAGTCTGTACTGGGTAGGACGTTATGGTTAGAAACCCTAATGCCTCAGGTGTTTGTTGGTATTTGCTCTACAAATTTTCAATATGGCCTTTTTGTGACCCCATCTCATGAAAGCATTTGGGACCTCTTCTCATGAAGAGTGGCAGTGTGATTTTGTCAATGAGTCCCAAACATTGAGTTCCAACAGTGACAGTGCCATTCTGCACCACATGTATGAAAACACAGATTGGGCAGGATGTGAAGAAGGGAGGTATGAGGACATGGCAATGTTGAAAATCTGTAGTGGGAATATTAAAAATGCTCACACTTCTGAGCATATGTGGAAACTGTGCAACGCATGAGCGTAACACAGTCATTTTATGGACTTTCGCCATCAAATTTTCAACATAAGCATTTTAGGACCTCTGCTCATGAACAGTATCACTGTGATTTTCTTAATGTGTCCCGAACACTGATTTCCCACAGCAAACATGCCACTCTGCGCCAGAAATGCAAAAACACATTACAGCCAGGACATAAAAAATGACATTCATAAGGAGGTATTGTTCATAAGGATGTGCAGGAAAATGGCAATGTTGAAGATCTGGAGTGAAACTATTGCAAATTCGCAAAGTTAGGAGGTGCATGGAAACTGCACGATGCATGCTCGTAACACACTCATTTTATGGACTTTCGCCATCAAATTTTCAACATAAGCATTTTAGGACCTCTGCTCATGAACAGTATCACTGTGATTTTCTTAATGTGTCCCGAACACTGATTTCCCACAGCAACCATGCCACTCTGCGCCAGAAATGCAAAAACACATTACAGCCAGGACATAAAAAATGACATTCATAAGGAGGTATTGTTCATAAGGATGTGCAGGAAAATGGCAATGTTGAAGATCTGGAGTGAAACTATTGCAAATTCGCAAAGTTAGGAGGTGCATGGAAACTGCACGATGCATGCTCGTAACACACTCATTTTATGGACTTTCACCACAAAATTTTAAACATAGACATTTTAGGACCTCAGCTTATGAACAGTGTCACTGTGATTTTCTTCATGCATCCCAAACACTGATTTCCTACAGCAACTGTGCTATTCAGCGCCGGAAGTGCAAAAACACATTTTGGCCAGGATGTGAAAAATGACAGCTGTACTGTTCATAAGGAGGTGCAGAAAAATGACACTATTGAAAATCTGGAGTGAAAATATTGCAAATTCGCGAACTTACGCACGTGCATAGCAACTGCGTAATGCATGTTCGTAAAACAGTAATTTTTTTGAATTTTCCCACCAAATTTGTAACATAGACTTTTTGAGAGCCCAACTCATGAACACTGGCACTGTCATTTCGTTAATCAGTCCCAAAAGGTGGTACCGCGCAGTGACCGCAAAATCACCTTTTAGGACCTAATAATGCCATGACAGTGGCTGAATTCATGAGAAGGGGTCCCAAAAACACCATATTGAAAATTTAGTGCCAAAATTCCCCAAAATGCCTGAGATATGCATCAAAGCTGAAAAAACCCTATTTATGCCATTATACAGCTTTGGCATTTCCTCAGTTCGCGGTCAGCTTTGAAGAGTGCAGACGTGTTCCCGGTCCACTGAAGTTCATTGCACGGCCCGGAGGTAAGTATGGGGTGGGGGTGGGGATGCAGGGTGCACAGAGGGTGGGCGCGGTTGGGAGGGGCCGTCGGACTCGACGAGGGACCGTTTTTTGCTTTACAGGGAAAAAAAAATCACTAAACGGTTTTTGTTCTCACAGGGACATTTACACATTTACATGGACATTAGGCATGCTGGGGTGGGCTCCCAGTGTGCCAACCTAGTGTTTTTGTGGGGGGCCGACTGCAGCCGATGGGGGATGAGGGCACCCCCGTTGGCATATATGGGGGGCGCAATAGCCAAGAAAGATTGGGCACCCCCCTTGGCACACACACCTATGTTTGTTCAGGGAAGGGACATTATGCCAATGGGGAGTGGGCTCCCCTGTTAGCAAATCTAACTGGAAGGGGGGAAATTATGCCGATGGGGAGTGGTCTCCTCTGTTGGCAAACTTAGTTCACGCGGCAACTGAAGCTGACAGAGACTGGGACCCCCATCGGCAAACACACACTGTTGTGGGGGGAGGCACATGCTACCAAGGAGGATTGAACACCCTCTCAGCACTGGGGGCTAAGTAATATTGTTTGTGAACACTGCAGCAAGCCGTTGCCATGTTCACGAACAATATTACAGTACCATTGTTCCACCCAGCAATGATGGGTCACTCCCTCATTGCAGCAGAATGACTGACACTGCAATGACGGGTTGGCACCTGACTGCTGCAGCGAAAATGTTTGTACTTGGTGGCACTTTTGGAGACCAGTGTCATCGACACACTGTGCCCCCATTGGTCCACCAGTGCCAAGCCCCCAAATGCAGTGCCTCCCTTGGCTGCCACGGTGCCACGCCTCCACAACCCACTTCTCTCCTAAGTGGTCACATAATGTTTCTTGCGCATGTGCGCAAGCAAACATAAAAAGGAGGGACTCGAGGCACTCATATGCGGGGGAAGGGGAGTGGATATGGTGTTTATCACAGAAACTTGGTGGATGGCAGAAAGGGACTGGGGTAAAGAAATCCCTGGCTACACCCTATTCCACAAGGATAGAGAAGGAAGGAGAGGCAGGGGAGTAGCAGAATATATGTTAGATAACATAAAAGCTCTCAATATAACTGAAAAGGTTAGGGTGGGGGACATAGTGCCAGAAACCATCTGGATACAGTTAATCACATGTACTCAATCACCTGTAATAATTGGGATATGTTATAGACCCCCAAGGGCATCAAAAGAGTTGTCAGATCAGGTTAGTGTAGAATTGACTAGAGCTTGTGAACTTGGTAGAGTAACAATGGTGGGGGACTTAAACTATAGTGACATTAACTGGGTCAGCCAACAGACCACAAATTTAAGTAGTAAGACATTCCTAGAGCTTTGCCAGGAGTTGGAGAAGACTCAATATGTGACAGCCCGTACTAGAGGAACAATACCCTAATTTGTTCAGTGTGGGAGGATATTAATATGAGGTTGCCATAAAAAGACACGTCACTGGGAAGAGGCACCATGAGGGGTAAGTTTCACATATCAGCAATACATACCTCTAGAAAAAGGATGTAGAGAGGTTTTCAACTTTATTTATTTATTTAGGTTTTGTTGACCGGGTAAGTGAACTAGACAAATTCTGCCTATTTTCAGGCACAACCAGGGGGAGGGGATACAAATGAATGCCAACTGACTTTGAACCAGATTAAGCTGTTGGTGGTATTTTAGTGAATGGGGGAAATTTGGCCAGGGCACCAGGGAAATTCCCCTACTCTGATGGTGCATGGCCGCCAGCAGGAGTGCTGGTCAGCTTTCAAGATGGACGCTGTAGAGGAGCTACAGCAAGTTCAGTCTGCAGATGTGAAGGAGACCATAGACAAGGATTCTACAAAGGTTAATTTTCCTTCAGCAGAGCTAGAAGATGCAGAATTATTTCTGGATGCCTTATCTTCTGAGGATTCAAAAGTTCCTGTAAGCCCTACAGAGCCTGAAAAAGTAAAAATGCTGCCTTTAAAGTCTGTTCAGCTACTTTCTTGTACAAAACCTATAGATGGTGTTGCCCTTTAAGACCTGCACTGCCTGTGGATGATGTCATGCTACTGAACACGGAAGGATTCAGCTGGAGAATGGTGTTTCTGCTGTTTGCAGGAGCAATGGCAGTTCTAAAGATCGAAATCTTCTGCTCCAGCACAAAAACAGGTCAGTTGGGGTCTCCTGCCTAGCACTGAAGCGCTACTTGTTTCCAATAGTTTGGGGATTTGTTGGAAGTGGGAAAATGGACTGCAGCAAGATAAACAAAGAAACTGAAACCAGGAAAAGTATGTGGTGGGAACTGCTCCAACACTGACTAAACAAGCAGGGTTTGTTTTTCTTCTTCCACTGCTCAGATTATTTATCAAAAACAGCCAAATGAACAGGAGGAAGCAACTGTTTTTTCTTTTGGTGACCGAAATATGGGGAATGCTTCTACATCTTTGCAGCAGGTTAAAAGTTCTGTTCCTCAGCCCATTATGCCTAACTCTGATATTTTGACTTCCTCTTCTACACATGAGAGTGACTGGACTCCTGCTTCAGCTTTAATGGCAGCAGGGTGGAAACAAACTCCTTCAGGAGAATGGGCTGTGACTTAACCTGGGATTCTTCATTTGACATAAACTCTCATTCCCTAAGTGGAACCCAGAAAAGCCTGTTCAATCTGCTAAAAAGGGGCTCAGACTCTAGGATTTGGTTCTTAATGTCTCTAATGATACTGTTAGTCCTGTTTCTGTAGAGTCTCATAATGCTGTATCTGATAAAAGACCTTTATTATCTGACTTATTTGCAAAAAACAAAGCGTGAATCCGCTCCCAGGAGGAATGCGTCTTGCATTAGATATACAGGGGCATGGCTGAAAGGCCTAATAGAAACTATGTTGGGAGACATTTAATTAAGGAATCCTTGCATTTTTCCTAGAGATGTGTTTGCCATCATCAATATTTCAGGAGAGGATAATTATGATGTCAGTTTTAGATCAGCTGCCTTGTTAGAATTATTTTGGATTAGGTATTCTCAGGTAAAGTTCTCTCCCTTTGGTCCCCGCTTGTGATTATTCCCTCTCTCAACCAGCCATCAAGTTTGTTACAGTAATGTTCCACAATGAAGGGTGTCAGTGGATGATATTACATATTGGTTGTCCAATAAATGTGATGTACAGGGGATCCAGAGCCTATTTTAGACTCAGAGGGCTTTGGACAGGCGGATGGAAATATAAGGTCAAATTACACACAATGAACATGGTTTTATGCATATCCCAAACTCCTCCTTACTAGGCCGTGATAGAGGTATTTGCTTTTATAGTGGTCAGCCAAGGGCCTGCTATAAATGTGGCTCACGGACACATTTGTCTAGTGTTTGTGATAGTCCTAGATGTGACAATTGTGGGGAAATTGGGCATTCACTGATTCAATGTTCTAACCCAACGAAATGTGATTTATGTGAGGGTAGTTCTCACACATTCAACACCTGTCCGTGGGCTGCAAAAAACAAAGTATCAGGGAATTGTACTGAACAGTTTTTACAGAAAGCACAGGAAGACCTACTCTCTCATTCGCCTCCCACTTTTCCTGGGGAACCCCCTCTTGATGTCAGAAAACCTGTAACTCCTGTGACAATGAATTTAGTTCCCCCTCCCTCTTCATCATTGTCAAGGCCTGTACAGCCTAATAGTTCTGCTTTGCAGGACCCTCTGCTTGTCCCAAGTGTGAAATCGGGTGGTATTGCTAAAACTTTAGATCAGAGCGTAGAACCCCCCAAAATTAACCCCTCTCTCTGCCTCCTAGAAGGTCCATGAGGAATGTGAAATCAGTACCTGATGCAGTTACAGATTCAGTGGAAACTTCTAATCCTTTCTCTCTTCTTTCTTCTTGGGGATACAGCAATGGATGTTGTGGATTCAGATTCCCAAATCTCTACCCAAGACCCCATGGAACCCTCCCAAGGTTCTTATAAGGAAAAGAAAAGAAAAGAAAAAACATAAAATAAATTCCTTCTTTTTTTGGTACTCATATGGTTTTCTGTGGGCTTCTTTGAATGTTCATAGCATTTTAAATGGAGCTAAGCGAAGGCTATTTTTCATATGTTGCATAATTCTAGAATTACTGTTTGCTTTTTACAAGAAACGTGGATGTTCTCTAAAGAACATGTTACTGCCTTTAAAAGGATTGGCCTTGGGGCCCTTCATATTGGTCATTTGGTCAGGATAAAGCTGTGACATTGGTATTCTTTTTCCACCTTCCAGTTTAAACTTCATAAATTAATAGACTGCATTCCAGGGAGGGTTTTGATTGTGGACTGTTTTCTTGAATCTGTCCTATATAGACTTATTAATATTTATAATCCACAGGTAAAAACAGCCAGAATAAAGTGTATGAAAACTATACAACCTTTTCTGCTCACTACCAGGCCAGTACTGTGGGTGGGGATTTCAACTGTTCTCTTACTGACAGGAGATCTAGTGGAAAAAAAATGTATTGTGATGCTAACTTTTTACAATCTGTTATTAGAGAGGCAGACCTCAGAGTCTGCAATACTTTAGAATCCAACCCCCCTAAAAATACATTTTGTAAAGGGAAGACTGGTACCTGTATTGATTACCTTTTCACCTCCAAAAATATATATATTTCACAGTTTTCTAGACAGCCTTTTGAATTTTCAGACCATCTCCTACTTAAAATTGCAATAGAAATCCCAGTAAATTATAAGCCCTACAAAAGTAGATGGCGACTAAATACCTCATCATTACAAAATGACTTTGTCAAACATTCTATAGTTCAAATTCTAACTGCCCGCCTATCGGTGCAATGTTTATATTCGGACTTAGGGATCTGGTGGGAAGAAACTAAACTAGACTGCATGGATTGGTTTAGAACTTATGGACAAAAACCCAGAGCGATAATTTTCTTCATTACCTCACATTACGTTCAAAATTACAGTCTCTATTAACTAGAGCTAACACTTCTTCAGAAGATTTATCTCCTTTAATTAAGCATGTTAAATTACAGATGAGGAAGTTTCAATATGATAGAGCCAGATCCCTGCAAGCCTTAATTAACAACTACCGTCCAAAACAGTGATTGGGGACCCTATAGTTTGTGTAAAACCGCACGAGATAATTCTACACTAGATTGTTTAGTCAGTAATTCACAGTATTATACTGACCCTTCGGATATAAGTCATATTATATTCCGATATTTCCAAAATTTAGGTCCTCATATAGACTTACAAACTGACGCCTTTCAGGATTTTCTGAAAGGTGTTACAGGCCCTGTCATTGATGCCTCAATGGCAGCTGTTCTTTCTGAACCCTTTTCTTTACAAGAAATTGTGGATGTTATTTCTAAACTTAAGCTTAATGTGTCTCCTGGGGTAGATGGGTTATCTAATGCCTTTATAAAACTTTTGCAAATGAGCTGGTTCCCTGTTTAGTTGGTGTTTTTAATTCCTTTCTTTCTGGAGGACAGATCTATCCTGCATTCACAAAAGGGTTACAAGTTTATATCTTTAAAAACAGGAGATAGAAGTGAGATCAAAACTGGAGACCTATCACATTGTTAAATTCTGACTATAAAATCTTTGCGATGCTGCTTAATAACAGACTTCAATCTTGGGCTACTCTAGTGATTTCTCCAGTTCAGTTCTGTGGTGTTTCTCAAAGACGAATACATTATGTACTTTGTTATATTAGAGATTTTATTGAAATATTACATCACAGCAAACAAACTGGTATTCTACTATCATTAGACTTAGAAAAGCCTTTGATAGGGTTAGTCATTCATTCCTTTTCCAAACCTTGGCCTTTTAGGAATGCCCCTGAGATTCTTACAATTTTACAAAATTTATATTCTAATTCAATAATCTGTCCAGTTATTAAAGGGAAAATTGGGAAAGGTTGGACGCTAAAAGCTGGTGTCAGGCAGGGCTGTCCACTGAGCCCTTTATTATATATTTGCTCCTTAGAACCCCTTATTAGACATTTACAGTTGGTTTCTGGTTGGGAGGGTCCAAACATTCCCTTTTCTGACTCCTTTAGAAATGTACAAGTTTTTGCGGATGACATCTGTTTATTTTTTAAACAACAAGGCCAGCTGGAAGTTTTCTTTAAGTTATTTCACAGGTATGCGACCTTGTCAAACGCCAAAATTAATTTTCAAAAATCTAAAGGGTTGTTAATAGAGCGAATACATTAACCCTTTGTGCACAGAACTATTTCATTCACTACAACACCTATTTCCATTTTAGGGTTCTGTTCGGTTCCCAAAATTTACCTGAGCAGAATTGGCTTGCAGTTTTAAATAAAATGGATAATAAAGTTCAGAGGTGGAAACATTATAAATTTCTAAACTAAAGAGAGTTCAGATTTTTAAACAATTCCTGTTACCTTGCCTACAATATTTGGCATTTCTGTACCCTGTCCCAACTAACCTGGAAGTGAAACTGTACAGTATTAGTTTTCAGTTTTTTTGGGGAAATAGGTTAAATCCCATTAAAAGGTATTATACTTACCTGGATAAAGTCAAGGGAGGGGTTGGGATGGTAGATCCTGTGGTTTTCTGTTCTTCCCTTTTTCTTGCTTTTTCTTTTTGGAACTGTACTTTAACCCCCAATATTCCAGAATTTAGCTGGTTGAAATTCTTACTATCCAAGTATTCATCAAATGGATTGGATTGGCTCCAAAACCTAATATTTCCTTTTCTACTCCCTCTTTCTTTAAACCGCTTTGTTCGAAATTATATATGTGGCAATTGTCCAAATCACAAATTATTAATTCTCCAACAAAACTATATTCCACTATTATTTCTCAAATCTATCCTCATTCCCCGCATTTAAAACTGCCCAGGTACTATGACCCATCTGGTGTTAGCACAATTAAATAACCCTGCTAATTCCCCTTACATGTGGGAGACGAATGGTTGATAATGTATGGTCGGTTACAAGTTAGAGGGACAGCTAAGTATAAAATGAAAGAAGAAAGGTTTTGTCCTTATTTAGAGGTAACGCACAAGAAGAAACAATGGAACATTTTTTTATTCATTGTTCTTTTGCCTCTAAACTATGGGTGTATTTGGCAACTATCTGGCACTTCCATGGTTGAAACATATTTCTTATGAATTGTTAGTATTGGGATCTTTACCCCCATGTCTTGCTACATTTCATACTTCAACTGTACACATTTTCTTAGCATGTCTTAGATTTTGTTTATGGCAAGTTAGATGCCAGTGGGTTTTGTATCAAAAAGCCAACTTTTTAGGCTTCAGCCACTATGTTATTTGTGAATTAAATAAAGTATATCTAAAGATGCTCAGATTTATGGGACTAGAAAAGTTCAAATCTGGTGGAAGGGTTTCAGCATATGATAAAATTTAAATAACGGATTACTTTTTTCTTTTATGCTTTTGTTAAAAGATAACTGTGTATCACTTGCTTTTTGTTCAGTACCTTTGTTGATTTGTATAAGCTTTTGTGCTTTTTGCTGCTGTTTTTCTTGATGTGTTTTTTTTTCCATGCTTTATTTCAATAAAGAAGCAATTTACCCCTACTCTTTTTTCGAGAAGTGCCATGGGATCTTTAACATCCACCTGAACTACCACCAGAACAGGCAGAAGGGACCTCGGTTTAACGTCTCATCCAAAAGACAGCACCTCAGGAGTGCAGCACCCCCCTCATACTGCACTGTCAGTATTGGGATATTAACCCAAGTGCCTGGTGTGGGGCTAGAACCCACAGCTATTCTGATCTCCCAGCCTCAGAGGTGAGTGTGCTACCTGCTGAGCCACTAACACTGACACTTGACTCTTTAGAATAGCAGATAAAGATAAAATATTGAGAGAAATGGATACTATAAACTGGGAAGGCTTACTGGGGAGTAAACCAGTTGAGGAAATGTGGGACATATTTAAAGGGCGGATAGATATGATATGTAATAAGAACATTAAAAGGGTTAAGGTCTACAATAGGAAAGGGAAAAAAAAAAAAATGACTCACAAAGTAAATCATTAAAATAATAAATAGAAAAAAATGGTTGCATCAAAAATATAGAAGAAATACAAATACCAGCACCTGGGTTAAATATAAACAGGTGCAAAGTGTAAAAATTTGATAAAACAAAATAAAGGATGGAAGTTGGGCTGGCTACCTCAGCACATAAAAATTATATGCAACATTTCTATAGCTATGTAAATTCATTGAGGAAAACAAACAATAATCTATGCACCATTAAGGAAGGAGGGGCCCAAATATCGGATCCCACAGAGGTGGCAAATGCCTTTAACAAATACTTTAGCACAGTTTTCGCTACTAAATCTATTGGACATGTAAAGTTTAACCCAAAGAAAAACTTAGACGTAGAGATATCTGTTGAACATATTCTAGATAAAATAAGGGCATTCTCTTAGCCATCATCTTTCAGCAATCACTGGGGGAGGGAGCGGTGCCTGGGGATTGGCTAAGGGTGAGTGTGATACCTATTCATAAGAAGGGAGATAGAGCTGACTGCACAAACTATAGGCCCATAAGTCTGACTTTGGTACTAGGTAAACTGATGGAATCAATATTGAAGGATGTAATAAATGTGTATCTGACTGAGGCTGGCCAGGATGATGGAGAACAGCATGGTTTTGTGGCTGGCAGGTCATGTCTTACAAACATGCTGTTTTTCTATGAGAACATTTCAGCGACATTGGATGGGGGGAATTGGTGGACTGTATATACTTGAATTTTGCAGAGGCATTTGAAAAGTGCCACACAAAAAATTATTAAAATGTTTGTCAGATATTGATATGGACTATAGAGTATGCCAATGGATCCAGACATGGCTGGCGGATAGGACCCAGAGGGTGTGTATAAATAGGTATCTGTCTGATTAAGACTCTGTGACCAGAGGGGTCCCTCAGGGGTCGGTCCTGGGGCCAGTGCTGTTTAGAATTTTCATTGCACAGATGGGCAAAGGGGCTCAAAATTGGGTAAGCAAGTATGCAGATGATACAAAGCTTGCTGGACTGATAACACAGTCTGTAGGGGCAGCGACAATTCAGAAAGATCTGGATGAAATCCACAAATGGGCCATTCAAAGGGGAATGAGTTTTAACATAGATAAATGCTGTGTGATCACAGAAACATAGAAACATAGAAGTTGACGGCAGATAAGGACCGCAAGGCCCATCCAATCTGCCCATTTCTTTTTCTACCTTATAAATGTGCCATCGGCCTTTGCTCTGTCAGTGGCCTATCTATTCATAGTCATTTGTATTGCTCCCTGATGCCTATCCCATGCCTATTTGAAGCCCTGCACTGTATTCATAGCCACCACTTCTTGTGGTAAGCCATTCCATGCATCCACCACCCTTTCTGTGAAAAATAATTTCCTCACATTCCCCCTTAATCGGCCCCCCTCTAATCTCATGCTGTGTCCTCTTGTCCTGCTATTTTTCTTATATTTAAACATGTTAGACTTTTTCACCTGTTAATGCCTTTAAGGTGTTTGAATGCCTTGATCATATCACCTCTCTCCTCCTTTGCTCAAGGGTATACATATTGAGCTCTGTTAATCTGTCCTCATATGTCTTCTGATGCAGTCCCTGCACCATTTTGGTTGCCCTTCTCTGGACTGCCTCAATTTGGTTAATGTCCTTGTGAAGGTGTGGCTCCAATACTGCACGAAGTACTCCAGGTGGGGCCTAACCAGTGTCTTGTAAAGAGGATTATTACCTCCTCTTATGACTGATACCCCTACTAATACACCCTAACACCCCTAGCCTTACCTACTGCTTTAGAGGTCTGCTTGGATGATTTCAGGTCATCAGTGATGATGATGCCCAAGTCTCTTTCTTCTTTGTGACTGCTAGCAACTCCCTCCCAGCCTATAGGTGGCTTCAGGGTTTCTCTTCCTATGTGCATGATTTTGCACTTCTTTGCATTAAATCCCAGTTGCCACTCTGACCATTTTGCTAGTTTATCCAGATCTCTTCTCATTCTGCCCACCCCATCTGGATCATCTACTCTGTTGCAGATCTTGGTGTCATCTGTAAACAGACAAGCCTTACCCTCTAGTCCATCTGCAAGGTCACTAATGAAGAAGTTGAAGAGGACTGGCCCCAGGACTGATCCCTTAGGTACCCCACTTGTGACTTGCATCTCTTCTGACTGTATACCATTTACCGCCACTCTCTGTTTTCTGCCCGTCAACCAGTTTGCCACCCAGTTGACCAACTTCTGATCCACCCTGATCCATATGGGAAATAGGAATCTGGAATACAAGTACAAGATAAATGGGCAAACCTTAATGAAGTCAGCAGTGGAAAGGGACTTGGGTATATGGGTGGATCAGAATCTGAAATACCAGGCTCAGTGTGACAAACAGATAATAAAGGCAAATAGGGTTTTATAGAATATAAAGAAGAACTTCAGAAGTAGGGAGAAGGCAGTGATCATGCCTTTGCACAGGGCTTATGTAAGAGCTATTTTAGATTATGGTGCCCCAGTGTAGGGACCCATAAATAGGGGAGCAATGGCGGGATTGGAGAGGGTGCAGAGGAGGGTCACCAGGATGGTGCATGGTAGACAGGATAGATCCTATGAGCATAGACTAGCTAATCTAAGGCTAATGTCACTGGAGACTAGAAGAGTGAGAGGGGACTTGATGCTATGTTATGATATAATGCAAGATGATTATATATTAAATTAATTTAATCTACAGTTTAAAAATGATAAACTGGGCACTAGAGGACACCACCTTCAACTAAGACATATAAAGTGTAACACAAGTAAATGGATGGCGTTCTACACACAGAGAGTGGTGGCTCCATGGAATGAGTTACCAGAGGAAGTTGTATATGCTGCAAATAAGGCTCAGTTCAAAAGAAACTTGGATGCCTATATCTTAAAGGGCCATAAGCTGACATAGTATGGGTGAAAGGAAAGAAGTGTGTATGGGTCCAAAGGGCCCCCTAAGCCCCTCATTACTTTGTATGAAACTTTGTATAAAGTGTGGTCATGGCCGCCATTCTTATTTTGTTCTTCATCTTTGTGGAATCACCTTCTACTCCTTCTTGCTTGTTTCATCCTGCATCACCAGTGCAATCCTCAGGGTAGCAGCTCGAGTTTGGTGGTCCTTCAAGCAGATCTGTCACCAAAAGCAGCTCAACAGTTCTTCTTCTTCATCCTTGGTAGTCCTCCTAGTGGATTCTTCACCAAGTCCAGTGTTTGTTTGGCAGCCCTAGTGTTTTTTTATTTATTTAGTTGTTTAACCAGGAGTAGTACACTAAGCTCAAAGCTTTTTTACAGGTGCAACCTGGGAGCACAGGGAAGTTAAGTGACTTGTTCAGGGTCACACAGTATGCAAGTGGAAGCTGTGGGATTCAAACCCAAATCTGGTCTGCTGGATGTCACCAGATTTGCAGCTCAGAGCCTTAAACCACTGCGCTATACTGCCTCCACTGCACTATACTGCCTTCTAGTCATGGGTAGGTGCCAGGAAAACCTGCAGCAGTTCTTCTTCTTCTTTGGCAACCTTGGTCAAAGGTTGGTGCTGAGGGGAAAGCAGCAGATTCCTTCTATTGTGACAATCCTGCAGGTGGATTCCTTGCCACATTTTGGTTCTTCACCCTTGGCAGCCTAGATCAAGGGTTTTTGTGCCAAGAAAGAGCATTTCCCAAGTTAGTCAGTTCATGCTCTTGTATTCCGGCAACCCTGGAGAGTGGGTTGGCTGATGCCTATGGTCTGTTTACCAATCTCTCCATTCACTGTTTGCAACCTCTCGTAGGTTTTCTGGTGAGCTTGGTGCCAAGCAAGGGTTCCCCTTTTTGTTTTACCCCTATTCTTCAGTTGTGCACGAAGACTACGGACATCTTCGTTTTATGGACTTTTGAGACTGTAGACCATTTGCTGATTGTACATTAAATGCTTGTCACATGGTAAGGTAAAGTAATAAGGTACTCTTGATGCACAGATCTCTGGGTAGGAAATTGTAATAGTGATAGATAAGAATATTATAGAGTAGTCTTAGGCTGACATCCATGTAGAGTGATTAGAGTGGTAATTGTTAGTTATTGTCTATAAGTAAGAGTTATTCCCTGACTTTCCCTTGTGACCGTGTCTACCTTCCCTGGTGTAAATAAAAGCCTGCTGGGCATCAAACTTTTGACTGTCTCCTGCCTCTCCTTAAAGGGTGTTTCCTGGCACCCAACTTGATTCGGACCACAGGGTTGTCTCACCAGTTCGCCTGCTTGAGGCGACGCTGGGTGTGCAGCTGGGACAGGTGATCTTCTAGGATAGCACCCCAGTTGATAAGATTACCACACACCCTATCTAGGGTAAGGGTACAAAGTTAATTCCAGTAAGGGTAGTGAGTGAAGAAATGGGAATGTTGGGAGTAGTACAGTTCTGGTGGGGGACTTGATCATTAGTATGTTAGATCTTGGAAAAGGAAGGGAGACAAAGAGAAGTTGAGGTGCCTAATTGTTGCCATGGCTCAGAGGGGTGGAAAGCAGATCCTAAGGATCACGGAGGGGGGCAGGAGGGGGAACTAAACTTTGCTGTCTGCCTGAGGATTAACGAGCTGGGAAGGAATGGGCTGGATTTTGCAGGGAGTTTTTAGGAAAGTGGGGAGGGGTCTTAGGTAGTGCACTCCGTAGCTTTCTTGAGGTGCTGCAGGTCTATGACTGGGGGAGGATAGCATTCTCTGCACCAGGAACTTCAACTCATGGTTGAAGGAATGGTGTAGAGAAGAGGGGCATGGCTAAATTGAGGACTGGGGACTAACCTAGAGGGATAAGGGCCCTTACAGGGATGATGGTCGGCATCCATCTTGGATGTGAATGGTAATCCTCAATTGACAATTTAAATGTTACATTGATGAACATTTGAACCAGCTGAGGGTGGTAGTGGAATGAATAAAGGAGGCATATACTGTCCCCTAAACTGAAACAGAGAGAAGGGAGGATCCACGGGGAGGAAATCTCCCAGGTGTAAACTAAGGGAAAAAGCAGTGTGGTAGAAAACTAGGGGGACAGGAACAAGAGTTATAAAAACAGAGGGAAAGGAAGCAGGACAAAAGGGAAAAGAGGGAGGTAGCAGGCAGAGTGGGAATAAGGTGTGGAAGGCCATGTGTTCAAATGCAAGGAGGCAAGGAAATAAAATTTCAAACTTAAAGGCCATCATGGCAAAGGCAGACCTGGATATTGTGACCATTATTGAGTCATGGTGCAGAAGAAACCATGACTGGGACATAGTTATACCAGGCTATACTCAATTTAGGAAGGATAAGGTGGAAAGGAAGATGGAGGAGTGGTGCTGTATGCAGGTGAGGGGATCAGAGTTACATAGACACTGGGAATTCAGGGAGGTACTGTGGGTCACCCTGGAGACATCAACTGGAGCCACTATTCCCACTGGTGGGATCTACAGACCTCCTACACAGAAGTAGAAATTGGATAAGGCATGGGGGAAGCCATTAGTACAATGGCAGAGAAAGGGGAGGTGCTGTTGGTGGGGAATTTCAATCTGCCAGATGTAGATTGGAGCCTCCCAGCCACAGCTTCAGCTAGAAGCAGGGACATCCTAGACTCCCTGCAGTAGGCATTTCTTAAGCAGCTAGTTGGGGAGCCCACTTGAGATGGGGCAATACAGGATCTGGTGCTCACAAATAGGGACAGTACTGAAGCTGTCAAAGTGGGAGACCACGTGGGGACCACTGATCACTGTACAGTATGGTTCATCATAAATGCAGCAGTGGAAGCAACCTCAAAAGGATGATGGTCCTGGATTTCAGGATGGCAGATTTAAATAAAATGGGTGTATGCCTCAAAGACAACCTAGTGGGGGGTGACTGGGGTAGTGTGGAGGAAAAGTGGATTAAAGCAAGGGAAGGCATAGTGAAGGTAACAAACCTCTGTGCAAAGGAAGTGAGTAAGAACAGGAGAAAAATAGACCTGCTATGGTTCTCAAAGGAATTGGCTGAAAAGAGTAGAATTCAGAAGGTACAAAGAAACACAGAGGGAAGAGGTATATCAGAAGAAGCAGAGGGAAGCAGGGAAAAGTGGTGAAGAAAGCAAAGGCACAAACTGAGAAATAAATTGCCCAAGGGGTAACTAAAGGGGACAAGACCTAGGTACATAAGCTCAAAGTGGAAGGCTAGGGGAGGGATTATGAAGTTAAGAAAAGCAGGGGGGACTGTGCAGAAGAGGACAAGGAAAAAGCAGAGTTCCTGGATAAATTCTTTTGTTCAGTCTTCACAGAGTAAAGGGAGGGGGAGGGCCATATAAAAGCAGCAGAATCAATGGGGGAGAGGAAGACAGACACAAGACCATTTACAGAGGGCAGAATCCTGAAGGGACTTGCAAATCTGAAAGTGGACAAAGCTATGGGGCTAGATTGAGTACATCCAAGGGTATTTCAGGAGTTCAAGGAGGTACTGTCCACACCTTTGATAGTCCTATTCAACAACTTCCTGGAAAAAGGAATGGTTCTGGAAGACTGGAGGAGGGCTGATGCAGTCCCACTCCATAAAAGTGATAGCAGGGAGGAGGCTGACAACTACAGGCTGGTCAGTCTGCCATCAGTTGTGGGAAAGTTAATGGAGTCACACCTAAAGAAAAGGGTAATGGAGTATGTTGAATTTTGCAGGTTACAAGACCAAAGGCAGCAGCAATTCAGGGCTGAGGAGGTCATGTCAGACAAATCTGATAGATTTATTTCACTGGGTGAATAGGAAACTAGATCAGTGTGGGACAGTGGACATGGCCTATTTAGATTTCTAGTAAGGCATGCAACACCATACCACAGAGGAGACTTGTAAGCAAACTGGTCAGGTTAGGGGCGGGTCCAAAGGTGGTAAACTGGGTAGGAAATTGGTTAAGGGATTGGTGACAGAGGGTGGTGTTAAACAGAGTTCACTCCAGTGAAGGGAGAATGACAAGTGGGGTGAATCAGGACTCAGTTTGTGGTACCAGTCCTCTTTAATGTCTTTATAAGTGACATTGCAGATGAGCTGAAGGAAAGGTATGTTTCTTTGCAGATGACAACACAATCTGCAATAGGGTAGACACTCCAGAAGGGGTAGAAAGAATATGCAGAGACCTGAGAAAACCTGAGGAGTGGTCAAGGGCATGGCAGCTGGGTTTCAGTGCGAAAAAGTACAAAAAGTATGTATCTAAGGCCCAGAAACCCAGAAAAGGAATACACAATGGAGGAAGAGGTATTGACAGTCACAAAACAGGACAGGGACCTGAGAGTAATTATATCTCTGATGACCTCAAGGTGGTGAGACAATGCAATAGGGAGGGCCAGTGGGATGCTGGGGTGCATAGGGAGAAGTACCACCAGCAGAAAGAGGAGAGGTAAGCCGGCCCAGTGGTGCTTAGGGTTGAGGTACTGGATGCCATACCTCGCACCACGCTGGTGACGTGGTTTCGGGAATGAGCTCGGGCTGCTGGGGGTCAACCAGGGAGGAGAGGATTGAGCATTCGACGACAGCTGTCCTCTCCTGGGGGTTGGGTGGGGTGTGACTCCCGGTGCTAGTGACGCCCAGCGGAGGCTGGGTGTACTGCAGCCTAGGACCACATAACTGATAGGGTGAGGTGTCGGCAGATGTCCTTTGGGCGGGTGCGGGAGTGCACCCAACTGCACTTGGACGTCACTGCACATCCATGCTTCTGGGAGGAGAGAGTTATGAGAACAAACAAGGAAAAACCCTGCATCGTCGGGTAGATGACAGCACCTGGCCTCCATGCCCACTGCCGGATCCTGCCCACCTGGTCTCCCGATTCTCTCTGCCCCTATGTCTGCCTGCAGCTGGTGTCTCAACTTCAAGGAGGACCAAGATGAAGAGGTGGCCCCACCTTGGGGGTTACAAGCCAAGGAGTTCTCCCAGTGTGAGGTAGGTGAGGGGTCGGGGTACCACAGAGGGGACTCAGGAATGGGGGGGGGTCTCTGGCAGGCAGGCAGCAAAGAGCCTAGATGCCTGAGGGAGTCTTGACAGAGCAGTGATCAGAGGGAAAAATAAGTTGGAAAAAAAGAAAGATGGAGGTGGTGTTATCAGTGTATAGATCACTGGTAAGACCCGACCTGGAGTACCGTGTCCAGTTCTGAAGGCCACATCTCAGACAGGACATAGGGTGGAGGCTGTCTAAAGGAAGGCATCAAAAATGGTATAGGGGATGCATCAGAAGTCCTAACAGGAGAGATTGCAGGACATCAATATGTACACTCTGGAAGAGAGGAGGGGAAGCGGGGACATGATAGCGACCTATAAATACCTCATGGATATTGATTAAGGTACAGGAGGGGAGGATTTTTCAGAAAAAAGAGATGTACAAGAACAAGTAGACATGCAATGAAACTGGAAGGGAGAACATTTTGAAGAGATGTAGGGAAGTAGTTATTCACTGAAATAGTTGTGGATGCCTGGAACAGTCCACCAGCAGAGGTGGTGGGGGTGAAAATGGTGGCGGACTTCAAACATGTATGTGATAGATACAAGGATATCTTAGTCAGGAAGCAAGGCAGGAGAACTGAGATTGAGGGATCCGAGATCAAATATGGTCTGTGATGACAGTACAGGCAGTAACGAATGGGCAGACTGGG
This sequence comes from Neoceratodus forsteri, assembly GCA_016271365.2. Classification (NCBI taxonomy): domain Eukaryota; kingdom Metazoa; phylum Chordata; order Ceratodontiformes; family Ceratodontidae; genus Neoceratodus; species Neoceratodus forsteri. The sequence continues at coordinate 143,249,331 of CM028132.1, forward strand.
TGGATTAAGGGGCTGTATCTGCTGTCAAATTCCATGTTTTTATGGTTTCTTTGTGGCCATCCCTAGACAACGCCTACTGACCAACATTTTATTTCCCAAGGCTCATGGCATTAAACAACATCAGTTTCGGTGCTTTCACTAAGTCCCCTCCCTCCACTGCTGCCTTACCTCACTACAAGTCAAACAGTCCTCATCCTGTAAATTATTTAAGTAGCAACTTTTGAAGGGGAAGGGATCATAATTCTAAGATGGCTGCATGATCTCTTTCCCTTCCTGGTATCAAGAAAAATAAGCTCCATCCCTGTGCTGCCCCCAAGCTCTGACATTTTGTGAGGTAATTGTAGAGCACGGGGGCTCACTACATCAATATGAAAGGGGACAGATTTTAAATGGGTTTTGTCAGATTATATATACTTCATTGACATTTTAGAACACAACAAAAGAAAACCACCTTAAAACAGAAAACAAGAACATAGAGGCCCAGATATTCAGAGCAGTTGCACATAGCACAATTGAGTGGCACTGGTACAAGTGCAATATTGAGCCAAGGAGCCATATTCAGTGGGAGCTAGTGCACAGTGTAAAATCCATTGCGCCAATGTGCAACTATAATGAATGCAGGCGCAAGTGCAGGGGGCGTTCCCAGGAATATCCAGCACAGTGGCATATTCAACCGTGAAAACATGGAGCAAGTGTGGATCACATCAAAGTTGCTCCAAGCAGACTTGTTCCTATAAATACAGGGCACAAACACACAGAGAGCACTTGCGACAGGGGTGAGAGCAAAAGTGAGTGGGAGAGACAGAGAGAGAGAGAGAGAGAGAGACAAACCAAGGCAGACACAGAGGGAGTGGGACAGAGGTGGCATTGGAGAGGGAGAGAGGAGCAGAAAGAGAGTGAGAGAAAGAGAGAGAGAGAGCGAGAGAGAGAGAGAGAGAGAGACACACACACACACACACACACACACACACACACACACACACACACTGACAGGCAGTGCACCAAGGTGGCACACAGCTAGCAGCAGCCAACTGCCCAGGGGGCAGTGGACAGCAAAGGCCATGGACAGAGTGCCCTTCATGATGGAGGCCATAATGAGGGGTGTGAGGGGGCAGGAGGAACAGCGACGTGGCTGAGGAAGGTCCGTCGGCAGTATGCCCAACACAGGTGGTACCGTGCCTGCATCACCTTTGAGAATTACAGTGACACAGATATTGTGGTCCAGTACCACCTGAACAGGGTCATTCTGAGGCAGCTCTGTGAGCTGTGCAGTGAGGAGATTCAGGCACCCACCAGACAGAGCCACACCAAGTCCATGGAGATGAAGGTGACAGCCGTCATGTGCCTGCTTACCATGAGCACCTTCCAGAGACCAGCAGGGGACACCACAAGCATAACACAGTCAGCCATGTCCCGCCTCCTCACACAGTTCCTCAGTGTTCTGCTGCCACGTGCTTTGGAATTCATCCATTTCCCAAGCACACAGGTGGAGTGTAGAGTAACTATGCAGGACTTCCACTGGGTTGCACGTATGTCTGATGTGACTGGGGCCATTGACTGCACCCATGTGGCCATCCGCATGCCACCTCACCCCGAGGGTGTTGCATACATTAACTGGAAGGGGAGCCCCAGCATTAACTGCCAGGTGGTGTGCGATGCCACGAGGCGCATCACCAATGTCTGCGCCACACACCCTGGGAGTGCACATGATGCACTCATCTGGAACAGCTCTGTGCTGTGCCACAGGTTTGAACATGGGGACATCCCCATGGGCCACCTAGTGGGTAAGTATGGCATGGGCAAGGGGCGATGGGCAGATCAGACCTTGGGATGGGGAGGGCCAGGTGTGCATGTTGGCGTGGACGACAGGGAGAGGTGTTGGGTGCACCATGGAGTAGCAGAGGGCTAACCATGTCATTATCCACACAGGAGACAGCACGTATCCACTGAGGCCCTGGCTGCTCACCCCCTACCCATCATCACCAGCAGAGGAATGCTACAATGAGGCACATGCCAGCACATGCAACATCAACAAGCATGTCTTTGTCATGCTGAAAGCATGTTTCCATTGCCTAGACAGGTCAGGCGGTGCCCTACAGTACAGACCCTCAAAAGCCTGTGGCCTATTCCTGGCCTGCTACACACTGCACAATGTAGCTATTGACCATGGGATAGCTGTCAAGGCTGATGAGGGTGACAGTAGTGGGGACAACAGAGGCAACAGGCCAGAGGGATCCCTGACTGCTACAGCAGGTGTGATGCCACCGGGACACCATTGCACAGGAGCACTATGGTGCACACAGGTAGGTGGTGTGATACACATGCATGGGCCACACAAACAGATATAGCACACATGCAGGGGCATGCATGGCAGGGGTAGGGGGTCAGCGGCACACAACAGCAGACAGCACCAAACACACACACACACACACACACACACACGCACACACTCACACCTACACGCACCCACACACCCAGGCATTGGTATGTGGCATGGATCAAATACATTACACCGGTGCACAGGTGCAATCGGTGCTAGCCTGCCCTCATCACACCCATGCCACATGGTCCAGCAGCCAGGCAAGCATGCACACAGGCAACGTGTGGTGTGACACACAGGCACTACACCAGTTGAAGGCACACATACACCACCCATGTGCACACAAGGCTGCAGTGGCAGACAGCGGTCAGGGTGGCCTGCACATCAGAACCGCTGCACAAAACCATGGCCACCATGGCCACGGGGGTAGCTGTGCTGGGGCCAATTGGCAGCCACAGGCTGTGCAACAGCCATGGGGGATTTGCAACAGCCCCCAGGGGTGGAACCACTGGACCACAACTGTGTCCATATGGGGGTGTGCAGGCACCCAAACAGGCCAGCCCTAGGTGTGCCTGGGATGTCTACATCAGAGCCCAGCATTGACTGTGATGGGGTCGCCTGATGCTGGGATCGTGGGGTGGACAGCGCCTGGCAGGGGGTCACCAGTGCATGTTCATGCCCTGTGGGAGACAGCAGCACAAAGCCATCTGTGATCGCAGTGGCAATGTGATCCAAGGATGCAGTCATGGTCTCCTGCATGTGCTGAATCCCTGCCAGGATCTGCACAGTGCCCCTCTCCTGCTGCTCAGCTAACTGGTGCACCTCCGCACAGTGCACGCATCCCAGTGGCAAGCAGCACCTGTTGCTGTACAGATGCCCACAGCAGATGGGTGTGCTCAGCTAGCTGGTCGGCATCCTGGAGCTGATCCTCGTGTGGTGACCAGCCACAGTGCACAGCCCCCTATCTGGTGGACACTGCACAGTGGGGTCTGCAGGGGAAATAGGCACAGCAGGTGCACCAGCAGTGGACTCTGTGTCCAGCTGCCCGGTGGCACCCACAGCCTGCTGCAGTCACCCATCCAGCTGCTGTATGCCACCCAGCACCTGAGCGGCCACAACAGCACCATTGCTGGGTACAGCCGGGGCAGCACACACCACTGCACCTGCAGTGGTGGCAGGGAGCTGTTCCACCACTGGCAGAGCACTGGGCATGCTGACTGTGTCAGAGGCCAGCAGGGTCATCTTACCCCCAACATTGCCCAAGCTGTCCAGGATAAGTGTGATGTTGTCATCGGAATCGGACACTGCCCTGATCTGTGTCTCTGCGCAGAGGACACCAAGGCTGGCATCCTTCAGGAATACATCCAGGGCCTCATCTGACCCCAGGTCCAGGACATCTGCCTGCACTGTGGTGGTGAGCTGCAGCCTGTCAGGCCCCTGAATGCCAGTGGAGGTAGACAGCTGGTCCTCCGGGGCTGTACCAGCATCCATGGCTGCTGCCACTGCCAGTGTCCCATCATCTGCACGGAGGCATGCTGGTGCCGCAAGGGAAAGAAAGGTGTGTCAGTGATGCAATGCCCACATGTGCCCCCCACACTGCCGCTGCACATGACCTGTGGCATGGCATGCGCGTGGGTGCACACACATGCGCATGACATGCATGCTGGCTGCATGCACACCAGCATGCCTGTGTACGCACCCTCCATGCCACCAGCTGTGCGTGGCTGACATACTTACCATGCAGTGATGGTCTGCCACCCATCTGGAATTCACCTCCAGGTACACCATCCACCGTGGTGCAGTACATGGTGGCTGTCACCAACTCCTCCTGTGGCATTAGCATTGGCGCATCCACTGGCCCCCCCTCCAGTGGCAGTCTGGGCCACACGGATGACTGCTCCCTTCTCTTTAATTCACCTCTTGCCCATACCCACCTTCTTCCTGCACTCCTGTGTCAACCACTGGTGGCTGCCACACTGGTTGACGTATGCTGCCACCACCTCCCATGCACCAGCCCTGGCCTGTGGTGTATCTGTGGCACCACTCAACAGGGGCTCCCTGTCACGGTAGGCCTCGAACAGGGTATCTGTCTCAGCCTTTGTGAAGTTGGGCCTGTGCTTCCATGTAGGCCCATGCTTCTAACCCTCCTTATGATCTGACATGTCACTGCCTGTGGACATGGACAGCACAGCGTGTCACTGCAGAAGCTCCATGGTCCCTTCCACCCTGCAGTGCTGTCACTCCCAGTGAGCTGCAGTGGCATGCACAACTTACCTCAAAAGGATGCAATATCAGTCCATGGCCTGCACTGTTCCATGGCGTTATAAGGTGCAATGCATGCAAATGAGTTTTGGCGCAACAGTAATGACATGCTAATGCCCCAAGTGCACCACGCATTAGCTGATGAGCTCATTTGCATGTGGTGTCTTGAATATCACGATATTGCACCATGCGCATTGGAATTGCGCTGAAGCAAGTTGCAATGGCGCAATGCTTTTGCATGCACATCATGGCATCAATCACGCACCATGCGTGAACAGTGTGATACTGTGGCATTGCGCATGCTGTGCATGGGCCAGCTACACGCATGGCCATGCATGGGATGCCATACCTTATCTCACATTTGCGCAATACTGGTCGACCCCTGACCCCTGGATCAGACCTGTGACCCCATGTAGCCACGCTCATTTTGTGCATCTCTGGCATTGAGCGTTGTGCGTGCACTGCACATGCTCCCGTGCATTGCACCGAGGGTGCATGGTGTGAACCCGTGTGCCTACTGCCGCCATTTTCATCCTCGAGACTGCGGTTGTGAACATGGCGTAGGGATGAATTTGGCATGCCCCAAACTGGACACAGATGGAGTTGGTGAACCTGGTGGCCTGTGTCGAGCCCCACACCCCCCAACTCTTTGGGCACGTGCCCCTGCAGCAGGCCAGGGTCACTGTTTGGCAGGGAATTGCTGCCAGGCTGCAGCAGAGGACAAGGGTGGCCAGGACAGGGGAGCAATATCACCACCAGTATAGGGACCTCCTGAGGTGGGACCCAGAGTGCCTGCGGAGGCTGCAGGCACGCGTCAGGTGAGGGGCTGTGCCACAGCCAGGTAAGTCATCCCATGTTGCATGTGTGCCCTGGTTCTGTACTGTGGTGTTGGCTAGGCTGCCTGGCATGCACTGCAGAGGGGTACACTGTCATCGTGTGCATCGTGGTGTGACATTGCCAGCGATCACTTGCATTGTGATGCAGCCGTGGGGGACGTGTTGAGCAGGGGCACACTCTGTGCACAGGGGTGGGGGTAGTGGGTGGCTGCTGTGGTTGATTCCTGATGTGTACCTGTCTTCTTTCCATTCCTAGGGCCTGAGGATCATTGCTGGGCACAGGCAGCAGCTGCACACCAGGCCAATGTGGGCCACGGTGGAGCAGAACTGGCACTGACGGGGCCACAGAGGGCAGGTAAGCACTATCATGGTCCTTCGCACTGTATATGGGGGGGTGGTGGGGGAGTGGGTGCAGGCATGGCCACCTGTGTCATGTGCCATGGCAGCTGTGTGTGTCTCACTGTGTGTGGTGCATGCCCCTGTGGTGCATCCATCGGACATGTGTGCCAGCTGTTGGTGGGGTGGGTGTGCACCCGGCTGCCACTGTGGTTGACGTGGTGCTGCTGGTGCACTGGGTCATGTGACTGTCATTGCACAGTTGGGTGGTCATTGTGTGGTGGGGACCACTTCTGTGCGATGTTGTGGTGCACTGAGTTGCTGGTAGACACTGGCTAACCCCTCTGCGGGTGGCCAGTACGAGTCCTCCAGGAGTGTGTGTTCCTGCTGCCCATTGCACACTGTGGGTGGGCATGGTTCCTTGGGAAATTGCACTGATCACCTGTCCTGTCCCTTGTTATAGGTGTCCAGTGGCGGGGACCCAGGTGGCCATTGTATGGATGGCTGCTCCGGCAGATTATCCTGATCACCTCCACAACAACGGAGGCGGTGTTACAGATTAGGCTCATGCTGTTGGTGGAGAGGAGGTGGCGACAATGCCAAAGGGGTGGCAGGATGTGGCTGCTGTTAGTTTGGCCCCAGCTTTCCCCTGTTTCCCCATGCTGTATCTCCCCCTACAGTCCCCCTTCCCACTGTACACTCCCTGTTCCCTGTGCCCTTCCCCATTTTACCTACCCTTTCCCAGACCCTTGTTTTTGTACATTATTATGTTCATTAATTTGTATTTTTTGACTTACCTGCCTGTGTCAGTGTCTGCTTTGCAGGTAGCGTGAGGAGCCATGCTGCAGTGACCCAGTGTCTGTCCGTGTGGTGTGCATGTGTAGGGGTGCATGTTGTGCTTCTGTGGTTCACTGCTGTGTGCTGTGGTGTGTCCCACTGTGGTGGTGTCTTTCCCCTCGGTTGGTGGCTGTGCCTTGGGGTGCCCATGGGGTGGCTGTCAGAGGTGTGTGACAGGTGTGTGCATGATGGTGGCACATGGCCATGATCATTGGTTGGGTACTGGCCGCACACTGTGTTGGGGCCCCTGCTTGGCATTGTGCAGCCTGTCCCATGTAGTCTGCCATGCCTCCCGGCACATTCAATGCCTACTGTGTGGGCTTCCTGTGTGCCTGTGTGGCATGTGTGTGCTTGGCTGCATGGTCCTGGGTGTGGCCTGCTATGGTCTGGGGGGGCATGGCCAGCAGACTGTGGGGAGGGCTCCCTTGGCAGCCCTCCGTTGGCCATTGACACCTCCTGTTGTCTGCTATCTGTGTCACTGTTGAGTTCTGAGAACTGGTGTCTGGGTGCCTGTGTGCACCCTGCTGTGCCCTGCTGGTGGAGGCCTCCTGCAGCCTGTCACTGTGCTTCCCTGGGTCTGTCTTCTGTGCCATGCCCCCCTCTGTTGCTCTGCTGCTCTGCTCCCACAGTTGCGCTGGAGCATCTCTTTCTGCACCATGGTGCAACTCTGATTGCATCATGGTGCACCTCTGTTTGTATCATGGCGCAACGGTGCCATTTTCAGCTGGGTTGCACTGGTGCAGTTCGGCCTCTGCAACCTCTGAATATCACTCCTGTTGCACCATGGCACATCGGATTTGTGCTGCACCAGACTTATGCTGAGCTTTGGCGCATTTCTGAATATCTGGGTCAGAACATACAATGAATATCACCTTAAACCATTTAAAATGTTGACATTTAGAATAGAAAACTTAAATGACTCCTATAATATATGTATCTCCTGTGCTGGAAATAAGCCCCCTACCCACAACCCCTGCCATCCCCCTCACCCTCTCACCCTGTTCCAGAGAGCAAATTTAAAATAACATTACTTGAACCCAAAATGGAAAAGGAAATAACCCCTAAATATACTAGGCTCATTAAAATCATACAATAAATGGATACAGATTCACAAATAAGGAAGCACAACAACCCCTGATATCCTATAATTGACTAATACACAGTAGTAATTGTGCACAATCCATAAAATAGAATGTATCACAAGAATACGGGTATAAATTTGCTCTAATCAGGCACCCTAACCTGGGATGAAACCATCCCGGAACAAGTAATACTTGGAGAGTATTGTGTTAATAACACCTGTAGGGGCTCCCATATCTGTTTACATAGAAACATAGAAATTGCCAGCCGATAAGGACTGCTAGGCCCATCCAGTCTGCCCGTAGGCCCTATACATTGTATGTGGCCACTGACCCTATGTGATCAATGGCTTTTCATCACTCCCTCCCTCCCGTTTCCCTTTGTTTGTATCTGTTGAAGCAATCCATCAGGCTAGCGATGATTCACTCTGCCTGTAATGCAAATAAAATTTCCCTCAACCACTCCAAGTTTTGAAGGACTAAAGTATCACACCAATGCCTTAAAATTACCTTCTTGGCACAAGCAGTAATCAACTCCATGTCATATCATTGAGTCTCACCTGGAAAGTCTGCAAAATCTCCAAGCAAACAAATTTCAGGTAAAAAAGTGTCACCCAGGTTCAATAACGGATCCAATCGCTGACATATAGTATTCCAGAAGGGAACCACTTTTTCACATGTCCAGAGTATGTGCACTAATGATCTCATGTCCTGACCCCATCTGGAACATGTATAAGTGGGGATCTTGCCCATTCTATGTAACTTAACTGGGGTGAAATGCAGATTATGGAGTATCTGGAGCTGCATAAACCTGTATCAGTCCCATATTATAAATCTATAAACATTCCACCATAACGATTTCCAATTATACACACCTTTTGAAGGTGGGAGTGCCTGATCCCAATAATAACTTAGTACTGTCTTCTGAAGTGACAATATGTCATATCATTTGTTATAAAGATGAGATATTGCATGTGGGGTAGCAAATTCGAGATCAAGGGAAAAATATATCTACTGTACCATAGTTATTAGACCATGCCCAAAATGATGCACTAAGGAATGGGTCAAATGGAGATACTTGAAACAATCTAAAGAAAGTAAGCCATATTTAAGTTGGGCCTGCTTACCATTCTGGACCAAATGACCTACCATTATAATAATTTAAAAGACAAAAAACCACTGTACGCAAGCACTGAGGCAATGGTTACCCCAAAGGACATTGTCGAGAAGTTTCGAAGAAATACAACGCCATGCCCCTTGTTATCGTAAAGCATCATGGGCTGCATATGCAAATCACCACAGAATATTATGCTGCTTCAACTTTAAGCAAAAATGCATGGTGATTTGCATATGCAGACCATGATGCTTTGAATTGTGAGGGCATGTGTGATTTTGTATTTCTTTGAAACTTGGCTTCCTAGCCAAATGGCCTTTGGGGTTCCCATTGCCACAGTGTAAAGCATCATGGGCAGCATATGCAAATCACCACAGAATATTATGCTGGTTCAACTTTAAGGCGAAATGCATGGTGCCGAAAGGCCTCTCACACAGTTTGCAAAGGGTGCCAACAGAAGACATAGGCCCAGATATTCAAAAGGGTTGCGCCATGCGCAATAGGGTTGTGCCTGCGCAAGTCCGAACTTGCTCCATTCTGCCATATTCAGCAGGAGGCAGTTGCACCACAGAAAACATGCTGAGCAACAGCGCAATGCAAATGAATGCATGCTGAACTGGAGGGGGAGGAACCATGCATAAACTGCACAGCCCGATATTCAGCAGGGCTGTGCAGAGTTGTGCAGGCACAACCCCCAACCTGGGCCTGCACAACTTTGAGCCAAAAAAAAAGGCTTAAGTTGAGGGCCACCCACAGGTGAGCTGCTGCATTGCAGGGTGCAACACAGCAGCTGCCACCTGTGGCTGGCCCCCAACCCAGTCCCTGTGCCCCTCCTGCAGCCCAATCACGGGCAGACAACTGTAAATCCCCACCACCACCCCCCACTGGCCCGATCGCGGGCATAGTTTAATCCCCCCCACCAGCCCAATCGCAGGCAGCAATGTAGCTCCCCAGACGTATCCCTGGTGGTCCAGTGGACACTGAAAAGCCCGATCGCGGGCGGTAGGTTGTTCTTAACAAACCCCTCCTGCCGAATTCATCCCTGGTGGTCCAGTGGCACATCCCGATCGCGGGATGTATATGTTGAACAAACCCCCGAACATAGCCCTGGTGGCTAGTTTTCCCCACCCCACCGCTTCCCGGCAGCCAGCGGGTGGCAGCATCCCACCTCCGCTGCCCCGCCGCCCGGCCGATGACTCGGTTGGGACGCACGCCATTTAGAGCAAGAGCCAATGGGCATGTGCAGCCTTATACTGCGACATGACAGTCCTGATTTGTGAATGAATACATCTATCTATTCACAAACTGACTGTCTTAGGTGGTATATGTACGCCATTGGCTCTTGATCTGTACCACTGGGCGGTAGCTCTGCCGGGCAGTCAGCTGGGCGGGTGGTGGGGTAAGGCGGGTGGATGCTGCCACCCGCCGCCGCCAGGGGGAGCGGGGTGGTGGGGCTTCGGCGGTGGGTGAGTGGGGGACGCCAGCCACCAGGGCTATGTTGGGGGTTTGTTCTCATTTACATCCCGCGATCGGGATGTGCCACTGACCACCAGGGATGAATGCGGGGGTTTATTAACAACTACGCCCGCGATCGGGCTTTTCAGTCCACTGGACCACCAGGGATACGTTGGGGAGCTACGGCTGCTGCCCGCGATCGGGCTGCAGGGCGTCAGGTCCCGACGGCTGCTGCCTGGCAGGGTGCCAGGCGCAAGTCATGAGGATCGGCGCACCTGCATGCTAATGGCATGCAAATGGGGCCATAATCAGATGCAAATGGCCCCTGTGCTCTTGCATGAATTATGGCCCCATTTGCATGTCACCTTTTGAATATGGGATTTTGCGCGTAGGCGCCAATGGTACTAACGCCACACATGGTTGAATGCTCCACTCTGACAACTTGCGGTGGCGCAAGTTCCAGCGCGCCATGCACAGTGGCTGTGGCTAGGGTGATATTCAAAAGGAGCTGCCTGGGGCTTAACTCTTTGAATATCGCCTGGACACCTCCGCACAACTATTTTGTGCAGCGCAAGGGCTTGCACCACAAAATAGCGCACTTTGAACATCCAGCCCATAGACACGTGATTCATCCTACCAGCACTAATCAGTACGCCTCATCTGTTTGACACTCCAGTGGGATGAACCAGTTACCATAACATGGTCTAATTGGGTTATCTTGTGGTGAACCCAATTAAAACAAAAAACAATTTAAAAGACAAAGAACCTCTGTGCGCAAGCAGAGAGGCAATGGTTACCCCAAAGGGTATTTGACTGGGAAGACAAGTTGCAAAGAAATACAAAATCACACATGCCCCCACAATGTAAAGCATCATGGGCAGCATATGCAAATCACCACAGAATATTTTGCTGGTTCAACTTTAAGCAGAAATGCATTGTGCCGAAAGGCCTCTCACACAGTTTGCAAAGAATGCCAACAGAAGACATAGACACATGTTTCATCCTACCATGACTCATCAGTATGTCTCATCTGTTTGACACCCCAGCGGGAGGAACCAGCTACCCTAAGATGGTCTATCTGGGTTATGTTGTGGTGGACCCAATTAAAACAAAAAACAATTTAAAAGACAAAGAACTTCTGTGTGCAAGCACTGAGGCAATGGTTACCCCAAAGGGCATTTGTCTGGGAAGCCAAGTTTCAAAGAAATACAAAAATCACACATGCCCCCACAATGCAAAGCATCATGGGCTGCATATGCAAATCACCACAGAATATTATGCTGATTCAACTTTAAGCAGAAATGCACGGTGCCAAAAGACCTCTCACACAGTTTGCAAAGGGTACCAACAGAAGACATAGACACGTGTTTCATCCTACCAGGACTCATCAGTATGCCTCAACTGTTTGACACCTCACTGGGATGAACCAGCTACCCTAAGATGGTCTATCTGGGTTATGTTGTAGTGGACCCAATTAAAACAAAAAACAATTTAAAAGACAAAGAACCTCTGTGCACAAGCACTGAGGCAATGGGAACCCCAAAGGGCATTTGGCTAGGAAGCCAAGTTTCAAAGAAATACAAAATCACACATGCCCCCACAATGCAAAGCATCATGGTCTGCATATGCAAATTGCCACAGAATATTATGCTGGTTTAACTTCAAGCTGAAATGCATGGTGGCGAAAGGGCTCTCACACAGTTTGCAAAGGGTGCCAACAGAAGACATAGACACGTGTTTCGTCCCATTATAATATCAACATAGTGCCAGCATTTCTTGGTAATAACTTGACCAGCAAGTTTAAAATTTGGGTTCTCCAATAATGGTTAAGAGGTGTCTTTTATGGGGTCCAACCAGAGTAGCAAACACAGTTGTTTGTGGACTTGAACTGAAGTATCTATAGGTGAACCTGTAAGGATTTGGGGAGCTTTCTCTTGGGGATATGAAGTAGGGCATGAAGATCTAACCCCAAATGGGAGGTCTGGTAATGCTCAATATCCACCACTGGTTCCCATAGACCAGGGTCATGAAGTTTATTTGGAGGAGGAAGAGGAATATCCAGACTTAGTGGAACCCATTGAGCCTGACATATCCCCTGAGCAAGACTTTGGCACCCCGCCTCATAGGCAGGATGATATGTCATCCCTTTGTTCGTTTGTCAGACAAAAGGCTGACACCGTATGCCTCTCAAAAATCTATGGAATATGAGGAAGAGGCAGAGTATCTGGACATGATGGTGGGTTTGGTTCTCACTAAGAGGTTGTTCTTCTTATCCACAACTCTCTTAAGAAGGCAACTCTGAAAATAATTCAAGCACCTTCCTCTGTTGCTGGGGTGGACAAGAAGGTTGAGAAAAGGTATTAAGTTGATAGGTCTGCTGATGAGTATTTGTATTCTGAGCCAGACCATGAGGGCATGGCACAGGCTGCTGCCTGTGATAAAGTTCCTCTTTCATCTCATCCCCCAGATAAAGATTCAAGTAAGATTGACACCATGGGGAAAAGGGATTACTTAGCTTCCTCCCTTCTCCTCAGGTAAACGGATTATATTGCATATGCTGCACAATATCTGAAAGCCCTCTGGAACTCTGTTCTGGCAATAAGCGACAGAGTACCAACTGATGTGGCACATGATTTGGCTGACACTGCCAGTACTGTATTAGGTGCCACTAAATATCAATTTCACATTGCTGTGGATGCCAACAACACTGTTTCCAGGTTACTAGGCCTTTCAGTGGCTATGAGAAGTTTTGCCTGGCTCTGAACAACCAGTCTTACCCAAGATACACAGTTAAAGGCCATTGATTTTCCTTGTGAAAATAATTCCCTTTTTGGTGATGAAACTGAAGTATATATGAAAAAGGCTGAAGAGTACAAAATCACCTTTAGGAACAATTCTACAAGACAAAGCGATGCCACTTCTTTTAGACCCACAGAAAGGGGAGGTAGGGGTAGGGGGTATTACCCCAGAGATTATGTCCCAGTATCCATGTCTATGGATTATTCCCAGGTTAGAGTCTATTACAGGAGCAGGGGTAGGAGGCCTTCTAGGTGGACTGACCCTACCTCAGTGTTCAAAGCTCAGTCCAGATAGAATCCCTGACTGCTCAGAACAGGCCACCACCCTTCCTCCAGTAGGGAGCCTTCTGGGGGCTGAACAATGTATTTCACATACTGCTTCCATTTTCAGAAAAGTACAGGAATGCAACAGCAGAAACCCTATGCCAGTCCATTCATCCCTCCCCCTGACACATCAGGATTGACATTTTAAATGTAAGCTGATTCACCTCAGAATTCCATTTCCAAGACTGTGTCGATCCTTACCTACTGACACCATGTTTTCATAATTCTGCACCATCACTTCACTGTGAATCTCCTTCTCCTGTTTACTTAACATCTTCCACTCCTCATTTGAAAAAGCAATGGCAACATCTTCAAAAGTTTCTGGTACCTGAAAGGACGTGAAACGTGTTTAACTGCTCTTGATTTCACTGCATTCATTGAGAAATACAAAAATTTTCAACAAGAAGAGGAGAGGAAAGATAAAATGTTCAGCCTAAAATGTAAGGTTGAATTGGTCACCCACTGACAAAGGATAATTCAATTCTCCCTTTCACACTATTGGGTGAGATGAGTTGAGGACAGTTCAATGATCTGAGGGGTGAGTTAGCAAGAACGATGACCACTGCTCATTTTTTGCAATGCTGATACAAAATGAGTGCTGCCTGGCAATATAGGACTTTTCAAATTGTATTTCTGTATGTAAAAAAACTTTCTTATAGCAGGGGAGGTGGCTGTTATCATGTATGGCCAGCAGGGGAATGGTATGTGACATCGTCCTCTACATGTTAAGATGCTTGAAGTTCTGGGTTCTTGGGGCTGTTAGTTGGTGCTCTTAGAGGGGAGGAGAAGCAGCTAGGTGCCAGGAAGCTGGCAAAGAACATTAATGCCCCAAATGCCCTTGCTGGGTAAGTACCATAGTAGTGCAGGGGAGGGATTATCTGGGGCACTCAAGTTGTGGGTGCCAGCTCAGAGGGGCAATGAGGTACTACCAACAAAGTACTGGGATGTTGGGGATATTTCTGTGTGCCCGGCTGAAGTAGGCACACACCATGCCCACAAATGGCTAGTTGCAAGACTTAGGCAGGAGGCACTGGAGACCCTCAAGGTATGCTCCCACCAAGAAGAAGAAGAAGTAGAAGCATTATATAGTGTTTTTCATATGCATTGTATCTCAAAGTGCCTTACAACCAATGAGAGACTGGTAGTGCCATGTTGCACATCAACACCCACAGACAGCCTTGAACAATTGCATGAACTGGTTTTATAGGAAGGAGAGTGTTGGAGGCATGACTGCTAGTCACACTCTGATCCTGTGAGTGGCAAGAGGTCCAAAACACCTCACTGTGGTAATGGAATCAGTGTAACATCTACTGGGACCCAGGAGACAAAAAGGGAGGGGAATTGGGCACCTGGGATATGTCCTGTATCACTTTGACTTGTGGGTGAGGTTGTGGGGCTTTGCACATAGTTTTGGAGTTTAGCGAAACTGCCGAGAGGGTGCAGGAACCCAAAGTGGGTTCTTCTCAAGAGCTTGAAGCAGGTTCCCCCAAAGTTCATTGTGGCCATCCTGGTGGAGAGGGGACCAAGAGATCTGTGTCCTCATGCTACTGAGCTCCAAGAAACAGATGAAGCAGGTGATGCACCAAGACAGAGCAGAGTGGATATGAGTTCTGAGGTGCAGGGCTAGGCTGCTGCTACTGGGACATGCCAGGTCCCATACCACATGGACCAGAGCAGATTGTAGCTGCACTGAAAACAGTTCAAGGCAGACTAAGAACATCTCAAGAACCTCAAACCGTTCAAGTTTCATTAAGTTGAATTAAGGTGGGACCCACCTGGGCAAAGTGCCAGGATGTCTAACCCATCTAAAGGTGGCTCTCCTGATGAACTCAACCCTAAGCTTCTCTTCCTCTCAGCCTCAGCTATTGCCTGTCCTCTTTCACAAATCTTAAATCTCTCTTTCATGACTGCAGTGGTCCCCATACCCTGGAAGCACACTGTCGTTCTTTCTCTACCTAAGGGTGGTGACTCCACCTCCCCTGGTAACCATTGCCCCTTCTCCCTGCTTCCAATCCTTGCTAAACTACAGGATCACCTAGTCCTCTCACAAGTCTCCCCCTTTTTCTCTGACTCTAGCTTCTTCACCCCATTCCAATCTGGATTTCAGAAAAAACATTCAACCACTACCTCCCTACTCAGGCTTACTGACTCAGTCCTCACTGGAATGGATTATGGCCTGATTACTTCTGCCATCTTTTTCGACTTAGCCAAGGCTTTCAACATGGTTTCCCACTCCCTGCTTCTTTTGTCCCTAGCCTCAGCCGGACTCTCACTCTCTGCAACAAACCGGTTTAAATCCTATCTAACAGGATACACACAATCAGTTAAGATAGCTGAATCCTTCTTCCCCCTCCAAATCAAAACTGGTGTGCCCCAGGGTTCAGTGTTGGGCCCCCTACTTTTCTCAATTTTCCTAAATGATTTACTGTCAACCTTCTCTTCCTCATCTTTTCACATGTACACTAATGATACCGTCTTGTTCACATCTGGCCGATCTCCCGCTGATGTGGAAGTCAGTCTACACCTTGACTTTAATAAGATCCAGCGCTGGCTTGCCTTTCATCAACTCTTTCTACATGCCAAGAAAATTATCTCCATGACCTTTGGCACAAGGCAGAGACCATTTATGCTCCCTGTTCTGCCTACTTTCCACACCCTGGATGGGACTATGCTCGAGGACACCTCCTCTTTTAGATACCTTGGGATTTGGTTGGACCAACACCTCACCTTCTCTGGACAAATCGATGCCATTCTGAAAAAACTGTACCTCAAGTTCGTTGCTTTGTACAGGAACCGCAATTGCATTCCTCTTGTGGCCAGGCGTGAGATTGTCCAAAAGATGATACTTCCCATTTTTGACTACTGTGATGTAGTCTACAGTGCCACTCCCAAATCTACCTTATCCAGATTGGATCTCCTGTTCAATTCCTTCTGCCACTTTGCCCTGAACTCTCCTATTCATACTCACCACTGTGATCTTTATCACTCTCGCCCTTCTTTCACTTGATATATATATATATATATATATATATATATATATATATATATATATATATATATTTATTTATTTATTTTTTTTTTTTAATTTAGTTTTTGTTGACCGGGTAAGTGCACTAGACAAATTCTGCCTACTTTCAGGCATGACCCAGAGGAGGGGGATACAAATGAATGCCAACTGACATTGAACCATTAATCCAGCAACCCCACTGGCCCCTGAGCTAATTGAGTGGCTCCTTTTTTGAGGTACCATCATGTCAGGCCCTATATGGCTCCTTATACTGTCTTTTCTTCTGCTTATACCAGCTGCCTAGCATTGGACACCTGAACTACCATCATGTTTGGTCTACAACGGCACCTTGTGCTGTATACCACATGGCAACTTATCCTTTAATTGCTTCCGTGATTCCAAGTGCCAATACCTTGAACCCTGCTCTTGGACCACACATACCAGTAGTGCTTATAACACTCCCCCACCACAACACCCACCTCCCACCATGCAGACTTCTATCTCCTCCCCACCTATTGCGGTAGGGGTACTAGCTCTTCCTACAACAGATTAGCTCTTCTATGGTGGCTACTTTCCAGTCCCTAAAAACATCAGATCTACTAGATGGGAGAAAGGCAGGAATTACAAGCTTATAATTAGCGCTCTTAGAAAAATCCTACCTATCCTCCTGCTATGCTCAGGCAACGTAGAACTCAACCCTGGCCCCCCAGAAGCTATTGCTTCACCAACAGAACTAGCAATTTTAAAAGGAATAAGCTTCTTGTATGTTAAAGTATGTAGCCTCCTTAAAAAGATAACCTTAATACAAACCTAGGTAAATCATACCTCTCCTGACATACTTGTGATTTCCGAAACTTGGCTTAGACCCAGCACCACTGATAGAGAAGTAAACATCCCCAACTATGCCTTGTTCAGATCTGATAGGCATGCCAGAGGAGGAGGAGGGGTAGCTATCTACGTTAAAGACAAATTTTCTGCCTTCTGCTTATCCTCAGCATCTGTCGCCAGCGTAATTGAATGCCTAATTCTCAAAGTGGAATTACACAGACTACTAAGCACTCATGTAGGATGCCACAGACCACCGCCTGCTGGCCTACAGCCTTGTGTCATATCTAAGTGACAAGTTGGGACAGGAGCTGCCAGATACTATTATTTTAGGAGACCTCATTGACTGGCTCTCTAACACAGCTGCCCACCTTGCATCCTTCTGTGATGAACAGGGGCTGACACAACTTATTACTGAACCAACATGCCCAAACATGAAGAACCCCTGTAAAAGTACACTTTTGGATGTGCTAATGGTGAGCAAACTTCAACACTTCTCCCACGCTGATGTCTTCTTCTCAGATGCCAGCGACCATTGTTTTGTTGCAGGAGTAAGATCCACCAACAACCCAGCACCCATCAGCAAGTTTTCAATGAAGAGATCCAGGCGCTACTTCAATGAATATGCCTACCTAAACAAGCTTAAGTACTCCCCTCAGTGGCAAGATTTCTACCTGGCCAAAACGATTACGTCAGCTTACAATATCTTCCACGCACATTCTATCAAGGGTTCTTAATAAGTATGCTCCCCTGATTAAGTTTGAACTAGGACCAAAACCTATAAATGGTTCACCCTCAGATCAAGTCCTTGCTTCAAGAAAGAGATAAGCGCTGGAAAAAAGCGCACAGACTGAACACAGCAGAGGATTGGAACCAGTTCAGGAGACTATATGAAATTTATGTACCAAAACAATCAGAGAATGAAGGCACCTTCTTTCAAACCGAACTCGACTTCTGCCACAAAGAGCCCAATCAAGCTCTGGAACACAATCAATGATCTGCTAGGCCACTCCCCAGGAAATTCACTCCCGACCAAGATTACCTCTGGCAACTCAACTATAACCGAAAAGATGGATATACTTGACGCATTCAATAACCACTTTGCTACTGCAGGCATGGCATTTGATAACTCCCCTGCAAACATACTGCGCTTCCAGGCTGCCAGCCAACTACCTGAAACTCTAATAGTTTCACCGCCTTTCTCACTTCAACCTGCCTCACTGAAAGAGGTAGAGAACCTCTTGCTTCAGTTGGATACTAGAAAAAGTGCTGGGGCCGACACCCTTGACCCTTACTTCCTAAAAATTGCCTACCACGTACTATCAATACCCGTCATCCACCTTTTTAACTTATCCCTGTCTTAGGGCATCTTACCATCTATATGTAAGACAGCGCATGTCATACTACTGTTCAAATCAGGTGACCCTGGCGATCTCAATAACTACAGGCCAGTTTCTCTCCTTCCGGTCCTGTCCAAGCTCCTAGAGAAAATTGTAAATGCACAGCTGAGGACTCGCCTTGAGCCTAGGGAGCTGCTAAACCCAATGTAGTCCGGATTCAGAGCTAAACATAGCACTATCTCAGCCCTCGCCAAAGATACTAACGACTGTCAGTGAAATCTTGAGATCAAAAACTTTATTTGTGCTGTTTTCCTTGATCTAAGCTAGGCTTTCGACACCATCGACCATAGTCTGCTCCTCTCCTCCCTTCAAACCATAGGTGTGGACCCCTCCTCTTAGCGCTGGTTTACTGACTATCTTACAGGGTGTCTTCAACAAGTTAAAGCCGAAGGAGGCCTGTCCCCCTTAAAAACTCTACAAAGAGGGGTACCTCAAGGTTCTATATTAGGGTGCTTAATTTTCACAATCTACATTAATAACATCGACTACTGTATAAAAGAAGCCAACATCCATCTGTTTGCAGATGATACAGTTCTCTACGTGAGTTGCCCAACACCTGAAGCTGCCTGCAATGACCTACAGTCAGAATTCAACCTTTTGCAAAGCCAACTCCTCTAACAAAAGCTACTCCTTAACGCCAAAAAAACTAAAGCGATGGTCCTCTCCCCTTTCATCCGTGCAGTTAACCCTGTGTCCAGTGGGGCAGTTCCCCAAATTACTACAGTTCTAGGTGAAAAACTAGAATTTGTTACAAAATTCAAGTATCTGGTAGTTTGGATAGACCAAAGACTCTCCTTCATTGAACATATCGAGGACTTGCTAAAACGACTTTGGCAAAGGCTTGGCCTGTTTTTAAGAATCAACCAATTTCTCACCAGAGATGCCAAGAAACAACTGGTCCAATCCATTTTCCTATCATTGGTTGATTACACTGATTTCCTCTACAGCCAATGCCCCAACTCTTACATGGCTAAACTGGACACATTCTACCATCGAGCACTGAGGTTTATAACGGGACTTCCCTTCGACATGCATCACTCCACTCTATAGGTGGCAGTGGGGTGGACATCACTAAAGTTCAGGCGCCACAGAAACGCCGCTCTCTGGACCTATGGAGCCATCTCTAATAAGCTACCTTACTATATCTCCTGCTGTCTTCCCCTGAGTATAATTGGGAAATACACATTAAGAAGTTACTCAGCTATTACATTTAAAGTACCCAAAGCAAAATCCCGCTTCAGAAGGGCAGCCATAAGCTTCGTGCTACCTACCTTATGGAACGATCTACAAAAACCCCTCAAATTAAGGACTCTGATCAGTATAAATGCCTTCAAGATGATTTATTTCCATACAATCAGAGAAGTATGTAACTGCTTCACCCACTCAGACCCAGTACCGGTGTCTGCACTGGTATATAGCCACGCCTAGACCCAATTTTAAGTACTGACCCCCCAGCTTGCTCTTCTCAAGCCTAATTGTTCTCTCTCTTATCCCCTGTCTTATCAACACTAGGCCCGTCCATTCCCTTATCCTTCCTTTCCCATCCTCGGATAGGAGCTCACTACCCCTGCGTTGAGACATCCTACCACGTGACGTACTTTATAGCATTCAATCCTGGAGCTCACACATACTCCTTTTCTCCATCCACCTTCTCTACATCCCATTTTACCAACTCCTCTCTGTGCACCATGCCCTCCTCGCCTTTCTCCCCCTACCTCCCTCCCTTCTTCCTCACCCCCACCTTCACCTCTACCTGGTGTATATTTTATTTATTTTTTTTCTTCCATTACTTCCTCCTGCAACCTTAGATAACCTGCTTTATCTTCCTATAGACAATTCTATGTATGTAAATACCCTGTAATCTGTACAATATCTGTATAATTCTATGTACATATGAACTTCATTTTCTTCCTCTCTGTGAACAGTATTATCTGTATTGCCTTGTAAATACCTGTGTTGACCTGTATATACAATTGTTCATACTCCACCCAGGTCCATCTTGCAAATGAGCTTCTGCTCAACGATGAATGCCTGACTTGATTGATTGATTGAACCAGATTAAGCTGTTGGTGGTATTTTTAGTGAATGAGGGGAAATTTGGCCAGGGCACCAGGGAAATTCCCCTACTCGCCAGCAGGGGAACCTTTGGTCTGAGAGATGCACACTTGTGCTGAGACAGTGGAGAGGATGGAGGCGATTGAGACAGAGAAACAAGCTACTTCGATAGAGGATACTAACATTGAACCTGAAGTGTTTTTCGATGCAAATGGAGCAGACGTGGGTATGGAAATTAATTAGATGTCTGAGGATTTTCCACCAGTATCTATGGAAGTTGCTGCACAGAAGGAATTTTCTCCCAAGGATTTAAGCAGCACAGAGAGGTCTGATATGGATGTTTTACAAGAAGATACTTCCAAGGAACTACAAATGCTTTTAAAAGAAGAAGAGGCTTGCTCTAAAGTGAGACAACTAGAACAACAGATGGCTATTGCTGCAGCTCAACAGCAGCCTCACTTGATACAGGCTAAGAAGCCAGAGGTGACAGTGCAGCTGTCAGATGCTGATGTGGCAGCTCCTAGATCAGCTGAGCAGCGGGTGCTTCAAAGTGCAAATGCGAGCGGCAGTCAGTGCACTGAATAAGGAATCCAACAGCAGTTTCAGTTTGATACCGGTACAAGACATTCTCCATTAATTGTGTTTGTGGGTAATCTGTTTAATTCGACTGAAGGATCCTCATTAGGAATGGCAAAATTGGATGCTTAAGAACCCAGCCTACAATGAGATACTGTGCAGGAGGATGTGGGAGAATTACCTAGAACTATATTTAACCCAGCAACATGGCCAGTGGACAAAGCTTTAACTGAAGCTAGCTGGGAGAAATCGAAGGATACAGGCACTTGGGTCTCGGGCCCAACAAACTTTTCTAAGACTGTACCAAAGTTTCAGTCTGTAATGAAACAGCTGTCCCTCTGGCTAGTGGGTCTAGGCCGATGGGTTGGGGCTCAGAGATGGATGTGGCTTCCCTACTTCACATTTCGGAGGGTTTGAATTTGACGCAGCACCCTGTTCTTTCTATGGTTAATGGGCTGATTTCTGGGCCTAGGGATACCAGACATGCTGAAAATCAACCTGAAAGGCCTTATGCATGATCTGATGTTAGGGATGAAGCACACAGCTCTGCGATGGCTAGAACATATGCATCCTTATTTCATGCCCCAGTTTTTCCTGCAAAACACCACAATGCTATCAGGCTCATATATAAAGGAGGTTTGGATACATTTCCAGACCGTAAGCATGTGGTTAGAGTTTTATTGAAATGATCGATACATTTTACCAATGTGGAAATTTATGGATTAATACATGTCTCTGGGGAACCTGTCTTTGATATAAGCTTTAAACAGGGGGCAGCTTACAGAAATTTTGGTCCTTATACCGTACTCTGAAATCATCACCTTTATGGTCTCCCTTTGAAATTGTACCTTTAACAAAACCTGCACATAGGATGATAACTGTACTGTTCAGAAACAAGGGGGTGAGTGTGACAGACTTGATCTACTGGTTAAAGCAAAAATGTACAGTGCATGGGAACCCAGAGCCCATCTTCGATGAAGATCATATATGGACTGGCGGCTGGAGAGTCCAAGTGATTCTTAACACCTCAGACACTGGGCTGATTCATCTGCCCAACAGTTTTTTTTTTTAGGGAAGGACAGAGGTGTTTTGTTTTATTCAGGCCAGCCAAAGGCCTGTTACCATTGCGGGACTTCTGGACATTTAAGCAGTATGTGTGACAGACTAAAGTGCATGAATTGCAGTGAACTGGGTATTACTTCAGGGTTATGTAAAGTGATCAAGTTTGTAACCTTTGTGATTTAAAGGGGCATATGTACCATTCTTGTCCCTCAGCTGCCCACAATCAGGCAGTTTAAGCAGTTTGGGAAGAATAGGGAGTTACCATAACTTTGGCACAGCATACTAGTGCACAACGGGCAGCAGCTAGACCCAAGGACACACATTCGGGTGCTTCAGAAACTGCTGTTCAGGTACCCATAGATTTGGTTATGAGTGTGGTTCCACAGGAGGCTCCTCCCCAGGCTGTACCACTTCAGGACGAGCTTCCCATTGTGGCACCACAGCCACAAACAGATGTACCATTTCTTTCTGACATGCTTATAGGAGCTACGGGTATGCCCCCACTCCACAGCCTAACCCTCAACCCCCCAGAGAGCAGATTGTACGGATCTCTAGATGCCATCAGAGTTGTCAGCAACCTGTTTCAAAGATCTCTAAAACTTCTGAGGTTCCTACAAAAAATAGGTTTGCCCTCTCTCCACTAGAAGGTGTAGGATCTGATGATGAGTCTGATGACTCTTCAATTGTTTAATCATTACCGGACCCAGGTTCAGAATTGGAGGATCCCCTGCAGGACCCTGTGGACTCTCCCCTGCTCCTCGGAAAAATACTGCTAAACTTAAAAATATCAGGACCACGAGAGCTTCTTCAAAGAAGTCTCCATGAATGGGCTTGGTTTAAAAGGGTGTGCTTTTATTTCTGTGTATGGGGACTAAGCTTTTCTGCTTTTCCAGTAATGTGGATAGCATTAAAAGTTTTCGAAAAAGGCAGGCTGTGTACTCACACCTAAAGTCCTTTCTCTCTGGAATCTTTTTTCTACAGGACTCTAGGTTGCACATGGTACCGGAAATAAAAAATGCCTGTTAAATTCTGGTATTTTGGCCCCTGCTATTGGTCTATTGGGGAAGATACATGTTCGGGGGTGGCTATATCGTTTAAAGGTATGGATGTTCATTTGATGAAATTGGTAGATCTTGTGCCTGGATGTGCTTTAATTTTGGATGTCAAAATACAATCTGTGCTGTTTCGTCTTATTAATGCATAAACAGGTCAAACAAAGGTGGCACAAATTGAGTTATTCCAGGTCATACAGCCCTATTTATATTCAGCACACAATGTAGTGCTGGGTTTAAACCTCAAGTATAGAGGGAAACACACTGTCACTAGGAAAATCTTTTGTGACATGACATTTTTGTCTAAAATGAGTCAGAATATGAATTTAAAAGATGCATATTTTGAGAAGATAGAGAAAGCAGATCCAACATTTCATAGGGATAACCTAGCTACTGGAATAGATTATTTTTTAATTTCATCTCACTTACAAATTTCACAGGCCACAACCCTTTTCGGATCATAAGATTCTGCAGTTGCAATTAGGTAATGGTAGTACGCCCCCTAATGGTCCAGGATATTGGGAAATGAAATTCTTTTCTTGTAGCCAGGGCAGATACAAGACAGAACATGTTACACCTGATTCAGGCTAGAAAGGCTGTATTGATCCTGTATGAGGATCCCATTGGTTGATGGGAAGACACTTTCATGGATTTAACCACTGCCTTAAGAACTCATGGTAAATTGACTCGGGATAGTGTGTATCAGGAATATCTTGGATATAGACAGCAACTACAAAAACTACTAACCTTGTCTGCTACAGTTAAACAGGATTTTACATTACAGATACAAAATCATAAATCAAATATGGTAGATTTCCACTCACAACAAGCTAAAAATACCCAGTATAAACAGTTTTTTGTAGCACAGAGAAAGAAGGGCCAGATCTGTCCCTATGAAGGGAATAATCTTAATAATAAAAATAGACATATGGATGGTTTGTTGAATTCAGATAATCACTTGTGTACAGCCCCCAAGCATATTTTGGACATTGTAACTCAACATGCAAGAGATTGTTTGGATACATTAGTCCTTGAGACGGATTCACTAGTCACCTATATTAATACGATTCCTTCCCAAATTCTTTCAAGTGAGCAGGTAAGAAACTTATTAGTAGATATTTCCCCCCAGGAGGTTGAAATGGCCAGTAGGACCTTGGGGTTAGATAAGGCACCAGGTGGGGATGGGCTCACTGGAGAACTATATAAATTGATAGGTCCACATATTCTAGAAGAATTGGCTGTAGTTTTCATGGCAATTTTACAGACAAGGACTCCTTCTCTATGAATGACGGGGGACATTTTGATCCATATTTTCAAGAAAAGGGATAGACACTATATGGAAAATTGGAGACCGATTTCACTTTTGAAAATGGATTTCAAACTATTAGTCAAAATACTGAATAATAGATTATTATTGGTGGCAAAACAAATAATCTCACATGCCCAGACATGTGCCATTCCAGATAGAACCATTACGGAACACCTTATTCTTCTGAGAGAATTATTTGCAAATGGTCATAGAAACAGAGCAGATGGGTCTATTCTTTCCCTAGACCAAGAACAAGCATTCAGTTTAATTAGTCACACCTTTTTATGGCACGTTTTAGGTAAATATAGTATACCGGTACAGTTTATAAGTTGGCTTCAATGCCTCTACCGAACAACCACTGTCACCCCAATTGTAAGGGGATGGAAGGACCATTGTTGGCAGTCCAGAGGAGGGTTCAACAGGGCTACCCCTAAGTCCCTTATCGTATGCTTTTTGCATTGATCCCTTATTAAGGTTATTGAATAATGCAACTGTATTAAAACCTATTCTGGTGCATACAGTTCCTTTAAAACACAAGGCTCTGGCTTATGCTGATGACCTTAGTATTTTAGTGGCAGATGAAGATTCAATTAAAGAGGCGCTTCGACTATGTGAAACATATAATGTACACTCCGGGACAGATTTTAACTTAAACAAATGTGTGGGTACCCAAATTGGAGTCCCTTCCCAATCCCTGGTAGAGGTAGGGGGGATAAATCTTTCTGCCAGTCACTTGAAGGTATTAGGGATAATTTTTGGGTTGGGTGACATGGGGATGTTGAATTGGGAACCCCCAGAGAATCAGGGGAGAGCTTTAGTAAGGGGTTGGAATAACTGGAAGCTAAGCAAATTAAAAAGGATCCATCTGATAAAAACTTTCCTGTTACCAGTGTTCCTTTACATAAGTTACATCTTTCCCTCTCCCCGAGAATTAGAAACAGCTGTTTATAGCATTTTTTTCCCAAACCGTCTGGGGTAGCAGACTGAACCCCATAAAATGAAAAGTAGTCTATCTTTCAGTGGAGCAGGGTGCGTTGGGGATGGTGAACCCTATTTATTTTTATTATAGTATATTTTTGTACTCAAATTTTAGGCCAATGTTATTTTTTCTGGATCAGAGCTG
Organism: Neoceratodus forsteri; assembly: GCA_016271365.2. Lineage (NCBI taxonomy): Eukaryota > Metazoa > Chordata > Ceratodontiformes > Ceratodontidae > Neoceratodus > Neoceratodus forsteri. The sequence continues at coordinate 143,275,101 of CM028132.1, forward strand.
GGTGCCTTTGTTTCATTCCAATTGTGGAATATGGTATAATCTTTGGGAAAGGGGAGTCTTAGGTTCTCGAAAGAGATCCTTAAATGTGCCTCCTTATATAAGGGAGACTTTTGTTTATTTAAAAAGGTGGCAAATCATGAGCCAGATGTTATTGACTAAACAAAGTAAAGATGTTTATAACTGGGTATTAATGACTTATTTTAGAGAACAAGACACATTTCCAAGGTGCCCAAGCCAGCAAAGGAAGGCCTTAGTAGCTTTATTACAGACCCCCTGGATATCAGACAAGATTAAAGACTTCCACTGGCTGAGGTGTCATGACAGGATTAACATTAAGGCAAATCATAAGCACAAACAGAAGAGTGCTTCTGTATCAGAGCTAGATGTATACAACAGCTGGAAACCACAGAGCAACTGTTTTTCACCTGGACGTATATCAGCTCCTTTTGGAACACCCTGGCTACCGCCTGGTTACAAACTGTGAATATGAATGCCTTGATGAGAGGCACATATAGGAATGTAGGGAACCAATGGCATACTGATACTCTACATAAAGTACTTCTAATATGTAAATGGTTTATATGGAATAGTAGATGTGTATTTGCCATACAGCAAAAACTGATGTCTCAAGAAGAAATCATTCAGAAAATTACAGGAGAGCTGCAGTCACAGTATTACACTGATGTGAAAAAAATGCATTCGAGATTGTTGTTTAGGGTGTAGAGAAATATGTATTGGATCACAGATTCCAATGTACCAGTCACATTAATTAAGGTGAAGGAAGGTGTGCATTATATTTATTTTTCCTTTTGTATGCAAGGTTTGGTCATGATATTAATGCCTATGTTTTAATTTTGTGTTCTTATTTTGGTTTTCCTGTTTTCTTTTTTTTTCTTCCTGCTGGCATCATGGTTTAATGATTTGGTATGTGTATTTTGTTTGAAAGTTTTTCTGTATTATTTGCGATGTGATTTTGTATGATTTCTTTCCCTCAATAAAATCCCCTACTCTTTTCGAGAAGCGCCATGGGATCTTTAACATCCACCTGAACTACCACCAGAACAGGCAGATGGGACCTTGGTTTAACGTCTCATCTGAAAGACGGCACCTCAGGAGTGCAGTACCCCTCTCATGCTGCACTACAGTATCAATATTGGGATATTAACCAAAGTGCCTGCTGTGGGGATAGAACCCACAGCCATCTGGTCTCCTGGCCTCAGAGGAGAGTGTGCTACCTGCTGAGCCACTGACACTGATAGCAGGCACCTCTCCCACTGTGCCAAACTCATCTCTATTTCTTATTTATTTATTTAAATCTCAGATTACAAATATCTTTGAGCTTGAGGCAGCTCATTTACAAAGGTTCCACATCAAAGGAAAGGGTTACAATAAGGTAGGGAGGTATAGACAACATTCATGGTATCAACGGAGGTACAGACAACATTCATGGTATCATCAGAGCACAGTAAGTCAATTGGTAAATAAGTGGGAACAGTGCTACACACTCAAGAGTACAAGCAAGCATAGAAAAGCATAAGGTACATTTGAAGCAACATTGCTAATCAGAGTTGGGGGGAAGGGAAGAGTAAGGAAGGGGTCGGGGAGATGAGAGGACAGAGTTCAGATAGAGAAGGAAAAGAAAATATGGCAGCCAGAGGCCTTGTCGTAGGGTGAGAGGGATAGGAGGCTAAGGTGGGAGAAGAGGTAAAAGAGGGGAAAAGGAGGGCAGATGAAGGGGAAGAAGAAAAGTGAGAGTGGGGACCAGAGGGCCTGGACAGGTACAGGAAGAGGGGGGTCAGTGGGATAAGAGTAAGGAGGGGGTGAGGTAAGGGAGGAGGTGGCAGGGGAAAAGGGAAATTGTTTTGTCGGAGAGGTGAAACAAAACAGGAAGCCAAGTAAGAGCCTCAGAGGTGAAAAAAGTCATATAAGGGTGTCTGCAGAAGTGGGAAACTAGGTGTAACAATCACAAGAGCTTTCGGTTAGGAGATGCTGACGAAGCATAAGTTTAAATTGGGATAGACTAGAAAGACTGCTCAGTTGGTTGATTAGATTATTAAACCACAGGGAGACTCTGTATTGAAAGGATTGCTGGTACTGAGCAGTCCGACAGTGGGGTACTAGAAGGAGATCAGACACTGAGGTACATGTGCATTGGGTGTTAGGGGATTTGTTTAGCAGGCAACCAATGCTCAGGGGTAATAATCCAAATAGAGCTTTTTTGGACAGGAGGCAGGTTTGATAGTTGATCCTGTTACTTAGTTGGAGCCAGCCAGATTGAGCATATAACTCACAGGTATGAGTGAGGCTTATACTTGAATACTGGCTTGGCTCTCTACCTCAATATCTAACTGCCTCTCTCTCTCTACCACTCCCCCTCCCACTCGCTCCTTAAGTTCCTCTAACTCTCATATCTTTACAACCCCTTGTTGTTCTACCCTTGCAGGCCAGTCTGCCTTCAACTATCATTTCCCCAAAATATGGAATGCCCTTCCACACCAAATTCTCCACTCCTCATCCTCCCACTCTCTCTCACCACTGCCCTTCATAACTTCTTCTCATCAAACTGTACCTGTTTTCCTCAATCTTAATGCAAACAATTCTTCTCCCCAATTTGTCCCTGCCCTTTCCTCATTCTCTTTGCAATCCTGTTCTCTCTTGTACCTTTCTCCAATTGGTTTTTCTTTCATTTTTAACCAGTTGCACTTATGTAGATAGATTCTGCACTTCTTTGCTCATTTCAACTGTTACCTGCCCTCAATGGAATAACACTATATTGTCAAAGTAATTAACTGCATTATACTCTGCAGTATGTAGTATTTATTCTTGTCCTTGTGGTACTTCATGTTATTTTATTCATGTATTTATTTGTTCCATATGTATGTTTTGCTTCAAACATTTTTCCCTGCACCCTTTCCCCTAGGTCGCACTGAGAGACAAGCAACTTGTTACTCAATGTGCCTTCCTGGTGAAACATTTCAGTGAATAAAATGTCTAGACAGTTGTCCCCTTGCCTATGCACTGGTTACAGCTGTTGGATTTGCTACCTGCACAGCAATACAAATTCACCTTCATGAAACTTGGACTCTCAGAAGTTCTTTGGCTGTTCCTAGAACACCTTGAACTGTTTGGAGTGCAGCTACCTTCGGCTCTGGACTGCATAGAAACATCAGAGGCTAGGTAGGAGACTCATCTCCATAACCTACGTGGGGAGTCCCCAAACAGCAGTAGGAGAGCCTATGGCCTGTGTCGCTAGAATGCTATCACAGTAAGGTGAGTGCAAGACTCCTCTCTATATTTTGTAATGAATTAATGATTCACTGTGTACTGTAAGTTATTAAGTTTAAGAGATATAAAGTAATGTAGCTGTATAGATTTATACATATTGTATGCATGATTTTTATATATTGTATTTATTGGGTATCAATTGATTTGAAATATGCACACTAGTCTGGGACACCATTGTAAATGAGCATTTCTAAATGGTAAATTAAAAACATTTTTTTAAGTGAATCTCATTAACATATGTGAGGAAGGGGAGCTTCTGAACAGCATTTGAGTAACCCACATCCTGTGTTGTTGGAATGCCATCCAGGTAAGGTGGGTTGAAGGGCCAGCCTGACAGATTCCTGATGCAAAGAGTTCACCCTGATATTATTGGCACCTTACTGGCCTGCCATGTTTTATAACAAGTAATAGGCCACATGTGTAGATAGCACCAAGAAAAGAAAGAGTAGAGAAGACAGGTGTTAGCATAGATGGGCACCCTGTTACTTGAGAAGTATGGATAGGCCATACAAAGGTAACTTGCATAGCCAGGAAAAAAAGATAGAGACTGTTCTGAGTGACAACTTCTGGGGGGCAAGGAATGGCTGGAAAGAACTATCATGCCATGAAGTCTAAAAAATGAGGTGAAATGGCTACCAAGAGAAACTGAATTACCTTTATTAATTGTGTATGAGCTGATCAACTGTGGTATTTGGAGCTGTAACTACTTGTTGTGCAAATTAACTTTGTCAGGAAGCCCTCCAGTAAGGTGAAGTGCTTGAAGTCCAATGGTCCAGTGTATTTTGTTCCCCCACCTAAAGTGTCCACATCCACCAACTCAAGCAGAAAGTCAAGCAAACCATATAGTTTAGTGCAAGAGGCTCCCAGTGAACAATTCCACCATATATCCCTAGACACAGAATTCCCCTAGGCCACACCTGCCCCCATCCAGGGTAGTTATGCAGGTCAGTCCCTGGCTTTTATACCACCCAGTCCCAGTGCTGCCAGAAGGAGGTAGCATTTATATTCCCTACATCAAAAACTAGGGTAAATATTCCCACCTGTGAGTGAATCATGAGTGCTACAATTCGCTATGCCAGTGTCCCAGGTTATGGAACACCTGGGTAGTCAGGGGCCAGGCAGGTGTATGACAACCAAGGATGATCTCAGGGCAGCTATCTCCACTGCTATACTATCACCTCTGGGTGGTACTGCACACACTGCCAGAGACCCGGGTTAGAGAATGTGCCTGGGCAGTCAGGGGCCAGCATCATGGAGGAGAATCAAGCATCCCAAGGGATGCACTCAGGGCAGCTACCCCCACTGATGTACTGTACTACTACTCTGGGTAACCACAGGTGGCAGTCAACCTGGGGCAGCTTGGGGGAGAGACGTCAGCTGGTGCCAGGCTACATACGCTTGGTTCTTGAAAAAAGCAGAAAATCCCAGCCCTTTGCAGGATAACGATCTGGCCTCCCGCAGGCCCAGCACAGGTGACATGAACATCCTCAGAGCTGGATCTCAAACTGCAGGGTAAGATAGGGAACTCCACCACCCCCATCATAAGGGCAGCGTACAGATAAGCCTGCAAGAAGCTGGATGACGGGGCTTGGGAGGATGCAATAGAAGGGGGCATGGACAGTGCAGGTGGGTAGAAACAAGCCCAAAAAAAAACACACAAAGGTAAGTACTTATATCATGTATTAAAATTGCCCTTAGGCTACATTTGCATAGGAGAGCTTGTAAAACAACTGGAACCTTTTTAAGGGCCTAATATAGAGTCACACACGTTAACTTAATAGAGCTCAGAAGGACTGAACCAACAAAGTCTAGCACTAAGCCCCAAATTGCTTGCGAGGGGAGGGGGTAGTTACACTAGTACTGATTATGTCAAAGTCTACCTGTTTTAAAAAGCATTTGTTGACCCACTTTGACTGCGTAATGTACTTTCTATAATGATGTAACCCCCTGTCGGGGGCTTACCTGTGAGCCCCTGAAAAGGCTAATATTCCGTGGGGTTTTGGTTCCACCCCCATTTCTTTTTTGTTGTCCCACCCCCATTCTTGGCATCCTCTGGTGCCCCGTCAGTGGTACCCCCTTGGTCTCCCAAATGGTTTTCTGGTGAGAGCTGGGCAGAGGGAGTGGGAGATGCCAAGCTGCTGCACAGCTTGGCACTCCAGTGCTGGGTGATGCTCTGTGCATGCGCATGGAGCACTTTTTTGTATGGCCATTCACGGCTGGTTCAGTTTGCCTATCCAGTGGTCCCTGGGCAGAGCAAAAGAGGGACCAGAGACCTTAGCTGAGAGGGAGAGGCAACCGGGAGGAAGAAAATTTACTTTCTGTGAGCGCCAATCGCACTCGTGTTATGAGTGACACCTCATTAATATTCATGAGCTGGCTCATGAATAAGATGAGCTGGAAGCCTGCCTAGTGCTTGGCACAAAGATAATACTAGCAACAGGTAGGGAGAAGAAATAAAGAGTATTAAATGGTGTTATGGTACCACAGGGAAGGTGGGACTACAGTTCCATGGAGGATTTAATAAATAAAAACGTAAATGTTGTCTGCAGGAGGACTGCAAAACGGGGACACTGTAGGGGCTGCCCTGGGACCATGTAAGCTGCCTATGGCAAGGTATAACAACAGCAGTGACTGGGCTAAAGCTAAACAAATGTATTAAATGTGGCAGTCATTTAATGGGGCACAGGGCTGGCTGCACATGTATGGGGCTAATGTAAAATAAAAAGTCACAGTTTGGCTACACAGGGACAGTAAACTTGGGACACTGGTAAACTGTGTGGGATTATTTACTTTATCCACCATGCTGCAGCAGTCACATATCACCATCTGTCCAACCACCATGCCAGGATTATCAGAGAGGATTCTGAGGTTTGTGAACAGACTCTTGGGAGAAAAGACCAGTGAAAGTCTAGGCGCTTTTTTGAACAGCCTATGAGGCATCAAGGGAGCCTCATACATATTAATTTTTGCCAAAGGACAGTGGCTCTAGCCAATGGGGAGCGAGGAAAGGGCTCCCAAATAAAGCAGGGACAGTTGGATTAAGGGGTCAGTTCGATGGGAGCTCCTTCTGGGGGGGGTTCTGCCCCTGAAGAGATTGGGGCTGCGAGATGGGCCTGCCTGGGGACTGCCAGCAATTTGTCCCCCAGGACAGGGAGTGCCTGCCCCATCAGGGCAAGGGAGAGAAGAAGCAAGGAAAGAAGGAGAGAGAGAGAGAGAGAGAGAGGAAAGGAAAGCTACAGGTTGCTGAACGTTCTGTGTTGTTCTGAAGTTGCACCACATCGGTGAGATAAAGGCAACTCAAGGGAAAGCTGCAGATCGCAAGAATTTGTGTTGCATTGAAGATGCACCCAAGTGGTGGGAAAAGGAGAAAAGAGGTTGTGTCCTGAACCTGGAAAAAGGACAAAGGTTGTGTCTAAGCCTGGGAAAAGACAAAGGTCATGTCCTGAGCCTGGTAAAAGGACAAAAGTTGCATATAAGCCTGAGAAAAGATGGGAATACAGAGTAATGATAAGGAACAAGAGAATATAAATGTGTTGAGAGAAAGAAAGGAAGAGTGAGCCTCTTCATGTGGAGATTTATTATGTACCTGCATGGTGAGAAAAGGGACTATGAGTGCAGGAAATATGTTTGAGCCAGAGCGAGAATGTGACTGTGTTGAAGTTGAGAGACTATGAAAGTAGAAGGATGGACAGGTGCCTTTCGGGGTTGGGTACCTCTTCTCTGCTCTTGTGATACAGTGAGGAAAATAAATAACTTGCCATGGTTACACACCATGGTGGGAAAGAGAAAGAAAGAGAAGAAGCAGAAGAGAATGTGCTGAATGTTTCTGCTGACACCCAGGGCCAGGTGGGGAACTTGCTAACCTCCATCAAGTGGGGTCTGCCACTGCAGGGGGATCACAGGTCTTGTACCAGAGTGCTGTGGCACTCTGATCAGAGGGAGCCAGGCTGTGGGGCCACTCCCAGGTCTGGGTCCTCGGAAGTTGGCAGGCCTTGCACACGTGCCCTGCAATGGGCCTGTAATGGGCTGAAGAGGACAAGCTGCGAGATCTGCAAGCAAGAGGAAGAAAAAAGAAAGAGCAAGCTGCAGCCTCTGTGACCCCTATTTCAAGCAAAGTGCCCAGTTCTGTCTGGCCCTAGGATGAAATGTCGCTGTCATAAATATAGTGGTTATAATGCAGTGGACAAAAAGGCGAAAGGATATGCGGTTGCCGGCTAGAATATTACTGACATATTATGCTTTCTGTGAGATTATGTTAGCAAAGCAACAATCAAAGATTGGTGACAATTTTCACTTCCCCTTTCCTTACAGTGCTGCACCTGTTGAAAAGAACACTCAGTTCAAATCCCAATTGTACTCACCTGTTGCTGACGTCTATATAAAGCTAACACGGTATTGGTGCACTCAGTAGTGTGTTCTCAGTATAAGCAGCCATGCAGTACATCCCTACTCAGTAAGGCAAGTTAAAACTTTCACTTGATAATTTCCTATATACCAAAGAAAAAGATGGAGTTAAAGGCAAACAAGTTTGGTATTGTGAGCTTCGAACCTGCCACACTAGGCTCCACACATTGGGTGACACTGTCTGCAAGCCTCCCATGGATCACAAGCACTCATTCATGCATGGAAAGGCAGCAGTCAACACAGCAAGAGCTGGCATCAAGTGCAGGGTGCACGAGACAGAGGAACCAACCCACAACATTGTGCACAGTGGGTTACAGGAGGTCAGTGTTTGCCACGCACACTTGCTTCCATCTCATAATACCCTAAGTTGAGATGTGCATCAGCAGAGGCAGCAATGTGGTGTAAATGAGAACTGTGACATCAGTTCATTCATCCAATCTGTAAGCAATAAGCCCTTTCTGCATGTGAATGAGGACGTTGTAATCTTTGCTAGCAATGAAGATCTGAAATGTCTGGCAGAAAACGGACAATGGTTTTGCAATGGAATGTTCACTGTGGCTTCTCGGCAGCAAAAGGCCATCATGGTCTATCTAGGCTGCTCATGAATGCGGCTAGCTCCCTATTCAGCAGCTGCTCTGCTCCTCGGCTGTAGTGAAGCTGTATATATGAAATTTTTCATGCATCTGGAGACTTTAACTGGTGCAGAGTTTTCCCCCAAAACCATAATGATGGACTTTGAATTGGCTGCCATTAATGTTCTTTACAATGTTGTCCCAAATGCTGAGCCAAATGGTTACAACTTTTACTTGGGCCAAGCAATGAGGCACCATGTTCAAAGTGTAGGTTTACAACAGCGATACATAAAAGAAGATAAATTTGCACTAAAGGTCCACTGCATACTGGCACTAGCTTTTGTTCCACAGGACTGTGTAGAGAAATGTTTTGAGCTGCTACAAGAGGATGAAAATTATGCTGAGCTTGAAGAAATCCTAGATTACTTTGAGGAGAACTACATTGGAAGACTGTACAGGAGTTGAAGAAACAGACGACAGCCTAGGTTCCCGATTCCATTTTGGAACCAACGTAACCCCCCTACAATTGGGGGTTCCCAAAAAGTCTTCTTTGAGTTTGCCTAAATGCTCACTGCCAGGCTGGTGTCCTGCATTTTAGCAGTTTAAATGTGATTATCAGAGCCTGTGTAGCCTCTGTGTACTGTCTCTTTAAGAGCTGCCTGGATTGCACCATAAGTAATCTGAAAGGGAGCTCTGTTGAAAGATATTACTATTTGCTGAACATCATTTAGAGAGCTAATGATAATGTAGTTTGTCTAACCTGCCTTTTTTGCAGCAAGGACTGTTTTGTTTGTCTCCACTATCTTGGTCCTGGACTGCAAATTGGACTAATCAGTACTGGCGGGACCTAAAATGAAGCTGGACTACAGGAGCTGTCTGGAGTCAAAATCTGTAGGAATTGTAGTTTGGGATTTTTGGTGCCTTTTTACAACTGAAGGGAGAGCTCTTGTTGTGACTGACAGACAGATCAGCCAACCGAACCTTTTGGATCTTGGGGAAATCCCAGACTGCTTGCAATTTTCAGTTAGATCTAAGTTGGAAGCTGAAGAAGAAAGAGCTGAAGTGATTTTCAGCAGCAATCTTGAGTGGATTCGCATGGGAGAACTGTAAAAGGGCTGAGTTTTTGGCCTGCATGTCTGCCTGCTGCCCCTGAGAGGGAGAGAAGAGAATTATTTTGGATTAAATCCAAGTTTGTGAGAATAAAGTAAGCCACAGATTTTTTTACCAGGCTCATACCTGAAAAAGACCGAAGATTTTGCCAAATGCGATCGGCCTGTCAGGATTTCCAGCTGCTTTTGAATCCCCGGTTTGTGCAGAGACTTTGCAATCGTGACCGGAGAGCGGTTTGCTTGGTACAGTAGAATTTTCTTACATGAAAATGTGCTGTGTTTGGAAAGTGGGTCATGATTTGGTTCCCCACTGTGTGAACTGTGCTTTGCTTGCTGGAAGCTGTATCCAGCCCAAAACGGACTGTATCCGAATTTGTCTCCATTTGGCCTGGGCCTTGCCACACTGGCCCAGCCAGACTACCCGCTGCACAGAGAAAGCCATTGACGAGAGACCTGCCTGGGGGATCAGACCCCTGCTCCATGCTCGAACAGGAATGACACCTCGGCGAATCATGTGGGCCCTGCTTCTCCTGGCACTCCAGATTAACCACCTGCTGTCTCGATTTTCATCCAGCCTGTGTCCAGCCTTGGGTATCGTGAGTAATCATCAGGGTAGCTCCCTGCAACAACAGCCTAATCTAAAAGTGTGTCATCTGATTGTCTTGTTGTTTTTCTTTTCACAAACTGAGCCCTCCAGCTCAGGATTACAAATAGTGTGTGTTGTGCATGTTGTTTTTCTTCCTTCACAGGGCCCCAACCAGCTGCAACTTTCCTGGCTAGTCCACCATTCTCCATCTAGGTACCCAGAGTGTGTGACTGTTTATAGACCCTGAAGTGCATGCATAACTGTATGAATGATAGCATCTTTAAGCAAATTAACCTGATTATGCCCCTCCCTTGTTCAAGTCCCTTAAATAAATTAGTTCTAACTTGTTTTTGCATTTACCCTGACTGTGGTTAAAGTTTGTGCAAGAGTACTGTACTGCTGTTATTTGCTGTGTACAACCTTGTTTTACAGGGAGTCCCCAGGTCTGAGCCAGAGGGAAAGCCCGGGTGGTAAGTGCAAACATTATGGGTACTTATCCAAAAACCAGAGTAAACGCACTCGGTTGGGGGTGCTATTAACACAACAGTCACATTACTTCAAGAATAGTCAAGCACTTACCACCATATATAATGTAAGACGCTTCTCTCTGAGAATTATTTTAAATGCTCAAAATATTTATTTAGAGTGCCATACACAACTTGATGCGTTTCAGATCTCAGTCCTTTATCAAAAGGCTAACAATGTTGTAAACAGGTCACCTTATATACACACACAAAATGACGTCATAACAATGCATCCATATGTGTTCAACACAAAATATTTAAAAGGGATTTATTTTAATACATAAAAACAAAATACATAAACATGATTTAATATCACTTAATAAATGAGGTAAAATATTACACACGAGTTAAATAAAGCAATCTAAATCTTCATTTCATTTCACTTCTTAGAAATCTTGTTCTGATCACCCAACGTGTATGTCACTGAGGAGAAAAGCACATTTGTTCTCTGCAAAATAAAAAAACCCATATAAATAACAGTATAATAATATATTTAAAACATTATTAACTGTTTACTTCAGATATGGCATAACATCAAACATCCTATTAAGACCAGGATATTTACAAGTCTGCAACATATAAATCCAAAAACCCTCTCACTTTTTAATCAAATTATCAAAATTCCCACCTCTTGATCACCTGTAGGTCAGTCTGGAAGTACAGGGGCTGACCAGGTCCAACCGCAGCTCCACCTATAGGTCAGTCTGGCAGTGCACGATGATAGCTGCAGACTACATGTAAACAGTACAGCATACCATAGCATATTGTACCCCAGGGGACAAGACAGCATAGGTGGTGGTGTTGCAGCATGCAACTGTCACACTGTAGGGCATGCTACAGTGCACAGCAGACACTACAGTAGCAAGGGGGCCAGTAGTGTGAGGGACAGAGCACTGCCTATGGTGTGTAGGGCAGTGATGATGACTGCACTGTACACAGTGATAGGCCCAACCTGCAGGTGTTTACTGACAGTGGACATTACTGTTACACTGTTGTGTGACCCACAGATGCTGTACCTGTGACATGGGATGCTCACAGTGACATGTACATTTCTGGCTTTGTGTGCTGTGGCAGTTGTGTACAGCTGTGCGGTATGTGGCGGGGGGGCATATATTATCGAAGGCACACTAGTGTTGGGGTATTCCCAATACTGGCCCATGTGCACTGCATGATGTGTCCCAGCCTTGTGGCCACACTGGTCTGTGGCAGAGCCTCTCACCCATACACACACTCCCTCAACATCCTCCATGCCCACAGTGCTGCATGTGTGTGCTGGCATCTGTTAGTGTCCACAGATGTGTGGTCCACAGGTGTGTGCTGTGGCCACACTGCCATGCTCCACTGGTGGCAGGTCACCACTTACTGCCTGGCATGGCTGGGACTGGTGGCAGATGATGGCATCATTGTGATGCCATCAGTTAGCAGCATGCTTCCTCTATGTTTGGCTTTATCTATGTGTCATATTTATTTGATAGGGTCATGCAAAATCAGCGCTAAACCCGCGCAAACACCGTGCAAAGCCAAAGTGTCGCGCAAAGCTGATTGCCCAGGGTTAAGACAAGCTTTTTCTGGGCGGTAATTTGCACCGTGCTAAGTGTCGCGCTAAGTCACACAAAACCACTTAGCGCGGCTCTAGTCGCTGAATATAGCATTGCACCTGTATTTATGTCAGTTTGCCCCTTGCATACATTACATATAGAAACATAGAAACATAGAAGTTGACGGCAGATAAGGACCGCAAGGCCCATCCAGTCTGCCCATTTCTTTTTCTACCTTATAAATGTGCCATCGGCCTTTGCTCTGTCAGTGACCTATCTATTCATAGTCATTTGTATTGCTCCCTTATGCCTATCCCATGCCTGTTTGAAGCCCTGCACTGTATTCATAGCCACCACTTCTTGTGGTAAGCCATTCCATGCATCTACCACCCTTTCTGTGAAAAAGAATTTCTCACATTCCCCTTAATCGGCCTCCTCTAATCTCATGCTGTGTCCTCTTGTCCTGCTATTTTTCTTATATTTAAACATGTTAGACTCTTTCACCTTGTTTATGCCCTTAAGGTGTTTAAATGTCTCGATCATATCACCTCTCTCCCTCCTTTGCTCAAGGGTATACTATATTGAGCTCTGTTAATCTGTCCTCATATGTCTTCTGATGCAGTCCCTGCACCATTTTGGTTCCCTTCTCTGGACTGCCTCAATTTGGTTAATGTCCTTGTGAAGGTGTGGCCTCCAATACTGCACGCAGTACTCCAGATGGGGCCTAACCAATGTCTTGTACAGAGGGATTATTACCTCCCTCTTACGACTTGTGATACCCCTACTAATACACCCTAACACTCCCCTAGCCTTACCTACTGCTTTAGAGGTCTGCTTGGATGATTTTAGGTCATCAGTGATGATGATGCCCAAGTCTCTTTCTTCCTTTGTGACTGCTAGCAACTCCCCTCCCAGCCTATAAGTGGCTTCAGGGTTTCTCTTCCCTATGTGCATGATTTTGCACTTCTTTGCATTAAATCCCAGTTGCCACTCTTCTGACCATTCTGCTAGTTTATCCAGATCTCTTCTCATTCTGCCCACCCCATCTGGATCATCTACTCTGTTGCAGATCTTGGTGTCATCTGCAAACAGACAAGCCTTACCCTCTAGTCCATCTGCGAGGTCACTAATGAAGATGTTGAATAGGACTGGCCCCAGGACTGATCCTGAGGTACCCACTTGTGACTTGCATCTCATCTGACTGTATACCATTTACCACCACTCTCTGTTTTCTGCCAGTCAACGGTTTGCCACCCAGTTGACCAACTTCTGACCCATCCCGAGCCTACCTAGCTTATTTATCAATCTTCTATGTGGAACAGTGTCAAAAGCTTTGCTGAAGTCAAGGTAGGCGACATCAACTGCTCCCCTTGGTCCCACCACTCTGGTTACCCAGTCAAAGAAATCTATGAGATTAGTTTGTGAGGACCTTCCTTTGTAAACCCATGCTGTCTTGGATCCTGTGCCCCTATGGATTCCAGGTGTTGCACTATCCTTTCCTTAAGTGCCTCCATAATCTTGCCCACTACTGAGGTAAGACTGACCGGTCTGTAGTTCCCCGCCTCCTCCCTGCTACCACTCTTGTGGAGCGGGATCACATGAGCCCTTCTCCAGTCTTCTGGGACCTCTCCTGTGCTCAGGACTCACTAAACAATTCTGCTAATGGCTCTGCTAGTTCCTCCTTTAGCTCCTTAAGTACCCTGGGATGTATGCCATCAGGTCCCATTGCCTTATCCACCCTGAGCTTAGCAAGCTCTTGTAGGACCCCTTTCTTTTGTGAAGGAGTAGTGCTCACCTCCCTCCCCTGTGTCCATGATGCTGAGCTGTGGGCCCTGCCTACCTTCTCTTCAGTAAATACTGAGCAAAGTATCTATTTAGGATAGATGCCTTACAGGTCCTCCTCCTCACATGCTCCCTTTTCTCCATTAAATAGCAATACCCCCTCTGGACTTTCTCCTTTCACTAATGTATCATAGAAAGTCTTGTCACCTTCTTTTACTGTTTGTGCTAGTGTTTCCTCAGTTTGGGACTTTGCCTGCCTTACTGCCTTACCTGCTTCCCTTAGGGCAGTTTGGTATGCCTCCTATCTTCATCCCGCTGTGTTCCTTATATTTTCTGAAGGCCAGCCTTTGGCTCTGACCTTTTCTGCTACTGTATTTGAGAACCAAAGTGGTTTCCTTCTTCTTTGCACTTCCTTTTCTGTCTAACACAATGGGATGTTGCTTCAAGTATTGTATCCTTAATGCTTGCCCACTTTGCCTGTACCTCCTCACCTGTGTTTCTTTTGCCAGGCTAGCTAACTCTGTTGGCCATCTTATCAAAGTCAGCTCCTCTGAAGTCCCATATTTTGCTTTGGAATGGGAAGATTTAGATGTAGTAGCCAAATTGAACCATACCATGTGATGGTCACTGGCCCCAGGTGACCTTCTACCTGGAGATCTGTGATCCTTCTTTGTTAGTCAGTACTAGATCTAGGATAGCCCTGTCTCTTGTGGGTTGCTGTACCAGTTGTTTGAGGCCCTCCTGCAGGGAATCCACTATGAGTCTAGTTCTGGCAGATGTTCCTGCTGGTATTGACCAATCTGTATCTGGCATGTTGAAGTCTCCATTATCAGAACCTCCCTTTAGCTGTCATGTTTTGTATATCTTCTAACAGTAATGTGTCTATGTCCTCCCTCTGGTCTGGGGCCTGTAGACAACCCCAGTTCTTATGGCTGTCTCATTTCCTGTTTCCGGGTGACCCACAGTTCTTCTGGCTCCTTGTGTATTCTGAATTTCTGTAGCTTTGATATTTTCATTAACATACAGGGCCACCCTCCCCCCTTTTGCACCTCGGTCTCTTCTGAACAATACATAGCCAGGTACTGAAGTCTCCCAAGTGTGGTTACTGGTAAACCACGTCTCACTAATTGCTACTATGTCCAGTTTAGCCTCTGACATTATTGCCTGCAGGTCTGGGATCTTATTTCCCAGGCTGTGAGCATTTGTGTACATAATTTTCCATTGGCCAGATTTGGTGTGTTAGTTGTTGGGTAAGTTTGGCATTACCCCTGTGCATCGTGTGGGGAGACAAACCTTTTTCTTACCTGGTGATGCAAATGAGCAGCAAACACGCTGAATTCCTGTTTGACCACTAGCTGAGGGGAGGGTGTTCTTCCCATTCAACGTATGGGTGCTGCACCCCTCTCCCCATTTGCTAGTTTAAATATTCTGCAAAGACGGCCAAACTTCTGCCCTAATGCACTGACTCCTCTTTAGTCAGATGCAGTC
This sequence comes from Neoceratodus forsteri, assembly GCA_016271365.2. Lineage (NCBI taxonomy): Eukaryota > Metazoa > Chordata > Ceratodontiformes > Ceratodontidae > Neoceratodus > Neoceratodus forsteri. The sequence continues at coordinate 143,290,389 of CM028132.1, forward strand.
CATCAAATTTAAAGAACTTTCGCTCCCAGAACTGTTGCCAGTTCCTACAAATCTGTGTCCTTTTTCCTGGCACCAGTCCTTGAGCCACGTGTTTAGCTCCCCTATCTCCCCTTCTGACCTTCCGTCCATCTGCTCCCTTCTCCCAGACTGGCAGGATCTCAGAGAAGGAGATGCCGGACGAAATAGATGATAGTTTGTCACCCAGCCTAGTCAGGTGTTCCTTGGTCTCCACAACTGACCACGGCTGGCGAGATCATAGTCCCTATGTGTACTAGGACATCAATGTTTCTCCTGCTTTGTGAACAATTTTAACAATGCGGTCAGGTGTCTCTCCATGCTGATGTACCTGGGAGACATCTGACCATTACCCTGGCTGGAGAATGGTATCAACTCCCGAATCATGGAGTCTCCTATGATCAGAAGTTTTGGATTTCCTTTGCTTGTTTAGTTTTGGTTCCTGATTTGGGTGAGTATTGTTGTGCTAGCTCCTGTGCCGCAGTGTCCTGCTCTGCAGTGTCTTCTGCCTCTTTATTTGATTTCAGAGATAGAGGCAGATACCTGTTTGTAGTGTTTATATGGTTTTTGGAGGTAATGTGTTGGAGAGCAGAGAGTGATGGGGCACCTGATTTGCTCCTCCTAACCACCTGCCAACCTCCTGGACCTCATTATAGTTTTGCCCGGTGCTAATACAATTTGCCCATGCTATTTGGCCTTTTGAATATAGCAGACCCACGCTAATCTACAGTCCACCTTTAACGCCAGCTATTTCTACATTCAAAGAGCTTTGTGAACAAGATTTTGAAGCATTATTTCGTGATTTGCCTACACTAAAATTTAACAACTTAAGCAGACTGGAGAGAGTGGCATCACAAAAACTACAGAATGATCAGAATATTGTGATTAAGTCTGCTGATAAAGGTGGTGCGGTGGTTGTACAAGATACTAGCATTTATGTTAAAAAATTTAAAGACACAGTTACAGGACAGTTGTTTCTACAAAGAATTGAATAAAGATCCAACAGTAGAGTACAAGTGGAGAATAGTTGAGTTTCTACAGGAATCACTATCAAAACGTTTCATTGATAAAAGTACCAAGGACTTTTTGATGGTTCAATTTCCAGTGAAGGCAACAATATATACATGACCTAAAGTTCACAAATGCATTAGTAACCCTCCAGGAAGACCAATTATTAGTGAGATAGATTCACTGATGGAACCATTAAGTCAATATGTGGATTATTATTTGAGACCTTTTGTAAATAATTTAAGATCTTATTTAAAAGATACAACTGATATTTTAACAATTTTGAATGATTTGGAAGGGGACAAAGATCATTATTTAGTCACACTTGATACTGAGTCGTTATATACAAATGTGCCTCAAGAGGGTGCCCTTGATACGATTGCATATTTTTTAAACCTTGGAAATGACACTGCTAAACCAGATACTGAACTGTTACTAAAATTATCAGAGTTTGTCCTAAAGTTTAATGTATTTTGTTTTTTAGAAAAAACTTACATTCAAACAAAAGGAGTTGCTATGGGGTCTACGTTTGCACCGAGTGTTGCTAATTTATATGTGGGTTTATGGGAACAATGTTTTATAACAGATTGTGATAGAAATCCACTTTTTGATAAAATAGAGTTGTGGCGTTGTTTTATTGATGATGTAATAATGATATGGATAGGAGATCTTGTAGAAATGGAAGAGTTCATTGAATATATGCATTCGACTAATCCACATTTAACATTTTCTTTTACAGCTAGCTGAACATCGGTGAATTACTTAGACATTACAATTAATAAAGATATAACAGGTAACACAAGTTCTGAAATGTATAAAAAGGAAAATGCTAAAAATCCAATTTGCAGGCATCTATCTGTCATCCAAGACATACTGTTAGAAACATACCTAAGGGACAGTTTTTAAGGATATGTAGAAACTGTAGTGAAGAACAAAGTTTTCAAAAAGCATCTTTAGATATGAGAAACAGATTTCTGGACAGGGGCTATAATTACTTGGATATTGAAAATGCATATGAAGCCTGGAGTAAGTGGGATAGAAATGATTTATTATAAAATCAAAAGTTAAATGTAACTAAAACTGAGAGGTTTACTATTGTTACATCTTTTTCAGCTCATGCAACATATGTTGAGAAGATTTTAAAAGATAAGTGGCATATTTTGAAAGGAGATCCAGGTTTGATAAAAGTTTCCAGTGATGTTCCATGGATTACATACAGGAGAGCTAGTACGTTGAAAGACACATTGGTGCATAGCTTTCTGAAACTGAATCTGTCAGATTTTACCTGGCTAACGAATAGAGCTGTGGGTTGTTGTATTTGTAAAAAATGTTCCTTTTGCAAATATGTATCAGTGGGTAAATGTTTTGTCAATCCACACAATGACAAGAAGTTTGAGATTCATCAGTTTATAACATGTGAAAGTATAAGAATTATCTATGTGGCGATGTGCTACTGTGGTGTTTTTTACATTGGGAAAACTAAAAGAAAGTTTAAAAATTGGATTGCTGAGCATTGTAGAGCTATAAAAAATTCTGATTTGAAGTATGCAACTGCCTTACATGTTAATGGTTCTGTAAACCCTCTAACGCATTGTTTCTCTTTTAGAGCAATAGACAGTGGCCCAGATATTCAAAAGGGTTGCACCATGTACAATAGCGTTGCGCCAGCGCAAGTCCAAAAATGCGCCATTTTGCGATATTCAGCGGGAGGCAGATGCACCCCCCAAATCACGCTGAGCAAGAGTGCAATGATAATGAATGTATAAGCAACTGAAGGGGGAAGAACCATGCATAAATGGCGCAGTGTGATATTCAACAACATGCGCCATGTGCAATAGGGGAGCAAGCTGAAGTTGCACGATAGCGGAAATGAGCCAAAATAAAAAAGAACAAGGGAGAGGCACAAGAACGCTACAGGGAAGGCACATGAGGCTGAACTCTAGCAAGTCAAACTGGGTAGGAGGGACACACAGGGCAGGCCAGGGAAACAGCACCCTGAACAGAGAGGCACAGGGAAGGTGTGGGGAGCCACAGTCAGTGCAGAAGGGGGAAGTGCCACACAGCACAGAGGCCACCACAGGAAGGTATTCCCGGTGCAGAGGAAGTAGCAGCCAGGACAGCGGGGAACACAGAAACAGCTGCCGGGGGGGTGAACACAAGCCAGGGACATGGCCAGTGCCACCATCCAGATGGAGGCAGTAATGGGGGGGTGAGAAGGTGGACAGCAGGGGGGTGCAGCAGTGGAAGGGCCCGTCGGCGGTATGCTCCCAACAGGCAGAACTGAGCCCGCACCAGCTTTGAGCTGTACAGCGATTTTGAGATCCAGGGCTGGTACCGCCTGAATCAGGCAATTCTGAGGCAGCTCTGTGAGCTGTGCAGTGATGTGATGCAGGCACCCACATGACAGAGCCATGCTGTGTCAGTGGAGACTAAAGTGACAGCTTGCATGTGCTTGCTCACCACGGGTACCTTCCAGAGACCAACAGGGGACACCACAGGCATAACCCAGTTGGCCACGTCAGTGCCACCTCACCAGTTCCTCAGCGCACTGCTGCACATGCTGCAGTACATCCATTTCCCTAGCACACCGGTGGGCGCACAGCAAATATATAGAGGTTCCACAGGGTAGCATGTATACCTGGCATGCTAGGGCAATAGACTGCACCCACGTGGCCATCCGCACCACCTGGCCCGAGGGGCGCATGCCACTGTCGGAAGGGCTATGCTTGCATCAACTGCCAGGTGGTGTGCGATGCCGGGGGGTGCATAATCAATGTCTGTGCCATGCACCCTGGGGAGCACACGATGCCTTTATTTGGCACCAGTCAGCACTGTGCCACAGACTCAAGAGTGGGGACATCCCCACTGGCCACTTAGTGGGTAAGTATGCAAACCACATGGACAAACATAGAGCTTGGGAGGGGCATGGTCAGAGGTGACATGGGTAGTGTCTTACATGGCCCTGGGCAGGGCAATGCTGATCACCAAACTAACCTGCACCCTCTACACACAGGTGACAGTGGATACTCACTCCATTCCTGGCTTCTCACACCATACCAGTGGCCCGAGACCCCATCACAGCAACACTACAATGAGGCACATGCCACCACATGCAATGTCATCGAGTGGGTGTTCGGTATGCTGAAGGCACATTTCTGTTGCCTGGACACCTCCGGCAGTGCCCTACAGTACAGCCCCTCAAAGGCCTGCGGGCTATTCCTGGCCTGTTGCATCCTGCACAACATGGCCAACGAATGTGGGATAGCCGTACAGGTCGAAGAGGGGGACGGCGATGGGGACAATGAGGATGCTGGTGACAATGGTGATGCGCAGCCCCCCCTTGGGTGATGGGACCCTCAACTGCTCCGGCTGGCACAGCTGCACTGGGACACCATCACGGAGGAGCACTTCAGCCAACGCAGGTAAATCATGGGGCCATGTACAACCACCAGTGGCAAAGGCACAACCCACAAACATGCATGGACACACACCAGGGGTGCATGCTGTCAAGGGAAGTGGCCAGGCATGGAACTGCACACACCGCCAGGGATGGGTGAGGTCTAACATGGCACGCAGTCAGAGACACACACAACTCACCAGATATGCACAAAAGATAGGAGGCACGCCGACCCAGACCACTACCCCTAGCCACAAACATGTCCACAGACCACAATGCCCACTGCCTGTCATTGTACGTGTGTCAGACACTGGGCACCATTGCACAGTGGCATACAGTGCAATGCAGGCATCATCATGCACATGCAACTGTGGACAGCAGCTGGGAGGGTGTGCAGATGGACTGTGTGTGTGCGTGCAGGGCCGGGTACCCACTGTGCATTGCCCACTGAATGACACAATGCACACAGGGCAGCATCAGACAGTAGCCATGCTGGGAGACAGGTCAGTCAAGCGCCACAGTGCCACGGCCACCACGGATGCATGGGTGGCCCCACCAAGACCTGCCAGCAGTGACAGACTGACCACTGGCCTCATGGGGTGGCACTGACAGTCCCCCAAGGGTTCCACTGCATGAACGTGACCGTATTAGCGCAGGGGTCTGCAGCACACTGAACATGCCTGCGCCAGGTGTGCTCAGGATGCCCACAGCTGAACCCGATGTCGACAAGGATGGTGTCGCATGACACCGGAAATGGGGGGTGGACATTGCACTGCGTGATGTCTGCAATGCATGGGCAAATAACTGTGTGCCCATTGTGGCCATGACAGCAGTGAATGCCTGCATCTAGCTGTCAATGGCAGCGGTCACATCCTCCTGCAACCGGTCCATCCGTGCCGGGAGCAGAGCAGTGTCTCTGCTGTGATGCTCCTGTGCTTGGCACAGAGCCACACTCAGTACATCCACCGCCGTCACAAGCCGCATTTGCTGATTGACTGATACTTGCAGTATGTGGGTGTGCTCATCCAAGAGGTCATCTGCCTGATCGGCATGCTGTCTCTCAGGGTGTTCATGGCCTTGATGCTCATCACCCCTTGAGGATGGGTGCTGCACACCAGGGCCAGGCCTGGGCATGTCCACAGGTGGTGCACTGACGCCGCCCCCTGACACTGTACCCCCATGGCCATTGGCCAACTGCTGATGCTGCCCCTCCAGCTGCCGCTCCCCAGGGCTCAATGGTGCTGCCACAGTGACCACAACAGTCCCACTGTCCTATACACACACCAGTGCTGCCCCACTGGTGCTAACAGGCACAGGCTAGGACTGTGATGACATGCAAGCCTCCACGGCGGCACCACCCACAGCCATGGCCACGATGTAACCTGGTGTGTGACCATCCTGTGGCACACACGTGTCACTGCCCATGACATTAGCTCCATCAACATCGGTGACAGATCCGGCACCAGCCCAAGTCTCAGCATGCTGGCATCCATGGACACTGGCATGCTGGGACACTGGAAGGGCCTCCTCCGCACCTGCTCCACCAACATCAGTCCGGACGTCCAGGCGGGCCCACTGGCACACTGATCTGCGTATTCCTGTGGAGGTGGATGGGCCTTCCTCCATCTCCATTTGACTGGCCTCAGTGGAGAAGCCCACCACCGCTGACCCTTGCAGATGTTCAGGAGCTGTAAGTGAAAAAAGTAGCGTTATTTTATTTTATTTATTTATTTGGAAACAATCAGAATTACAACCCTTTGAGTCACAGACTCTTTTGCAAAGGCTCCACGTCGGTTACAAGGGTGGAGGGTGAACAAATACAGTTGAGAACATACATGTAACAGGCAGAATATACATAAAAAAATCAAGGAGCAGTCCAGTCAAACTTAGTGACTGTTGAGGAAGTTAGGCAGCAATCTTGGGATACCCAGGTGGGATTATTGGTGAGATCGTGAGGGCTTGTGTGGCCCTGAGTCGGCGTGGGGGAGGGCAGATTAACGGGTGAGCTGAGTTAGCGCAGCCACATGTGCTCTCTCAAGGAGGTGAGCTTTGAGGCCTGTTTTAGTTGAAAGATGCTGTGGGTCTGTGAGAGGGAGTGTGAAGTAGCATGCCAGAGTGGGGCCCGGTATCTGAATGATCTTTGCCCAAGGAAGTTCTACATTGAGGTACAAGGAAGGGGAGCTTGCAGCAAGTCTTGTATTGCATGTGGGTGCAGAACTGATTAGGGGAGAAGTCCGACGGGGGGCTGCGAAGGTGTATTTTTTGCAAGGATGCGGGTGTGGAACTGTAATCGTTGTTGGAAGTTTAACCAACCAGATAGCATAGAGATCACAGCTGTGGGTTAGCTGATCACAACCAGTGACTAGGCGGCAGGCTTTGTTCAGGAGAATGTTTATCCTGTTCAGGAGGTGGGTTCAGCAGAGCCGTATATGTGATCGTAGTCCACCGGGAGAGGATGAGGAGGTGACTGCTAGCCGCATTGCCAGCGGGGGTAAGCAGTGCTTAAGCGATAGGATGCCTACCCTTGAGCTGATAGAGGTGGAAGAGATTTGGGTGTGCCTCTGGTATGAGAGGGAGGTGTCTAGGGTGACACCTAGGTATTTGAAATTGGATACTTGTTAGGAGGGGCACCTGGCGTTCTTGATGAGGAGAACAGACTGACTATGAGGATTTTGGCGGTGGGCAAAAATCATGGATTTAGTTTATTATAGTTGATGATTAGGCAGTGTTCAGAGAACCAGGTCTCAAGTTCCCAAGTGCCTTTGAAGGCCTGCTGGAGGGCGGTAGGGTGGGGTGTTTCAGAACAGAACTGCATCATCAGCATAGAGGCAGCTGACCACTGCGCCTTGGGGGGAGTTTGGAAGAGGGTGAACAGCAGTGGGCCTAGGATTGACCCCTGGGGACCCCTGAGGCAACTGTTTTAGGGGTGGAGAGGGTGGAGCATATCCTGACTTGTTGCAGCGGCCTGAGGTAATCCTGGAACCAGGACAAGGTCTCCGGGACCACATTTAGTTTAGGGAGGATTTGAAGCAAGCTCGTGACTGACCGTGTCGAAGGCCTTAGTTGGGTCCACATATGGCCCGGCAATTGAGCCATGGTCGAGGGCTTCATGTAGGAATGAGGTGAGCTCTGTCAGGGCGGTGATGGTACTATGACCTGGCGGAAACCATGCTGCTCCTGGCTAAGGAGCTTATGCTGGATAGGTGTTCGGTTAACTGGTCGAGACTATTCTTTCAAGGGCTTTGGAGAGAGGTGGAAGTATTGAGATGGGTCTGTAGTTGCTGGTGTTGGTGGGGTCTCCACCCTTCAGGATGGGCGTGATTATCGCTCTTTTCCAGGTAGAGGAACTGGCCTAGGCAGAGCGAGAGGTTAAGAATTTTAGTGAGGTGTGGTAGAGTGGCATCAAGGAGAGCCTCAGGAGTTTAAGATCAAGGAGTCATTGCTGTATCGTGTATGAGAGATGGCCCTGGAAATATAGCGCTTTTGCCTTGTGGAGGGTGATGACTGGAGCCGGAAGGGGGTATTGGTAGGGCTCATGTTGGGGGAGTTAGGAGGGGATGTGGGATTGATCTGAGAAGGCCGAGTTAAGGGCTTGGCGATAGTGGTATGATCTTGGGTGACCCGCCATTCATATAGTGAGTTGCGTGGGGATGGGGCGGGGTTTGCCACTGAGTTCCTTTATGTTATCCCAAAATTTTTTCCCATCACCCCAGGTAGAGGTTAGGGTGTGTTGGTAGTAGTGGGCTTTCACCTGCCGCAAAGCCCATGTGCATTTATTGCGGGCCTCCCTGTAGAGTTGTCTATCCTGGATGCTTTGGGAGTATGGCTTTGTGCCAGAGGTTATCTCTATGCTGGAGCAGGCTTAGTAGGGGGTGTGATCCAGGGGTGGATCTGGATTCTAACTAGCTTAGAAAAGGTATAAATCACAGGCTTTGTTGAAGGTGGTTATGAAGTGATCCAGAGCGGAGTCAACTGACTGGGCAGTATAAATGGGAGCCAGTTGCTGGTGGTTAGGTGGGCTTTAAGGTTCTTTAAACCGCCCTGTTTGAGTCCGTTGCCAGGAGATTTTAGGGGTGCTGGGGCAACTTGCACGACCACCAGCAGGTAACTGGCGGTGGTCGCTGATTGCATCAGGGAGTACTGTAATTTTGGAGAGATTTCGGCCGGTTGGTGAAGATGAGGTCCAGGAGGGTGGAGGCCCGGATCTGAAGTCCCTTCTGGTGGGAGGCGACTAGTTGGGTGAGATCAAGGCCCGGCGGCATCTTTGTAGCTGGAAGAGGCCAGGGATAACCAGTTTATATTGAAGTCCCCATAACGATGACTCGCTAGTGTTGGGCAGATGGGAGATGATTTGGAGGATGGAGTCGAATCGAGTTTTTGATTTCTGGGGGATGTGGCCAGGCGATGTGGAGTGTTTTGGAACCCAGGCAGAGTTTTATTGTGAGTACCTGGGCACCGTGTTGTGATGCTGGTGTATGGACTTCAGTGGCATTGAGAGAGGATTTGACATAAATTGCTCACCCCCGCCTCTCTTGCTGGGCCTATCTGCCCGGAAAAAGAGCATAATTAGGAGGAGACCGCTCACTGGTATTTTATCTGTGAGCCAGGTCTCGGAGAGTCAAAGTATGTCAGGGGCATGCTGAGCGATCCAGCCTTGAAGGGTGTGTGTGTTTTTGGAAGGCTGCATATATTTAGGTAGCGAGCATAGCAGCCCCTCCAGGCTTTTAGGGGAGTAATCTTGCTGGGTGGGCCAGGGTTGGGGTGGATGTTACCAGATACAAGGAGGAGTAGGAGGGTGTCCGTGGGAGGCCAGCAAACAGAGTTTGATGAGAGACACTGTAACTGGTAGGCTGAGAGATGTTTTGCTTTGGAGGTGGGGATGGGAAGGCTAGGGGTAATACAGGAAAGTAGCTTAAGGGAGAGAGGGGCATTAGGGAGGATAGGAGGATGGTGGGGGCAGGGGTGGGGAAGACACTAGAGGTGCAGTGTATACCTGGTGTGCGATGTGGGTTAAGTTTTACGAGAAAAATAATGGCCACGAGTTCAGTTTGTCTGGTAAGGAAGCTCATGGGGTTGCAGAATCTGTGTGTACCTTTGATGGCTGAGGGATGGTACAACAGTTATAATGGGAGGGTTATGTGGCCACTAGGGGGTAGTGGGGTGAGCTGTGGGGACCAGGCAAGAAGGAGGATAGCAGACTAGTAAAGTGTTCATAGCAACTACGGAGAGAGGGATAGGTGCTGCAGCCCACTAGTGTGCAGTTTGTATAACCTGCTGCTGGTAAAGTTGGCTGATAGGATATTTCAGCGAATCACCTGACCACACTTCCTATAAATTGAGAGGCCGAGCAAGGGTGGTGGTGGGGGGTGGTGGGGAGCTGAGCAGCACGGCGTTCCAGAGGGCTAGTGTCGCTGAAGGCTCTGGAAATTAATACAGTCCTGGCGTGAGAGATGTTTTAAATTTGAACTCAAAAAAGGCGCAACACGCAGTTTTGGCAGTCATAATGCAGGCAGACGCTGGCTTTTCCTCACGCCGCTGGAGCAGGGCTAATTACCTGGGCAGGGGGTCAGGACCTCGCCTGGCGATGGGAGGCTGTGAAGCACCCCGCGACCTCCTCCCTCGGGCTACTGTTTCTGGAAAGGAAGAGAAGAGGCAAGGATTAACATAGGTAAGGGGTGGGGGAGGAGGGGACAGAACAATGCAGACCGAAATATGAGCTAGGGATAGGGTGGAGGCTGGACCTCTGAGCACTGTAGTTAGACAGGGCGTGGGGCTGAATATCAGCTTCTGGGCAACCGCAGTACCTGGACTGCTTTGGGATTTTAGTAAGAACCCAAGGGGACACTACAAAAAAACAGTGGGCTACCAGGTGGCTAAACAAGTGCAAATCCCATTTAAATCAGCTTAACTTAAATTAAGTGGAGGAACACAGTCCCATTTCATGTAACAGGGTAAAAAATGCAGGAAATCTAGTGCAAGGACATAGACAGTAATTAACAAATCTGGTCTAACTTTTCTATGTCGCTGAGAAGCTCTGGAAATTAATACAGTCCTGGCGTGAGAGATGTTTTAAATTTGAACTCAAAAAAAGGCTCCAACACGCAGTTTCGGTAGCCGCAATGCAGGCAGACGCTGGCTTTTCCTCACGCACTGGAGCAGGGCTAATTACCTGGGCAGGGGGGTCGGGACTCGCTTCGGCGATGTGGGGAGGCTGTGAAGCACCTCGCGACCTCCGCTCCTCGGGCTACTGTTTCTGGGCAGGGGTGGGACTCCTGCGATGTGGGGAGGCTGTGAAGCACCTCGTGACCTCCGCCTCCGGGCTACTGTTTCTGGGCAGGGGGTCGGGACCCGCTCGGCGATGTGGGGGAGGGCTGTGAAGCACCCTCGCGACCTCCGCTCCTCGGGGCTACTGTTTCTGGGCAGGGGGGTCGGGACTCGCTTCGGCAATGTGGGGGAAGGCTGTGAAGCACCCTCGCGACCTCCGCTCCTCAGGGCTACTGTTTCTGTTATTGCATGTGATCTACCCTGTCCACCCCCAATAGACAGACCATGACCTACCATGCAGTGACTGACTAACACCCATCTGGAATCCACCACCTGGAACACCCTCAATGGCACAACACTGCATGCTGCCAGCTACCCGCTCCACCTGTGGGGTCAGGCATAGCACCTCCGGTTGTCCCCCACCTGTCGCAGACCATGCTGCCCTGATGGTAGCCACCTTCTCTTTAATCCTCCACCTGTCTGTGCCCATCTTCTTTTTGCACTCTTGCATGGAGTGCTGGTGGCTGCCATGCAGGTTTACAGCATGCGCCACCTCCTCCCATGCAGCAGCATGGGCCTGTGGTATTTCCTGGCATCCGCTGAGAAGTGGCTCCTGGTCTAGGTAGGCCTCAAACAGGGCATCTGTCTTGGTCTTAGTGAAATTCGGCTTCCTCTTCCTCTCACGACTCTGTTCCTCTTCTTCCACCACACGCTTGGTCATGATTCATCCTGTGAGAATGACAGGTGTTACCTGTGACTGTGCAGTCCCATGCATGTCCCAAACATCACAGTCCACACTCCCAAATAGCATGCAACTCACCACAATAGACTGCAGTAACCGACTATGGCCAGTGCAGCCCAATGTCGCAATTTTATAGCGCAACCCATGCAAATGAGGCAAGGCGCATCTTTAAGTGGATGCAGATGCAGTGATCGTGCTACTGAATGGGTGATTAGCTGATTTGCATATGCCGGCTGAATATCGCGCTGTTGCACTTTGCGTAATTGTGTTGAATGTGCTGAGCCAAGGGCGCAGTTCTGTGACATGCACAGTACACGCCTAACTGCGCATGCCCGGGTTGATGACGCAGGTGCCTGCCATGCTGCTGATGTGCTGTGTGTGGGAGGCAATGCAGGGCACAGCCACCATTGTGCCAGTGGCGCTACAGTGCTGTTCACCTATATGGCACTGTGGCACTGGGGCATCGTAGGCGCACTGGGGCAACAGCTCAGTAGACTGCTACAGGAGGTGGCACACAGGCACCCAATCACACTACATGCATTGGGTTCCAGTCGAGCTGTGGCTGTCCATGCACCAGAGACCCTTGACCCTGTGCCCGACCTTTGCCCCCTAGGCACCATGCATCAGGCATGGATGCGCCACTATTGTGCTGTTCTGTGACAGCGCGATAGGGAATGGCAGCACTGTACCACGCAGCATCTGCAGGTGGCAGGACTGTGCTGCAGAATGCCATTTTGATTGAACTGAGCAGCAGAGATGGTGCAGAGGCGTGCTGTGCAGTGGAGACAGATCGAGCTGGCAAACCTTGTGGCCATAGTCGAGCCACATGTTGGGGCTTTGTTTGGGGAGGCACCCCTGGACAGGGCCAGGAGTGAAGTATGGCAGGAAGTGGCCGACACCCTGGAGGAAGCCACCGGTATGGGGTGGACAGCAGAGCAGTGCAGCCACCATTATGGGGACCTGAGGCGCAGGGACCTGGACCTGCTTGCCCACCTGTGGGCACGTGCCCAGAAGGGCATGGTGCCACGGCCAGGTAGATGCAACATCCATACACTTTTATCGTCCATATGGGTATCACGGTTGCATGTGTCCGGCACATGGGGGGGCCGTCCGGTGTTGGCCGTGGTGGTGGTATCGGGGTGTGGGGTGGGTGGGTCTGGCTGTGTGGGATTGCACACACATGGGGGTGGGAGGACATTGCTACTGGATTGTACTGATGTTCCTCTGTCTCCATGTTTGCACCTTAGGGCCAGAAGAACGGAGGTGCAACTGCGAGGGGAGGCACCGCATGTTGGAGGAGAGGGAGAGATGGGATGAAAGTGGTCCAGGGCGCATGGACCAGCCTGCTGATGGTGAGTGCCTTACATCCGTGATTACTATTGCATGCTGTATAACTGGGTGGGCAGTTGGGCATGGCCACCATCCAGTAACACCACTACCATGTACGCAACTTGTTACAGTCAGCACTGTCCAGTGGCACTGCATGTCTGGGAGTGCATCAATGGTGGTCCATACGTGCACCAGGCACATGGCTGTGGCACTGCCTTCACACTGCATAGCCAAGTCACTGTACGGCCATGGTGGTGCTGTGCAGGACATGGGCGGTGGGTGTGTGCAGTGGTCCACATGACTGTGGCTGCCTGGGTGGGCAGGTCTTGTGGAAACAGTCACTGTGGGTGGTCGCACACCGTCACAGGAGCATGTCACATGGCTGTATGCCATGCACAATGGGTGGGCTGCAGGGGGATGGACAGTCACACCTATTGACTCTGCTTCCTCATCCTAGGTGGCTGAACTCTCTGGCAGATCCAGCGGGACATCCAGGAGCTGCTGCAGGTTGGGAGGGAGACTTTGGAGCTCCTGAGGCACATCCACCACCACGGGGTGAGGAAAAAGAGGCAGAGATCCCATCGGTGCCAGGAGGAAGAAGACCAGGGCAGCCAGTGACGTCCCCATGCTCCAAATACCACCTTCCCCCCTTTAACCCACCCTCACACCCCTTCTTCCCTCTCCCATATGTTCACCCCTGCCCCTTACCCACCCCCACCTGTTATGTGGCCCATCCCCCACTATTGTATATAGTTTTGTATATAGTTTTATTGTACATAGTTTTAATATATACATTTTGTTATAACAACTGTGGTGGTCTCTGATTTTGAGTGGCCTACAGGTGCTCAGCTGCAGTGGTGTGCATGGCGTCAGGGGTGGTGCATGCATGGGCGTGTGTGTGTGTGCAGAGGTGAACCACCTATGGTGTGGACAGGGGGATCAGTCACTGTCTGTGGTTTGTGTGTTGTACTCTATGCACTGCATGCCTGTGTGCAGTGGTCCACTAGCCTGCACTGTGCATGGCACCCCTGTCAGACCGTCCATGGCCTGTGCAGCTAACACTCTGCATGTCTGTGATATACACAGTCTGCTGGCATGTCAGTGGTGGCTGTCCATGCTGGATAACATCTGTACCCAGCACAATGCCAGGTTGACCGCCATCACCAGTATGGTGCACATTTACCTCCGGTGGCACTGTGGCCTCCACTGTTGTTGTCCCCCATCCATGCTGTCACTTGTGTCTGTTGCAGGGGATGTGCTCCAGTGTCTGTCACTTGTGCTCCGGCAGCATGCTGGTGGCATACAGCTTCATGGTGCCTGCACAGGGTGGCTGGCACACCTGTGCAACAAAGGTGCTGTCTGTGTGTACATGTCGCTGTGGCCACATGCCAGTGGCTTGGTTGACCTGCTACTGTGTCCCTGTGTTGCTGTACCCTTGGGTATGGGTGGGTGTTTGTCCATGCACTGTGTTGCATCCTGTGTGGTGCATGTCTCCATGCTATACTGTGCGTGTCTGTGCTGGCTGTTGTGGCCTGTGCTGGGATGGGATGTGTCCTTGGGAAGGTGTGCAGGGTGCTTTTCTGCTGGAGGTGGGGTCAGGGGCATGCCCTGTCGCATGTGGGGTACCTCGTGTGCTGGCCGCATAGTCGGTCTCTCAGCTGTACCTCGGGGGACATGCAGGGTGGCACTGTGCATCTGTTGCATCACTGTCTGCTGCCGCCCACTGCAGGGTACCCATAGTGGGGCTGCCTTGCATGGCTTCATGGTGCACAGGGTTGCATTGTCACAGTGGGTGTGGTGGCATGTATGGGGTATCCTGCACTGTTGGGTGCTACTCCTGGGCAGGGTGTATGGGGATCATGGTGCAGGGTGTGCTCTGCATTGGTGGGATGATGTGGTATGGGGTGGTTAGCCATCCTTGTGTGCCAGTCACAGCTTGCCAGGGGGTGTGATGGGGCACCATGGCCCGGCTGTGGGTTGGTTGCTGGTATCCACGGGCTGGTGGTTATTCCAGCTCTCCCCTGGTTGTGCAGTGCATGGGGTGTGGGGGAACAATATCTGTTCTGCTGTGTGTTCCTCTGCCCATCTGTGGCATGGGTGGTGGGCCCCTGCATCCCTGGTTGTGCTGTTGCATTGCTGCCCTGCTGCTTGGGGCTTCCCTGATTGCACTATGGCACATCTGGACTGCTCAGCTGAACATCCCTTGTTGCGCTATGGCGCATCAGATATGCTCAGCTTCACCTCCCTAGTTGCACTATGGCGCAGGTGGTGCGATATTCAGTTGTCAGCCGTAGGCGCATCTTGGCATGTGCAGTTTTTGAATATTGCACTTCTTGCACATGGATGCAGTGGACTTGCGCTTGCTCCTGCTGTTGCACACTTTTTGGGTGCAGTTTGAATATCCGGGCCAGTATGTGTATGAATCCAAGAGGTGGGAATTTTGATAATTTGATTAAAAAGAGAGGGTTTTTGGATTTATACGTTGCAGGCTTGTAAATATCCTGGTCTTAATGGGATGTTTGATGTTATGCCATATCTGAAGTAAACAGTTAATGATGTTTTAAATATATTATTATACTGTTATTTATATGTTGTTTTTTTTATTTTGCAGAGAACAAATGTGCTTCTCTCCTCGGTGACATACACCTTGGGTGATCAGAACAAGATTTCTAAGAAGTGAAATGAAATTAAGCTTTGGATTGCTTTATTTAACATTTGTATAATATTTCACTTAATTTATTAAGTGATATTAAATCGTGCTTATGTATTTTGTTTTTTATGTATTAAAATAAATATATTTTTAAATATTTTGTATTGAACACGTATGGATGCATTGTTATGATGTAATTTTGTGTGTGTGTATATAAGGCGACCTGTTTGTAACATTGTTAGCCTTTTGATAAAGGACTGAGATCTGAAACGCATCAAGGTGTTGTGTGTGGCACTCTAAATAAATATTTTTGGCATTTAAAATAACTCTCAGAGAGCCACGTCTTACATTATATATGGTGGTGAGTGCTTGACTATTCTTGAAGTAGTGTGGGTACTTGTTTGGTGTATCAGGGAATTGAAAGTAATTATTGTGTATTGTTCTGGCCACTAGAAAGGAAAGAGGGGGGTTACAGTGTCCTGAAGGGCTGTGCCCAGGTTAGCTTGACCACTACCAACCCTGACCTCCGGGTGGAGGCACCCGTTTCAGAACTCAGGCCCCTTAACCTGCTACTAGCCAAGCAGGTAGGGGTAAGCCGTGGGATAAGCGCCACCTAGGGGTTACATTTTGGAGGCTCACAGATGGGATTTATGCTTTCTAGTGGCCAAAATTATGAATTATTGTTAAAGATTAATGGCTACCCCAGTAGAAAGGCTGTACACCAGTTGGTGGGGTGGTGTACTGGGTAGGAGATCAAGCACCAAAATGCTCTACTTATACTGGATATTCCCTGGGTACCAGTAAAGACATTGTAGAGGAGCACTCTCCAAAGTTGAATGTTTAAAAACCCTGTGGTTGTGTGGGTCGACAGGCTGATTTGATCGCCCAAACTTTCATAGCCTTGGTAGAGTGTAGTGACCTCGCGGACAGTTCAAAAGTGCCACAGACTATTGCCCCAGCAGGGGTTCCAGCTGCCTGGAGAGTGATAACAAAAGACAGTAAAGACCCGGGGAGGATGAGCTCCCACCATTATCTGAGACTTTTGAGGAGAAATTTGCTAAGTTGTTGCTGGAGGAAGGGAAAACCATAGAGGACTTTTAGAAACTATTCCTGCCACCTGGGGGTGTGCCTTCCCAAACACCCCCTCCCACTCCAGCACCTGTTACTGCCCCACTTCTGTGCCCATGCCAATGCTGGCACCTATATCTGTACCTGCCATTAGTCACAACTCCTACCACAGGCTGAGAATCTTCTCGGGCACCCTTCCCACCCCCCAAGGGGAGGATGACTGGGAGACCTGGATAGACTATGTTGCCCCTCTAGTACTTGAATGGCAATGCTCAGAAGCAGAAAAATGAAAGAGGTTGAGTGAGAGCCTCTGAGGTCCTGCCCTGGCTACCATCCATGCCAAGCAGGCCAACAACCCTGAAGCAACTGAACAGGACTATCTTGATGCATTGGAGAATGTGTATGGGAGCCCAGATTCAGATAAGGATCTGTGGTGGAGAGTAAGAAATGCTCAGCAGTACCTAGGGGATCCATTGTCTGTGTATGTACCTTGGCTTGAAAAGCTACTACAAGAGTGCCTCAGAAAGGGTAGTTTCCTGTCAAATTAATTAGATCGAACTAGGCTGGACCGGATCCTTAAGTCTGCTCTGTTTTCAGAATTGTTACTGCTTCAATTGCACCTGCCACCCAACTGGAATCGCCCCCCTCCTATGATGAGATAATGAAAGAAATTTGGAGGGGTTGAGCAAAGGCGACCCCATGGGGGAATTGCACTCACATCTGCTGCTGTTGTGCAAGTGACCAAGAGTGATCAGCCAAGTGAGTCTCAGCGGCAAAAGTCGGCACTTAATGAGCACTCCGAGAATGCAAAGGACTTCCCGCACTGGGTCCAGCATTGGAAAGACGAGCTACTAAAGGAAGTCTGAGAGTTGAAGATGGGTGTATCTGCAAGAGTTTCCCCCATGGAACAAGATTCTGGTCCCTTTCAGGATGTAACTGCCATGGGGGTGGGGGTACACCCTCAGGTATCTGCTACCAAGGGTGGCTCCAAGGCTGAGATCACCGGCTTGACTGCCACCCTAAAGGAACTATTAAGACACGTTGCACCACTCTCACCACTGCAAGCAGATACTAGACCCCAATCTCTTACTACTGCATCAGTTCCTCATATGATGTTCTCTCCCAGGATGATCCAGGAGTCTATCATTTGTCACCACTGTGGAAAGGATGGCCATATGAAAAGAGAATGCCGGTCTCAGAAGAACTTAGAAAGAGTAGTAAACAGACTCCTAGGGGAGTTCCAAAAAGCAAATCAAGGGGCCAAGGGGTGACTCAAATGACCGCAGTAAAGGTTCGAGAAACTCTAACTGAAATTTCTTTGTGGCTAAATCATCTGTCCATGCCTCTGCTACTGCCTCTCCAGTCTGGTCCAAAACAGTGGGCCCTTCAAAGGAGACTATGTGGCTGTGAATGGTATTTATACTCAGGCTGTGCTTGACAGTGACTCATAAGTGACCATTGTATTCCAGAACTGGTATGACAAACACTTATCTGATGTGCCTTTGCAATCCCTGGAAGGCCTACATGTGTGGGGCCCGAGCGACAAGTCTTATCCCTACCTAGGGTATGTACACCTCTGGTTGTCATTTTCTGCATCTGTAACTTCTGTAACTGGTGTAGAGGAGTGAGTAGAGACATTGGCCTTAGTGTGTCCCCCCACTGGACTGTATGATGGGGTCCCCCTGTTAATTGGGACAAACGCCCATTTGTTTGGAAGACTGGCCCAACTCTGTCACGAGAAACAAGGGCGATGGACTTGGAGGGCCCTGAGAATTCTGGCTCTGATCAAGAGGGCCTATGATTTGCAACAGAAACCCGAGGAAGTAGACCAGGATGAACCGGTGGGGATCGTGTGGAAAAAGGATCCCGATTCAATGTATGTATTCAATGTTTGTCTATGTATCTATAGGGAGGAACAAGGTGCAGGAATACACTATTTTTAAGCGAAAAAGATGTTCCAGGACTAGAGGGCATGGGATAAAGTTGGAGGGAGGATGATTCAGAGGAAATGTGGAATGAGGAAGAATTTCTTCACAGAACGGGTGGTAGACAAGTGGAACACCCTGCCAGAGGAAGTGGTGGGGGCTGAAACAATCATGGGATTTAAGAATGCGTGGGATAGACATAAAGGAATTCTGGAGGTCAGGGGTAAGGGGCAACAGACTTCTAGGAAAACATAAACTGAACTTACAAGCTCAAATGGGCAGACTGGGTAGGCCATAGGCCCTTATCTGCCGACACTGTCTATGTATCTATGTATCTATGTAATGGTACTGGCCCCTAACGCTCAGTGTACCATTCAAAAGAAAGTCCGCCTCCGGAAAGATGTCAAGAACAAAATACTGATGTTGGATGCACCAGGCAATGGAAAATTGCCAGAAGGATTATTGGTCAAGCCCAGCATCTTGCCTGCTTGTGCCGATGCCTATGCATGACGAGTGATGGTCCAGATTCATAATTTGTCGTATGGGAGATACGGGTGAACAAAGGTTCAGCCTATGGTACACTGCACAGACACTGGGTATTGCCAGCAACAAGCACCCTACTGAGAAGGAGAGAGTGACCCAGACTTGTTTGACTTTGGTGACTCCCCGTTGCCAGCTGAATGGAAGGCTAGAATTAGCAAGAGACTTGCCCAGAGAGACCAAGTGTTTTCGTTGAAGGAACTGGATGTGGAATGTGTCCAGGGTGCAGAGTATCACATATGTCTGCATGATGAATGGCCATTTCGAGAGAGATCCAGTCGCCTAGCCCCAGCAGTCATAGATGATGTGAGAAGATACCTGCAGGAAATGCTCACTGCTGGTGCGATACAAGAATCCAGGAGCCCATACATCGCTCCCATTGTGGTTGTGCATAAGAAGAATGGGTCTGTGAGGAAATTAATTGATTATCAAACCCTGAGCCAGTGGAACATCCCAGGCCAATACACTATGCCTCGTATACAAGATGCCCTGGACTGCTCGAATGGGAGCAAATGGTTCTCGGTGTTGGATTTCGCAGTGGATACTACCAGATCCCAATGGCCCCGGAAGACCGTGAGAAAACAGCCTTCATCTATCCATTGGGGTTCTACGAGTTTCTGAAGATGCCACAGGGTATATCGGGCACCCCAGCCACCTTTTAGCGACTGATGGAATGTGCGGTGGGAGATATGAATTTGCTGGAACGCCTGTTGTACTTGAACGATGTCATTGTGTTTGGGAGCACCTTAGAGGAGCAAGAGAACTGACTGTTTAAAGTCCTAGAATGACTGGAAGACTTCAGCCTCAAGCTGTCCACTGACAAGTGCCAGTTTTCCAAACCTCCGTGAAGTATGTGGGGCACATAGTATCTACAAAGGGATAGAGACTGATCCCAGTAAGATTGAAGCACTGACTACCTGGCCCCAGCCCATAATCTGAAAAACTACAATGTTTCCTGGGGTTCTGTGGCTACTACTGCAGGTTCATAAAAGACTATTCCAAGGTGATTCGCCCACTCTTGAATCTTACCCAGGGTTACCCTCCTACCAATCATAAATACAAAAAAGAGGCCATTAAAGAACCAGAAAAAGTATACTTCCACCCAGGTGAACTCTTCGGGCCCCACTGGATGCTCGACTGTGAAGCAGCCTTCCATGAGATCATATACCAGCTCACCCACGCCCCCATCCTCGCCTATGCTGACTCCACCAAACCCTATGTGCTGCATACGGAAGCTAGTCTGCAGGGTCTAGGAGCAGTGCTGTATCAAGACCATGAGGATGGCCTGAGACCAGTAGCTTTCACCAGTAGGAGCTTGACCCCATCTGAACAAAACCACCCTATGCATAAGTTGGAGTTCCTTGTACTAAAATGGGCCATCGTTGACCAGTTTCATGAATATCTCTATGAGGCAAAGATATTGGTGAAGACTGACAATAACCCGTTGATTTATGTACGGACTTCAGCTAAGTTAGATGCCACTGGGTGCTGGTGGCTTTCTGTATTATCAACCTATGATTATGCTGTCAAATACAGACCGGGCCTTAACCATATTGATACTGACGCCCTATCACAAAGACCCACTTCCAAGAGTGATTGGGTCAGGCTGTCTGAACCTGACATTCAAGCATTGTGCCAAAAGTTTGATAGGGATGAACAGATGTCTGCGGACAAAGTGAACTGTTTAGTAGATTGTTCAGGCCCTTCTGACACCTGCATACCAGCTGTTTATTGCCACATTGCTGCTCTAGATATTAGTGCACTACCTCAATTTGACAATGACAGCATTCAGTGGGCTCAATCCCAAGATCCTGTGATTTAGCCAGCACTTGATGCCCTGCGTGCAGGAAAGATGTGTCTAAGTTACGTTCCACTGACTTGCGAACTGCTTTGTTGTTTAAAGAAGGCCACAGATAGTTGCTCAATCAGTTGTTGTATAGAGATAGTAGATCATAGTGGCAAAGTAGACAAGCAACAATTGGTCCTGCCCACAGCCTTTAAAGGTTTGGTACTGAGGTCCCTCCACAATCACATGGGGCATCTCGGTATTGACAGAACCCTAGACCGCAAATGCGATCTCGCTTCTACTGGCCCAAAATGGGGCCAATGTTGAGCACCATGTAAAAACTTGAAGTTGCTGCCTGCAGAGAAGCCCTGCCTCAGAGGGCTGCCCCTTGTTAATATTACTACCAGCACCCCCATGGAACTAGTCTGCATAGACTTCCTGTGTTTAGAACCTGATCAGTGGTACATTGACAGTGTGTTAGTGGTTCGGATCATTTCACATGGTATGCACAAACTTTTCCACCAAGATCAAAGGCATCTACCATGGCCAAGGTGCTAGTGGAAAATTTCTTTGTCCACTATGGTGCCCCCAGTGGATCCACTCTAACCAAGGGCGGAGACTTTGAGAGTCGACTAATCAAAGAAATGCTCTCTCTATGGGGGGTGCGAAAGTCAAGAACCACCCCCTATCACCCGCAGGGAGACCCTCAACCAGAACGTTTTAACCGCACCCTTCTAGACATGCTGGGCACCTTCCACCCAAAAGACAAGCATAAATGGAGCCAGCAGATTAGCACCTTGGTACATGCATACAATTGCACAGAAAATAATGCTACCAGGTTCTCTCCCTACCACCTCATGTTCGGAGAGAGGCCCGCTGCCTGTTGATGTCTGTTTTGGGGTCTCTCCAGATGGGGTCCGAACCGAAAATTACTTGCAATATATAAAACAAGCATTTGTCAATGCCGAACGTTCCTTGCAGGTATTTGCAGTGGTGTTTGGCATGTATGGTGCTTTACCCTAATGCCCTGTCGATTGCTGGTATTTGCACAATAAATTTTCAGCATGACCTTTTGTTACCCCATTGTGCGCTATATAGGCGGAAACACGTTTTGGGCAGGATGTGAAAATGACAGCTGTACTGCTCATAAGGAAGTGTGGTAAAATGGCAATGTTGAAAATCTGGAGTGAAATATTGAAATTCGCAAACCTTAACGCATGTGGGAAGTGTGCAATGCACGCCAGAAACAGTCATTGTTAGGAATTTGTTCACCAAATTGTCAACACTGGCATTTTAAAACCTCTGCTAATGAACAGTGTCACTGTGATTGTCTTCCTGTGTGCCATACATTGATTTTGCACACCGACTGCGCCATTGTGCACTACATGGGCGGAAACACGTTTTGGGCAGGATGTGAAAAATGACAGCTGTACTGCTCATAAGGAGGTGTGGTAAAATGGCAATGTTGAAAATCTGTAGTGAAAATATTGAAAATTCGAAACTTACGAAAGGCATGTAGGAACTGCACAACACACTTGTAAAACAGTTATTTGTAGGAATTTGTTCACCAAATTTTCAACATAGCCATTTTAAGATCTCTGCTCATGAACAGTGACACTGTGATTTTCTTAATGTGTCCCATACACTGAGTTCACACAGCAACTATGCCATTGTGCGCTACATGGGCGGAAACACGTTTTGGGCAAGATGTGAAAAATGACAGCTGCACTGCTCATAAGGAGGTGTGGTAAAATGGCAATGTTGAAAATGTGGAGTGAATATTGAAATTTCATGAAACTTACGTGTGCGTGAGGAACTGCGCGAATGAACACTAAATAAAGCAGTCATTTTTAGGAATTTTGTCACCAAATTTTCAACACAGCCATTTAAGACCTCTGCTCATGAACAGTGTCACTGTGATTTTCTTAATGTGTCCCATACATTGAGTTGCTACACAGACCGCGCCATTATGCGCTACATGGGCGAAACACGTTTTGGGCAGGATGTGAAAATGACAGCTATACTGCTCATGAAGAGGTATGAAATAAGTAACTGTTGAAAATTTGGAGTGAAAATATTGAAAATTCGCAAACTTACGGAATGCGCATAGAACTGCACAACTGTCAGTAAAACAGTTATTTGTAGAATTTTTTCACGAAATTTTCAACATAGCCATTTTAAGTTCTCTGCTCCTGAACAGTGACACTGTGATTTTCTTAATGTGTCCCATACACTGAGTTCGCACACCAACTGTGCCATTGTGCGCTACATGGGGCAGAAACACGCTTTGGGCAAGATGTGAAAAATGACAGCTGCACTGCTCATAAGGAGGTATGGTAAAATGGCAATGTTGAAAATGTGGAGTGAAAATATTGAAATCATGAAACTTACGAGCGCATAGAGCTGCGCAATGAACACTGTAAAACAGTCATTTTTAGGAATTTTTCACCAAATTTTCAACATAGCCATTTTAAGACCCTGCTCATGAACAGAGTCATGTGATTTTCTTAATGTGTCCCATACATTGATTTCTTTAACTGACTGTGCCATTATGCGCTACATGGGTGGAAACGTTTTGGGCAGGATGTGAAAAATGACAGCTGTACTGCTCATAAGGAGGTGTGGTAAAATGGTAATGTTGAAAATCTGGAGTGAAAATATTGAAAATTCGTGAACTTCAGAGCCTGCGTAGGAACTGTCTGCACTCTAATAAAACAATCATTTTGGAATTTTTGCAAATTTTTAGCGTGGGTTTTGGGACCTTCTCATGAATGATGTCACTGTCATGGCGTTAGCCCAAGGGTGATTTCAGCAGTGACTGCAAAATCACCCTTTGGGCCGAATAACGCCATGACAGTGACATCATTCATGAGCAGGTTCCCAAAACCCCATGTTGAAAATTGGTGCAAAAATTCCAAAAATGCCTGAGATATGCAATAAAGTTGAACCCCTATCTAGCCCATTGTACAGCTTACTGGCATTTCTCAGTTCGTGGTCGGCTTTGAAGAGTGCAGACATGTTCCTGGTCCATCAAGAGTCGCGCTGAGCTCCAGAGGTGGTATGGGGTGGGGGTGCGGGAGGCTGGGTGTGCAGTGGTGGTGCGGCGTTGTGGAAGGGGAGTGAGATTGATGGGACCGCTTTTTCTTTACAGGTGTAAAAACAAAAACGGACTACCGTGGACACTTGCTATGTTGGGGTGGGCTCCCAGCATGGCAGAAGATGGCTGGGGGCCAAGGAGCCGAGCGGATTGGGCACCCCGTCGGCAAACGTTGCCACACTGGGGTGGGCTCCCAGCATGGCACCAAAGCTTTGGGCGGGCGGCGTGATGTGGGGAGGCGCGTGGCAGGGGTGGCGTGATGCGGTGCTGGGCAATGGCAGCGGTGGTTTTGAAGCTAAGACCACCGCTGTCATACGCTCAGCTCCCCATGACCCATTGGTGCAAGACCGCCACGCCTGCTCAAGGGAGCACTGGATTGAATGGGAGAGGCACACCTCCAAAGTGTGCTACTCTCCCAAAATGTTCCTTGCGCATGCGCACAAGCGAACGTAAAAACTGAAAGCTAAATTGAACCATGCCTATCAACTGGCCTAGACAATGGCCACCAAGAGAAATCTAGCCAACAAGGAGAGGCACAATAAAAAAGTAAAGGCTCAAGAGCTTTGACCTGGAGTCCATGTGTTGTTACGCAATTTGGGACTGCATGGTAAACACAAAATTGCTGATCGATGGCACCATCGTCCCTATGTAGTAGTTGTAAAGTTGGATGATCTACCTGTGTACAAGGTGCGCCCAGAGAACAACTCCAAAGCTGTCAAGACCATGCACCGTAACCACTTGTTACCTATCGGCCAAGTCATGATTGAGGCTGAACCCACAGAAATTGAGCCCCCTGGGCTGGTGACTCATGCTGCTGGAAGAAAAAGACAGAGTCAGCCTACCCCAGTGGTCACAGATTTAAGACTTCCTCTGCAGCAGGCTCAGAATGAGAGTGACTGTCAGTCCACTTCTGACGAAAGTGAGTGCGACTATGCCTATTACCCCTCTTCTGAACTGAGTCAGCTGTTTTGAGGTAACCCCATGATTAATTGTGGGGTGAAGCTGGGCCTCCTGGACTGCCTAACCCCCCAGCTTTGTCCTTGGAGCCAATGCTCCCTGAAAGTGGAGTGCAAAGTATCACGCCTGAGGATGCTGAGTTTCTGTGTTTTATGGAACTGTGTGAATTGCCCAAAGAAGGGGCTGATGGTTTGAGTCTCTCTGGTGACACACCAGAATCTGAGGAACAGTATGAGAGTATTGACAGACTCCTTTCAGCACCTCAAATTCTGATTGTGCCTGAACCTTCACAAAATGAGCCAAGTGTTGCGGAACCAGAGCCTACAGAACAAGGAGCTGACTGTGCTCCCAGCTTTGATATTCCCCTTCATGCAGAGGTACTTCTCACAAGTGATGAAAGTTCCAACACCATTGCTGAAAGTACAGAGACTGTGGTTGTTCACCCCAGAAAGACTGGCCGAGCTGTCAAGCCAGTGGTGCGCTTCAGTTACGATTCCCCTGGGAGGCCAGTGGATTTGCCTCTCAGTGTAGTCCACAAAGGTGTTTATGTCTCTCAGAGCTCATTGCCCAAATTGAGCTTGACGACCCATTCCAGGCTACTTGTTCTGACCTCTCACCATGGTGCCCCTGCCCCATCCAGTTCCAAGTAAGCTGATAGGAAAGGGCCCCCTCTTGCATTGTTTAGAGTACAAGAAGTTATTACATGATTCTGTATAGTAATGTTCAATTTACCTGTGTGAAATATGCATAATGTATTGTCAGAATGGAAATGATATAGTGGAGTACATTGAAATGTATAGTAAAGTGACAAGTTATGCCAATTGATGAATCAGATAGTACTTGTGTAGCATGCTAATGGTATAAATGTCTTGTATATGTTGCATTTTCAATGTTATGATGGTACAGATTTGATGCGGATGCCAACCTTTCCCAGGCAAGGAAGGGTGTAACCCCCCTACAAATGGGGGTTCCCAAAAAGTCTTCTTTGATCTTGCCTAAATACTCACTGCCAGGCTGGTGTCCTGCATTTTATTTTTTATTTATTTATTAAAGTTTCGGAATTACAACCTTTGAGTCAGAGACTCCTTTGCAAAGGCTCCACGTCTGGACAAACACACAGATTATGCGCAAAAACATACATCATTGCTTAGTGTTATACAGTGGTGCTTACATAGAGACATCATACATATACAGATATTGAGTAGTATCAGTTAGGCTTGCTTAACAGCCCTAGGTCTTCTGAACATGCCCCATAAGGGTGATAT
Organism: Neoceratodus forsteri; assembly: GCA_016271365.2. Classification (NCBI taxonomy): domain Eukaryota; kingdom Metazoa; phylum Chordata; order Ceratodontiformes; family Ceratodontidae; genus Neoceratodus; species Neoceratodus forsteri. The sequence goes on from CM028132.1 coordinate 143,316,432, forward strand.
GTTAGTACTTTCCATAAGTTGTAACAATATTTGCAGTACTTAGGTAGCATCTAGGGGTTGGTTATCAACCCTGCGTCTAGGTGGTGTAGCGTGCTCAGTTGCAGCTACACATCTCTGAGTCTATGAGTTGTCTCTTGATGCTGATTTTAAACTGGCCTAGTCTTGGGGCCAGGGAGATGGGAGGAGGGAGTTCATTGAGCCAGGTGGGTGCCCGATAACTAAAGGACCTTTGGCCTAGCGTGGTCCTTCGGTGGGGGACATGAATGGGCATAATTGCTAGGTGCCTTGGGGTGCTCCTGTGGGTGTTAGGTTGTATTAGGGAGTGAAGGCCAGCGGGTGCAGTCTTCAATAGAATTTTCTTGGCTTGGAGGCAGGTATGGTATTTTAGCCTTCCTTTGAAGGTCAGCCAGTCAGCTTTTTTGTATTGGTCGTAGGTGTGGGTAAGTCGGTCACTTTCTGTGACCAGACTTCTGGCTTTATTGAGGGCAAGGTTGATTCGTTTCAGGGCTGTGGGGTCAGTCATCCCATATATTATTATACCATAGTCTACCAAAGATATGACCGAGCTGGTCACTGCCAGTCGTAGGGCCTGCTGTGGGAGGCATTGTCTATGCCTATAGAGGATCCCTAGTCTGGTGTTTACTGAGGAGGAGAGGTGGCTGATGTGTGCGTGATAGGTGAGTGATGTGTCAAGTGTGATGCCAAGGTATTTGAAGTGTGTGACCTGGTCAATTTTGATGCCCTGGTAGTTGGAGATGTTAAGGTGGGAGCTATTATAGGGGCTTTGACGGTGCGCAAAGATCATGGATTTTGTTTTGGTATAGTTTAGTATTAGTCGGTGCTTCGTGAACCAATCTTCTAGTTCCTGGAAGTAAATTTGAAGCTTGTATTGGAGGGAGTTAGGGGTGCTATCTTTCCAGTAAACTACTGCATCGTCTGCATAGAGCAGAAGCTTACCACTGCATACTCTCGGGATGGAGTTAAGGAAGAGGGTGAATAATAGTGGGCCTAGGATTGATCCTTGGGGTACACCCGACTGAACTGGGTTCTTGGTGGATAGGGGGTGTTAATTTTGACTTCTTGTGTTCAGTCTGTGAGATAGTCCTTAAACCAGTGTATTATGTCCTGGGCTAGATTGAGGGAGGAAGTAGATGTAACAGTAGGTCATGATTGAGTGTCGAACGCTTTGGTTAGATCAGAAGATTGCCTGCTATTTCCCACTTCAAAGAGCCTCATGTATGTAGGATGTGAGTTCAAGGAGTGCCGTGGTGGTGCTGTGTCCTGTTCTGAAACCATGTTGCTCTTGGCAGAGCAGGGAATGGCTTGTCAGGTACTCAATGAGTTGGTCTGACACTATTCTTCGAAGCTTTAGAGGTGGGGAAGTACTGTGATAGGCCTGTAGTTGCGGGATCGGTTGGGTCACCCTTTTTTAAAACTGGTGTGATAATTCCCCTTTTCCAGAGAGTGGGGAATTGCCCTAGGCATAGTGACAGGTTGAATACGATTATCAGAGTCTGTATAGCCTCTGTGTACTATCTCTTTAACAGCTGTCTGGATTGCAGCATGAGTAATCTGAGAGGGAGCTGTGTTGAAAGATGTAACTATTTGCTCAAAATCATTTAGAGTGATAATGTAGTTTGTCTAACCTGCCTTCTTTGCAGCAAGGACTGTTTTGTTTGTCTCCACTATCTTGGTCCTGGACTGCAAATTGGATCAATCAGTACTGGTGGGACCTAAAATGAAGCCGGACTACAAGAGCTGTCTGGAGTCAAAATCTGTAGGAATTGTAGTTTTGGTTTTTTGGTGCCTTTTTGCAACTGAAGGGGGAGCTCTTGTTGTGGCTGACAGACAGATCAGCCAACCGAACCTTTTGAATCTTGGGGAAATCCCAGACTGCTTGTAATTTTCAGTTAGATCTAAGTTGGAAGCTGAAAAAGAAAGAGCTAACTGATTTTGAGCAGCAATCCTGGGTGGATTCACATTGGGAGAACTGTGAAAGGGCTGAGTTTTTGGCCTGCATGTCTGCCTGCTGCAACTGACAGGGGAGAAGAGACTTATTTTGGACTAAGTCCAAGTTTGTGAGAATGAAGTAAGTCACTGATTTTTACCAGGCTCATACCTGAAGAAGACTGAATATTTTGTTGAATGTGATCAGCCTGTCAGGATTCCAGCTGCTTTTGAATCCCGGTTTGTGCAGAGACTTTCGCGATCGTGACGGAGAGCGGTTTGCTTGGGACAGCAGAATGTCCTTACATGTTAATGTGCTGTGTATGGAAAGTGGGTCGTAATTTGGTCCCCACTGTGTGAACTGTGTTCTGCTTGCTGGAAGCTGTATCCAGCCCAAAATGACTGTATCTGAATTTGTCTGCATTTGGCCTGGGCCTTGCCACACTGGCCCAGCCAGACTACTCGCTGCACAGAGAAAGCCATCGACAAGAGACCTGCCTGGGGATCAGCCCCCTGCTCCACAATTGAACAGGAATGATGCCTCAGTGAATCGTGTGGGCCCTGCTTCTCCTGCCACTCCAAATTAACCACCTGCTGTCTCGATTTTCGTCCAGCCAGGGCTGAGCCAGAGGAAAGTCCTGGTGGTAAGTGCAAACAGTGGGTACTTGTGTGGTGTATCAGGGTATTGTGAAAGTGATTATTGTGTATTGTTTCTGCCATTTTCTCCATTTGGCCTGGGCCTTGCCATACTGGTCCAGCCCTTTTGGGCTCTCTCCTCTCAAACTGCATTCCGCAGTTTGGTAAGCAGAACAAAGAGAAGCTGCCCGACGCTCACCCTCCAAGCAAGGTACAGGTTGGAACCCTGAATTTTGGCATCTACCCTGGAGGAATATCACTTGCCCCTGTTTGTCAGTGTTTCTCACACATTGTGCAGCAATCCAGAAGTCTTCTAGGAACTGCTGCCAGGAAAGTAATGCTAGGACTGACCTCTGCTTGACATGTTCTTGATTTCTCACTTTAAGTAATGTTTAGTCTGACGTAGAGATTTCTTAAGAGTTGATTTAAGTTTTGAGAGGGGTCTTAAGGTACTGTGATTTTGCTATCTGCCCTGAGTGCTGTGCCCCTTCTCTTAGAGCTGCAAGTCTGTGGGCTGCACCTTGACCTCGGTGTCCCATTGAGGCTGCTACAGTGCCCCCAAAAAACTTGCTTCAGAACCTCCCTGCCTGTTCTTTTTTTTTTCCATTAGCAGATTATATCCTTTAGCCTCTAGAGGGCCCAGTTATAAGAACACTACTCCAATCCAACACAATATAGTTCCTGTCTCATTTCACTTATTGTGTGTCAGTCTATCACTATTCATCTGTCTTAACCCCTCCCTCTTCTACTGATTGATACTGATCTTTCCCATTTGCAGCTTATAGTCTTTTCACCCACTAAAGGGGTTTCCCAGCCACTCCAAAGCTGCTCTACGTCTCCTTACTCTACTACTCCTGGCACTCTTCCTTACTGCTCAGCTGCTATGGGTACCAACACTCCATTACTAAGTCTGCTCTCCTTCACCCTCTTGGTACAGACCTCACACAGACTGGAGCACCATTCCCCACACTAGGCACCTCATCCCTAGACTACCCCACAGTTAGTCGCCCTCCCACCCTCAACACACTCATGACCCCCAACACCCTACCCTGCCACCATGCCCACCATTCTACCTGCACACCTATCCCCCAAGAAGCCAGGCCACACCTGCTAAAAGCCTTAGGCAGCAATAACCCCAGCAGTGACCCCTCGACTCCAGGATCCTCCTCAGAGTGGTCTTGGACGAAGTCCTAGTCCCCTGACTGACCTTCTAAACTGGTTTCTATGCCTGGCCGTCTCATAAGTGTTTGGAAAACTCTGAAATCACACCCATACATAAGAGTGGGACTGATCCACCCCAACAATTACCGCCCATCTCCATCCTCCCCCTACTCTCTAAAGCCCTTGAAAAAGTGGTGTTGATCCACCTCTCTGAATACCCAACCAAGTATGACATTATGTGCCCAGAGCAGCACAGTTTCTGCCCAGGACACAGTACAACCACGGCACTCCTGGAATTCTCCCAACACCTGCATGCTGCTCTCGGCTCTGGCAGCCTTGCAGGAGCAGTGTTCATTGACCTCTCTGAGGCCTTTGACACTGTCTGTCATCCCCTTCTACTCGACTCTCTCCACCAACTTGGCTTCTCTGGTGGTCCCATTTCCTGGTTCTCTAGCTACCTGTCTGCTAGATCCCAGCGTGTCAAGATCAGCGGCTTCCTCTCCAGCACTCTTGCCATTCACTTTGGGGTCCCTCAGGGCTCCATCCTGGGTCCAATACTTTTTAGTCTCTACCTCAACACCCTCCCCAGCTCATATACTGGTAAAATGCTCCTCTACACTGATGGTGCAGTCCTCGTTGCCTCACATCCCAATCCCACCTCCCCCCAATTATCCCTCCAGCAAGCTTACAACCAAGCTGAAAGGTGGTTCGGAGACTGCAAATTGGTCATTAACCTAAAGAGAACCAAATTAATGCTCTTCTCCCACCACCAAAATAAAGCTAAAAATACCCCCCCTCTTGATTATCCCCAGCACTCTGCACCCGCTAGAACAAGTGACCACATACAAGTACCTAGGCATCACATTCGATACTGCGCTCTCCTTCCACACCCACATTAATGCCCTGTCAGCCAATATTAACTCTCGGATTTGCCTGCTATACTGGCACTGGGACTGCCGGTCTCAGGTTGCCCTCAGGCTGGCCATCACCTTCTCTGTCTTGTCCCTCATGGACTATGGCTTGCCCATCTACGCTGCAGCTGACAACACTGCCTTCTCCAAAATCCAACTCTCCATCAATAAGGTCTTCAGTCTCCTGACCGGTGCCCCCAGCCGAACTCACACCTGCCTTCTCTATACTACCACCAATCTTCTCAACTTTGAGGAGGAATGATCTACCAGACCTGCCTTCTCGCTAAGAAATCTCTGCTAGGACTCTTCTCCACCTCCCTACAGCAACCATCTTCATCCATCACCACCTGTAGCTCTGTTAAGGCCACTTTCAAGGTGCCCAGAACCAAGACCTCTCTTGCCCAGAGATCCTTCCTCTACCAAGCCCCCACCGTGTTTAACTCCCTCCTTAGCTGTGTCTCCAACTTGCCAAAACTTGGCTCCTTCAAAACAGACATTTGGAACCATATCTTTAATACCAGCTGTTGTAGGTGCAACTAACCCCCTGTTGTAACCTGTGGTTCCCATCCGCCTTGCCCCCTGGCTTGACAACATCCACTGGACAGCCTCTCCCTCCCCCGGACCTATCCCTTCCCTACTAGGTCCAAACAGGGATGTAACCCACTGTCTTCTCTGAGGACCTACTATATCCATGAATGTAACTCACAATTTTGTAACATTATGTAACCTAAGTAACATACAAACTACTACATTATGTAACCTAAGTGTATCTATGTTAAATGTTCCTTTTACTGCACTTGTAATGTTATCCTTTGTTTTAATCTGCACTGTAATAACTGTGTTGATGTCTCCCCTCCCCGCGACAAGGTGTCTTTGTAAATGAGTCTCTGACTCAAAGGTTGTAAACCCGATTTATAATGAATAAATGAATAAGAGGGGGTTTACAGTGTCCCATAGGGCTGTGCCCAGGTTAGCTTGACCACCAGCAACCTGACCTCCGGTGGAGGCACCCGTTTCAGAACTCAGGCCCCTTAACTTGCTAGCCAAGCAGGCAGGGCTAGTAACCCCTTGGGACAGTGCCACCTAGGGGTTACATCAATATGAAAGGGTGATGAATGACTTACTGCATAGCAATAACACCATTGAAGCATGGCACCATGCTTTTTCATGCACTGTGACAAATAGTCATCCAACCAGTGCCAGAGTGGCATGAAAGCTCAGGCAGGAGCAGCACACAGTTTCGCTACAGCATAGTCAAGCTGAACTTGGTCAGGCGCCACCATGAAAAAACAGAAATATATGCGAATAAGCAAAGTCTACAAACACATCGGTTCCAATTTCCGACACAGACAGCGAAGAAGTACCTCAAGGACATAGCCAGTATGATAGAGGTTAATGTAGTTTAATTTAAAGCTTTCAAACAATGATGGCAGTGTTCGTGTTTTTTAATGCTTTTAACTGTTGTAATGTATTTATTAAACTGTTATTTAACTGTTTTTAAAGATGTTTTTTAAATGTTTTTAATTGCTGTAACAATAAAGTTTGTAACATTGAAGTTTACCCCTTTATCATACAAGCACCTTTGTTTACCCCCTGGAATGATTGCTGCACACACACACTTAAGCACCTTTGTCCCATTTATCATACAAGCACCTTTGTTTACCCCCTTGAATGATTGTTCAGCGGCTACTTATTGGTGCGACATTTTGTCCGGAACAATTTATGTGTAGCAGCATTAGTGTCGGGTACGTTTTCTCCTGGTGACCTTTTCCCCACGATGTTTTGTCCGCGTCTTTTTGACCAGAGCATTTTGACCACATTCGCTCTGTCTGAATTTTCAGTCAATCTCCAGGATTTCAGCTAAATGTGCCATCCAAGGACTGATCCTGCAGAACCGTGAGTAAACTGTAAGAATTGCCCTGCACCTGGGGACTGTAAATAGTTCAGGAATGCCCACCTGGACAGGAAGTAGAGCAAAGGTTTAAATAAAAGAAAGGAATGCAAAAAGTTATTTAATTAAAGTAAGCCCACCATCTCTGGTGACCAGCTGCTCCTCAAGCCTGCAACTTAAAATCTGGGTATCCAGTGACAGTACTTTGAGTTTAGATTGGACTGGGACCTGTGGGTCTGGGCTGGGGTTACACCTGCAGCAGTTAGCTGGTTAGATAGAGGTGGCTGCAATGATTGCAATTTGGGATTGAATCAAAAGGGAAAGTGTTTTGCTTGAACTCTATTCCACTTACCCCATCTTAAACCCTCCCCCTGTAAATAAACTGAGATGTTATTATTTTGCAGCATAAATGAATCCAGAGCCTAATATTAGTGAGCATGCTGTCTGAAATGGGAAATGTAAATGGTGCAATGGGATGTGGGGAGGCTAGAACCTGGTAAGTCCATGTCTGGGGTAACTTATGGGGAGGTGGGTTGGTACGACATCCCAGGGGGTTGTACTGCATTTGATCAGACCCTCTAAAAAAGTACTCCAGATGGAGGCACCAGCATTTTATTTGTTAACTTTTGGGAAAGGACCCCCGTAGGTCAGCTATGGGAACCCAGGTCCCTTATCCTTGGTCTCGCCAGCAAGGTGAGGTAGTGGCCCTCTCCAGGATGGCGCTGGAGAGGGGTTACAATAATGTAATTATAATTATCCTTTTGTAATACTATATGTGTAACCCCTAGGTGGTGCTATTGAAAAGGCTACTACCCCTGCCTGTATGGCTACACACAGGTTGAGGGGCCTGGGTTCACTAACAAGGTGCCTCCACCCAGTGTAACAGCATTGGGGATGTTTATCTATTCTGCTATAGCCCTCTGGGAAGCTATAATCATCCACCAGCCCTCCTAGTGACCTAGTACCTGATACAATAGTAAATTCGCAGATAGAATCGAACAATAATAATATACACGCACCCTTCACACTTACCACCAGGGTTAGGCTTGCAGCAGCTTCTCTGAAGACCCCCTGTAAAGTAAGGTTAGCAATTTGGTAGCACACTCTTAATACTGTAACCCAACTAATAATATGCACAATAGCCAGGTTAAATGAGAAATAAAACAATCAGGTTTATTTAGGGGCAGTGAACAAGGAAGGGGCATGAATGTAGTCAAATTATTTGTAATCTGACTTTGTTCAGGGACTGTATACTCTCTTTGTCCCACACTGACAGTCACAAAACACTGGGTTCCCAGGATGGTAGGGTACTAGCTCTTGCTACAACAGATCAGCTCTTCTATGGTGGCTACTTTCCAGTCCCTAAAACATCAGATCTACTAGATGGGAGAAAGGCAGGAATTACAAGCTTATAATTAGCGCTCTTAGAAAAATCCTACTTATCCTCCTGCTTTGTTCAGGCAACGTAGAACTCAACCCTGGCCCCCCAGAAGCTATTGCTTTGCCAGCAGAACTAGCAAATTTAAAAGGAATAAGCTTCTTGCATATTAACGTATGTAGCCTCCTTAAAAAGATAACCTTAATACAAACCTGGGTAAATCATACTTCTCCTGACATACTTGTGATTTCCGAAACTTGGCTTAGACCCAGCACCACTGATAGAGAAGTAAACATACCCAGCTATGCCTTGTTCAGAGCTGATAGGCATGCCAGAGGAGGAGGGGTAGCTATCTACGTTAAAGACAAATTTTCTGCCTCCTGCTTATCCTCGGCATCTGTCGCCAGCGAATTCGAATGCCTAATTCTCAAAGTGGAAATTACACAGACTACTGCACTCTGCGTAATAGGATGCTACAGACCACCGTCTGCTGGCCTACAGCTTGTGTCATATCTAAGTGACAAGATGGGACAGGGGCAGCCAGAAACTATTATTTTAGGAGACCTCAACTTTGACTGGCTCTCTAACACAGCTGCCCCCCTTGCATCCTTCTGTGATGAACATGGGCTGACGCAACTTATTACTGAACCAACATGCCCAAACGTGAAGAACCCCAGTAAAAGTACACTTTGGATGTGTTAATGGTGAGCAAACCTCATCTCTTCTCCCACGCTGATGTCTTCTTCTCAGGCATGGCGACCATTGTTTTATTGCGGGAGTAAGATCCACCAACAACCCAGCACCCATCAGCAAGTTCTCTATGAAGAGATCCAGACGCAACTTCAATGAACATGCCTACCTAAACAAGCTTAAGTACTCCCTGGTGGCAAGATTTCTACCTGGCAAAACGATTACGTCAGCTTACAGTATCTTCCACAACATTCTATCAAGGGCCCTTAATAAGTATGCTCCACTTATTAAAGTTCGAACTAGGACCAAAACCTGTAAATGGTTCACCCCTCAGATCAAGTCCTTGCTTCTAGAAAGAGATAAGCTCTGGAAAAAAGCACGCAGACTGAACACTGCAGAGGATTGGAACCAGTTCAGGAGACTATGAAATTTATGTACCAAAACAATCAGAGAATCGAAGACCACCTTCTTCAAATCCGAACTCAACTCTGCCACAAAGAGCCCAATCAAGCTCTGGAACACAATCAGTGATCTGCTAGGCCACTCCCAGGAAATTCACTCCCGACCAAGATTACCTCTGGCAACTTGACTATAACTGAAAAGATGGATATACTTGGCGCATTTAATAACCACTTTGCTACTGCAGGCATGGCATTTGATAACTCCCTGCAAACATACCGGCTCCCCAGACTGCCAGCCAACTGCCTGAAACTCCGATAGCTTACAGCCTTTCTCACTTCAACCTGCCACACTGAAAGAGGTAGAGGACCTCTTGCTTCAGTTGGATACTAGAAAAAGTGCTGGGGCAGGCTCCCTTGACCCTTACTTCCTAAAAATTGCCTACCACGTACTAGCAATAATCCGTCACCCACCTTTTTAACTTATCCTGTCTCAGGGCACCTTACCACCTATATGGAAGACAGCACATGTCATACCACTGTTCAAATCAGGTGACCGTGGCGATCTCAATAACTACAGGCCAATTTCCCTCCTTCGGTCCTGTCCAAGCTCCTAAGAAAATTGTAAATGCACAGCTGAGGACTCACCTTGAGTCTAGGAACTGCTAAATCCTATGTAGTCCAGATTCAGAGCTAAACATAGCACTATCTCAGCCCAAGCCAAAGTTACTAACGACTGGCAGCGTAATCTTGAGAGCAAAAACTTTATTTGTGCTGTTTTCCTTGATCTAAGCAAGGCTTTTGACACCGTCGACCATAGTCTGCTCCTCTCCGCCCTTCAAACCATGAGGTTGGACCCCTCCTCTCGTTGGTTCACTGACTATCTTACAGGTGCCTTCAACAAGTTAAAGCGAAGGAGGCCTGTCCCATAAAAACTCTGCAAAGAGGGGTACCTCAGGGTTCTATATTAGGGCCCTTACTTTTGCAATTTACATTAATAACATCGACTACTGTATAAAAGCACAACATCCATCTGTTTGCAGATGATACAGTTCTCTACGTGAGTCGCCCAACACCTGAAGCTGCCTGCAATGACCTACAGTCAGAATTCAACCTTTGCAAAGCCAACTCCTCCAAAAAGCTACTCCTTAATGCCAAAAAAACTAAAGTGACGGTCCTCTCTCCTTTTATCCGTACAGCTAACCCTATGTCCAGTGGGACAGTTCCCAAATTACCACAGTTCTAGGTGAAAAACTAGAATTTGTTACAAAATTCAAGTATCTGGGAGTTTGGATGAACAAAGACTCTCCTTCATTGAACATATCGAGGACTTGCTAAAACGACTTGACAAAGGCTTGGACTGTTTTTAGAATCAGCCAATTTCTCACCAGAGATGCCAAGAAACAACTGGTCCAATCCATTTTCCTATCATTGGTTGATTCATTGACTTCCTCTACAGCCAATGCCCCAACTCTTACATGGCTAAACTGGACACACTCTACCATCGAGCACTGAGGTTTATAACGGGACTCCCCTTCGACACACATCACTGCACCCTATATGCAGCAGTGGGATGGACATCACTAAAGTTCAGGCACCACAGAAACGCCGCTCTCTGGACCTATAGAGCCATCTCTAATAAGCTGCCTTACTATATCTCCTGCTGTCTTCCCCTGAGTATAATTGGGAAATACGCGTTAAGAAGTTACTCAGCTATTACACTTAAAGTACCCAAAGCAAAATCCTGCTTCGGCAGGGCAGCCATAAGCTTCGTGCTACCTACCTTATGGAACGATCTACAAAAAACCCTCAAATTAAGCACTCTAATCAGTATAAATGCTTTCAAGATGCTTTATTTCCAGTACAATCAGAGAAGTATGTAACTGCTTCACCCACTCAGACCCAGTACTGGTATATAGCCACGCCTAGACCCAATTTTAAGTACTGACCCCCCCAGCTTGCTCCTCACCAGCCTAATTGTTCTCTCTCTTATCCCCTGTCTTATCAACACTAGGCCCATCCATCCCCTTATTCTTGTTTCCCAACCTCGGATAGGAGCTCACATCCTACCATGCCCCGTACTTTATAGCATTCAATCCTGGAGCTCACACATACTCCTTTTCTCCATCCACCTTCTCTACATCCAGCTTTACCAACTCCTTTCTGTGCACCGTGCCCTCCTAGCCTTTCTCCCCCTACTTCCCTCCTCTCTTCCCCTACCTTCACCTCTACCTGGTGTATAGTTTATTTTTATTTTTTCTTCCATTACTTCCTCCTGCAACCTTAGATAACCTGCTTTATCTTCCTATAGACACTTCTATGTATGTAAATACCGTGTAATCTGTACAATATCTGTATAATTCTATGTACATATGAACTTCTTTTTCTTCCTCTCTGTAAAGAGTATTATCTGTATTGCCTTGTAAATACCTGTGTTGACCTGTATATACAATTGTTCATGCTCCACCCAGGTCCATCTTGCAAATGAGCTTCTGCTCAACGATGAACGCCTGGTTAAATAAAGACTTGATTGATTGATTGATTGATTGAAGTCTGGCTAGCCGGAGGCATTGTCTAGGGGTGGCCGGCATTGCAGCTGATGTTGTGGCCCTTGGTGGAAAGAAAGGCACTTAACATGCAAAAGACCCAGATTATTTGTAATCCGAGCTAGCTGGCTCAGTCCTTAGTAAATCCAAGAAACTAAAACAATTATATGATACTACAGATGATTTAAACATGCGTTGCAAGGAGCTACCTTGATTGTACTCATGCTACCAGGAATCTGCTGCAAGGCAGGTGTTATGGAGACCTCGTGGTGCTGACAGATGAGCATGGGGAAACAGGGCTGACATGACACACCTCCTCTTCACGGCCTTTCCTCTAGTTGGCTGCAACCTGTGTGTTGTTGATGTGCAGGGGCTAGATTCCTGAGCTGGTCTCTCACTGACACAGTCTCTGGTGCAGAAGTAGTGGCCTAGGCCAAATTGACGAGGCCCAGGCAGGATGAGCAGTTTGGCAAAGTTTGTAATCTTCTACTGGTGAAGCCTCCAGCTGGTGTAACAGGTTTGGCCATAGGTGAACAGGTCTCGACCCACATAACACATTCAGCACATTCAAAATCAACAGCTACCTCAGGATACAGTTCAGATATAGTCTGGTTGCAATTCCGCAGCTTTACTGAGCAAACCTTCTGTTCCAAGTATGTCTCACACACAAGCCGAGACGATCACTTCAGGAGCAAGTTTTCGGTCCAAATCACAAGTTGCAGTGATAAATTTCTTCTTTTCTTCTGCCGCAGTTCTAGCCTGGAATTGGACAAGTCCAACTTCTGCTATAGGCAGTCTCAATGCAGCAGAAAGGTGGCAGGGAGGTAAGTTGTGCCTCTTCCCCAACACTCCTTCTGAGAGCAGCTGCTCAAAAGCTCGAGCTGTTCACACTTCAACCTCCAACTCTAACTGATTCACTGCCTCTTGGCACGCTGGTAATTTCTCTTGTAAATCCAGGGGTTCGGTTGTCTGAAGGAGCTGTCAGTTACAGATAGGGCTCCCCCTCCAGGCCAATTTGGCATCAACTGAAAAACTACAAAACTACAGATTTTCCTTCCCACAGAACACTGGGGTTTGGATCCATTTTAGGTCCCCAGTAGTTCTATTGGTCCAATTACTGGAAGTCCGAAACCCAACATGGTGGCTCCCATCCAAATGAGTGAGTTGCAAATAATGCAGGTTAGACAAACTTCTCTATCTCTAATATAACAGTGTACAAATAGTAAACAAGCACAGTTCCTACATAGGCTCCCTCTGTGCAAGTATCGACTGCAGAGTGGAGCAAATCAGAGCACAGTCTGGCCAGTCACAAGTCCTGAATTGCTTGGACTCAGCACAGACAAGCGCAGAGGCTCAATAGGGCACTCTCACACTTCTTAAAGACGGGACACCAGCCTGACAGTGGGCATTGGGGAGCCCAGGAGGACATTAAGTAAACCCCAAATTGGAGGGAGGGGGTTACATATGCTTTATGCACATGGGTCACTAATGAAAAGAAACCTAGTCCTAGTGAACCTACTCAGTTAACAAATAAACAAATCTGTCACAATGTTTCATTTTTATGTTTGCTTGCATGCATGCGCAAGAAACATTTTGTCACAGCTTAGGAAAGAAGCGGGGTTTTGGAGATGCAGCATTGTGGAGGCCAATGGCCCTAGTGCCTTTTGAGGCTTGGCCCACTTTCCCCAATGTGGTGGCACACTGCTACTGACACTAGTTCAGCCAGTGTGCCACCACCTTGAAACGTTTTCACTGCTGGAATCAGGGGCCGCATTATTGCTGCGTCAGCCATTTCGCTGCAAAGATGGAGCTACCTGTCATTGTAGGGCAGTACCTTGCCATCTGCATGCCCCCGACCCAGTTTATTTGCCGACGGGAGCCGACTCACTGTCGGCATACTATAACCCCTCCCCATTTGTTGTATGCCGAGATGGTGCCTCTGTATCATGCCCCTCAGACAGTCTTTCTTTGCTGATGGGGCCCAATCCCCATCAGATTCAGTTCCTCTTCCCAGTTCAATTTGTTGATGGGGAGCCCACCGCCGGCATAATGTCCTCTAAATTTGTTGTGTGTCAAGGTGCCCAATCCTCCTCTGCACCCCCTCAGTATGTGCCAATGGGAGTGCCCAATCCCCGTCAGCTACAGACACCCCCAAAACACTAGGATGCATCCAAATGTCCCTGTAAAAAAAGTCTCACAATGTTTTTCTTTTTTTTAAATCTGTAAAACAGAAAATGGTCCCTCGTGGATGTCTTGTGGCCCCTCCCCAACTTGCACCCACCCTCTTGCACCCTGCCTCACCACACACACCTCACCTCATACTTACCTCCAGAGCCCAATGCGACGATCTTCGTGGACCAGGAACACATCTGCACTCTTCAAAGCTGACCGTGAACTGAGGAAATGCCGGTAAGCTGCATAATGGCATAAATAGGCTTTTTCAACTTTGGTGCATATCTCAGGCATTCTTAGGAATATTGGCACTAAATTTGCAACATAGGGTTATTGGGACTCCTCCTCATGAATGCAGCCACTGTCATGCATTATTCAGTCCCAAAAGGTGATTCGCAGTCACTATGTGGAATCTCCTTTCGGGACTGATTATTGAAATAACAGTGCCACTGTTCATAAGGTGGGCTGTCTACAAACCTATGTTGCAAATTAGGTGCCAAAATTCCCAAGAATGCCTGAGATATGCCCCAAAGTTGAAAAAACCCTGTAACTTCACAAATTTGTAATATTTTCACTCCAGATTTTCACCATTGGCATTTTTCCACACCTCCTTATGAATAGTACAGCTGTCATTGTACACATCCTGGCTGAAATGTGTTTTCGCACTTCCGGCGCAGAACAGTGCGGTCGCTGTGGGAAATCAGTTTTCAGAACCAATTAAGAAAATGACAGTGATACTGTTCATGAGCAGAGGTCCTAAATGCCTATGTTGAAAATTTGGTGATGAACGCCATAAAATGACTGTGTTACGAGCATGCATTGCGCAGTTTCCACGCACCCTTGTAACTTCGTGAATTTGTAATATTTTCACACCAGATTTTCAACACTGGCATTTTTCACACCTCCTTATGAACAGTACAGCTGTAATTTTTCAAATCCTGGCCAAAATGTGTTTTCGCACTTCCGGCGCAGAATAGCGCGGTCACTGTGGGAAATCAGTGTTTCAAACAACATGAAGTCTTCCTGTATTCTGACTATTGCAGTGATATCCAACCTGTGAACTGCCCCGGAGATGAAAGAGTTAACTTTCCATGCAAGGCATGGAACGCTGAGCTCGAGCTCGGTTGAGACTCTGTCTGTTGTTGTTTGAACCCAAACCACCAGATTCGCCTCACTGAACAGTAGCTCCGGAGATTTCTCCTTTGCTCGGTTCAATTTAGTCGTTAAAATGTCGTTTTCCTCGGTTTCAACCGAATTTATTCCATCTAACCTGTCGGTTCAGTCTCTGTCTGTGGTACCGTGAGTACTAGAAAGGTTTATTATTGTTAGCTTCTGTGTGGAACTTGTAAACGTCGGATCGGTTTAGTTTGAACCGATCGGGTTTGTTAAAAAAGTTTGTTCTGCTTTTTAGAGTGTAGTACCCGATCCTTATCGGTTCTAAAAAAAACGGATTTCATTTCGTCTTTTTCCACGACCCGTAACACTGTCAGGAACCGATAAGGGTGTCTTGCCTGGCAGATTGCCGAAAAAAGGGTAAGTTTGGTTAGGACTGGCCATGTCTGAGAAACCCAAGAGAAAAACTGGGCCCACTGGGTTTCAACACTGTAGTGTGTGTGGGGAAGCCTTTGCTAAGGCTGACCCCCACACCACCTGTGTTTATTGTCTGGGGTTTGACCACCTCGATTCAGACTGCCAGATTTGCAAAAGTTTTCCCACAGCTACCCTGGAAAAGAGAGTAGGTAGGCTGAGGGAAAAGGAGGCCAAAAAGTCCACTGACCCAGATGGCCAGCCCAGTTCGGTGACCAGGGCGAAACTTCTTCGGGCACAAGGAGAACCGACTCTAAGGAGTCGGTCCCAGTTACAAGAAAAGAAGGGATAAGTCAACTGGTTTGGATCCACAAGTTCTTTCTCCGACCGCTGATGAAATAGCCAAAGCGATAAGGATTGTTCAGTCGCTAACTCTGGTTCCGACCGAACCGGCACCATCGGTTAGGGGCTCGGTTTGGTCAGTTCCCCGGTTCCGGATTATAATTTAGAGGATTTTTATGAACCGGAGGAGGAGGAAGGAGAGTATGAGGATAGTGATGGTGATTATGAAAGTCTGGATGTGCCCATTGACCCGGACATCTCTCCAGACAGACCTTCAGAGGTTTCTCCTCCTAGGCTTTCTGCATTCCTTCCCACTTTATGTTTTACAAAAGTGGCTGAAACTCTTCAGCTTCCTATGGAGGATGCAGTAGAGGATCAGGAGGAGCCTGATTATGTTGAGATGGTGGACATCCCAGAGTCCAGGAGGCTGTCTATTCCCCTCCATAAGTCTTTTGGGAAACAGACATTTAAAATTTTAAAGACTCCTAATTCTATACCCCCTGTGGACAGAAGAATGGACAAGAGGTATACTCTTTCAGGCTCGGATACGGAGTTCCTTTCCCAGCAATGCAGCCATGTTGGAGTAGTGCAGGCTGCAGCCTGTGATAAGGCAAATATACCCTTGGCTTCACACACCCCAGATAAGGACTGCAGGGGGATTGATGCCATGGCAAAGAAACAGTACATGGAAGCATCTTTGGGACTCAGGCAGGCTAATTATATGGCCTACACAGCTAGATACCAGAAGTCTAGATGGGACACTGTGATGGCTCTAGCTAAACAGGTCCCTGGCCAGCTTGCCAAGAAGCTGGAGCAGGTGGCTGCAGATGGTATTGAGGCATCCAAGGTGCAGTTTCATGCTGCTGTGGACTCAATGATGTTTCATCTAGAGTCATGGCTACATCTGTGGCCCTTCATAGGATGGCTTGGCTCAGATGTACTAGCCTGTCTCAGGATACCCAGACTAAGGCCATGGATTTTCCTGTTGTGGGTAATTCTCTGTTTGGGGAGCAGACAGAGAACTACCTGAAGAAAATGGATGAGTACAGGACCACCTATAGGAGTGCTCAGACCAAGGAAAGGCAAGCCACTCCCCAGAGGCAGCATTCCAGGGGCAGGGGCAGGCCTTTACATAGGCCTTTCTACCAAGCCCAGGTCTCCTCTTCCACCTTTGCCCAGAGGGGGTTCTTCAGAGGGAGAGGCAGATGGGGTACAAGCAGGCCTGCTACCACCCCTCAACCTAAAGCCCCTGCCAAACAGACACCCTGATGGGTTTGCCCAGGCCGATTCTCCACTACCCATAGGGGGCAGGCTGGCTTACTTTGTCCTGGACTGGATGTCTTTAACATCAGACAAATGAGTCCTGGAAGTAGTAAGCCAGGACCGGTTCTCAACTTCAAACAATTTCCCAAGATGAGAACCTGGTCCTTTCCACCTGCAAATCCTTCAGAGGCCCTTGCCTTAGAGGCAGAGGTCTCTTCCTCTTGGCTCTGAGAGCCATAGAAAGGGTTCCATCCATACACAAGGAAAAGGATTGTACTCAGGTACTTCCTAACTCCCAAAAGACAGGAGAATGGTGGACCATCCTGGATCTCAGATATTTAAACAGGCACCTTTTAAAGTCAAAGTTCAAAATAGTGACTCTGGGAATAATTCTCCCTCTCTAAGGCCAGGGGACTGGCTAGTTTCCTGGACCTCAAGGATGCCTATTTCCACATTCTCATCAGATACTCCCACAGAAAGTGCCTCAGGTTCGAGTTGCCCTCAGGCCACTATCAATTCAGAACAATGCCCTTTGGCCTAACATCAGCTCCAAGGGTGTTCACAAAATGCCTGGCAGTAGTGGTTTCTTTCCTAAGGAGACAAAGATCTCCATCTTTCCATACCTGGATGACTGGCTCATAGTGGGTCAGTCTCTAGACCAAGTCAAGTCACACCTACAGATAACTCAGCAACTGCTCACTTCTCTAGGATTCCTTCTGAATCTTTCAAAGTCAGTTCTAGAGCCAGTGCAGCTCCTCACCTTCATAGGGGCAGAGCTGGATACAATAAGGGCAAGAGGCTTCCTTCCCCTGGATAGGGCAAGGACCCTTGTTACACTGGCCTCTTCATTCACCCTCTAGGCGTCTTGACCAGCAAGGCATTTTCTGCAGCTTCTGGGCCTCATGGCTGCCTCTACAGCAGTGGTCCAAGGAGCAAGATTTCAGATGAGGGACATTCAGTTCCACTTAAGAGCCCTCTGGTCCCAGAGAAAGGATTCTCTGACCAAGCTAATCCCAATGACTCAAACCCTGATCCAGACTTTGCAATGGTGGCAGGATCAGGACAACCTAAGGCAAGGAGTTCCCTTTGTCACTCAATCTCATTCTCTAATCCTTACCACAGATGCCTCCCTCTTGGGCTGGGGAGCCCACTTGGGGGATCTGACCACCCAAGGGTTGTGGTCACGTCAAGAATCTCTGCTTCACATCAATCTCTTAGAACTCAGAGCAGTGTTTCTAGCACTTCAAGTTTTTTCCAAGTCTGTTCAGAACAAAGTAGTTCAGATCAGGACAGACAATACCACCACAATGTGGTACATCAACAAGCAAGGGGGCACTTGGTCTATGGCTTTGTGCACAGAGGCAATGAAGTTGTGGTCTCTGGCCTATTCCCTGAATACCTCCCTGATAGCAGTGCACCTCCCAGGGAAGAACAATGTCCTGGCAGATGCTCTCAGCAGGATATCTCAGGGCCATCACGAATGGTCCCTAGATCCCCTGATTTTGAAGGTGATCTTCTCCAGATGGGGCACCCCACAGATAGATCTTTTTGCAGCCCCAGGCAATCACCAACTTCCTCTTTTTTGCTTCAGGCCCCTAGTGTTGGGCTCAGTCCCCCTGGATGCCATAGTTCTCAATTGGGAAGGGAAATTCCTGTATGCTTCCCCCCTTCCCTCTCCTGTTCAAGGTACTAGTCAAAATCAGGTCTCAACCCTGCAAAGTGATTCTGATTGCTCCAGACTGTGCCAGACAGCCCTGGTATGCTCTCTTGCTGTCCTTAGCAGTCCATCTTCTCCTGTCTCTTCCCAGGAATTACAACCTGCTAACATGTTCTCAGGGGAGGGTTTGGTATCCGAATCTCAAATCTCTCAATCTCAAGGCCTGGCTCTTGAAGAGTTAGAGTTTGCTGATTTGCATCTCTCTCAAGGTGTTCTGGATATTTTAAAGGCTTCTTGAAAGCCTTCCACCAGAAAGACTTACAACTCCAAATGGAAAAGGTTTACTATTTGGTGCTCTGGGAAGCATATTTCTCCAGAGTCTGCTGGGTTGCCTACAGTCCTTGACTATATGGTTCATCTCAATAGCTTGGGACTCAGACCAGCTACACTTAGAGTGCATCTGGCAGCTGACTCTGCCTTCTTGTCAGCAGGCAAGCACTCTTTCCTTTCAGCTCACCTGTATTCTGTAAATTCTTCAAGGGATTTCTGCATACCAATCCTCCCTTCAGGGACCCTGCCCCTGCTTGGGACCTTAATGTTTGCATTGCTCAGCTTATGCAACCCCCTTTTGAGCCTTTGTCCTCAGCAGAGCTTAACTACTTGACTTGGAAAACTGTGTTCTTGGTAGCCATTACTTCTGCGAGACGCATAAGTGAGTTACAGGTCCTGTCAGTGGAGCCTGATTTTATCTCTTTCCATAGAGATAAGGTGGTCCTCAGGACTAATAGAAAGTTTTTGCCTAAGGTGGTTTCAGATTTCCACCTTAACCAGTCTATGTCTCTTCCTGTTTTCTTCACTGACCATTCCTCCTCTGGGAAGAGGAGGCTGCGCAGCCTGGATGTGAAAAGGGCCCTTAGCTACTACATAAAGTGCACCAAGGGTCACAGGTTTGACTCCCTCCAACTGCTCCTCACTTATGATGAGGTTGGTAAGGGAAATCCTGCCACTAAGAGATCTATTGCCAGGTGGATTGTCTCTTGTATACAATTTTGCTATGAAAAATTAGGTAGGATCCCACCCTCAGGCCTGAGAGCTTACTCTACCAGAGGTACAGCTGCTTCCCTAGCTGCTGCCAGGGATAGTCCTATCTTAGAGATTTGTCAAGCAGCCACCTGGAAAACAGATACTTTCACCAAGCATTACTCCCTGGATATCCAGGCTAGAGTGATGCTTGGTTGGTACAGCAGTGCTACAGAGACTGTTTCCAATAGGTTCTGTCCCTCCTCCATGGAGGTACTGCTTGGTAGTCTGCAATAGTCAGAATACAGCAAGACTTCATGTTGTTTGAAGAAAAAATTACTCACCTTAGTAATGCTGTTTCTTTTAATGGAGTCTTGCTGTATTCTGACCTCTCCCCCGCCTCCCATCTCAGAACCTGGGTTTTGGGATGTGGGTGGGCAGGAACAGTGTTGGCACCCTAGAAGCGCCCCCCCCTTTTTCTCACCCTCTTATTTTTGGGTATGTGTTGTGTTTTGTGTTTTTTGTGTTTCCTGACTTGAGTCTTTGCCTTGGAACCAAAAAACCTTTTTATTAGATTTAGTTGCCAGTTGGCTAGTGTAATAATAATAATAATAATAATTTTATTTATATAGCACCTTTCAAAATATCAAGGTGCTGAACAACTTAAAACAATTCAAACACTACATAAACAAACGTACATAAAATCAGCATACAACAAGATAAAATATATGATAATAAAATCCAAGCATTAATAAATAACTAATTATCTAAAAAAGCCATGCTCCACAAGTAAGTTTTCAAATCCTTTTTAAAGAGTTCCACGGAGGTGCACTGCCGTAACCGACATGGTAGAGAGTTCCAAAGAGTGGGTGTAGCATATGAAAATGCTCTGCTGCCAGAAGATTTCAAGCTCACTCTTGGGATCTCTAACAACCCCATGTCTGCCGAGTGGAGTGATCGGTCAGGGCAATAAGGCACCAGGAGGTCTTTCAGATAGGCTGGACCCTGGTCGTGAAGGGCTTTGAAAGTCAGCAAAATGACTTTAAAGGTGATCCGCCACCGCACAGGCAGCCAGTGCAGTTCGCGCAGCACGGGAGTAATATGACAGAACCGACTTGTCCCAGTCAAAACCCGGGCTGCAGCGATTCTGCACCAGCTGCAGGCGACGGATTTCAACCCCAGAAAGCCCAAAGTACAGGGCGTTGCAATAGTCTAAGCGTGAAGATACAAAAGCATGAACCAAAGTAGGCAGGAGTCAAACGGAACAAGATGCTTCACCCTGGCAATATTCCTGAGATGATAAAGGAAGTCTTGACAACAGCTGACACCTGAGCTTTGAGAGTCAGCCTATCGTCAGAATGAATCCAAGGCACATGCACCTGCTCTGAGGATGGCAAAGATACTCCACCAAGGATAATTCCAGGTGGAGCACCGATATCCGCCTCACCACCTGACCACCAGGATCCACTACCAGCACCTCTGTTTTCTCCGAGTTCAACTTTAGCCAACTAGAATCCATCCAGTCTTGGATCTCCCTCAGACAGTTGTTAAACACTGA
This sequence comes from Neoceratodus forsteri, assembly GCA_016271365.2. Taxonomy (NCBI): domain Eukaryota; kingdom Metazoa; phylum Chordata; order Ceratodontiformes; family Ceratodontidae; genus Neoceratodus; species Neoceratodus forsteri. Next base: position 143,337,529 of record CM028132.1, read on the forward strand.
GAGAGCTCCATCCTGGTCGGGTGCAAAAGACAGATAGAGCTGGGTGTCATCCGCATAGCAGTGAAACCTCAGCCCATATCGTCTAATGATACCTCCGAGGGGCAGCATATACACTGCAAACAACATGGGCAACAGCACGGATCCCTGGGGCACTCCACACAACAGAGGGATTGGGTCAGAGGAAAAAATCCCCGACACAACTCTCTGCGATCTCCCTGTAAGGAATGACGTGAACCATTGCAAAACGGTTCCAGACATCCCACAAATTTGCCCCAGGCGAGCTAATAGCACCATGTGGTCCACTGTGTCAAAGGCTGCAGAGAGATCAAGAAGAACAAGAATGGAACGTCTCTTCTGATCCCTCGCCATCAGAAGATCATTTAACCTCAACCAGCGCAGTCTTGGTGCTATGTCTTTTACAGAAGCCCAACTGGAAGGATTCAGAGACATTATGGATGGTTAAATGGTCATCCAGTTGAACTGCTATGACCTTCTCGATAACCTTCCCAATAAAGGGAGGTTAGAGATAGGTCGATAACTAGAATAAGAGTCCGGGTCCAAGGAAGCTTTCAAGAGGAGGAGTTACCACAGCCTCTTTCAAGAAGCAGGAAACTCACCTAATTCCAAGGAGCACCAGACTATTTGCGCCAGGACCGACCAATGATGTCCAAACAACCCAAAATGAGGGGATCGGACGGGATCCAAGCCACAACTTGTGGGCGATAGAATGGATGATCCTCATAATGTCCACGAACTCAGGTCGTCGAAAGGAACTCCAGGAGAAATGAGGCACTGTCATCTCATGCTGTCCAAAAGCTTCACCCATAGAGCTTACCGACCCAGGTTCTTCCTGATGTCGGCCACTTTAGTTGCAAAGTATCGAGCAAGCTCGTCGCACTCTGCTCATGAAAAAGCTTTCGAACATGCAGGCAGGCTGGGTTGCACAGTCTGTCTACAGTTTGGAACAGCTGAGCCAGTCGATTTTGAGCAACTGCAATCTCCCTGGACAGGAATTCTGCCTTCTTATGGGTGATTGCAGATTGATAGTTAACATAATGTTCCATCAATCTAGAGTGGTCGGCATCAAGGGCGGACCTGCGCCAGAGACGCTCTAACCTTCACACTGTCTCCTCATCTCCCTCAGGGTCCCATCGAACCATGGGGCTCCGGGGTGAAGGGATCGGGGGCACTCACGAACAAGAGCAATAGAATCCAGAGCCGTCATGACGGCCTTATTATAGGCCAGCACCAATGCTTCTGGACCATTGCTCACCGAACCAAGGATGAGAGGTCAAGGACCGCCGCTAGAACTTGTGGAGTAATATTCCATAATGGGCGGTACCTGACCATCTCCACAGGGCTGGTCTTCTAGGGGTGCAAAATTGAACCTCATGATGTGGTGATCAGACCAGGCGACTGGTTCCACCCCATGTCGAATGCGTTGATCCCTAGAAGGAAGACTAGATCTAAAGAGTGTCCAGATTTGTGCGTAGCAGTGGAAACCACCTGTGTAAGGCCCAAAGAAGACATCAATTGGAGGAAGTCATTACCCAAATTTGAGAGTTCATCGTCGACCAGGCGTTGAAGTCACCCAGGACCATCAACCCACACTCAAATACATGCTCACGAGGAAGTCTGCTACTTCCTGTAAGAAACGCCTCCCATCTCCGGTGGACGGTAGATGAGGACGATTCAACGCCTACACCTGCTACGACTGTACACTCAAAAGACCCAGTCTCACCAACTACACATTCGTGAGACCCAATTCCGTCTTAGAAACAGACTGCAACCCCCGCCCCTGCGGTCAGTCCAATCTTAGGCGGTGTATCACGGTACCTGGCTGGAATCATGGCCTCAAGGTGGGGCCAGAACTTTCATCCAGCCAGGTCTCGGTGATGCAGGCTCAGGTCAACCCGAACCAACAAGATCGGCAATAATAGCAGTCTTATTCCTAACAGACCTGGCATTGCATAACACCGCCCGAGTTGGACAAACTTCAGGGGTTGTCAAGCCTATCTGCCCACTAATTTCTGTGGTGCCCTTGGGTATGGCTACCAGACAGGGAGAACCTCGATCTGGATTCCATTTCGCCCCAGGGCGCCTCCTGGACCTGACTACCCCGATACGATGGCCCTCTCATTCATCCACCCCTGTTCGACAACCCCCCACGAACAATACCCAGAGCTCTACAGCACTGGTAGGTGTCAAAATGAAGAGGAGGAGTGACAAAGGGGTGGAGGGCGCGTAGCGAGGAGGATGAATAGTGCACCACCATGGGAGCTACAGGCCAGCACATGTTGCAGCTTAAATAAGATAAACCAAAACCCACAACGAAACTAATTAACAATCAATTTAACAAAATCATAAATATAACCTTAAAAAAAAAAAAGTCTAAACCTAAGCTGTTACCCCCGTGACATTTACAGTTTCCACACAGGACGCCTAGTGAGTTAGCTCAGTAAAGATCTGGTGGTTTGGGTTCAAACAACAACAGACAGAGTCTCAACCGAGCTCGAGCTCAGCGTTCCATGCCTTGCATGGAGAGTTAACTCTTTCCTCTCCGGGGCAGTTCAAAGGTTGGATATCACTGCAATAGTCAGAATACAGCAAGACTCCATTAGAAGAAACAACATTACTAAGGTGAGTAATTTTTTCTTGGAACAGATTAAGATAGAGCGAGTGAGAGAGGGGGGAAGTGAGCAAGCTCAGCTGAGCTCTGTCAGGACTGCTGCAGATTTCTTTGTCGGCAGAAAAAGGCACCAATGCAGGCAGGAGCCCAGTACAAAAGGGCAGCCTGTGGCGCCGGGAGAAACAGAACAAGCGAGTGAGAGAAGGGGAGTGAGGGAGCTCAACAGAGCTCTGTCAGGACTGCTGCAGATTTCTTTGTGGGCAGAAAAAGGCACCAATACAGGCAAGAGTCCAGTACAAAAGGGCAGCCTGCAGTGCCGGGAGAAAGTGAATGAGCGAGTGAGGGAGGGAGAGCGAGCGAGCTCTATGGAGCTCTGTATGGACTGCTGCGGATTTCTTTGTGGGCAGGAAAAGGTGCCAACGCAGGCTGGAGCCCAGTACAAAAGGGCAGCCTGCAGCACCAGGAGAAACAGAATGAGCTAGTGAGAGACGGGGAATGAGGGAGCTCAACGGAGCTCTGTTGGGACAGCTGTGAACTTCTTTATGGGCAGAAAAAGGTGCAAATGCAGGCAGGGCCCAGGACAAAGGGCAGCCTGCGCGCTGGGAGAAATAGAATGAGCGTGAGAGAGGGGGAGGAGCAAGCTCAATGGAGCTCTGCTGGGACTTTAGAGTTGCCCACCTCCCACCCAGGGCCCTCTGTGGTCCTATATTACAGCAGGGTCATTAAAGCAGGGTCTCTGGGTGAGACAAAGCAAATATTGATACTTTTAGGATTGCTGTTCTAATACAGATTTAATTATTCTGTTTTTTCTCTAACTGAGCTATACTGTTAGGATTGCTGAAATAATGCATATTTATTTGTTCTGTTTATTTCTCTAACTGAGCTGAGTAATACTTGGAGTGCAATAGATTTCTAACTGGGCTAAGCGAAACTGTATGAGAGCTGAGAACAAAAAGTATGGTAGCTGAGGGTGAAACAATGGACAAGGAGGCTTTAGGATTGCTACAGTAATGCAGCATCTAACAGATGAGATTTAAAACTGAATTAACCCAGTCAGCAAGGGGGCAGTAGGAGGACTAGTGTGGGGGGGACCAGGAATTTGATTAAATAGGGGCCTAACAGTTAGTAGGGTATAGAAACTGGGAGTAAGAGCCTGTAACATAAGATGGGGCCAAACTGGGGCAGGTGCCACATGTCAATAGGGCAGGCATCTTTGGAAGGGTGGTGGGGTGTACAGGGTGTGGGTCCGCCATGATCCTGGACTGGGCTTGGAGGATGGGGGGTGTATGGTCTGTAGACGACTAGCTAGTTTGAGTGAGGAACTGTGGAGGTTAGGGAGGAGTCTAAGTGTCAGGGCAGATGAGTATGGTAGGTATCCTGGCTGGGGGGGGAATATGGGATGGCAAGGGGGGACAGCGAAGAACAACTAGGGACTGAAATCGACCCCAGTATCAGAGGCACTAGCAGAAAAGAGAGGAGAAGGGAGGGGGTGCCTGAGGCTAGGGGGGCCTCCTGATGGGGGAAGAAGAGACCACAAGGAATACCAGGAGAGAGAGCAGATGGCTGCGGGTAGGGAAGGACCAGGGGTGGGACCAGGGATGGCATGGAAGGAAACGAGTAGGAGGGAACTGATAGGCAGAAGAGATGAAGGAGGGGTATCAACTAGGAATAGATTCGAGCCTGTGCTATGGGAGAGAGAGAGGGAGAGCAGGAACATATTAAAAGAGGGGAGAACAACCAGAGCATGAGAGGGATGGCAACAGGTAGGGGAAGAGATAGCGAGGACAAAAGGGTAGAAGGGGCTAATAAGGAAGGAGGGGGTGGTGACTGGAGGAGAGAAGGCTATGGGAAGAGGGAAGGATGGGAAGGGCATCTCTATCGGGGTAGAAGGGAATGGGGGCTTTAAATTGACAACAGTGGGGATAGGAGAGGGGTTGGAAATCAGCTGGACAGGAGGGGAGGTGGACATGGAAAGCCCAGTGGGAAGTAGTCAGGCTGGGAAGGGGTTCAATGGGGATGGGAGGAATAACGAAGAGAAAAGGGGTGAGGTGGAAGTAGGGGGTACTGATACAGAAGTCACAGAGGGTGCAGCTGGCGGGGTAAGGGGCAGGGAAGAACAAATACTGGGATGGTGGAAGGGCATTAAAAGGGAAAGGGCTTATTGGACGGGGGGTACTCGTCCTGGGGGATTCTATACTGAAAGTAGTGAGATGGGGCAGAAGGGGGAAAGGCACAGCTGTATTTGGGTTGAAGCTATCCCCAGGTTGACTGCAGGAGGGTCAGGGCAGATACTACTCAAGTGTGCAGCGAGAGGGAGGAAGAAACCTCATTTAGTGTTGCATGTGGTTACAAACGACTTGGCGGGGGAGACTGTGGAAGTTGTGAGGGGTAGGTTTGAGTAGTTATGCAGGCAGTGTGAGGGGTTGGGGAGTTGGTAGGATTCTCAGAGGTACTCCCGGTACCATGTGCAAACATGGGTATGAAGGGTAGGATTGAGGAGTTCAACGAGTGGCTGAGGGATTGGTGCCACACCAAAAATTATGGGTTAGTGACTAACTGGGGTAGAGTCTGTGAGAATAGTGACTTGTACGCTGTGGACAGGCTACACTTAAGCAGGAAGGGGTTGGGAGTATTAAAGGCAGGATTAGAAGGATATATTTCTACTAAGGTGGATTTAAACTCATTGGGGAGGGGGGTGGCCAAAAGACTGAGGTTGGTAGAAAGATCTGGACAGGGGAGCCTAATGAGCTCACCCTAGGATATAGGTAAAGGTGGAGGCGCAGTAACCCTGGGAGGGGGGGCAGAGTGGTCTGAGGTAATACAGAAGGCACCACCACCCAGTAAGAATAAGGAGGAGAAAGGGGTGGACTACCAGGAGAGGGAGACAGGCCAAGGAGGAGAAAAGTGAGGAGAAGGAGGGGTACAGGTGGAAGGTGGTCTCTCTCAACGCAAGAAGCCTGGGGAACAAAACTGCAGAGCTTCAGGTGCTCCTTTCAGAGGGGAAGGTGGACATTGCTGTATTGCCAGAGACTTGGGCCACAGAGTACCATGATTGGGACTTGGCAATCCTGGAATACGGGATATACAGGAGGGACGGGGTGGTTTGAAGGGGGGGTGCACTTTATGTGAGGGAAGGGATTAAATGCGTAAGGGACGAAGGAGAAGAGGAGAGGACAGAGGTGCTTTGGGTGCAGCTTCTGGACTCCAAGGGCAGAAAGCTGAGGCTGGGAGTGGTGTACAGACCACCAGCTCAATTCGGAGAACTGGATGGGGAGTTGGCAGAGCAGATAAGGAGAGTGTGTAGAAGGGAGAGTGTGGTGATAGTGGGGGATTTTAACCTACCATGGGTAGACTGGAGCACTCCAGCCACTAGCAGTACCAGGGAGCAGGTGTTCCTTGATGCATTCCAGGATGGCCTTCTGATGCAATTGGTAAGTGAGTCTACAAGACTTGGTAGCACTCTGGACCTAGTACTGACAAATGGGAGGCCGTGACGGAGGTAAGGGTGGAGAACCCACTAGCAGGTAGCGACACTAAACAGTGTGGCTCGTTGTCGCAGCTGGGCAGGAGACAGGAGGCAGGAACACTAAGGTGGTGGACTTTATTAGGGTGGACTTTGGGAGGATGGGAGCAATACTGCAAGGGAGGCTCCAGGATATAAGTCCGGGAATGGATGCAGAACAAAAATGGAGAGTCATAAAGACTGGGCAACAGAGGCCAGTAGCCTGCACCAGAGCTAGGAGTAAGAATAGCACAGCTAAGAAACCATGCTGGCTGAACAAGGAAGTGCTGCAAGGAGTGAGGGCAAAGATGGCTGCATACTGGAAGTACAGGAGAACAGGGAAAGGAGAGGATAAGGAGGCTTTCAGGAGTTGGTTAAGGGAGGTTGCCAGGAGGGTGAAAGAAATCTAAGGTCTCCTTTCAATTAAGGTCAGCACAGGGCATAAAGGGAGGGGGAAAAGGACTTTTTTAGGTATGCCAGAGAAAAGAGGAAGTGCAAGGAACATATTGTGAATATAGAGTGGGGAGGGGGTTGGGTGGAAAAGGGGGAGGAGCAAGTGGAAATTCTAAATGAGTACTTCTGCTCCATTTTCACTAAGGAGAGGGAAGGTCCACTACCAGCATGGGCTGGGGTGGGGAACAGGGGAGGAGGTGATTGATCAAAGTGATCACAGGGAGGAGGGTGCTAGAGGGCTGAGGCAGTAAGGGTGGATAAGGCACCAAGTCCCGACGCATCCACCCCAGGGTGCTGAGGAGATGGAGCTGTTGGCTGAGCCGCTGGTAGATCTGTTCAACACCTCCCAGGAAATGTGGGTGTGCCCCAGGACTGGAGGGTGGCCCATGTGATGCCCATACACAAGAGTGGGCCTAGGGAGGAGCCAGAAATTATCGGCTGGTAAGTCTCACATCCATAGTGGGTAGCTTATGGAGGCGATACTGAAGGAGAAGCTGGCAGCAATCCTAGAGAGTAATGGCCTCCAAGATGGGTGGCAACACGGGTTTGTCTCAGGGAGGTCTTGTCAAACCAACCTAATAGAGTATTATGACTGGGTGACAAGGGAATTGGACAGGGGCCACGCGGTACATGTCCTGTACTTGGACTTCAGTAAGGCCTTTGATACAGTGCCTCATGGAAGACTGGGGAGGAAGATGATGGCAGTGGGGGTGGGAAAAAAGCTGGCTAAATGGATAGAGAACTGGTTACAGGGGAGGGTGCAGAGGGTGGTGGTGTTGGGGGAGCTCTCGGGACCCAGAGCAGTGACAAGTGGGGTGCCACAGGGGTCAGTGCTGGGCCCGGTGCTATTTGGGCTCTTTATCTCTGATATAGCACACAGAGTGGGGAGCAGGGTTAGTCTGTTTGCAGATTATATCAAATTGGGACGGTGGTGGACGAAGAGGATGGATGGGAAAAACTGCAGGGGGACCTAACCAAACTAGAGACATGGTCAGTGGAGTGGCAGATAGGATTCAACGCAAAGAAGTGTAAGGCAATTCACTCGGGCCAAGAACCAGAAGAGGGGCTATTGGTTGGGGATCACAGAGGAGGAGAAGGACCTAGGGTGTTGGTAATCAGGAGCATGAACAACTCGGCCCAGTGCAGGAGAGTAGCAGCAAAGGCAAATAGGATGCTGGATGCATTGCAAGGGGTTCTCATCCAGACACAGGGATGTGAGCCTACCTCTACAGATCATTGATCAGACTGCACCTAGAGTACTGTGTGCAATACTGGAGGCCATACCTGAGGAGAGATATAAAGTTACTGGAGGAGATGCAAGGAGGGCAAACAAAATGTTAAAGGGGATGGAAGGAAAGGAATATGAAGTTAGGCTGAAGGAGCTGAACATGTACACACTGGAGAAGAGAGAGATGGGGGATGACTGAAGCATTTAAATATCTGAGGGGGTAAATAAACCTAGCACCGAGGGGGTGTTTAAACTGAGGAGTGGAAGAGAGATGAGGGGGGCATGGACTAAGGTTGGAAGAGGGACGTTTCAAGGGGGAAATGAGGAGGCACTACTTCTCTGACAGGGTGGTGTCTAGTTGGAATGCGCTGCCAGAGGGGGTGGTAACATGTAGGACAGTCAATAGCTTTAAGAAAGAGTGGGATAAAGCAAGAGGAAGAGTTGAGGGGGCAGGGGCTGGGACAAGCGGGGGAGGAACTGAGGGGGAGGAGGCTGGGGCAACTGCAATCTAGGGTGCTAGCTGCACACTCAGGCAGACTTGCATAGACCGATTGTTGTGTTCTGGTGATAGATTCATATGTTCGTATGTTCATATGTATGTTCGTATGTAAAATCACAGTGACTCTGTTCATGAGCAGAGGTCCTAAAATGCCTATATTGGAAATTTGGTGACAAATGTCCATAAAATGACTGTGTTACAAGCGTGCATTGTGCAATTTCCATGCACCCTCATAACTTCACAAATTTGTAGTATTTTCATTCCAGATTTTCAACATTGGCATTTTTTCAGACCTCCTTATGAACAGTACAGCTGTCATTTTTCACATCATGCCCCAAATTTGCATTTACACATCTGGCGCAGAATAGCGTGGTTGCTGTGGGAAATCAATGTTTGGGACGGTTTAAGAAAATCATAGTGACAGTCTTCATGAGCAGAGGTCACAACATGCCTATATTGAAAATTTGGTGAAATAATTCCACTAAATGACTGTGTTACACGCATGTGTTGCACAGTTTCCACGTGCACTCGGAAGTTTGAGCATTTTTAAAATTTTCACCACAGATTTTCAACATTGCCATCTCTTCACACCTCCATATGAATGGTACAGCTGTCATTCTTCACATCCTGCCCTATCTGTGTTTTCGTACATCTTGCACACAGTGGCACGGTCTCTGTGGAAACTCAAAGTTCGGGACACATTGACAAAATCACAGTGCCACTGTTCATGAGAAAGATCCCAAATGTTTCATGAGGTGGGGTCACAAAATGGCCTGGTTGAAAATCTGTAGTGCAAATACCAACAAACGCCCGGCATTAGGGTTTCTAACCATAACGCCCCACCCTGCACAGACTGACAGGCATCAGGGTGTGCCTTTTTTTAATCCAAATAGGTACTATTGCTTCCTGCTGAGACAGAAGGATTAATTAGTAAAATCTGTAGTTCTGACTTCTGTTTCTTGCTCTGCTAGGAGTTCTCCTCTTCCAGAAACAGCCAGAAGCTGCAATTGGAGACAGTTACTTTTGTACACCTGAGCTGCTAAGCCCCACCCCAATTAAATTTAATATCTGCTCTCAGTAAATTAAGCTAAAACTGCCAATTCCTCATAAAAAAACCTTTTTACTTAAATGAGACTCTCTTCTTCTAAAGTAGTATCTGTTTGCTTAATCCAGATAGGTACTACTCCTGCTGAGAAAGAAGTGATTAGTAAAAAATCTGTAGTTCTAGACTTCTGTTTCTTGCTCTGCAACCAGTTATCTTCTGCAAGAAACAACTGGAAGCTGTAATTGGAGAGAGCTGATTTTGCACAGCTAAACTGCTAAGCCACTCCCCCAATGAGATTCACTCTCTACTCTCAATAAATTAAGCTGTTACTACCCCTTCCTAAGAAAATAACACTTTTTTAACTTAAATGAGACCCTCTTCTTCTAACAAAGTAATGGTTTGCTTAATCCAAACAAGTACTACTTCTGCTGAAAAAGAATGGATTAATAAGTAAAAAATAAGTAATTTGGATATGTGCTTCTTGCTCAGCAAGCAGTTCTTCTGCCTGGAAATAACTGGAAGCAGTAATTGAGAGAGCTTCTTTTGTCACACCTAAGCTGCAAGTCCACATCCCCACCTTAGATACACTTCTGCTCTCAGTAACTAACTAAACTGCCCCTTCCTCAGAAAACAGCATTTTTTTGCTTAATGAGACCTCCTTCTTCTAATAAAGTATCTGTTTGCTTAATCCAATCAGGTACTACCCTGTTGAGACAGAAGTGATTAATTAGTAAAATCTGTATTTCTGGACTTTCTGTTTCTAGTTCTGCAACTAGTTCTCTATTTCCAGAACCAGCTGGAAGCTGTAACTGACACCGCTGCTTTGCAGGGTCAAGCTGCAAAGCTACCTTCAGATTCACTCACTGCTCATAGAAAATTAAGCCTGACACTGCCCCTTCCCAATGAAAAACCCTTTACTTAAATGAGACCACCTATTTCTAATAAAGTATCTGTTAGCTTAATCCAATAGGTTCTATCCTCATGGAAACAGAAGTGATTAATTAGTAAAAATCAGTATTCTGGACTTTGTTCTTCCTCTGCAATGAGTTCTCTTTTTCAGAATCAGCTGGAAGCTGTAATTGAGGCCACTGTTTTTGTACAAGTAAGTTGCTAAGCCACACCCCTATTTAGATCCACTTTCTATCACAGTAAATTAAACTGAAACTGCCCTTCCTCAGAAAAAACACCTTTACTTAAATGAGACCCTTCTTCTAATAAAGTATCCTTTGCTTAATCCAAACAGGTACTACTCCTGTTGAGACAGAAGTGATTAGTAAAAAATCTGTAGTTCTGGACTTCTGTTTCTTGCTCTGCAACCAGTTCTCTTCTACCAGAAACAGCCGTAAGCTGCAATTGGAGACAGCTGCTTTTGTACAAATAAGCTGCTAAGCCACACCAAAATTATATTCATATACTGCCCCAGCCGTCAGAAAAAGCACTTCTTTTTACTTGAATGAGACTCCATTCTTCTAAAAATGTATATGTTTGCTTAATCCAAACAGGTACTACTCCTGCTGAGATAGAAGTGATTAATTAGTAAAAATCTGTAGTTTCTGGACTTCTGTTTCTTGCTCTGCAACCAATCTCTTTTTGCTAGAAACAGCTACAAGCTGTACTGAGACAGCTGCTTTTGACATCTAAGCCAAGGCTCATTCCCAATTAGATTCACTCTCTCTTCAGTAAATTGCTGATACCGCCTTTCTCATAAAAAATGTTTCTTTACTTAAGTGAGACCATCTTCTTCTAACAAAGTATCTGTTTGCTTAATCCAAAAAGTACTACCTTGGACAGAAGAGATTAGTGAAAATCAGTAGTTCTGATTTCTTTCTTGTTGTGTGTAGCTGTTCTCTTTCGCCAGAAACAGCCGGAAGCTGCAGTTGGAGACAGCGTATTCGTACACCTTGGCTGCTAGGTTTCACACCCTCAATTAAATTGACTTCTGCTCCTCAGTAAACTGCCCTTCCTGAGAAAAAACACTTTTTGTTTTACTTAGAAGAGAGCCCTTTCTTTTAATCAAGAATCTGTTAGTTTCATCCAAACAGGTACTACTTTGCTGAGACAGAAGCTATTAATTATTAAAAATTCTGTAGTTCTGACTTCTGTTTCTTGCTCTGCAACCAGTTCTCTTCTTACAGAAACAGTCTGAAGCTGTAATTGGAGACCACTACTTTTGTACACCTAAGTCTATAAACCACACACCCAATTAGATTCACTCTCTGCTCTCTGTAAGTTAAACTGATATGGCCCTCTTCAGAAAAAACACTTTATTTTACTTAAATGAAACCCTCTTCTTCTAATAAAGTATCTTTTGTTTAATCCAGAGGTACTACCCTGCTGAGACAAAAGAATTATAAAATCTGTAGTTCTGGACTTCTGTTTCTTGCTCTGCAACCAGTTCTTTTCTTCCAGAAACAGCCAGAAGGTGTAATTGGAGACATCAGATTTTGTACAACAAAGCTGCTAAGCAACACCGCCAAGTAGATTTAATCTCTGCTCTCAGTAAATTAAGCAGATACTGCCCCTTCCTCAGAAAAAATAACTTGTTTTCTCAAATGAGTCAGCCTCCTTCTAACAAATTATCTGTTTGCTTAATCCAAACAGGTACTACTCCTGCTCAGACTGGAGCGATTAATTAGTAAAAAAAATCAGTAGTTCTGGACACTTGCTTTTTGGTCTGCAGCAGTTCTCTTCTGCCTGAAACAGCTGTGAAGCAGTAATTGGAGACAGCTAGTTTTGTACACCTAAGCTGCTAAGCCACACCCCAATGAGATTCCACCCTCTGCTCTCAGTAAATTCAGCTGAAACTGCCCTTCCTCAGATAAAGCACTATTTTTTATTGCTTAAATGAGACCCCTTCTTCTAATAGCATCAGTTTACTTAATCTAAACAAGTACTACTCTTGCTGAGACAGAAGCGATTAATTAGTAAACAATCTGTAGTTACGGACTTCTGTTTTTGCTCTGGTCAACCAGTTCTCTGTTCTTCCAGAACAGCCAGAAGCTGCAATTGAGACAGCCACCTTGTACACCTAAGCTGCTAAGCCACACCTCTGAGAGATTCACTCTGTTGCCTCAGTAAATGTAGCTGAAACTGCCCTTCCTCTGATAAAACACTATTTTTTTTCAAATGAGACCTCTTCTTCTAATAAAGTATCAGTTTTCTTAATCCAACCAGGTACTACTCCTGCTGGGAGACAGTGTTATTAATTAGTAAAAAATCTGTAGTTCTGAATTCTGTTCTTGCTCTGTAACCAGTTCTCCTTCCAGAAACAGCCAGAAGCTGCAATTGGAGACACCTACCTTTGTACACCTAAGCGTTGCTCCACCCCAATTAAATTTAATTTCTGCTCTCAGTAATTGGCTTAATACTGCCAACCCTCAGAAAACACTTTTTACTTCAATGAGACTCTTCTTCTAATAAAGTATGTTTTGCTTGTCCAGACAGGTACTACTCCTGCTGAGAAAGAAGTGATTAGTAAAAAATCTGTAGTTCTAGACTTCTGTTTCTTGCTCTGCAACCAATTATCTTCTGTCAGAAACAGCTGGAAGCTGTAATTGGAGAGAGCTCACTTTGTACAGCTAAGCTGCTAAGCCACACCCCCAATTAGATTCACTCTCTACTCTCAATAAATAAAGCTAATACTACCCCTTCCTCAGAAAATAACACTTTTTTTTACTTAAATGAGACCCTTCTTCTGACTCCAAGTATTGGTTTGTTTAATCCAAACAACACTACCTCTGCTTGAAAAGAATTACTAATTAGTAAAATAAGTGAGTTCTGAACATGCTTCTTGCTCTGCAAGCAGTTCCCTTCTGCCTGGAACAGCGAGGCTTGTGTAGTGAGAGCTTCTTTGCACACCTAAGCTGTAAGGCCACACCCCCAATTAGAAACACTCTGTGCTCTCAGTAAATTCAACTGAAACTGCCCCCTTCCTCAGAAAAACACCTTTTTTTTTGCTTAAATGAGACCTCCTTCTTCTAATAAAATATCTGTTTGCTTAATCCAATCAGGTACTACTCCTACCGAGACAGAAGTGATTAAATAGTAAAACATCTGTATTTCTGGACTTCTGTTTCTTGCTCTGCAACCATTTTTCTATTTCCAGAACCAGCTGGCAGCTGTAACTGGACACCGCTGCCTTTGTACAAGTAAGCTGCAAAGCCACTCCCCCTTCAGATTCACTCAATGCTCATAGATAATTAAGCTGACACTGCCCCCTTCCTAATGAAAAATAAACCTTTTTTTACTTAAATGAGACCGCCTACTTCTAATAAAGTTATACCTTAACTCCCTGCCCAGCGCTTGCCCTGGGAAAATTCTGCTGTACGCAGATGATACCGTCCTCTTTGCCACTGACTGTAAACCCTCTTCCCTCCAGGTTTCCCTACAAAGTGCTCTATAATGGCGCTTTTAGCTTGGCTTTAAAGAGCATAGATTGGTCAGTAACTTAAAAATCTAAAACCATGCCTTCGCCCACCTCAAAACAAATCTTCCAACTCCTCTCCGTATCCTCTCCAGCTCTAAACAACAACTGGAGCAAGTCCACCCTATAAGTATCTAGGATCTCATTTGACTCAGCCTCTCCTACCATACCTACATGAAGCTTCTGCTTCTGTAACCAATAGACTTGGTATCCCTCCTGTACTACAAAACTGTCTCCGATGTCCCTCCGCTTGCAGTTATATCCTCCATACTATCCCTGGTGGACTATGGCTACCTATCTACGGTGTGCTGCCAACATGACTGCCCTCAACAAAATCTGCCTCCTCCTAAATAAGGCATGCAGGCTAATCACTCAGTCCTCTAGGCTCACCTCATACCTGCCAACTTTATGACCTTGCAACAATGCTTGACCCGATGTAACACCTGCTTTTACCAAACGTGCCTCATCTCAAAACAACCTTACTTAGGACTTTCCTCCCGGGTTGATTCTCCTCCTCCTCCTAGCCCAGACCCTAGTCAGCACCAACCTCCTGCAAAGCCACCTTCCTGGTTCCTCGAGCTAGGACCTCACTTGACAGAGATCTTTCTGCCATAAAGCTCTTCTTGGTATTAACACTCTTCCTCGGGCAATCACTGAAATCCCCACCATCTCCACTTTCAAACTGCCTCAAAAGCGAGTTGCTCAGCAAGGCTGCTGCATCTGTGCTTAACGGATGCTCCAATCTCTCTGTCCTGGACAATGCCTCTGGGCAGCTCCGTCTCCTCATCTTCTTATTTCTAACAGCTAACTACTGCTATGATCCCGCGGCTCACTGTATCGCTATTGACAAGAACGAATCATGTTTGCATTCCTTATGCTGTTGTTGTGATGCCCAACTTATATGCTACTTGTTACCATATGGAGCAAACTCCATCTGTACTACTCCTGTATCATGCTCACGCTTTTAACTCCGATATCATGTGACCTGTTTTGGTTGTTTTATCGATTTACCTGTACTGTTCCTGTTTCATGCCTTATGTTCCTTGTTATCTGACACAGTTAACTGTTTGGTTGTTTTCATGCTGCAATGACATACCTGTATGTTGCTAAACCTGTATTTTACCATGTTTGATTATACCAGAACTTGTTTGTATTACTCTCATACCAATGTTTGCTGTACCTATGTGCCATTTATGCTTGTCTTTGTCTGTTTATGCTCTTCCTACTGGATGTATTCTGTTTGCTGTATTATCTGAATTATCTTCCATTGTTGATTTAGGTACTTTTGAAATGAGCCTCTGCCCTAAAGGTAGAACCTCATTGCAATATAAATAACAAAATAAAGTACTTGTTAGCTTAATCCAAACAGGTTCTACTCCTGCTGAAACAGAAGTGATTAATTAGTAAAAATCAGTAGTTCTGGACTTCTGTTTCTGCTCTGCAATGAGTTCTCTTGTTTCAGAATCAGCTGGAAGCTGTAATTGGAGGCCACTGCTTTTGTACAAGTAAGTTGCTGAGCCACACCCCATTTAGATCCACTCTCTGGTCACAGAAAATTAAACTGAAATTTCCCCCTTCCTCAGAAAAACACCTTTTTTGCTTAAATGAGACCTCCTTCTTCTAATAAAATATCTGTTTGCTTAATCCAATCAGGTACTACTCCTACTGAGACAGAAGTGATTAAATAGTGAAAAATCTGTATTTCTGGACTTCTGTTTCTTGCTCTGCAACCAGTTTTCTATTTCCAGAACCAGCTGGCAGCTGTAACTGGACACCGCTGCTTTTGTACAAGTAAGCTGCAAAGCCATTCCCCCTTCAGATTCGCTCACTGCTCATAGATAATTAAGCTGACACTGCCCCCTTCCTAATGAAAAAAAAACCTTTTTTTACTTAAATGAGACCCCCCTTCTTCTAAAAAAGTATCTGTTTGCTTAATCCAAACAGGTACTACTCCTGGTGAGAGAGAAATGATTAATCAGTGAAATGTCAGTACTTCTGGACCACTGTTTCTTGCTCTGCAAACAGTTCTCTTCTACCAGAAACAACTGGAAGCTGCAATTGGAGACAGCTGCTTTTGTACAAGTAAGCTGCTAGCCACACCAAAATTATATTCATATACTGCCCTTCCTCAGAAAATGCACTTCTTTTTACTTGAATGAGAACCATTCTTCTATTGATGTATATGTTTGCTTAATCCAAACAGGTACTACTTCCTGCTGAGATAGAAGTGATTAATTAGTAAAAATCTGTAGTTTTGGACTTGTTTCTTGCTCTGCAACCAATCCTTTTCTGCCTGAAACAGCCACAAGCTGTAATTGGAGACAGCTGCTTTTGGACACCTTAGCTGCTAAGCCACATCCCCAATTAGATCCACTCTCTTCTCACAGAAAATTAAGCTGATACTGCCCCTTTCTCAGAAAGAAATGCCTTGTTTTACTTAAGTGAGACCATCTTCTTCTAACAAAGTATCTGTTTGCTTAATCCAAACAAGTACTACTCCTGCTGGGACAGAAGTGA
Organism: Neoceratodus forsteri; assembly: GCA_016271365.2. NCBI lineage: Eukaryota > Metazoa > Chordata > Ceratodontiformes > Ceratodontidae > Neoceratodus > Neoceratodus forsteri. Next base: position 143,353,825 of record CM028132.1, read on the forward strand.
TTAGTGAAAATTGTAGAAGTTCTGGATTTCTTTCTGTTGTGTAGCCAGTTTCTTTTGCCAGAAACAGTTGAAGCTGGTAGTTGAGACAGCGGCATTCGTACACCTTAGCTGCTAAGCCACACCCCAATTAAATTGACTCTCTGCTCTCAGTAATCTACCCCTTCCTGAGAAAAAACACTTTTGTTTTACTTAAAAGAGATCCCCTTCTTCTAATAAAGAATCTGTCAGCTTCATCCAAATAGGTACTACTCTTGCTGAGACAGAAGTAATTAATTAGTAAAAAATTCTGTAGTTCTGGACTTCTGTTTCTTGCTCTGCTACCAGTTCTCTTCTTCCAGAAACAGTTGGAAGGTGTAATTGGAGACCACTACTTTTGTACACCTAAGTTGCTAAGCCACACACCCAATTAGATTCACTCACTGCTCTTCTTCAGAAAAAAAACACTTTTTTTTTACTTAAATGAAACCAAAAACCCCTTCTTCTAATAAAGTATCTTTTTTCTTAATCCAGGGGGGTACTACTCCTGCTGAGACAAAAGTAAATAGTAAAAAACCAATAGTTCTGGACTTCTGTTTCTTGCTCTGCAACCAGTTCTTTTCTACCAGAAGCAGCCAGAAGGTGTAATTGGAGACTACTGATTTTGTACAACAAAGCTGCTAAGCCACACCGCCAATTAGATTTAATCTCTGCTCTCAGTAAATTAAGCAGATACTGCCCCTTCCCCAGAAAAAAAAACCTTTTTTCTCAAATTAGTCAGCCTCTTTCTAACAAATTATCTGTTTGCTTAATCCAAACAGGTACTACTCCTGCTCAGATTGAAGCGATTAATTAGTAAAAAAAAACAGTAATTCTGGACACCTGCTTCTTGGTCTGCAAGCAGTTCACTTCTGACTGAAACAGCCAGAAGCAGTAATTGGAGACAGTTGGTTTTGTACACCTAAGCTGCTAAGCCACACCCCCAATGAGATTCACTCTCTGCTCTCAGTAAATTCAGCTGAAACTGCCCCTTCCTCAGAAAAAGCACTATTTTTTTTTGCTTAAATGAGACCCCCTTCTTCTAATAAAGTATCTGTTTTCTTAATCTAAACAAGTACTACTCCTGCTGAGACAGAAGCGATTAATTGGTAAAAAATCTGTAGTTCTGGACTTCTGTTTCTTGCTCTGCAACCAGTTCTCTTCTTCCAGAAACAGCCAGAAGCTGCAATTGGAGACAACTACCTTTGTACACCTAAGCTGCTAAGCCACACAAAAAATTAAATTCAGTCTCTGCTGTCAGCAAATTAAGATGATACTGTCAAGTCCTCAGAAAAAAAACACTTTTTTACTTAAATGAGACTCCTTCTTCTAATAAAGAATCTGTTTGCTTAATCCAGACAGGTACTACTCCTGCTGAGACAGAAGTGATTAGTAAAAAATCTGTAGTTCTGGACTTCTGTTTCTTGCTCTGCAACCAGTTATCTTCTGCCAGAAACAGCTGGAAGCTGTAATAGGAGAGAGCTGATTTTGTACAACTAAGCTGCTAAGCCACTCCCCCAATTAGATTCACTCTCTACTCTCAATAAATTAAGCTGATACTACCCCTTCCTCAGAAAAAACACTTTTTTTTTACTTAAATGAAACCAAAAACCCCTTCTTCTAATAAAGTATTGGTTTGCTTAATCCAAACAGGTACTACTTCTGCTGAAAAAGAATTGATTAATTAGTAAACAATCAGTAGTTCTGGACATGTGCTTCTTGCTCTGCAAGCAGTTCTCTTCTGCCTGGAACAGCCGGAAGTAGTAATTGGAGAGAGCTTATGTTGTACACCAATGCTGCAAGGCCACACCCCTAATTAGATTCACTCTCTGCTCTCAGTAAATTCAGCTTCCTCAGATAAAAGAAAATTTTTCTGTTTTTTTTTTTGCTTAAATGAGACCTCCTTCTTCTAATAAAGTATCTGTTTGCTTAATCCAATCAGGTGCTACTCCTGCTGAGACAGAAGTGATTAATTAGTAAAAAATCTGTATTTCTGTACTTCTGTTTCTTGCTCTGCATCCAGTTCTCTTCTTCCAGAAACAGCCGGAAGCTGTAATTGGAGAGAGCTGCTTTTGTACACCTATGCTGCAAGGCCACACCCCCAATTAGATTCACTCTCTGCTCTCAGTAAATTCAGCTGATACTGTCCCTTCCTCAGATAAAAGACAATTTTTCTGTTGTTTTTTTTTTGCTTAAATGAGACCTCCTTCTTCTAATAAAGTATATGTTTGCTTAATCCAATCAGGTACTATTCCTGCTGAGACAGAAGTGATTAATTAGTAAAAAATCTGTATTTCTGGACTTCTGTTCCTTGCTCTGCAACCAGTTCTTTTCTTTCAGAAACAGCCGGAAGCGGCAATTGTACACCATTGCTTTTGTACAAGTAAGCTGCAAAGCCACTCCCCCTTTAGATTCACTCTCTGCTCATAGAAGATTAAGCTGAAACTGCCCCCTTCCTAATGAAAAAAAACCTTTCTTTACTTAAATGAGACAACCTACTTCTAATAAAGTATCTGTTAGCTTAATCCAAACAGGTTCTACTCCAGCTAAAACAGAGGTGATTATTAGCAAAATATCAGTAGTTCTGGACTCTGTTTCTTGCTCTGCAATGAGTTCTCTTGTTCCAGAATCAGCTGGAAGCTGTAATTGGAAGCCACTGCTTTTGTACAAGTAAGTTGCTAAACCACACCCCCATTTAGATCCACTCTCTGATCACAGTAAATTAAACTGAAACTACCCCCTTCCTCAGAAAAACACCTTTTTTTTACTTAAATGAGACCCCCTTCTTCTAATAAAGTATCTCTTTGCTTAATCCAAACAGGTACTACTCCTGCTGAGAAAGAAGTGATTAATCAGTGAAAAGTCAGTAAGCTGCTAAGCCACACCAAAATTAGATTCATATACAGTCCCCTTCCTCAGAAAAGGGACTTCTTTTTACTTGAATGAGACCCCATTCTTCTAATAATGTATCTGTTTGCTTAATCCAAACAGGTACTACTCCTGCTGAGATAGAAGTGATTAATTAGTAAAAATAACTGTAGTTTTTGGACTTCTGTTTCTTGCTCTGCAACCAATCCTTTTCTACCAGAAACAGCCACAAGCTGTAATTGGAGACAGCTGCTTTTGGACACCTAAGCTGCTAAGCCACATCCCCAATTAGGTTCACTCTCTGTTCTCAGTAAATTAAGCTGAAATGGCCCCTTCCTCAGAAAAAAACACTTTTTTTTTACTTAAACGAGACCCCTTCTTCTAATAAAGTATCTCTTTGCTTAATGGAAAGAGGTACTATTCCGGCTGAGACAGAAGTGATTAATTAGTAAAAAATAAGTTTTCTGAACTTCTGTTTCTTGCTTTGCAACCAGTTCTCTTCTTCCAGAAACAGCGGAACTCTGGAATTGAGACAGCTGGTTTCTGTACACCTAACCTGCTAAGCCACACCCCAATTAAATTCACTCTCTGCTCTCAGTAAATTCAGCTGAAACTGCCCCTTCCTCTGAATTTTTTTTTACTTAATTGAGACCCCCTTCTTCTAATAAAGTATCTGTTTGTCAGGGACTGCTCATTTCCAGGTCGCATCTGGAGACGAGTGGTCCCTCACTCAATATGTCAACCTGATAAATCTCTTAAATAAAAATAAATAAATAAATGAACAAATCCAAGCAGTTACTACTCCTTCTGGGACAGAAGTTATTAATTAGTAAATAATCTGTAGTTCTGCACTTTTGTTTCTTGCTCTGAAACCAGTTCTCTTCTGCTAGAAACAGCTGGAAGCTTCAATTGGAGACAACTGTTTTCTACAAGTAAGCTGCTAAGCCACAAACCCAATTAGATTCTCTCTCTGCTCTCAGTAAATTAAGCTGAAACTGCCACCTTCCTCAGAAAAAAAAATTGTATCTTTTTATTTAAATGAGACTCTCTTCTTCTAATAAAGTATCTGTTTGCTTAATCCAAACAGGTTCTACTCCTGATGAGGCGCAAATGATCAACTGGTAAAAAATCTGTAGTTCTGTATTTCTGTTTCTTGCTCTGCAACCAGTTCTCTTCTTCCAGAAACAGCCGGAAGCTGTAATTGGAGATAGCTGCTTTTGTAAACCTAAGCTGCAAAGCCACACCCCCAATGAGATTCACACTCTGCTCTCAGTTAATTGGGCTGATGCTGCCCTTTCCTCAGAAAATACACTTTTTAACGTAAATGAGACCCCTTCTTATAACAAAGTATCTGTTTGCTTAATCCAAACAGGAACTACTGCTGAGACAGAAGTGATTAATTAGTAAAACATCAGTAGTTCTGGACTTCTGCTTCTTACTCTGCAACCAGTACTCTTCTGCAAGAAACAGCCATACGCTGAAATTGAAGACAGCTGCTTTTGTACACCTAAGCTGCTAAGCCACACCCCCATTTAGATTCACTCTCTGCTCTCACTAAATTAAGCTGCAACTGCCCATCCTCATAAAAAACTTTTTTTTACTTAAATGAAACCCCCTTCTTCTAATAAGGTTTCTGTTTGTATGGGACCGCACGTTTCCAGGTCGCATCTGGAAACGAATGGTCCCCCGCTGAGTATGCCAACTTGGCAAACCTCTTAAATAAATAAGCAAATTCAAACTGGTACTACTAATTCAGAGACAGAAATGATGAATTAGAAAACAATCTGTAGTTCTGGACTTCTGTTTCTTGCTCTGCAACCAGTTCTCTTCTGCCAAAAAACAGCCAGATGCTATAATTGGAGACATCAGCTTTTGTACACCTAAGCTGCTAAGCCACACCCCAATTATATTCACTCTCTACTCTCAATAAATTCAGCTGATACTGCCCCCTTCCTCAGAAAAAACACTTTTTTTATATAAATGAGACCCCCTTCTTCTAATAAAGTATCTGTTTTCTTAATCCAAACAGGCACTAGTCCTGCTGAGAGAGAAGTGATTAATTAGTAAAAAAAAAATCAGTAGTTCTGGACACCTGCTTCTGGGTCTGCAAGCAGATCTCTTCTGCCTGAAACAGCTAGAATCAGTAATTGGAGACAGCTGTTTTTGCACACCTAAGCTGCTAAGGCACACCCCCAATGAGATTCACTCTCTGCTCTCAGTAAATTCAGCTGAAACTGCCCCTTCTGCAGATAAAACACTATTTTTTTGCTTAAATGAGACCCCCTTCTTCTAATAAAGTATCTGTTTTCTTAATCCAAACAGGTACTACTCCTGCTGAGACAGAAGCGATTAATTGTAAAAAATCTGTAGTTCTGGACTTCTGTTTTTTGCTCTGCAACCAGTTCTCTTCTTCCAGAAACAGCCAGAAGCTGCAATTGGAGACAGCTACCTCTGTACACCTAAGCTGCTAAACCACACCCCCAATTAAATTCAATCTCTGCTGTCAGTAAATTAAGCTGATACTGCCAATTCCTCAGAAAAAAACACATTTTTTACTTAAATGAGACTCCTTCTTCTAATAAAGTATATGTTTGCTTAATCCAGACAGGTACTACTCCTGCTGAGACAGAAGTGATTAGTAAAATCTGTAGTTCTGGGCTTCTGTTTCTTGCTCTGCAACCAGTTCTCTTCTTCCAGAAACAGCCAGAAGCTGTAATTGGAGAGAGCTGATTTTGTACAACTAAGCTGTTAAGCCACATCCCTAATTAGATTCACTCTCTACTCTCAATACTTTGAGCTGATACTGCCCCTTCCTCAGTAAATAACATGTTTTTTTACTTAAATGAGACCCACTTCTTCTAACAAAGTATTGGTTTGCTTAATCCAAACAAGAACTACTTCTGCTGAAAAAAGAATTGATTAATTAGTTAAAAAAATCAGTAGTTCTGGACATGTGCTTCTTGCTCTGCAAGCAGTTGTCTTCTGCCTGGAACAGCCGGAAACTGTAATTGGAGAGAGCAGCTTTTGTACACCTACGCTGCAAGGCCACACCCCCAATTAGATTCACTCTCTGCTCTCAGTAAATTCAGCTGATACTGTCCCCTTCCTCAGATAAAAGTCAACTTTTCTGTTTTTTTTTTGCTTAAATGAGACCTCCTTCTTCTAATAAAGTATCTATTTGCTTAATCCAAACAGGTACTACCCCTGCTGAGACAGAAGCGATTAATTAGTAAAAAAATCTGTAGTTCTGGACTTCTGTTTCTCGCTCTGCAACCAGTTCTCTTCTTCCAGAAACAGCCAGAAGCTGCAATTGGAGACAGCTACCTTCGTACACCTAAGCTGCTAAGACGCACCCCCTATTAAATTCAATCTCTGCTCTCAGTAAATTAAGCTGATACTGCCAATTCCTCAGAAAAAAACACTTTTTTTACTTAAATGAGACTCATTCTTCTAATAAAGTATCTGTTTGCTTAATACAGACAGGTACTAATACTGCTAAGACAGAAGTGATTAGTAAAACATCTGTAGTTCTGGACTTCTGTTTCTTGCTCTTCAACCAGTTATCTTCTGCCAGAAACAGCTGGAAGCTGTAATTGGAGAGAGCTGATTTTGTACAACTAAGCTGCTAAGCCACATCCCCAATTAGATTCACTATCTGCTCTCAATAAATTGAGCTGATACTACCCCTTCCTCAGTAAATAACATGTTTTTTTACTTAAATGAGACCCCCTTCTTCTAACAAAGTATTGGTTTGCTTAATCCAAACAAGTACTACTTCTGCTGAAAAAGAATTGATTAATTAGTAAAAAATCAGTAGTTCTGGACATGTGCTTCTTGCTCTGCAAGCAGTTCTCTTCTGCCTGGAACAGCCGGAAGCTGTAATTGGAGAGAGCTGCTTTTGTACACCTGCGCTGCAAGGCCACACCCCCAATTAGATTCACTCTCTGCTCTCAGTAAATTCAGCTGATACTGTCCTCTTCCTCAGATAAAAGACAATTTTTCTGGGGGTTTTTTTTGGCTTAAATGACACCTCCTTCTTCTTATAAAGTATCTGTTTGCTTTATCCAAACAGGTACTACCCCTGCTGAGACAGAAGCGATTAATTAGTAAAAAATCTGTAGTTCTGGACTTCTGTTTCTCACTCTGCAACCAGTTCTCTTCTTCCAGAAACAGCCAGAAGCTGCAATTGGAGACAGCTACCTTTGTGCACCTAAGCTGCTGAGCCACACCCCCAATTAAATTCAATCTCTGCTCTCAGTAAATTAAGCTGATACTGCCAATTCCTCAGAAAAAAAAACACTTTTTTTACTTAAATGAGACTCCTTCTTCTAATAAAGTATCTGTTTGCTTAAAACAGACAGGTACTAATCCTGCTAAGACAGAAGTGATTAGTAAAACATCTGTAGTTCGGGACTTCTGTTTCTTGCTCTGCAACCAGTTATTTTCTTCCAGAAACTGGAAGCTGTAATTTGAGAGAGCTGCTTCTGTACACCTACGCTGCAAGGCCACGCCCTAAATTAGATTCACTTTCTGCTCTCAGTAAATTCAGCTGATACTGTCCCCTTCCTCAGACAAAAGACAATTTTTCTGTTTTTTATTTTTTTTGCTTAAATGAGACCTCCTTCTTCTAATAAAGTATCTGTTTGCTTAATCCAATCAGGTGCTACTCCTGCTGAGACAGAAGTGATTATTTAGTAAAACATCTGTATTTCTGGACTTCTGTTTCTTGCTCTGCAAACAGTTCTCTTCTTCCAGAAACAGCCGGAAGCTGTAATTGGACACCATTGCTTTTGTACAAGTAAGCTGCAAAGCCACTCCCCCTTTAAATTCACTCTCTGCTCATAGAAAATTAAGCTGAAACTGCCCCCTTCCTAATGAAAAAAACACTTTTTTACTTAAATGAGACTGCTTTCTTCTAATAAAGAATCTGTTTGCTTAATCCAAACAGGTTCTACTCCTGCTAAAACAGAAGTGATTAATTATTAAAAAATCAGTAGTTCTGGACTCTGTTTCTTGCTCTGCAGTGAGTTATTTTGTTCCAGCATCAGCTGGAAGCTGTAATTGGAGGTCACTGCTTTTGTACAAGTAAGTTGCTAAGCCAAACCCCCATTTAGATCCACTCTCTGGTCACAGTAAATTAAACTGAAACTACCCCCTTCCTCAGCAAAACACCTTTTTTTTTTTACTTAAATGAGACCCCCTTCTTCTAATAAAGTATCTGTTTGTTTAATACAAATAGTAACTACTCATGCTGAGACAGAAGTGATTAACAAAAAATTGAAGTTCAGGACTTCTGTTTCTTGCTCTGCAACCAGTTCTCTTCTGTCAGAAACTGCTGGAAGCTATAATTGGGGACAGCTGCTTTTGTACACCTAAGCTGCTAAGCCACACCCCCAATTAGATTCACACTCTGTTCTCAGTAAATTAAGCTGAAATGGCCCCTTCCTCAGAAAAAACACTTTTTTTTTACTTAAACGAGACCCCTTCTTCTAATAAAGTATCTCTTTGCTTAATGCAAAGAGGTACTATTCCTGCTGAGACAGAAGTGATTAATTAGTAAAAAATAAGTTTTTCTGGACTTCTGTTTCTTGCTCTGCAACCAGTTCTCTTCTTCCAGAAACAGCCGGAACCTGGAATTTGAGACAGCTGGTTTTGCACACCTAACCTGTTAAGCCACACCCCAATTAAATTCACTCTCTGCTCTCAGTAAATTCAGCTGAAACTGCCCCTTCCTCTGAAATTTTTTTTTTACTTAATTGAGACCCCCTTCTTCTAATAAAATATCTGTTTTTCTGGGACTGCTCATTTCCAGGTCGCATCTGGAAATGAGTTTACCCTCCCTCAATATGTCAACCTGATAAATCTCTTCAATAAAAATAAAATAAATAAATGAACAAATCCAAGCAGGTACTACTCCTTCTGGGACAGAAGTTATTAATTAGCAAAAGATCTGTAGTTCTGCACTTTTGTTTCTTGCTCTGCAACCAGTTCTCTTCTGCCAGAAACAGCTGGAAGCTTCAATTGGAGACAACTGTTTTCTACAAGTAAGCTGCTAAGCCACAAACCCAATTAGATTCTCTCTCTGCTCTCAGTAAATTAAGCTGAAACTGCCCCCTTCCTCAGAAAAAAAATTGTATCTTTTTATTTAAATGAGACTCTCTTCTTCTAATAAAGTATCTGTTTGCTTAATCCAAACAGGTACTACTCCTGATGAGGCACAAATGATCAACTGGTAAAAAATCTGTTTCTTGCTCTGCAACCAGTTCTCTTCTTCCAGAAACAGATGGAAGCTGTAATTGGAGATAGCTGCTTTTGTAAACCTAAGCTGCTAGGCCACACACCCAATGAGATTCACACTCTGCTCTCAGTAAATTAAGCTGATGCTGCCCCTTCCTCAGAAAAGACACTTTTTAACGTAAATGAGACCCCCTTCTTCTAACAATGTATCTGTTTGCTTAATCCAAACAGGAACTACTGCTGAGACAGAAGTGATTAATTAGTAAAACATCAGTAGTTCTGGACTTCTGCTTCTTGCTCTGCAACCAGTTCTCTTCTGCAAGAAACATCCATACGCTGAAATTAAAGACAGCTGCTTTTGTACACGTATGCTGCTAAGCCACACCCCCCAATTAGATTCACTCTCTGCTCTCACTAAATTAAGCTGCAACTGCCCCATCCTCATAAAAAACCTTTTTTTTACTTAAGTGAAGCCCCCTTCTTCTCATAAGGTATCTGTTTGTCTGGGACTGCACGTTTCCAGATCGCATCTGGAAACGAGTGGTCCCCCGCTGAGTATTCCAACAAGTCAAATCTCTTAAATAAATAAATAAATAAGTAAATCCAAACTGGTACTACTCCTTCAGAGACAGAAGTGATGAATTAGAAAAAAATCTGTAGTTCTGGACTTCTGTTTCTTGCTCTGTAACCAGTTCTCTTCTGCCAAAAAACATCCAGATGCTATAATTGGAGACATCTGCTTTTGTACACCTAAGCTGCTAGCCACACCCCAATTATATTCACTCTCTACTCTCAGTAAATTCAGCTAATACTGCTCCCTTCCTCAGGAAAAACACTTTTTTTTCATAAATGAGACCCCCTTCTTCTAATAAAGTATCTGTTTGCTTAATCCAAACAGGTACTACTCCTGCTGAGAGAGAAGTGATTAATTAGTAAATAATCTGTAGTTACTGGACTTCTGTTTCTTGCTCTGCAACCAATCCTTTTCTGCCAGAAACAGCCACAAGCTGTAATTGGAGACAGCTGCTTTTGGACACCTTAGCTGCTAAGCCACACCCCAATTAAACTGACTCTCTGCTCTCAGTAAACTGCCCCTTCCTCAGAAAAAACACTTTTTTTTACTTAAAAGAGAACCCCTTCTTCTAATAAGGAATCCGTTAGCTTAATCCAAACAGGTACTACTCTTGCTGAGACAGAAGTGATTAATTAGTAAAAAATTCTGTAGTTCTGGACTTCTGTTTCTTGCTCTACAACCAGTTCTCTTCTTCCAGAAACAGTCGGAAGCTGTAATTGGAGACCGCTACTTTTGTACACCTAAGCTGCTAAGCCACACACCCAATTAGATTCACTCTCTGCTCTCAGTAAATTAAGCTGAGACTGGCCCTTCCTCAGAAAAAAAAACACTTTTTTTTACTTAAATGAAACCCCCTTCTTCTAATAAAGTATCTTTTTGCTTAATCCAGAGGGGTACTACTACTGCTGAGACAAAAGTAATTAGTAAAAAATCAATAGTTCTGGACTTCTGTTTCTTGCTCTGCAACCAGTTTTTTTCTGCCAGAAACAGCCAGAAGGGTTAATTGGAGACAGCTGATTTTGTACAACAAACTACTAAGCCACACCGCCAATTAGATTTACTCTCTGCTCTCCACCACTACTGCTGAGTCAGAAGTGATTGGTAAAAAAATCTGTAGTTCTGGACTTCTTTTCCTTGCTCTGCAACCAGTTCTTTCCTGCCAGAAACAGCTTGAAGCTGTAATTGGGGACAGCTGCTTTTGTACACCTAAGCTGCTAAGCCACACCCCCAGTTAGATTCACTCTCTGCTCTCAGTAAATTAAGCTGAAATTGCCAACTTCCTCTCAGAAAATCACTTTTTTTACTTACATAAAACACCGTTCTTCTAATAAAGTATCCGTTTGCTTAAAAACCCTTAGAAGACTGTGGACGTATATATACGTCCAGAATCTATATACATTCACACATATTCAGTTGTCAAAGGGTTAATCCAAACATGTACTACTCCTGCTGAGATAGAAGTGATGAATTAGTAAAAAATCTGTAGTTCTGGACTTCTGTTTCTTGCTCTGCAACCAGTTCTTTTCTGCCAGAAACAGCCAGAAGCTGAAATTGGAGACAGCTGCTTTTGTACACCTAAGCTGCTAAGCCACATCCCCAATTAGATTCATTCTCTCCTCTCAGTAAGTTAAGCTGATACTGCCCCATCCTCAGACTTAAAAGAGACCCTCTTCCTCTAATGAAGTATCTGTTTGCTTAATCCAAACAGGTACTACTCCTGCTGAGAAAGACAAGACCTCTCTGCAGGAATCTTTCTCTCCCATTATTTGCACCTACTCTTGCCCTGAGCACTAAATTGCCCAGGGCACTCCCACCAATTTACTTGACTTTTGTCTCTGGATTTTTAACTAATGGACCCCTTTTTTTCTGCTCTATTTTAGACACAAGCCCAAAGAGGGCTCTACACTTCAGCTGAGTGGCCCTAGCACTGCTACCTGTTGGTGGCAGGACCTCTGCATCCAGCCCGCCATCCCTCTGACCAAGGAAAGCAGGTACATTTGGTCAGCTCCTAGCTCGGAGCTGTCAGGCTTCAATCCCCATAATTGGACTGGCTCCTGGGGACTGTGGCTGCTTCCTGATTGGATGCTGCAGATCCCCACTGAGAAACGAAGGACATAAGGTGCCTTTTTCAAAAAAACAGCTCGGCCACTGCCTGGTTGTACTGTTCTATGGACAATACTTTTTGCCCACCCCATCTCCCCTCCTCCCTCCTTTATTAAGTGCACTTTCCCAGTGATCCATGCCCCCTGAGGCCTCACACTAGTCAATTACAGCAACTGCTTAAAGAGGCTCTCCTTTTTGTAACTTCTTAAAGTGGTGATCCTCTCTTGAGCTCACTTGTCTCCTCTAAGCAATTCCCCGATATTCTTCATGAAGCATAATCGGTAGGATGCCCCTGCCTGTTGAAGATAAATCCTTAAGACATCTGTGCCGTCAGGCTGTTTTCCTGTATCTTTGCGTACCATCGATCCCTGTCTCTTTTAGCTAGTCTAACATGGAGTAGTGATCCTTGAGACTTATAGAACCTAGATAGTGAGTCTTGGTGCAGCTCGTACCCTGTTAACACATTGGGCAATCATGGCAGTCCTCATGTGGTTTCATTTACTTACCTGCTTATGTATGGTACCCCATGTGACAGACCATTTGAGCAGAACTGACCCCAATATAGAGTCATTCCTTCCACTGCTAGACTGCCTTTATATTAATACTACGTATAACTTATGCTGCCACCACATGACTCCGCACCCTTCTCACTTTGTGGAATCTCCTCGAGGTGGGACCACTACCTTGTTACCAATATGTGTCCCCTCACCCCACCCAAAACCTACACGTCTTGGTGCTATACTGGATGGACCATAGGCTTCACGTCCCTAGGTCAGCACAAGGGGAAACTTTGGACTCTGGACCCCCACACTCAAACTTATACTAAATGCAGAAAGATTTGTGCTTTCAAACTGCTTCTCGCTGCCCTATGGAAAATTGTATTCCTACTACTTTTGTGTTCAGGTAATGTTGAACTCAACCCTGGTCCCACAAAAGCTCTCTTATCTCCATCTGACCTTACAAGACTGAAATGAGTCAGCTTTATGCACACAAATGTTTGCAGTCTTTTAAAGAAATTTACATCAGTCCAGGCATGGATTACTCATACCGCACTCGATGTGCTTGTGCTCTCTGAATCCTGGCTTCAGGCATCCACCCCTGATAGAGAGGTTAACATCCCTAACTACCTCCTATTTAGAGCCGATAGGCAGACCAGGGGAGGAGGAGTGGTCATCTACGTCAAAAACAAATTTTCAGTCTCCTTCCTAGAATCTACCTCTGTTGCAGGTGGATTCGAATGTTTGTCCCTTAAAGTTGAACTTTCCCCATCAATGGCTTTCCATGTCATAGACTGTTACAGACCACCAGCCACGGAGCCTCAGCTCCTGCCCCATCTGCCATCTATTATGGCTCTGTCCCCATTGAAACAATTATTCTAGGAGACCTTAATTATGATTGGTTGACTAAGGTCTTGTTACCTCTGAAGCAATTCTGTGACTCCCAAGGGTTCACACAACTTGTTACTGAGCCAACTCGCATTAACAAGAAAAATCCAATGAACAGCACCCTATTGGATGTGCTTCTTGTAAGGAAACCATATTCCTTTTCCCATGACAGAATTTTTTCAGCTGATGTTAGTGACCACTGCTTTATTGCTGGTATAAGAACTGGTGCTAAACCCTCACCAACATCTAAATTTTCCACTAAAAGGTCCAGATGGAACTTCGATCCTCTCTCATACGTCAATGAATTAAAAAACTCATTGCACTGGCAGAGTTTTTACCTTGCTAAATCAGTGAGTAATGCCTACGACATCTTCCATGAAATTATAACCAGTGCCCTAAATAACCATGCTCCTCTGGTAAAAGCACGTATAAAAGCTAGAACATGTCTTTGGCTCTCAGCGGACCTCAAGGCTGCCTTACTAAAAAGAGATGAACTCTGGAAAAAGGCTTGCAAATCACACACAGATGAAGACTGGTGTCTCTTCAGGAAAGTTAGAAACGCCTGCGCAAAGATGGTCAGAGAGGCCAAGGCTAATTTTTACCAATCTGAGCTAGATTCTGCATCGAAATGCTCTATCAAGTACTGGTCCACACTAAAAGAATTGACTGGTCATTCTCCAGGAAATGTACTTCCCTCCAAAATTACTACTGACAATGCTGTAATCAATGACAGAAACAAGATCCTGCAGGCATTCAACAATCATTTTGCCACTGCAGGCCTAGCATTCGATAACGCACCAGTAAACAGACTACACCCACAGATCAACACTAAGCTCCCGGAACTGAGTAACAATATTGTAACCTTCTCATTCTTACCCACCTCCGTAAAGGAAATTGAAGATCTTCTCCTAAAATTGGACTCTAAAAAAAGGGTTGGAGCTGACTTCTTCAACCCATATTACTTGAAAATTGCTTATCACATCATTGCCGCACCTATCTCTCACTTATTCAACCTGTCCCTATCACAAGATTCCCTCCCTCAGTAATGGAAAGTTGATCACATCATCCCCCTGTTTAAATCAGGGGATCCCTGTGACCTAAATAACTATAGGCTGAGCTCCATCCTCCTCATACTCTCCAAGCTCCTAGAAAAAATTGTGGATACCCAACTGAGATCTTTCATAGACAACTCAAACTTACTAAATCCTATGCAGTCAGGCTTCAGAGCAAAGCAGAGTATCATTACGGCCCTGGCAAAAGTAACTAACGACTGGCAACGGGACTTAGAAAACAAAAAATTCATCTGTGCAGTTTTCCTGGATCTCAGTAAGGCTTTTGACAATGTTGACCACTGTTTGCTCCTCTCCACTTTACAAACAATCAGCCTAGACCGAACCTCCTTGTACTGGTTCCATGACTACCTCACAGGTAGGCAACAGCAAATCAAGGCTGAAGGGGAGCTTTCTTCACTTAAACTGATAAAAAGAGGTGTTCCTCAGGGGTCCATATTGGGACTTTTGCTGTTTTCTATGTATATCAACAGCCTGGATGTAGGCATTAAGGAAGCAAGCATTCACCTGTTTGCTGATGACACGGTGTTCTACATAAGCCGTGAATCTCCTGAAGCTGCCTGTGGCAACCTGCAAACCGACTTTAACATCCTGCAGCACCAGCTCTTCAGTAAAAGACTACTACTTAACACCAAGAAAACCAAGGCAATGCTATTCTCACCAACTGGCCAGGGGGCATATTCTGCCACTGCTGGTCCATTACCTTCTACCTCCACCTTACTAGGTGAACATCTTGAATATGTACCGAAATTGAAGTATGTGGCTGTCTGGATAGACAATAAACTCTCCTTTCTGTATAGAAGAACTGCTGAAAAAGCTGAGGCAGAGGCTTGTACTCTTCTTCAGAATAAAACACCTCCTGACTGCAGACACCAAAAGACAGCTCATCCAATCCACGTTCCTCTCACTAATTGACTATGCTGACTTCATATATGGCCAGTGCCCATTCTCACACCTTGCTAAATTGGACATACTGTATCATAGAGCTCTGAGATTTATAACAGACCTCCCCTTTTCCACCCACCACTGTTTATTATATGCAGCTGTGGGTTGGCCCTCCCTTTAACACAGGTGATATAGAAATGCAGCCCTCTGGATGCTCTGAGCCACCACCAACAAACTCCCACAATACATTGCTGACTGTCTCCCATTAAGCCTGATTGGGAATTATGCCATGAGAAGTCACTCGCTGGTTTCCCTGAAAGTACCTAGGGTTGGTACCTGCTTTGGAAGAGCAGTCATAAGCTTTGTCCTGCCCATGCTTTGGAATAGGATACAGAAATCAGTGAGACTTAGCTCCCCAGTTAGTCTTGTTATGTTCAAGACCCTGTATGCCAAAACATTTGTGGAGCTCTGTAACTGTTTCCACCATTCCTAGTTGTCCAGCAGACGTTTCCACTCAATCTAAATCCTTCCTGTTCAAACTAAGTGTTCCCTTACCAAGATTACTCCCTCCTCCCTCAGTCCATTCCAGTCCCACCGGTACTACATACTCACTGCAACACCCCCCCATCGCCCACTCTTATGCCCTGATACCACCTGCTTAGTATCCCAGAATCTTTCTGCCAGCGTCCCTGCCTCCTACACCTGCACTTTTCCATATCCCAGGGACTCCTTTACAGGCTATGAACATGTTATTGATGGATAGGATTATAAAGGCATCTATGTATGTGTTATTTACCTTTATTTCTACACTGTATATATGTTGTTGTCTACATCTTGCTACTGTTGTTTTATGTATATTTTACTTGTACCCTATTCTGTACCCTCGTCCTTACAAACTGCGGGTCCACCTTGTAAATGAGCTTACTCAGTGATGATCGCCTGGGTAAATAAAGATTTTGATTGATTGATTGATTGATGACAGCAGATAAAACAAAGCTCACTGTTATCTCTGATCTCACTTTAGTTGGAAAAGTCTCACACAATGGCTCCCCTGCTGCTGTGTTTACTTTACTACCCCACCCTCTAATGGCAGTGGCAGCACTCCTGGTGCATCAACATTCTATTACTGACTCAAGCCACTGCTCACTGAAAAATGCTTACTGAAAAAGTTCACTCAAACTGCATGGACTGTACTGTTTTGCTCCCTCAGCACATCTATATGATTTTACAGGACTTTTCATTCACTTTAAATCAGTGATTCTTGCTTAAAGTCCCTAAAGCCACAGTATTTCATGCACAGGATTGCCTGTATTTTGTTGCATCTTTCATACAACCCACAGTATCTCACTTTGCTTTGAAAATCATACTGTTGCTGAACCCATAATTATACACACAGTCCAATGCTCAAAATTCTTGTTTAGTTGGATAAACCTGACACAGTCATTCTTTGCAAAACAATCACACTGTTATACACAGATTCAGCTGGCTTTAGTTAAAATCACACACAGTTTGAGATGTTTCTTGGAATGGTGATTCAGTAGCTTGCTTTAAGATGGAAAAATTCAGCCTACAGCCACTCCTGGAGGCCTCTGGATTGAAGCAGGCTGGCAGTCCTGCCGATTGTCCTTGTGAACACCACACTCTCTCCCCAGTCGATCGGAATGCGGGTTAAACCCAATTTTAATCAGTAAAGTCTGATATTTTCAGTTTTGCAACATTTGCAGTCACCATGACTCTCCTCCTTGCAAGCCTATTCACACACCACTCGCTCTCTCTCCCACTCAAACACTGTGCAGTCACTCTGAAGCTGGCTTGGGGATGGGACTGATTGCAGTCTCACCAATCACTCAACGCCAGGCTAATGAGCCTCTCTCTTCTCATGTCTTTCTCCTCCACGGCGATCATCGAGCAGGCAAAATTTAAACTGCAAAGCAACTTTTTTTTTTAAACTGTGACTTCTCGGTAGGAGCACCATTTCAACCATTTTTCATAGCATTTTCCTTAGCGACTCCCCCAGTCCATACTGCAAGCATTTTAAACTTCTAGGGCACAAATGTCTCTTTGTTTCCCACAGTTCTCCATACTTTTTCTTGTCACATATTGAAATTTAAAAGCTGGCAAACATTATTTTTGGATGCAGGACAAGGTGCACACACAATCTGGCTTTACAGCTCCTTGGTAAACGATGGCACAATTACAGCTGTACATGAACAGCAGCAGACAGCAGCACATATGGATGGCACTTCTCTGGAAAATCCCTTATGCACAATGCTTCTGATTTTTTTGGGCTACCTACTGCCAGACAGACAAAACAATAGCCATAATCTGAACAAACCTTTCTTGTTTTCTCCCAAAATCCAAACAAATCCTCAGCGGTGCCTCCATTTTGTAACCTACCCCCACCGGCACCCCTTTGATTCTGTTAGCAGGGCTGCTCCTCTCACATTTAGGCGCCACTGAGAGAGGTGAGGGTAGTCACTTTTTAAACTTATTTATCTTTTACAGAACTGTGGACCTATTACTTCTACTACTGAGCCTGCCCTTCTTAAACAGGCAACCCAAGTGTGGCTACTACTTAGCTCACACCTGGGAGGACCATTTAGCATGGCCATTCAAACTGGGTCCTTTGGAGAAGACGTTTGCTCAGCATTATGCTAGGTTTGTACTTTTGGTCAGGGGCACCCAAGTAAATCTGGACACTGGAAGCAGTAACTGAAATGTCCAAACCAGGAATGGGATTCTTGAGTGTGGCTTTTATTCACATAACACAAAGAATAACAAAGCAAAGATGGACCCCCACAGAGCTACACTCACTGGTAATGCTGATTACAAAGGTACAGAGCAATCACTTCCTCACTATGAAACCCTCAGGTTCTGAACTGATCTGGGCACACACAGCCCAAACTGGTACATTTCTCTTCCTTGACATGGCACCCCGGCCAGTATTAGGACACTTTTCCATATGGCACGGAGGTTGATGGTGCCTCCCTAAACCACCCATGAGCACTTTCTAGCTCTAAGGGAAAGAAATCCAAAATCCCATGTCTGGGTGCTTTCTTCAAACACTGGCCAAGTGCCTGAAAGAAAGCCATAGGTGCCCAAACTGAACCCGGAGAGGTAAACCTGGTTACTCCAGATGGGGGGTCTCCCACCTCTTGCTCCCAAATCTATACTCATCCATTCATTTGGTTACAACACCTTTCCTTGAAACTCTAGTTGTAGATGCTCTCTAGAAATGTTTAGCACATTTAACATTCTACACTTTACTGAGGTGGTGTCCTAACTTTAAAAGTTCTGTAAGTGGCTATGTTCATACCCTAGACCCCCACTGTTTCAGATGTTTCTAAGCCATACACAACTTAAAAGTTCTGTACTTGGCAAGTCTTCTCATGACCCCACATTAGGAAGATACTTTTACACTAATCTCTGTCTCGGTGAACATAGTCTCTTTATCAGCATATAACTCACCATGGTATGCAGGTGCCCCATGGCTTCTTTCCCACAAACACAGTTCTCTGGTACTCTCAGTACAAACTTCACTCTCAGGCAACTTCTCCTTCTCCAGGCAAAACCAAGGGATTACCCCTGAATTCCTGCAATTCTCCCCATCCCTCTGGGGACAGGGCACTGGAACAACTCTAGGAACAGTCTCTACCACTTCCTTCTGGTCTTTTCTGTGTTCCTTTCTAGGGTGAGAACACACAACCCACACTTTCTTGGTAGCTCTATATCAGAGCTAGGCTCTGAGGAGCTGCCCACAGCAGTACTCCTCACTCTCTTGAGTCTCCCTTCAGACTGCTCCCTTCAGACTGGCTTGAATTCCCCAATGTTCTACAGCTAACCCCAGCTGCTAGCATTCCATTGTGGCTTATGCTGCTGTGAGAATTCTATGGTGACCTCATCACTCCAGCTCAGCTGAAACTGAGAACAGAGGGAGATGGCGTGAAACCCATTTAACTGGTATCTCACAAGAAGCCTTTCCCTGCCTGCCACTGGTTCTAAGTGGGATTCTAGTAACCCCTGGGAACAAGGTGGTTACAGGAGTATGGGCAGTAGTGTGATCTCACAGTCTGTACAGTTATGGACAGTACAAGAGGTAGTGGAGGATGTGCATTAGTGTGATCACATGGTTTGTCCAGTTATAGACAGTATGAGGGGTACTGGGGTATGTGCAGTAGTGTGACTACATGGTTTGTTCACTTATGGAGAGTACAAAGAGGTAGTGCAGTACATGCACTTGTGCCACCACAGGGTTTCTACAGTTATAGACAGTACACGGGGCAGTGGACTATGTGCAGTAGTGTGATCACCTCGTTTGTCCAGCTATACAGAGTACAAGTGGGTAGTGAAGTATCTGGAATAGCGTGATCACATGGTTAGCCCAGTTACAGAAAATACAAGGTGTAATGGAGTATGTGTAGTATTGTGGCCTCATGGTTTCTCCAGTTATAGACAGTACGAGGGGTAGTGGAGTATGCGAAGTATTGTGATCACATGGTCTGTTGAGATATAGACAGTACAACGGGTAGTGGAGTATGTGCAGTAGTATGATCACCTGGTTTTCTCCAGTTATAGACATTACAAAGATGTAGCGGAGTGTGTGCAACAGTGTGATCACATAGTTAGTCCAGTAATACACAGTACCAAGGGTAGTGGAGTATGTACAGTTGTGTGATTATGAACGTTGTCCAGTTATGGATAGTACAAGGGGTGGTGAAGTATATTCAGTATTATGATCACATGATCTGTCCATTTATAGACAGAACGAGAGGTATTGGGGTATGTGCAGTAGTGGGATCACATGGTTTGTCCAGTTATAGACAGTATATAGTGGTAATGGAATGTGTGCAGAAGAGTGATCACATGGTTTGTCCAGATATAGATAGTATGAGGAGTGGTGGAGTATGGGCAGTAGTGTGATCACATAGTTTGTCTAGTTATGAACAGTACAAGGGCAGTGGAATGTATGTAGTAGTGTGATCACATGATTTGTCCAGTTATGGACAGTAAGCAGGGTAGTGGAGAATGCGCTGTAATGTGATCATATTGTTTGTACAGTTACAGATAGTATGAGTGGAAGTGGAGTATGTGCAGTAGTGTGATTATATGGTTAGTGTAGGTATGGACAGTACTAGGGGTAGATAAGTATGTGCAGCAGTGTCACCACAAGTATTCTACAGTTATAGAGAGTATAACAGGTAGTGGAGTATGTTCAGTAGTGTGATCACATGGTTTGTCAAATTATGGAGAATACAAAGCAGTTGTGGACTATGTGCAGTAGTGTCACCACATGGTTTGTCCTGTTATAGACAGCATGAGGGGTAGTGGAGTACAATATGTGCAGTAGTGTCATAACCTGTTTGTCCAGTTATAGACAGCACAAAGGTTTAGTGGAGTATGTGCAGTCATGTGATCACATGTTTTTTCTGGTAATGAACAATACAAGGGGTAGTGGGGTATGTGCAGTAGTGTGATCACATGGTTAGTCCACTTATAGAGAGTATATGGGGTAGTGAAGTGTGTGCAG
The DNA here is from genome assembly GCA_016271365.2 of Neoceratodus forsteri. Lineage (NCBI taxonomy): Eukaryota > Metazoa > Chordata > Ceratodontiformes > Ceratodontidae > Neoceratodus > Neoceratodus forsteri. Next base: position 143,374,489 of record CM028132.1, read on the forward strand.
TAGTGTGATCACACAGTTTGTTCAGTTATGGACGGTATGAGTGGTACTGAAGAATGTGCAGTAGTGTGAACACAAGGCTTGTCGAGTTTTGAAAAGTACAAGAGGTAGTGGAGTATGTGAAGTAATGTGATCGCATGGTTTGTCCAGTTATAGACAGAACAAAGGGGTAATGGAGTATGTGCAGTAGTGTGAGGGGGTAGTGGAATATATTCAGCAGTGTGTTCATCTGGTTTGTCCAGTTATGGACAGTACAAAGGGGTAGTGAAGTATGTCGAGTAGAGTGATCATATAGTTAGTCTAGTTACCGACAGTATGAGAGTTACTGGGGTATGTGCAGTAGAGACACCATATGGCTTGTCCAGTTATAGACAGTAGGAGGGGTAGTTGAGTATGTGCAGTCATGTGATCACCTTGGTTGTCCAGTTATAGACATTATATAGGGATAATGGAGTGTGTATAGTAGTCTGATCACATGGTTAGTACAGTTATAGAGAGTACAAGGAGAAGTGGAGTATGTGCAGTAGTGTGATCACATAGTTTTTCCAGTTATGTACAGTACAAGAGATAGTGTAGTATGTGCAGTAGTGATCACATGATTTGTCCAGTTATGGACAGTACAAGGGGTAGTGTAGTATGTGCAGTAGTGTGATCACATGATTTTTCCAGTTTTAGACAGTACGAGGGGTATTGGGGTATGTGCAGTAGTGTAACCATATGGTTTGTCCTGTTATTAACAGTGCAAGGTGTAGTGGAGTAAGTGCAATAACTTGGTTAGTTCAGTTATAGTTAGTACGAGGGATAGTGGAGTATGTGCAGTAGTTTAATCTCATGGTTTGTGCATTTGTAGACAGTACGAGGTGTAGTGGAATATATGCACTAGTGTGATCACATGGTTTGTAAAGTTAGTAGTAGAGAATGTGCAGTAGTGCAATCACATTTTCTTTTCAGTTATGGATTGGAAGAGGGGTAGTGAAGTATGTGCAGTAGTGTGATCACATGGTTTGCCCTGTTATGGACAGTATGATGGGTAGTGGAGTATTTGCAGTAGTGTGAGCACATGATTTGTATAGTTATGGACAGTACAGGAAATAGTGGAGTATGTACAATACTGTGATCACATGGCTTGTCCAGATATAGAGAGTAAGAGGGATAGTGGAGTATGTGCGGTAGTGTGATCACTTGGTTTTCCAAGTTATGGACAGTATGAGGGGTAGTGGAATATTGCTGTAGTGTGATCACATGGTTTGTACAGTTATGGGCAGTATGAGAGGTAGTGGAGTATGTGCAGTAGTGTGATCACCTGGGTTGTCCAGTTATAGAAAGTAGAAAGTGGTAGTGAAGTATGTGGAGTAGTGTGATCAAATTTTTACACAGTACAAGGGGTAGTGGAGTAGGTGCAGTAATGTAATCACCTGGTTTGTCCACTTAGGAACAGTACAAAGGGTACTGGAGTATGTGCAATAGTGTGATCACATGGTTTGTACTACTACTCCACATACTTCACTACCACTTTGTACTTTCTATAACTGGACAAACCAGGTATACCCTTGAGGAAAGGAGGGAGAGGGGGGACATGATAGAAATGTTTAAGTACCTCAGTGGAATCAGCAAAGTCCAAGAGGGTAGCATCTTTCAGAAAAAGAGATGTGCAAGAACAAGGGGACACAATTTGAAGATAGAGGGAGGATGGCTCAGGGGCAATGTGAGGAAGTGTTTTTTCACAGAGGGGGTAATGGACGCATGGAACAGCCTTCCAGAGGAGGTTGTAGGGTCTAAAACTGTGGGAGAATTCAAGAATGCATGGGACAGACATAAGGCAATTTTTGTGGTGGGGTAGGAAGAAATAGGCTGTTGGTTAAATAGAATCTGCAGCTTATCCTCTAGGTAGGGAAATGGGCAGACTAGATGGACCAAGCGGTCCTTATCTGCTGTCAAAGTCTATGCTTCTATGTTTCTATGTACAGCTATGGAGAGTATGAGAGGTAGTGCAGTACATGCAGTAGTTGAACACATGGTTTGTCCAGTTATAGACAGTACGAGGGATAATGGAGTATATGCATTAGTGTGATCACATGGTTTGTCCAGTTATAGACAGTAGAAGGGGTAGTGGAGTATGTGCAGGGCCCCGAGTTTTCCTCGATTCCGCTGATGCGGCAAACCGTGGAAATATCCATGAATTTGCCATCACCCATGAAATTGAGCCACCATGAACAAATGTCCGCTTCATTGCCGGCAAGTGCCCAATCCCCGTCGGCTGAACGCCCCCCAAAGTGGTTGTGATTCACGCAGGGACCCACCCCAGCGTGGCAAAGTGTCTCAGTGTTTTTTGCGGCGGGGTGCCCAATCCCCGTCGGCTGAACGCCCCCAAAGTCGTTGTGCCGCGTGGACCCACCCAGCGTGGCAATCTCCAGTGTTTTTTGCCCGACGGTGCCCAATCCCCGTCGGCTGAACCCCCCCAAAGTCGTTGTGCCATGCTGGGGCCACACCCCAGCGTAGCAAGTGATCCTCGACGTCTTTTTTCCCTGTAAAAACAAAAGCACAGCCACAAGCGGCGTCTCGAGCCCCCACATCCCGCACCCACCCTGCACTTAACCTCCCCACCCCACCCCATGCCTCCGGACTCAGTAGCGGCGATCTTCGGTGGACCGGGAACACGTCTGCACTCTTCAAAGCGACCGCGAACTGAGAAATGCGGTAAGCTGTATAATGGGCTAGATAGGAGGGGTTCAACTTTGTACATATCTCAGGCATTTTGGGAATTTTGCACCAAATATTCAACATGGGGTTTTTGGGACCCCTTCTCATGAATGATGTCACTGTCATGGCGTTATTCGGGCTCGAAGGGTGATTTCGTGCAGTCTGCAAAATCACCCTTTGGGACCAAATACTGCCATGACAGTGACATCATCTGAAGAAACCAAAACCATGTTAAATTAGTCTAAAATCAAAAATCACTGTTTAAAGGCGTCGTTAGCACGGTTTCATGAGCTCATGGTTCGCACAGAATTTCAATATTTTCACTCCAGAGTTTCAACATTGCCATTTCACCACACTGTCTTATGAGTAGTACAGCTGTCATTTTTCACATCTCACCCAAAATGTGTTTCCACCCTTGTAGCGCAGAATGGTGCAGTCGGTGTGCGAAATCAATGTACGGGACAAATTAAGAAAATCACGGTGGCACTGTTCATGAGCAGAGGTCTTGAAATGGCTATGTTGAAAATTTGGTGAAAAAATTCCAAAAAATTACTGTTTAACGAGTGTGCGTTGCGCAGTTCCTACGCAGGCTCGTAAGTTCTGAGAAATTTTAATATTTTCACTCCCAAGAGTTTCAACATTGCCATTTCACCACACTGTCTTATGAGTAGTACAGCTGTCATTTTCCATCTCACCCAAATGTATTTTCCACCCTTGTGGCGCAGAATGGCGCAGTCGATTATCTTGAAATCAATGTTCCGGACAGATTAATAAAATCACAGTGATACTGTTCATGAGCAGAGGTCTTAAACTGGCTATGTTGAAAATTTGGTGACAAACACCCATAAAATGACTGTGTTACGGCGTGCATTGTGTCAGATATGGCAAAAAAACCAAAAAAGGGAAAAAAATTAAGGGTAAAAATGTGCCGCAGAATTGCCGCAGAAATTGGTGTTGAGTGCCGTAGAAGTTCTGTGGCAAATGAGAACCCTGCCACAGAACTTTGCTCCGATATGCTGCAGAAAAATCGGGGCCCTGAGTAAGTGCAGCAGTCTGAACACATGTATTCTGTAGTTATAGACAGTACGAGGGGTAGTAGTATATGTGAAGTATTGTGACCACATGGTTTGTCCAATTATAGACAGTGTGAGGGGTAGTGGAATATGTGCATTACTGTTATCATATACTTAGTCCAGCATAACCCGTGAAGTGGGCATATGAGGAAGGGAGCCATCCATCACGGTGACTCCTTCCCGGTGCAATCCACTCACTGTGAAGGAAAGGTAGGATGACTGGATTAGGGGATGGGCAAACTAGTTGACAGGATGTCGCTATACATATGTGTGCGGGGGGGAGCAAGCATGGTGAGCGTGGGCTGGGAGGGGGCGGAGAGCCTGTAGTGGTGGTGCTGCGGTTGCTAGTCGAGCTGCATCATGGCATCGGGTATTGGCTAGTGGCTGGGGTGGTTGAGGTACTGGGTCCGGGTGCTGGTGTGATTTTTTTTTTTTATGCGCCCAGCCCAAACCTTTTTTTTTTACTGCTTTCACCCCCGACATGCACCCCCCTGGAGCTGAGAATCCTTAGTTGGGGTGGTGGGGGGGTTGGCCCAGCCCCCCCACAGAATGCAGTTAAAATCTGACCTGGCGCCGTTGTTCTGGTGTGCCGGGGTTGTCAGAGTGCCGAAAATGTGTTTGGCATTCTGACTGAGCGATAACGGTGATCGCCTTTAGACGTTCGCCATTATCACATAGACCCTTAGTCCAGTTAAAGACAGTACGAGGGGTAGTGGAGTATGTGCAGTAGTGTTACCACATGGTTTGTCCAGTTATATACAGTACAGTGGGTAGTGGAGTATGTGCAGTAGTAGTATGATTGCATGGTCTGTCCAGTTATAGACAGTATCAGGGGTAGTGGAGTATGTGCAGTACTGTGGGCACATGGTTTGTCGATGTAGAACAGTACAAGGGTAGTGGAGTGTGTGTAGTAGTGTGGTGACATAGTTTGTCTGGTTATGGACAGTAAGAGGGGTAGTGGAATAGGTGCAGTAGTGTGATGATATTGTGTGTACAGTTAGTAGTGGAGTATGTGCAGAAGTGTTATCACATGATTTGTCCACTTATGGACAGTACGATGGGTAGTGGAGTATGTGCAGTAGTGTGATTATATGGTTTGTGTAGGTATGGACAGAACAAGGGGTAGTTGAGTATGTGCAGCAGTGTGACCACATGTATTCTACAGTTATAGCGAGTACGAGAGGTAGTGGAGTATGTTCAGTAGTGTGATCACATGGTTTGTCAAGTTATGGACAGTACAAAGCAGAAGTAGAGTATGTGCAATAGTGTGATCACATGGTTTGCCCTGTTATGGACAGTATGAGGGGTAGTGGAGTATGTGCAGTAGTGTGATTACAGGGTTTATACAGTTATGGACAGTACGAGAGGTGGTACAGTATGTGCAGTAGTGTGAACACAAGGCTTGTCTAGTTATGGAAAGTACAAGAGGTAGTGAAGTATGTGCAGTAGAGTGACCACATGGTTTGTACAGTTAGTAGTGGAGTATGCAGTAGTTTGATTAGATGGTTTGTCTAGTTCTGGACAGTTAGAGGTGTAGTGGAGTATGTGCAGTAGTGTGCTCTCACGGTTTGTCCGGTTATGGGGACAGTACAAGGGGTAATGGAGTATATGCAGAAGTGTGATCCCATAGTTTGTACAGTTAGTAGTGGAGTATGTGCAGTAGTTTGATAAGATGGTTTGTCCAGATATGGACCGTAACGAGAGATAGTGGAGTATGTGCAGTAGTGTGCCCTCATATTTTGTCCAGTTATGTGGACAGTACAAGGGGTAGTGGTGTGTGTATAGTAGTGTCATCACATGGTTTGTTTTGTTATGGACAGTAAGAGTGGTACTGGTGTATGTGCACTAGTGTGATCACATGCTTTGTACACTTAGTAGTGGAGTATGTGTAGTAGTGCGATCATATGGTTTGTCCAGTTATAGGCAGTATGAGGGATAGTGGAATATGTGCAATAGTGTGACCACATGGTTTGTCCAGTTATGGACAGTACAAGGGTAGTGGAGAGAGTGTGTAGTAGTGTGATCACATGGTGTGTCTAGTTATGGACAGTAAGCTGGGTAGTGGAGTATGTGCATTAGTGAGATCATATTGTTTGTATAGTTAGTAGTGGAGTATGTGCAGAAGTGTTATCACATGGTTTGTCCAGTTATGAACAGTATGATGGGTAGTGGAGTATGTGTAGTAGTGTGATTATATAATTTGTGTAGTTATGGACAGAATGAGGGGTAGTTAAGTACGTGCAGCAGTGTGACCACATGTATTCTACAGGTATAGAGAGTACAAGAGGTAGAGGAGTACGTTCAGTAGAGTGATCACATGGTCTGTCAAAGAATGCATGAATGTGCTGATGACTGCCTATAGGAGAGTGCACCATGCAAGGAACAGTACTGTGATTGGACCTGGAGATCTTGTTGCAATATTCATAGGTTGTGTACATTTTGAATACTTAGAATTTGCCTTGAAGTTTTAGAAGACAGTGCTGTTTTAATTCCCTTTTAACTCTACCAGACTTAGGACTCTATCTTTATAGAGTTCTCCTAACTTAAGGAGATACAATGCCTGGAGACACAAGCTGACGGAAAAACGTATGGGTCCAAATGGCATTTTAGACAGTTCTTTAATTCTTGCAGTGTTTAGTTAATTTGCCACTTCGTACAAAATGTGCATTTCCAAATTTGAGGGCACTTGTGCTATACCTAGACCACCACAATGGTCGAAATCATATATTTATATCCCTGTACACTCGTTCCATTTCTTACTGCAGGACTGAACACTGTACAAGCCGTTTTTCAAAAGACTGCGTGTCCTGCACAAAGGTGCATGTGGTACATGGCTTTTAACTGGATTAACTGGATAAAGCAGGATGAAAGAAGGCTCAAGGCCCATCTAGATTGTCCTCCCTCAATAGTGGGACATTTGGTTAAATATTATTATTAGGCCAATAACCAGAGATCAAGCCTAGTTTTGAAGATCTCAGAGTTAACTGAATCTACAACTGTGGGTGGTAAAGAATTCCAAGATTTTGCTGCCCTTATATTAAAAAAGTTATCATATTTTTTGTTATTGGACCATTCTACTTTTAGTTGCTTAGAGTATAATCTTCCTACAATTCTTTATTCTGCAAATGCCAATCCACATATATTAAGTAACTTAGAATTGTGAACCAATTTATACAACAGGAATAAGTCTCCCCTTTCTCTTCTTAATGTTAAGGGGTAGAGACCAGTCTGTTGTAACCTGGTCTCATAACACTTATTTTTTAATCTTGGAATAGATTTAGTCAATCTTCTTTGTATCTGTTCCAAGCGATTTATGCCATTTTTTGTATAAGGACTCCATAAGGGAGAACCATAATCCAGGTGTGGTCTGACATATGCTCTATATAGTAGAATCAAATTATGTTCTGATTTACTAATGAAAGTTTTTTTAATTTGTCTCATTACAATATTAGCGGATCTAACTGCTTTACTACAATGGTCATCTGATGTCAGTTTGTTATTTATTTGGAGTTTGGAATTCTGATTTTGAAAGCAGCACAAGGGAAATCACAGAGTTTGGAACTGTTTGATTTTGAAAGCAGCACATGGGAAGTCAAAGAGTTTGGAACTCTGATTTTGAAAGCAGCACAAGGGAAATCACAGAGTTTGGAACTGTCTGATTTTGAAAGCAGCACAAGGGAAATCACAGAGTTTGGAACTCAGTGCTTTGACTTCTCAGAAGGAACTAGAAGGGGGACAAGATCAGATCTACAGTACAGTAGCTTCTTGTTGTTTTACATTGTTTCTTGTGGATTCTACTTGGTAGAAGGTTATTTCTTTTCTTTCTTACTACTAAGGGGCTAGCAGAGTTTTGTTTGGGACTGTTGGAATTTTGAAACCTGTTTTGGTAGCTATAAGTGGGCTCATTTGTTTGATTCACTGTGTGGCAGGCTGCATTTGTAGAGACCTATTTCTTCTGTTTTAAAACATAATTGGTGTGATTTAACTGGGTCTGTTTCTTTGAATTGGAGACATACATCTTCTAATTCCAAGCATATTTTGATGTGTTGTTGGTGAAGCTGTTTGAATTGGAGTCCTATTTCTTTGGGTAGCAAACCTATTTTGGGGGCTTTGAGTAGAATAGTGATTAATTGTTGCTGGCTTTACTAGCTGCAAAGTTTGAGTGCAGAGTGGGGGAAGGGTGCTAATGGTCTGACCAGAGGCCTCAGCTACCTGATTGTTTCTGGAAGACTTGGGCTGGTCCCACCCTTGGTCCATTATTTCCTTTATACCAGGGGTTCTGACATCACTTGCTCAAACAGGCAAAGGATATGCACCAGTCATAGCAAAAGCAGACATCCAGGAAAGGAACAGCAGCAAGTGAAGAGGTGACCGCTCTCTCAGTGGAAGGGAAGTAAATGCAAATCTAGGAGCTTTCATTATTACTTCTTCGCATTGATATTGCATTGGGGAAAGGAGGAGTAGGAGTTTGAAGAAGGTTGTGCAATGGCTACTTAAAGTCTGTTTTGAGTGTGGATAGGAAGGATAGGAATATAAAAAGCAGTTGCTCAATATATCTAAATATGTGCAACAAGGAGGTAAGGAAATAAAGAAAATGTTTTGCACTGATAGAGGAGGGAGAGGGGACACTTGGGGGAGTGTTTGGTATCCTGCATCTGGAAGGGTGGGGGGTCGCTGGTGGGCAACGCCAGCAATGGGTAGGGTGGTAGGCTGCAACAACTGTGGTGTACCAATCTTTCTAAAAATTGCCTGGAGTGTGGGAGGATGTTTAGTGTGCAACCACATAGAAAAACTTAGAAAGGAGATTGAGGGTCTGCAGGAGGAACTAAGACAGGCAAGGCAGACTTGGGGTGGGTTTAGCCCAATACTGGAGGGAGGAAGAAGGGGAGATGAGGGAGGGCGATTTAAGCCAACAGTGGTGAGGAGAGGGTCAGAAGAAGGGAAGCAGAGACAAAGGGGCCCAGGCCAGGAAGAACAATTGCCGGGGAAACCAGGTCAGGAGACAAAAGACAAATGGAAGGAGGAGATCGGTACTTGTGAGGGGATGCGAAGAAGTGGCAAAAGTCATGGAGTAGAAAGGAGAGAACAGGTTACTATGAAGAGAGAGGGAGTGGGCATTTGTGAAGGGCCTTCAGAAAATAGTTGTGCACTGCAAGAGAGAAAGAAGGTGGAGGAGGGAAATGATGAAATTAGAGGAGTAATTGATAAATGTCTGAACCAAACTGGAGTGGGGGGAAGTTCTGCTGGGAGAATTGCAACAGGGGTAAAAGGGGGAAATAATGTGCAGGAGGAAGAAGAGGAGCTGGAAATGAGAGAGGGAGATGAATGGAAGCAAGCAGGGAGTAAGAGGGGTGGAATCTTAGTGCTGGGGCACTCAATACTAAGAGGAGTTAGGTGGGGTAGCAAGGGGGAGAGACATAGTCACATATGGGTAGAGTCCATGCCAGGAATGACAGCGGAAAGGGTGGGACAGTCTGTTATGAAATATGCTAGAAGGGGTAGGGACAAGCCTCATTTAATTATACATCTTGGGACAAATGACCTGGCTGACAAGACAGTAGATACAGTCCAGAGGAGGTTTGAGGAACTAGCACAATTATGTGAGGGGGTAGGAAGATCAGTAACTTTTTCAGAGATACTTCCTGTGCCAAAGGCAAGCACAACAAGAAAGCTGAGAATAGAGGAATTTAATGGATGGCTAAGAACCTGGTGTTGTGCTAAAGGGTATGGGCTGTTGGGGGGTGGGGAGGGACCTGGGAGGACAGTAGTCTGTATGGCAGGACAGACTACACTTGAGTGAGGGAAAGAAAGTGTTGAAACAGTGGATGGAGGAGTACATAGAGAAGTTGGGAATTTAAACTAGGAGTGGGGGTGGCAATTGGGAAGAGATATGCAGAGACCACAGGTTGGGAAACCATATGAGCTTACCCCCATAACAGTGACAAAGGACAAATGGCAAGTACTGTTGGTGATGCTAGGAAAGGAGGGCAGGATGGGGGAAGGGTGGAAGGTGGTTACCCTTAATGCTAGGAGCCTTGGGAGGAAAACTGCAGAGTTACAGGTTCTCATGGCAGAGGAGAGGTGGACATTGCAGCCATCACGGAAACATGGGCCCCAATACAATGACTGGGGCCTGTCTGTACCAGGTACAGGTTATTTCATAGGGACAGGGTGATTGGGAAAGGAGGGGGGTGGCACTATATGTGAAGGAAGGACTGAAGTGTGTAAGGGAGGAAGGGGAGGAGGGTAGTACGGAGTCACTTTGGATGCAAATCCAGGATTCCAAGAATAGGATTTTTAGAATGAGAGTGATGTACAGGCCACCATCTCAAATGGAGGAGTTAGACAGGGAACTAGTGGAACAGATCAGGAGGACCTGCGAGAAGGGTAGTGTGGTGATTGTGGGGGACTTCAACATGCCAGGAGTGGACTGGAGCACCCCAACAACCAGGAACAGAAGGCAGCAGGTACTGCTGGATGCCTTCCAGGACAGCTTCCTGCTGCAAATGGTCAGTGAACAAACCAGGTTAGGAAATACCCTTGACCTTGTGCTGGCAAATGGGGACTTTGTGAGGAGAACTTACAGTGGAGGAACCACTGTCGGGAGTGACCACCGCTCAGTATGGCTCACATTGGATATGGGCAAGGAAGGGTGGAATCTGGCACAATAGTGCTGGACTTCAGGAAGGCTGACTTTGGGAGGATGGGGGAAGTGGTAAAAGGGTACCTGGCCAGAATTCAATCTAGTATGGACACTAACCAGAGGTGGGAGCTCATAAAGCTGGGGATAGTGGAGGCAACCAAAACCTTCTGCAAAGCCCAGAGCAAGAAGGCTAGGGTTAAGAAACCAATCTGGTTGAGCAAGGAGGTCATGGAAAAGGTAAGGAGAAAAAGAGCTGCCTTTAGGAAGTACAAGAAAACAGGGAGGGGGGAGGACAGGGAGGAGTACTTGACAGAATCGAAGGAGGTGACAAGGGCAGTAAGGGGAGCCAAAGCATCTATGGAACTCAGGCTGGCACAAAGCATTAAGAAGAGGGAGAAGGACTTCTTTAAGTACATCAGGGAGAAAAGGAGCTGTAAGGACCACATAGTAAGGATTAGGAAGGAGCGGGGTTGGGTGGAAGCAGGGTGTGATAAGGCGGAAACACTAGATGAATACTTCTGCTCAGTATTTACTAAAGAGAAGAGGGGGGTGACACCCAAGGTGTGAGAAATGGCAGAAGCAGGGGGGGAAGTGGTGACAGATGGGGAAATCATGGAGAGCAGAGTTCGAGAGGGTTTGAAGGCACTGAGGGTGGACAAGGAGCCAGGCCCAGATGGCATCCATCCCAGGGTACTGAAGGAGCTGGCAGAGGTCCTTGCAGGACCTTTGGCAGACCTATTTAATGTCTCACTACATTCAGGGTGTGTACCTCAGGACTGGAGGATGGCTCATGTGGTGCCCCTCCACAAGAGTGGCCCCAAGGATGAACTGGAAAACTACAGACCAGTGAGCCTCACATCCATCGTGGGTAAGCTAATGGAGACTATCCTGAAGGAGAGGCTGGTGGCCCTCCTAGAGGCCAAAGGACTACAGGACAGCAGACAGCATGGCTTCATACATGGCAGATCCTGCCAAACCAACCTGGTTGAGTTCTATGACTGGGTAACTAAGCAACTAGACAGGGGCCATGCAGTGGATGTCCTGTATCTGGACTTCAGTAAGGCATTCGACTCAGTGCCACATGGAAGGCTGAGAAGGAAGTTAGCAGGCATAGGGGTGGGTGCAAAGCTGGTGAGATGGGTAGGAAACTGGCTTCAGGGAAGGCAACAGAGGGTGGTGGTGGGTGGGGAGCTCTCATACCCAAGGGCAGTGACGAGCAGTGTTCCACAGGGTTCAGTGTTGGGACCAGTGTTGTTTGGGATATTCATTGCAGACATATCATGGGAGATCAAGAGCAAGATCAGTCTGTTTGCTGATGATACCAAGGTAGGCACAGTGGTGGATGACCTAAGGGGATGGCAGGGGTTGCAGGATGATCTGTCAAAGCTTGAAACCTGGTCAGACACCTGGCAACTGGGCTTTAATGCCAAAAAGTGCAAGGTGCTGCATTTTGGGATGAAGAACCCAAGGAGGAGTTACCAGCTATGGGGAGTGCAGCTAGCCCAGACAGAGGAGGAGAAGGATATGGGTGTGCTCATTACAGGGTCAATGAACAACTCGGCACAATGTAGGAAGGCAGCTGCAAGGCCAACAAAATGCTGGGTTGTATTGTGAAGGAGTATATCCTCGAGGAGGGAGGTGATTCTGCCACTGTATAGGTCATTAGTTAGACCACATCTGGAGTACTGCGTGCAGTACTGGCATCCGTATCTGAGGAGGGACATTAAGTTACTGGAGGGGGTGCAGCGCAGAGCAACAAAGATGATCAAGGGGCTGGGGGAATTATCATACGAGAGGAGGTTGAAGGAGTTGGACATGTACTTACTGGAGGAGAGGAGAGACAGGGGTGACATGATTGAAACCTTTAAATACATGAAAGGAATAAACAAGATGGGTACAGAGGGGCTGTTCAAAGTAAGGAAGGGGAGGGCCACTAGGGGGCATGATATGAGACTGGAGCAAGGAAGGTTCAGGAGGGAGATGAGGAGACACTTTTTTACAGAGAGGGTGGTGGCTGGGTGGAATGCGTTACCTGCTGAAGTGGTATGCAGTAGAATAGTGGACTGCTTCAAATGAGGATGGGACAGGACAAGGGGAGGGTTAATGAAGGAGAAGGGTGGAAGGGAGGGGCAGCTGCAGAATAAGGAATGCTAGCTGTACATTCAAGCAGACTTGATAGACCTCTAGGCCTTTATCTGCTGGCAAATTTTGTATGCTCGTATGTTCGTATTAATATACCCAAGTCTCTTTCACAACTGGATGATTCCAATAACTGGTTATTTAAATAGTAGTTGTGTAATGTATTATTTTTACCAAAATGCAAGATCTTGTATTTATTGATGTTAAATAACATTAATTTTTTTTTAGCCAATTGTTCAATTGTATACAAGTCTTGTTCTAGAATTTTAAATTGTTCTATGGTATCAACTCTTCCACCCAGTTTAGTATCATCAGCAAACTTGGATAATTAATTTTTAGATTCTATTACCATATCATGAATGAAAAAGTTAAACAAAATCGGGCCCAAAACAGAACCTGTGGAACCCCACTTGTAACTGCTCCAGATGTTGAAAGTGCTCCATTTATCCTAACTGATTGAGTACGGTTATACAGCCATTCAGATATCCAGTTTACTAAACAAAGTGGAATTTTAAAGTTATGTAATTTGTTTATTAGTAAGGAATGTGGTATATGATCGAATGCTTTACTAAAGTCTAATAGCACTACATCAGTATCTACATTGCTATCCAATAGTTTAGCAATATGTTGGTAGCATGATATGAGATTTGTTGTACATGAGAAACCGACTTTGAATCCATGCTGAGATAAATCCTGAATGTTCAATTTACCAATTCATTTTCCAATCTATCTTAAATTAATTGTTCCATCATTTTCCCCAAAATAGAGGTTAAACTGATTGGACAATAGTTTTGAACGTCAGATTGGGGCCCTTTTTTATAAATAGGTGTAACCAAAGCAGTACGCCATACTTCAGGTATCTTACAATCCAATAAAGATTTATTAAATAATAGTTGTAAAGGAATAATGATTGAATCCAGTGTTTCCAAAAGAAATATAGCATTAATATTGTCCGGTCCAGAACTAGTTGATCTTTTAAATTTGGATAGTGAATTTTTAATTTCTTTTAGTTCAAATAACGGAATACAGGAATCATTACTATTGTTATTGATTACAGAATTTCTTAATTGATTAAAGACTGAACAAAAAGTACTTATTGAAATGATCTGCCATATCTTTGTTTGTATTTATAATGATACCATCATTACAGAGTGGTCCTATATTTCTATTATTAACTCTATTTCCATTCATATAAGAAGATAGGGATTTCAGGTTGTTTTTTGAGTGTGCTAATTTAAATTCAAATTTTAATTTTGCAGCTTTGATTGATTTTTTTTAATGTTGCCAGAGCAGTTCTGTATTCATCTCTAAGTAATGAGCTAGAATTTGTCTTTAATTTTTTAAATAAATATTCTTTAGTTTTAATTTGTTTTTTAATAGTATTGTTGAACCAGACATGTATTTTACCATTTTTATTACAATTAGACAGTAGGGGAATATATTTATCCTCTAATTCATGTATAATATTTATAAGACATGTATATATTTCGTTTCACTCGCGATCTGGCTTTCAGAGAAGACGGCTCTTCTACTCATGCCATTTCTTGATACAAACAAAAAAACAACAACCTTTACTGTTGTAAGGAAGGGGAGGTAAACTAGAGTGCATGAGAAGAATTAAAGAATAACAACAGAGGGAAGATGAATGGAGAACAAAGTGGCAGGTGGCCAAACTGACTGCAACATAAAACACCACAGAAACAAAACATAACAATTATAGGGAATAAGAAGAAAAAAGCATATTTCTAGAAGAAGTGCTGTTGTGCAACAGACTTAAATTAAAATATAGCAGAGACAGATGCGCTGAGTTACCCATCAGGTTATCCATAAAAAAATGGAGGGGGGGTAAAGATAGATCGATAGATAGATAAAACTTTTATTTTTTGACAGTAGAATAATTTTTAGGACCAAACTGGTCCTGTTTATCAAAGTTGCCCTGTTTTAGATCACAGTTTCACAAATACAGACCATCATGTACTAAAATATTACAGGAACAATCTTAAATACAACACTCACATAAATTAATTCAAATCGTACAAAAACATAACACACAATATACCATAGATCGAGGTATGGAATATTATGCTAAAATTGGATAATTATCCTTTAAATAGACAAGGAAATATATAGGGTCTTGAATACAGAGTAGTTTTTCTAAAATTCTGGTCTGGGGAGAGGAGACATCAAAAAAGAGGAGGGGAGAGAAAGGGGAAGGGGAAGGGGAAGGGAAAGGGGGATAACACAAACAATATCTAAAGCTATAATGGTTAATCCCCTGATACAACTGAAAATTACCCCAACCCAAAGATGAAAAATCAGAAAGAAATGTGGACAAGTTATGATCTAAATGAGCAAACAAAAACAAATGTCACTCAATACCACCATAACAAATACATCTGTCTCTCCAGACTAAGTCTAGAGAGTGCTTAAATTGACCTAAATTGTTAGTAATCCTTATTTCTGAATCTATCTCATTCCATAATTTTGATAGATAGGAACATCTTTTCATTCTGCTATAAATGTTGACTTCTAGAGGGACTTTTAAACATCTATGTTTCAAATCCCTCAAGTTATGCTTATGAGGGATAGAGACATCAGAAGGGTTTATTCCATGCGTTTATCCCCCCATACTCCATATAAGCTTTATATCCTACTCATTTTTTTCTATGAGTTGCAAGAGAATCCCAATCTAAATTTTGAAGTAGAGTACAATGATGAGTAAAGACAGGGGGACTACCACATTTCCCCCTCTTTAAGAACAAACCAATGTATACAAGTTGGTTTGATAACCACATTCCCTTGATTTCAAAACCCATGGGAATGGGATGGGACTTTCACCCACCCTCACAGAAGTCCCACCGCAGGGCACCCTATTAAAAAATTAATACAATTAACATCATTCATTGTCATACATCATACTTTGCCCTGTGGTTGAAATAGGATATGACATGTCTTATTCTAGATTCAATTTCCTTAAGCACCATTTCTAGAAAAGAAATCTGCATTTTTATGTTTGCTTCCTGGTCTATGCTTAATCTCAAAATGATAGGGCTGTAGCACCAGGTACCAATAGAGAATGTGTGCATTTTTGTCCTTCATAAAGTTAAGCCAGCATAAAGGGTTGTGGTCAGTAACTAATGTAAAATGAGTCCCCCATAAATATAATTTCAATGTCTCTATAGCCCATTTGATTACTAAACATTCTTTTTCTATTGTAACATATTTTTGTTCTCTGGGATATAGCTTCTGACTGATGAATAAAATGGGGTGCTGTTTTCCATTGATATTTTGACGCAATACAGCACCAAGACCAGTTTCTGAGGCATCTGTTTGTAATTCAAAAGGTTTATTAAAATCTGGAGATTATAATACTGGTGCTAAACACAGCATAGCTTTTATTGTCCTAAAAGCTAGATCACAAGCAGGTGACAATGGAATTTTGTTTGGGACTTGTTTCTTAGTTAGGTCAGTCAATGGTGTTGCAATTGTGGTGAAATCAGGGATAAAGCATCTATAATAACTAGGTAATCCCCAAAAAGATCTCACTTGTTTTTTTGTTTCTGGTATTGCACTTTGTGCTACTGCCTCTACCGTCTCTATTTCTGGGCATACTACCCCATTACCCAAAATGAAGCCCAAATATCTTGTTTCATCCATAGCTAGGGTACACTTAGAAGGATTAATAGTTAGATCAGCTTTTTCAATGGTTTGTAAAACATTAGACAAATGGGTAAGATGAGTTGTCCAGTCTGAACTGAAAATCACCACATCATCCAAATAAACAGAGCAATATGAAGAGTGAATATTCAATAACTTAACCATATATCTTTGGAAGACGGCAGGGGCTCAATGTAAGCCAAAAGGCATATGAGCAAGTTGGTACAATCTCTTAGGAGTGCTAAAAGCTGTTTTTTCTTTAGTTTGATCTTCTAAAGGGATCTTCCAATAGCCTTTCATAAGATCGAGGGTAGAGATGTATTTTGCCTGTCCAATGTGATCAATTATATCATACACCCTAGGAACAGGGTAGCTGTCAAATTGGGAGACTTGACTGAGTCTATGGATATCAAGACATAGATGGAGTCCCCCTTCCCTTTTTGGTACAATTACCGTAGGTGATGACCAAGTACTGTTAGAGGGTTCAATAATATTTAATTTCCGTAGTTCTTCTATTTCTTGTATAACTTCGGACCTAAATCTTTCTGGTAATCTATATGCCTTTACCTTATTGGGTCAGAATCAGTTTTAATCGTATGTACTACATCAAATGCTTTACCAGGGATAGTTGTAACAACTTTAGAATAATGTTATAGTACATTTTCCTATTCTTTGTGTTGCTGAATGGTTAATTTTGGGTTAATGTGTATGTCTCAAATAGTCTCTACTGTTTCAAGCCTTTTATAAGATGAGTCTAATTCAGTTTCTGGATTATGAGGCATAACATATAGGCCAGGATTAACATTGGAATTAGGTGTCTCATGCCATTTCTTTAAAATATTTGCATGATAAATTGGTGTACACACTTGTCTCCCAGGTATCTCAAACTGGTAAGTGACAGGGCCAGTCTGGGAAACAATAGAAAAAGGTCCCTGCCATTTCATTAAAAACTTATTGTCATTGGATGGTAATAATAATAATAGTTTTTTCTGCCCTGAATGAAATTGTTTCTCCTGAGTTTTATCATCATAGTAGAGTTTCTGTTTGGTTTGAGCTACCATGTTTTGTTGATGTGCCTTTTGTGTATACTGAACCAGTTGTTTTCTTAGATTAACCAAATAGTCTAAGATATTTGTATATTTTACTGTGGTTTCTCCCTCCTATGTTTCTTTAACAATGTCAAGAGGTCCCCGGGGGTTTCTCCCATACAGTAAACTGAATGGTGAAAATCCTGTTGAGGCTTGAGGGACCTCTTGATATGCAAACAGAAATAGAGGTAGATATTGCTCCCACTTCTTACCTTCATCATCCACAAACTTCCTAATGATTCGTTTCAATGTCTGATTAAATCTTTCTGTAAGACCATCAGTTTGTTTGTGGTAAGGTGTGGTTCTTAATGTAATAATTCCTAATGCTTTGTACAATTCAGTGAGGAGTGCAGCATTAAAATTTGTACCACGATCCATCAGGATATCTTTAGGAATACCCATGCGATTGCAGAATTCCACTACTTTTTCTGCTACTTTTGGTGCTGTGACTGTTCTCCAGTGAAAAGCTTCAGGATATTTGGTTGTGTAATCACAAAGGACAAGGATGAATTGATTACCCTTACTGCTTTTTACCAAAGGACCAACCACATCCATTGCTATACTTTTCAAGGGCTGAGCTACAACTGGTAGGGGCACTAAAGGTACTTTGTCTCTGTGGGTTATCTGACTAATTTGCTGACAGGAGGAACAACTTCTACAGTACTCAGCAACCTCCTCCAGTAAACCAGGCCAGAAGAATCATTGTAATAGTCTAGCAGAAGTCCAGTCTTGCCCTGCATGTCCAGCACTAGGGATGTCGTGAGCTAAAAATAGGAGATATTTTCTATATTTTTGTGGTACCAACATCTGTTCTACCTGTTGTTGGGATTTAGGATTTATACAGACTCAATATAAAATTCCATTCTGTTGTACAATTTGTGATGGACCTATAGGTACTTGTTTGTTAAGCTGTGAAAATAAATGGTTAAGTGTATTATCATTCAGTTGTTCAGTTTTAATATCCACAATATGATAGTGAGGCATTATATCACAAGTTCCATTTTATCTTTGTTTTCAGTCTTTCTGGAATAATTTCTTCTCTGCCTTGTTTTCATGGCCCTTTTCCTTCTTCAAACAAAGAATCCTCAAAGGCAAATATAGGGTCCTGTTGTATTAGTTGTGACTGAGCTCTCATGGTTACAGATGATAAAGAATTGTCACAAGAGGTTAAAAGGTAATTAAAGGCAGGAAAGTCCTGACCAGTAATCAAAGGCACGGGTAAAGTGGGTACAACTCCTAATGTCATATCACATGTCTATCCTTTTATACAGACTTGTGTCTGTGCAGTTGGATACTGATGCACATCACCATGGATACAAATTACACCAGTGGGTTTGGTACTTACTTAGTAGCTGTTATCTAGTAGATCAGCCTGAATTAAGCTTTGTTGGCTCCCTGAGTCCACCAACTACTCTACCTGACTTCCATTTACTAAGATCTTTATAAAAAAGTTTCCCAAGTTCATTGAAGCTAGATATGCAGATTTTTTCTTTGCACAGAAAAGGGCTATGTGTCCCAGTCCATGACAATAATGGCATTCAATAGCAGATTTAGGTTTTTTTAGATGCCATCTCCCATCTTTCCCCTCTAGTTTTAGTAATCCCGGACCCAACTGGTGAAACAATGGAAGTTCTTACCGTGTTCATTGAGGGAGTTGTAATAGGAATGACATTTTCTGTCCTTCTATAACCTTTTTGTACTGGTTGTCATGAAGAGAGGAAGTCCACTGCCAGGGTAATTGCTGCATCTGCATTGTCAGGATGATGTTCCCTTACCCATAATTGTACATCCGCAGGCATAATCTGTAGGAATTGCTCCAAAACAAATTTCTCAATGATGGCTGGTACAGTCTTTCCCTCAGGCTGTAGCCATTTCCAATATGTCATTCAGTCATGTATAAGCCTCTCGGGGTGGTACATGGGATAAATGTTTTAAAGATCAAAACCTTTGCCCGTATGTCTTCATATTAATGTCATAATGTTTTAATATCTCTTTCTTTATGGAGGCATAATCCCTGGCAGTCTGAATGTCCATGCAGGTGTAGGCTAATTGTGCCTTGCCAGACAGATATGGTGCAAGTCTTACCACCCATTGTGTAGCAGGCCAATTACAAGCCTGGGCCACACGTTCAAATGTCATTAGATATGCCTCTATATCATCAGAGGGAGTAATTTTCATAAGTTTTATGTCTCTTGGATTTGTGTGGGCTGCCCCTTGAGCAGCCCAAAAAATTGCAAGGCCTGTATTGTGTCAGTCCACCTCTGGTCCTGTCACCTTCTTTCTTCTCTCTCTCTTTAAGATCTGCCTCATGCTGGAGTCCTATTTCCATCTGTCTTATAACTAGCCAGCAGAGCAAATCCCTGAGGTCTTCAGGGGGTGTTACAGGCTGTTCTTCCTCTGGTTCCTTCACACATGCCACAAGTGTTGTCTCCATCATCTGTATGCCCTGTTTAACGTTAGGGTGTGTAACAGGAGGTAAACCTTCAAGAAGTGGTTCACCAACAGCAGCAGCTTGGGTTCTGGTCAAAACCCCTGATAAGACATCAACGTCCTCTAGTTTATGTGCCATGTACCTGTTGAAAACCACCTGTCACCTGGATACTATGTGCAGTATCTCTTTTGGAGTCCACCTATTCCCTATGGATCTCCAATCAACTTCACTCCTGGTACCAAATGTCATAGGTTGAACAAATCAGGTCAGACAGGCATTAACAAATTTGGTATAACATACCTAAAAGATATGATTTTTATTATAAAAAAAAATTACAAGAAATGACAGCTTACAGCAGCGAACGTACGATAATGAACAAACAAAATTAACAAAATTGAACTTGAAAGTAGCACAGCTTCCCTGCAAAGGGTCTAGCAGTAGAACATGATCTTGTGCAGTATAACAGAGAGCAGGAGATCCTCACAGAAGCTCTCCCTAACAGCATCTGATCGCATATCTGAGGTTTGCTTCATTTAAAGGGAGAAGCTCCTCATACTATGTGAGACCACTCACTCTTATTAATAAAAAACATTTAA
Source organism: Neoceratodus forsteri (assembly GCA_016271365.2). Lineage (NCBI taxonomy): Eukaryota > Metazoa > Chordata > Ceratodontiformes > Ceratodontidae > Neoceratodus > Neoceratodus forsteri. Next base: position 143,394,813 of record CM028132.1, read on the forward strand.
TAACTGTTTATTTAAAATACAATTTGATATGTGAGGACTGATCACAGTTTACTACAGATAGAATGATCCATGGTCATTACTTCAGCACAGACAAGATAGCAATTCTAACCAAAATATTATCTGGATAACAGAAAGTGGACTAGATTATAGACAAACTCCTCCCAGCTAATGAAAAAAACACACCATGTCACCCTATAAAAGAATACATGAAGGTGCCACTGACTCCCTTTAGGAGAGGGCACCATGCAAGGAACAGTACTGTGATTGGACCTGGAGATCTTGTTGTAATATTCACAGGTTGTATACGTTTTGAATACATAGAATTTACCTTGAAGTTTTAGAAGAAAGTGCTGTTTTAACTCACTTTTAACTCTGCCAGACTTAGTACTCTATCTTTATAGCATTCTCCTAACTTAAGGAGATACAATGCCTGGAGACATGAGCTGATGAAAAAACTGTATGGGTCCAAATGGCATTTTAGACAGTTCTTTCATTCTTGCAGTGTTTAGTTAATTTGCCACTTTGTACAAAATGTACATTTCCCAATTTGGGGGCACTTGTGCTATACCTAGACCACCACAATGGTCGAAATCATATATTTATATCCCTGTACACTTGTTCCAGTCCTTACTGCAGGACTGAACACTGTACAAGCCGTTTTTCAAAAGACTGCATGTCCTGCACAAAGGTACGAGTGGTACACAGCTTCACTCGCTCTCTGACTTTCAGAGAAGATGGCTCTTCTACTTATGCCGTTTCTTAATACAAACAGAAAAAACTTAACTGTTGTAAGGAAAGGGAGGTAAACCATAGCACATGAGAAGAATTAAAGAATAACAACAGAGGGAAGATGAACAGAGAACAAAACAGCAGGTGGCCAATCTGACTGCAACATAAAACACCACAGAAACAAAACATGACAATAATAGGGAATAAGAAGAAAAAGGCATAGGTCTGGAAGAATTGCTGTTGTGCAACTGTCTTAAATTAAAATCTAGCAGAGACAGATGCGCTGAGTTACCAGTCAGGTTATACATAAAAGAAAGAACAGAGGGGGGGGTAAAGACAGGGGGACTACCACAACAGTACAAAGGTTTAGTGGAGTATGTTCAGTCATGTGATTACATGGTTTTTCAAAATATGGATAGTATGATAGGTAGTGAAGTATGTGCAATAATGTGAACACAAGGCTTGTCCAGTTATGGAAATTACAAGAGGTAGTGAAGTATGTGAAGTAGTGTGATCACATGGTTTGTCCAGTTATAGACAGTAGAAGGGGTAGTGGAGTATGTGCAGCAGTCTGAACACATGTATTCTGCAGTTATAGACAGTACAAGGGGTAGTAGTGTATTTGAAGTATTATGACCAAATTGTTTCTCCAGTTATAGACACTATGAGGGGTAGTGGAATATATGCACTACTGTTATCACATGCTTAGTCCAGTTACAGTCAGTACAAGGGGTAGTGGAATATGGGCAGTAGTGTGACCACATGTTTTGTCCAGTTATACACAGTATGGAGGGTAGTGGAGTATGTGCAGTAGTAGTATGATCACATGGTCTGCCCAGTTATAGACAGTACCGGGGTAGTGGAGTATGTGCAGTAGTGGAGTCATGTAGTTTGTCCAGTTATGGACAGTACAAGGGGTAGTGGAGTATGTGCAGTAGTGGGATTCATGGTTTGTCCAGTTATAGACAGTACAAGAGGTTTTGTGTATCTGCATTAGTTTGACCACATGGTTTGTCCAGGTATAGACAGTACAAGGGGTAGTGGAGTATGTGCAGTAGTGTGATCACATGGTTATTCCAGTTATATATAGTATGAGGTATGGTGGAGTATGTGCAGTTGTGTGATCACATAGTTTGTCCAGTTATGGACATTAAGAGGGGTGGTGGAGTATGTGCACTAGTGTGATCACATGGTTTGTATAGTTAGTAGTGCAGTATGTGCAATACTTTGATCACATGGTTTGTCCAGATATGGACAGTAGGAGGGGTAGTGTAGCATGTGCAGTGGTGTAATCACATGGTTTGCACAGTTATGGACAGTACTTGGGTAGTAGAGTATGTGCAGTAATGTGATCACATGGGTTGTACAGTTATGGACAGTTTAAGGGGTAGTGGAGTGTGTGTAGTAGTGTGATCACATGGTTTGTCTAGTTATGGACAGTAGGAGTGGTCAAAAGCAAAGAAAGACAAACAGAGGGATAGTGAGGCTGAATAGAATGGACAGTGGGTGGGCAGAGAGGGACAGTGAAAAAGCAGGGATACTGAATAAATACTTCTGTTCAGTATTCACAAAAGAGGAGGTGGGGGAGGTGCCTAATCCAATTAACAGAAGCACTCTGAATAGAGTAGTTGATCCCAGTCCTTTCACAGAAGAAAGGGTTCTGAAAGAATTCCTAAAACTGAAGGTGGACAAAGCAATGGGGCCAGATGGAATTCACCCCAGAATTTTAAAAGAATTATGCAGAGAACTAGTGACACCACTGCCTACCCTTTTTAACAAATCATGGGAGGATGATGTGGTACCTGAGGACTGGAGGAAGGCAGATATGATTCCCCTTCACAAAAGTGGGACCAAGACAGAGGCAGGAAAGTACAAACCTGTCAGTTTGACCTCTGTGGTAGGAAAAGTGATGGAATCACTTCTGAAGGAAAGAATTGTTGAGTACCTAGAGGCCAGTGGGCCACAGTACCCTAGGCAGCATGGGTTCACAGTGGGAAGATCATGTCAGATGATTCTAATTGATGTCTTTGACTGGGTGACCAAAGTAGTAGACCAGGGAGGGGCTGTGGACATGGTCTACCTAGACATTAGCAAGGCATTTGACACAGTCCCACACAAAAGATTAATAGTCAAATTAACCAGCCTGGGAGTGGGTCCCAGGGGGTAGCCTGGGTAAAACATTGGCTGGACAACAGGACACAGAAAGTAATTGTAAATGGAGTCCACTCTGAAAAAAAGAGTGGTTACTAGTGGGGTACCACAGGGTTCAGTACTGGGTCCAGTCCTTTTTAATGTCTTTATAAGTGACATTGCAGAGGGACTGAAAGGAAAAGTATGCCTCTTTGCAGATGAGACAAAGATCTGCAGTAGGGTTGATACACAAGGATGTGTGGAAAGGATGAGAAGGGACTTGGCAAGGTTGGAGGAATGGTCAGAAGTATGGCAGCTTGGATTCAATGCAAAGAAGTGCAAAATAATGCACCTGGGAAACAAAAACCCAGGGGAAGAGTACACAATGGGGGGAGGTAGTAACAACAACAAAAATGGAAAGGGACCTGGGGGTATTCATATCAGATGACCTTAAGGTTGGCAAGCAATGTGAGAAGGCAGTAGGGAGGGCTGGGAGGATACTGGGATGTATAGGGAGAGGCATCACCAGCAGAAGACAGGAAGTTGTTATCCCCCTGTACAGACAATTGGCGACACTCCATCTGGAGTACTGCATCCAGTTCTGGAGACTCCATCTCCGCAAGGACATAGACAGGATGGAGGTAGTTCAGAGGAGGGCAACTAAAATGGTGCAGGGTCTGCATGAGAAGTCCTACAAGGAGAGCCTAAAGGAGTTTAATATGTATACCCTTGAGGAAAGGAGGGAGAGGGGGGACATGATAGAAATGTTTAAGTACGTCAGTGGAATTAACAAAGTCCAAGAGGGTAGCATCTTTCAGAAAAAGAGATGTGCAAAAACAAGGGGACACAATCTGAAGATAGAGTGGGGTGGCTCAGGGGCAATGTGAGGAAGTATTTTTTCATAGAGAGGGTGTTGGATGCATTGAACAGCCTTCCTGAGGAGGTTGTGGGGTCTAAAACTGTGAGAGAATTCAAGAATGCATGGGACAGACATAAGGCAATTTTTGTGGGGTGTAGGAAGAAATAGGCTATTGGTTAAATAGGATCTGCAGCTTATCCTCTAGGTAGGAAAACTGGCAAACTAGGTGGGCCAAGCAGTCCTTATCTGCCATCAAAGTCTATGTTTCTATGTTTCTAATCGCGTATGTGCAGTAATATGTTCACATGGTTTGTACAGTTATTAGTGGAGTATGTACAGTAGTATGATCACATAGTTTGTACAGTTATAGACAGTACAAGGGGTAGTGGAGTATGTGCAGTAGTGTGACCACATGGGTTGTCCTGTTATGGACAGTTCAAGGGGTAATTTAGTGTGTTTAGTAGTGTGATCTCATGGTTTGTCTAGTTATGGACGGTAAGATGGGTAGTGGACTATGTGCATTAGTGTGATCATATTGTTTGTACAGTTAGTAGTGTAGTATGTACAGAAGTCTTATCACATGGTTTGTCCACTTATGGACAGTATGACGGGTAGTGGAGTATGTGCAGTAGTGTGATCATATAGTTTGTCAAGTTATGGACAGTACAAAGCAGAACTGGAGTATGTGAAGTATTGTGATGACATGGTTTGTCCAGTTACAACAGTACAAGGATAGTGGAGTGTGTGTAGTAGTGTGACGACATGGTTTGTCTAGCTATCGACAGTAAGAGGGGTAGTGGAGTAGGTGCACTAGTGTGAAGATATTGTTTGTACAATTAGTAGTGTAGTATGTGCAGAAGTCTTATTACATGGTTTGTCCACTTAAGGACAGTATGACGGGTAGTGGAGCATGTGCAGTAGTGTGATCATATGGTTTGTCAAGTTATGGACAGTACAAAGCAGAAGCGGAGTATGTGGAGTAGTGTCACCACATGGTTTGCCTGTTAGAGACAGTACGAGGGGTAGTGGGCTATGTGCAGTAGTGTGATAACCTGGTCCAGTTATAGACACTACCAGTCATGTGATCACATGGTTTTTCAAATTATGGACAGCACGATGAAAGATACCTGGGAGTCAGAATGTCTAACGACTTTGGTAGTAAGACACTCTGTAATCAAGTATTTAAAAAGGCAAGTAGTGTCCTAAAAGGCATTAGACGACATATAAAGATTAGAGATAATGAGGTCCTTATACCCCTCTACTCCTCCCAGATCAGACCACATATGGAGTACTGTGCACAGCTGTGGGCCCCAGGTGGTAAAACTGAAATAAGAGCACTGGAGAGGGTACAGAGAAGGGCAACTCAGCTAATTAGAGGGCTACGAAATCTGGAATATGAGGATAGACTGATGAAATTGGGAATGTAAAGTCTGGAGTATCGTAGGCTCAGAGGGGACATGTATTTGGTGTATAAAGCCTTCTCTGACCCTGATCTGTGGGATCTGTTAAATCTAGACATTAGGGACCAAAGCTACAACACAAGGGCACATCCCCTACAAATCGCAGGCAAGAGATATCACAACAATAGAAGGAAATACTGGTTCTCAGTAATAATACAGAAAGTATGGAATAGTCTTCCCATAGAGGTGATGGCCAGTAAAACCTGTGATAAATTTAAGCATAGGATGGATAAACACTTAAACAACATAAAAACAAGGGAGTAGTGATAACTGGCAAGCACCATGGACTACATGTCTTCTTTGCTCTGACCTACCTATGAAACCTATAATGGGCAGTGGAGTATGTGCAGTACTGTGATCAAATGGTTTGCCCTGTTATGGACAGTATGAGGGGGTAGTGGAGTATGTGCAGTAGTGTGATTACATGGTTTCCACAGTTATGGACAGTACGAGAGGTGGTACAGTATGTGCAGTAGTGTGAACACAAGGCTTGTCCAGTTATGGAAAGTACAAGAGGTAGTGAAGTATGTGCAGCAGTGTGACCATATGGTTTGTGCAGTAATGGACAGGAAGAGGGGTAGTGGAGTATGTGCAGTAGTGTGACCACATGGTTTGTACAGTTAGTAGTGGAGTATATGCAGTAGTTTGATCAGAAGGTTTTTCCCAGTTACAGACAGGAAGAGGTGTAATGGAGTATGTGCGGTATTGTGATCACATGGTTTGTACAGATATGGACAGTATGTGAGATAGTGGAGTATGTGCAGTAGTGTGATCTCATGGTTTGTCTGGCTATGGGGACAGTACAAGGGGAAGTAGAGTGTGTGTAGTAGTGTAATCACATGGTTTGTCTTGTTACGGACAGTAAGAGTGGTACTGGAGTATGTGCACTAGTGTGATAAGATGCTTTGTACACTTAGTAGTGGAGTATGTGTAGTAGTGTGATCACATGGTTCATCCAGTTGTAGGCAGTATGAGGGATAATGGAATATGTGCAGTAGTGTGACCACATGATTTGTCCAGTTATGGACAGTACAAGGGTAGTGGAGTGTGTGTAGTAGTGTGATCACGTGGTTTGTCTAGTTATGGACAGTAAGAGGGTAGTGCATTAGTGAGATCATTTATTTATTTATTTATTTAGTTTTTGTTGACCAGGTAAGTGCACTAGACAAATCCTGCCTATTTTCAGGCACGACCCAGGGGAGGGGGATACAGATGAATGCCAACTGACCTTGAACCAGATTAAGCTGTTGATGGTATTTTTAGTGAATGAGGGAAATTTGGCCAGGACACCAAGGAAATTCCCCTACTCTTGGCCAGTAGAGGGACGGCTGGCTTGTGGCAGGATGGCCACTTTGGCAGTAAGCTTGGAGGAGAAGGTTGTGGAGGATGTAGAGAAGGAGTTGGAGCAAATTATTGAACCTGAATCACAGTTAATTTCGTTCTCTGAAACGGAAGCGGAGGAGATTTTCCATGAGGCAAGGACGACTACAGAGGTTTTTGAGGTAATGTCTCAGAACGACATGAAGAATAATTCAAATGGAACTACCTTACAGGCTGCATTAGCGAAGGTTCCTGTGGCTTTCAACAAGGATGAAATGGCAAGTTTCAGAGTGGAAACGGGCGGTCTGGTATCTCGAGACGTCCAGAATGTGCATCAGAACACGGAAGTGTTCACTGAAGGATTGTTTACGGAAAGGAACACAGCTTGAGTCGTGCTGCAGGATGAAAAAGAAAGACAAATACAGTCTGTTGCAAACACAGCAATGGAAGGCTTACAAGGGTCGCTACCGGCATTGGAGAGTGTAACGGCTATGACTTTCCTAGAGTCAGAGAACGTACTGAAGCCACTGCTGAGTATTACTCAGGTGTCTACAGACATGAAACCGGTGTAACTGAGTAAAGAATCGGGGTTTGTCTTTAAACCTTTGGAAGGGGCAATATGTGGCCGAACTTTAGAGGATCGGTATGCTACTAAACGGACACTCACAATCAAGAAGGTGTTACAGAATTTAGTTTTAAAATGAAGAGTTTACAGCATGTGGACATTGGGACTCAGCAGGGCACTACAGAACATTGTTCTGATATAAACTGTGTCAAATTTAACAGTACCAGATGCTGCAACTAAGCTAATAATGGTACCTCAAGTTTATGATAACACTTGGTCACCACAGGAAGCCTTACTGGCTGCTGGCTGGGAGAAAACTGAAAAAGGGGTCTGGACTCCAGACCAAGCATGGGACCCAGTTTTGGACTTAAATAGTGGTTCTCCTGACTGGAAACCTCAGAGACTGCAGGATGGGGTTGAAACAGGAGGGGGTGTTAAAATCTATACCTTTCAGTCCAGTCTTTGTGATAAACTGCATACTAAAGTGGAAATGAAAGGAGGCTGATGAAAAGTCTGTTTACTTGATTCAGTTTGTAATGTACAGACATCTGAAAAACCTTTAATGTCTTCACTGTTTACTACAGCAAAAAAAGAGGCTGCACCTTGTCGTAATGCAGTCCGTATCAAATATAAAGGGGGTCTGGCAGACAGGCTAGACAGGTACCATGTAGGGAAATTATTAATTAAAGATTCTCTTGGTTTCTCTCCTAGGGATGCCTTTGCTTTCATTAATATCTCGGGTGAAGACAATTATGACGTTAGTTTTCATTTGGCTTATTTATTAGAACTATTTTGGGAAAGATACAACCAAGTAAAGTTTTCCCCAACATGGACTCCCTTTTTAGTTATTCCACTCACTACACCTTTAATTAAACATATCACTGTCATGTTTAGGAATGAAGGAGTCCATGCTGAGGATATTACTCACTGGTTATCCCTAAAATGTGAGATTCAAGGGGACTCTGAGCCCATTTTAGACTCAGAACAGTTTTGGACGGGGGGATGGAAATTTAAAGTAAAATTAAGACAGTCTGATAAAGGGATAGAGCATATCCCAAACTCCTTCTTGCTGGGAGGGGACAGAGGGGTGTGTTTTTATAGTGGCCAACCCCAAGCATGTTACAAATGTGGCTCGAAAACTCACTTATCTAGCACCTGGGATCACCCAAGGTATGATAATTGTGGGGAAATTGGACACATAACAATGCAGTGTGCTAATCAGACAAGATGTGACTTGTGTGAAGAATATGGGCATGCCTTTAAAGAGTGTATATGGGCAGTTGAGAACAAGGCCTCTTGCAGAAGTATTGATCTGATATTGCAACAAGCCCAGGAGGCAGTGAAGAGAGTAGCATCTGAACCAAAGGACTTAGCACCCCCCTTCCAAAGTAGGTGGATAGACCCCCTGTACCAATAGTACTGGTAGCAGTAGTACCTTTATCTGTTTCTCCCCCCCCATCAGAGATACATACGATACTTATAAAAAGGGAACAAACAGTTCAGCATGCGGAATTATTACAACCAGTTTGTTATAAGGAACCAAACGACAAACTAGGAGCTGATTCAGTTCAGCAGTTGGCCTTGCCTCCTAGAAGGTCCAGTAGAAACTTTAAACCGATTCCTCCCCCAGGTAAAGTAGTGGTGGAAACACATAATACATATGCAGCCCTTTTTCCTGCATGGGGAGATTCGGAAATGGATCTTGGAGACTCAGACTCACAAAAATCAGTACAGGGCAATCCAGGTGAACTTTTGGGAGATTATAAAGAAAAAAAAAAAGAAACGTAGAAAAAAATAAGGTTCGCTTTCATTAATTTGGTCTGGATAATGGGATTCCTTCGGGCTTCTTTGAACACACATAGTTTATTGCATAATGTTAAATGTAAAGCAATTTTCCATTTACTTCATGATAGGAATATTTCTATATGTTTTTTGCAGGAGACTTGGATGTTCTCTAAAGAACAAATTCATTCTTTTAAAAATGATTGGCCATGGGAACCTTCATATTGATCGTTTGGCAGGGAAAAGGCAGATGGAATTGGGATTCTTTTTAACGGTTATCAGTTTACTCTATATAAACTAATTGATTTAATTCCAGGGAGAGTATTGATATTAGACGGTGCATGGTTGGACACTACATAAAGGTTGATTACTCTCTACAACCCTCAAACAAAAGTATCTAGAATCACTTGTATGAAAGAGATCCAACCATATTTAGTCACAACTTTACCTATTCTTTGGGGAGGAGATTTTAATTGTACCTTGCTTACTAAAAGGATGACTACAAAAAAAAAATGATTGTGATTCTAATTGTTTGAAAACAATTATGGCAGTTGCAGACATGGCAAATTGTAATCAGAATAAGGAGGATAGTTCTGGATATGCTTTTTTTAAAGGGACAAAAGGTTCCATGATTGATTATTTGTTGGTCTCCAAAATTCTTTTAGTTCAAAACTTTTTAACAGTGCCTGTAGAATTTTCAGACCATCTGTTATTACAGGTGGAGGTAGTAGATACGAACTTAAAGAGACCTGGACTAAAAGATGGAAATTAAATACCTCTGGTTTACAGGATCAGATGGTTATAAACTCAATTAAACTAATTTTGAAAGCTAGACTTTCGGTAAGTTTTCTATATTCAGATATCGGAGTCTGGCGGGCGGAAACGAAGGCAGATTGTATTCAACGGTTCAAAAGTTATGGGATTAACAAGAGGAACTCAAAGTTGTGCTCTTACTTCGGCTCAGAGATCATTTGCAAAATTTATTTTCAATTGCAAATGTTTCAAAACAGGATTTTCCTTTCAGATTAATAATATTAAGTTAGAAATGAGACAACTACAATATGATAGGGCTAAATCTTTGCAAACTCTTTTAAATAACCATATGGAGAAATCAGTTATTGGAGACCCTTATTTACTATGTAAAAAAATTAGAGATTCTACTACGCTAGAGTTTTTGGAAACTAATTCAGGGAGAGTAGAGGATGTGAAGGCAATTAGTCTCTGTATTAATAATCACTTTCAGGACCTCCAGCCCAAGGACTCTCCTTCCAATCAGGAAATTAATGATTATCTAAGCCTTTTTCCTCCCCCAAGGTTAGATAAGGATATGATTGCTGATATGATAAAACCATTTTCACCCCGGAAATTGAGGCTGTCCTAAGTAAACTGAAAGATAATATTTCTCCAGGAATGGATGGTTTATCTAACCCATTTTATAAAACTTTTCTAACAGAAATAGTTTCTGGCTTATTATTATTATTTAATACTTTTTCAGCCGGGAAACCTATCACGAGTTATTTTTCTCAAGGTCTACAAATCTATATTTTTAAATCTGGGGAGAAGGGAAATATACAGAATTGGAGACCAATTACTTTGTTAAATTCCAATTACAAAATGTTGGCATCACTGATTAACAATAGACTAAAACAAATGGCACCCATAGTACTTTCACCACTTCAGCACTGCGGAATAGCTAATAGGAGGATTCAGTTGGTATTGACTACAATAAGAGATGTGATTGAACACTTGTCTGATATGGGTACTAGTGGCGGCTTGATTTCATTGGATCTCGAAAAAGCCTTCGATAGGGTAAACCATGTATTTCTATTTAAAACCTTAAGTTTTTTTGGTATTCCTGTACAAATTCTTAATATAATAAAAGGTTTGTATGCTACAGTTAAGGCATTCCCTAGTATTAGAGGGATAGTTGGAGAACAATTAGGGATTACCACAGGGGTTCGACAAGGATGCCCGTTAAGTCCTTTGATGTATAACTTTTCATTAAAGCCTTTGATAAGAGCAGTCAGTATCAGGACAAAATTGGAGGAATTCAAAATTCCAGGTACGATGAAGGTATTAACAATACAAGCATATGCAGATGATGTGTGTTTATTTTTTAAGAATTTAGCACAAATACAAATTTTTTTTCAGGAGTTTCAACTATATGCTAGGTTATCCAATGCTAAACTTAACTATTCCAAATCAAAAGGTTTATTGATGGGGTGCATTTATCAGACACCAGTACAATACAAAGCTATTAAAATAATGAAGGACCCAATTAATGTTTTGGGAGTAATCTATGGACCACAAAATCTTCCAACTGAAAATTGGATAAAAGTGTTGGATACAGTGGAACAGAAAATACATAGATGGAAGCAGTTTTGATTTAGTAAAAACAAAAAGAGTACAGAAATTAAAACAATTTATTTTACCATGTTTCCAATATGTAGCAGTAATTTTTCCCCTACCTTCCCACCTAGAAACTAAACTATATAGTCTCTGTTTTCAATTATTATGGGGAAATAGACTCAATCCAATTAAAAGATGTTATACATATCTGGACAAAACTAAAGGAGGAGTGGGTATGATTGACCCAGTGGTTTTTTGTTTCTCTTTGTTTTTTGCACAATCATTGAAAACTACTATAGGTATTACAAATAGATGTGAGGATCAGTGGTTTAAGGCAGCAACAGGTCAATATTTAGGAGCTTGGACACAGTATGCTCCAAAATTGAACTCTCATCTCCCCCCTCCAGTGTTTTTTAGGCCAGCTGCTCAAAAACTGTATAAATGGAAGTTAACAAAAATCCAAATACATGAAGGTTCATCTCAGACATTATACAAGGAGATACTAGCTTCTATCTATCCAACGAGTCCGGTCTTCAAGAACTGCCCGTCAGCTTTGAATCAGACAGTGTTAAATCAGCTGAATAATCCTAGGCTACCCCCTTATATGTGGGAGACTCAATGGCTAATCATGTATGGTCAGTTAAATATTAGGGGGACTGCAAAGTACAAAGCAAAAGAGGAAAGAAATTGCCCTATTTAAAATGCATTAATAAAGAAGAAACCATGAAACATTTTTTTTTAGATTGTTCAAATTCAGTTACATTATGGGCTTACTTAGCAAACAAATGGTCTTTTCCTTGGTTATTGAAACCTACTTATGAGTTATTAATAATTGGCGAACTTTCTCGAAACTTAAAAAAATATGAGAAAAGTACAGTATGGATATTGCTTGCTTGTTTAAGATTTTGTCTGTGGCAAATTAGATGTCAAAGGGTATTATATCAAAAGATAACTACAGTGGAAGCATTTCGTCTTTATGTAACCAATGAATTACAAAAAGTATATTTACATGATTCACAAACATATATGGTAGAGAAAGTTAAAACATGGTGGAAGGGGTTTTCACACATTATAAAATATAAATAGGAAAGGATAGAAGATTGTATATGTGTGAAAGTTTTCATTGAGATAATGTATATATTGAATGATATAACTTAGTAATTGTATAATTATCTTTATTTTGATTTGTTTGTATTAATCGTATTATGCTTTCTTCTTATTATAATAAAATCACCCCTACTCTTTTCGATAAGTGCCATGGGATCTTTAACATCCACCTGAACTACCACCAATCCAAGCAGATGGGACCTCGGTTTAACGTCTCATCCAAAAGATGGCACCTCAGAAGTGCAGCACCCCTCTCATGCTGCACTACAGTGTCAGTACTGGGATATTAACCCAAGTGCCAGATGTGGGAACTGAACCCACAGCCCTCTGATCTCCTGGCCTCAGAAGTGAGTGTGGTACCTGCTGAGTAGGAATGTGATCACATGGTTTGTTTAGTTACAGACAGTATGAGGGGTATGTGCAGCAGTGTGGCCACATAAATTCTCCAATTATAGACAGTAGTCCCGCTATGGACAGTACAAAGGTGTAGTGGAGTATGAGTAGTGGTGTGACCACATGGATTATCCAGATATAGACAGTACGAGGGGTAGTGGGATATGTGCAGTAGTGTGATCACCTGGTTTGTCCAGATATAGACAGTACAAAGAGGTTGTAAAGTATGTGCAGTTGTGTCATTACATGATTTATTGAGTTATGAACAGTACAAGGGGTAGTGGAGTATGAACAGTGTTGTGATCACATGGTTTGTACAATTATGGACAGCACAAGAGGTATTGGGTTAAGTGCAGCAGAGGGACCATATGATTTTTCCAGTTAGAGACAGTACAAGGGGTAATGGAGTATGTGCAGTAGTGTGATCACTTGGTTTGTCTAATTATTGACAGTAGGAGGTGTAGTGGAGTATGTGCAATAGTGTGATCAACTGGTTTGTCCAGTCATAAACAGTACAAATGGGTAGTGGAGTGTGTACAGTAGTGCAATCACATGGTTAGTCCAGTTATAGACAGTATGAAGGGTAGTGGAGTATGTGCAGTGGTGTGACCATATGGATCACGTGGTTTGTCCAGTTATGGAGAGTAAAAGTGGCAGTGGAGTTTGTGCAGTAGTGTGATAACATGGTTTGTCCAGTTATAGACAGTACAAGCGGTAGTGGAGTATGTGCAGTGGTGTGACCATATGTTTTTTCCAGTTATATGCATTATGAGGGGTTTTGGAATATAAGCAGTATTGTGACCACATGACTTGTCCAGTTTTAGTCACTACAAGGGGTAGTGGAGTATGTGCAGTAGTGTAATCACATGGTTTGTCCAGTTATGCACAGTACGAGGGGTACTGGATTATGTGTAGTAGTGTGATCACCTGAATTGTCCAATTATAGACAGTATAAAGGGGTAGTTGAGTGTGTGCAGTAGTCTGAGCACATGATTAGTCCAGTTCTAGACAGTACGAAGAGCAGTGGTGTATATGCAGTTGTGTGATCATGTGGTTTGTGCAGTTATGGACATTACAAATGTGTAGTGGCGTATGTTCAGTAGTGTGATCATATGCTTTGTAAAGTCATAGACTGTACAAGAGGTATTGGGGTATGTGCAGCAGTGTGACCATATGGTTTGTCCAATTATAGATAGCACGAGGGGTAGTGCAGTATGTGCAGTAGTGTGATCACATGGTTTGTCCAGTCATAGACAGTACGTGGGTTATTGTGGTATGTGTGGTAATGTAACCATATGGTTTGTCCCGTTACAGAGAGTATGTGGGGAAGTGGAGTAAGTGCAGTAATGTGATCATATGGTTAGTCCAGTTATTTATAGTACAAAGTGTAGTGGAGTATGTGCAGTATTGTGATCACATGGTTTTTCCAGTTCTAGAGAGCACGTCATGTAGTGGAATATGTGCAGCATTGTGCTTACATGGTTAGTCCAGTTACAGACAGTACATGGAGTAGTGGAGTACGTGCAGTATTGTAACCACATGGCTTGCCCAGTTATAGATAGTATGATTTGAAGTGGAGTATGTGCAGTATTGTGATCACATGGTTTGTCCAGTTATATATAGTACGATCTGAAGTGGAGTATATGCAGTAGTGTGATCACCTGGTTTAATACAGTTATAGACAGTACAAAGAGGTAGTGGAGTGTGTGCAGTAGTGTGATCACATGGTTAACGCACTAATAGACAGGAAGAGGGGTAGTGGAGTATGTGCAGTGGAGTGATTACGTGGCTTGTCCAGTTATGGACAGTACAGGGGTAGTGGAGAATGTTCAGTATTGTGATCTTATGGTTTGTCCAATAATAGACAGCACGAGACATATTGAGGTATGTGCAGAAGTGAGACCATATGGTTTGACCAGTTATACGCAGTAGGAGGGTTAGTGGAGTATGTGAAGTAGTGTAATTACATGGTTTGCCCAGTTATAGACAGATCGAGGAGTAGTGGACTATGTGCAGTAGTGTGATCTCACGGTTTGTACAGTTATGGACAGTAAGAGAGCTAGGGGAGGATGTGCATTAGTGTGATCATATGATGTGTCCAGTAATGGACAGTACAAACAGTACTAGAGGGTGTGTTTAGTAACTTGATCACATGGTTAGTCTAATTATAGACAGTAAGAGTGATATTGGAGGATGTGCAGTAGTGTGATCATGTGGCTTGTACAGTTAGTAGTGGACTATGTGCAGTAGTGTGATCACATGGTTTGTCCAGTTATAGACAGTACGAGGGGTAGTACAGTATGTGCAGTAGTGTGACCACATGGTTTGTCCACTTATGGAGAGTACAAAGGGGTAATGCAGTATGTGCACTTGTGTCACCACAGAGTTCCTACAGTTATAGACAGTATGAGAAGTAGTGCAATATGTGCAGTAGTGTGATCACCCGGTTTGTCCAGTTATAATTAGTACAAATGGGCAGTGAAGTAACTGGAGTAGTGTGATCACATGGTTAGCCCAGTTACAGACAGTACAAGGTGTAGTGGAGTATGTGCAGTATTGTGATCACATGGTTTTTCCAGTTATAGACAGTACAATGGGTATTGGGGTATGTGCAGTAGAGAGATCACATAGTTTGTCCAGTTTTTTAACAGTATGAGTGGTACTGGAGTATGTGCAGTACTGTGATCACATGGTTTGTCCACTTATAGACAGTAGGAGGGGTAGTGGAGTGTGTACAATAGTGTGATCTCATGCTTTGTCCAGTTATAGACAGTACGAGGTGTAGAGAAGTATGTGTAGTGTGATCACATAGTTTGTTTAGTTATAGACAGTAAGACAGGTAGTGAAGTATGTACTGTAGTGTGATCATATTGTTTATGCAGTTAATAGTGGAGTATGAGCAGAAGTGTGATCACATGGTTTATCCAGTTATGGACAGTATGAGTGGTAGTAGAGTATGTGCGGTAGTGTGATTATATGGTTGGTGTAGGTATGGACAATATTAGGGGTAGTTGAGTAGGTACAGCAGTGTGACCACATGTATTCTAGAGTTATAGAGAGAGTACTAGAGGTAGTGGAGTATGTTCAGTAGTGTGATCACATGGTTTGTCAACTTATGGACAATACAAAGCAGTAGGGGAATAAGTACGGTAGTGTCACCACGTGGTTTGTCCTGTTATAGAGAGTACGAGGGGTAGTGGAGTATGTGCAGTATTGTCATAATCTGGTTTGTCCGGTTATAGACAGTACAAAGGGTTAGTGGAGTATGTGCAGTTATGTGATCACATGTTGTTTCTGGTTATGGATAGTACGAGGGGTAGTGGAATGTGTACAGTAATGTGATCACATGGTTAGTCCAGTTATAGATAGTATGAGGGGTAGTGAAGTGTGTGCACTAGTGTGATCACATGGATAGTCCAGTTATAGATAGTATGAGGGGTAGCAAAGTGTGTGCAGAAATGTGATCACATGGTTTGTACAGTTATAGACAGTACAAGGGGTAGGGGAGTATGTGCAGTAGTGTGACCACATGGGTTGTCTAGTTAGGGACATTTAAAGAGATAGTTTAGTGTGTTTAGTAGTGTGATCTCATGGTTTGTCTACTTATGGGTGGTAATATGGGTAGTGGACTATGTGCACTAGTGTGATCACATTGTTTGTACAGTTAGTAGTAGATTATAAGTAGTATTGTGATGACATGGTTTGTCAAATTAGGACAGTATAAGGGTAGTGGAGTGTGTGTAGTAGTGTGATTATATGGTTTGTGTAGGTATGGACAGAATGAGGGGTACTTGAGTAATTGCAGCAGTGTGACCACATGTATTCTACAGTTATAGAGAGTATGAGAGGTAGTGGAGTATGTTGAGTAGTGTGATCACATGGTTTGCCAAGTTATGGACAGTACAAAGCAGAAGTGGAGTATGTGCAGTACTGTCACCACATGGTTTGCCTGTTAGAGACAGTATGAGGGGTAGTGGAATATGTGCAGTGGTGTGATAACCTTGTCCAGTTATAGACGCTACAAAGGTTTAGTGGAGTATGTTCAGTCATGTGATGACATGGTTTTTCAAGTTATGGACAGCACGATGAAAGAGACCTGAGAGTCAGAATATCTAATGACCATAGTAGTAAAATTCACTGTAACCAAGTGGTTATAAAGGCAAGCAGTGTCCTAAATTGCATTAGACGACATATAAAGAACAGAGCTTATACCCCTCTTCTCCTCCCTGGTCAGACGACATATGGAGTACTGTGTGCAGCTGTGGGCCCCAGGTGGTAAAACTGAAATAAGGGCACTGGGGAGGGTACAGAGAAAGGCAACTAAACTAATTAGAGGGGTACAAAATCTGGAACATGAGGATAGACTGATGAAATTGGGAATGTACAGTCTGGAGTATCATAGACTCAGAGGGGACATGTATTTGGTGTATAAAACCTTCTCTGACTGCAACCTGTGGGATCCGTTAGATTTGGACACTAGGGACCAAAGCTACAACACAAGGGCACACCCCCTACAAATTGCAGGCAAGAGATATCACAACAATAGAAGGAAATACTGGTTCTCAGTAAGAATACAAAAAGTATGGAATAGTCTTGCCGTAGAGGTGATGGCCACTTAAACCTGTGATGAATTTCATCATAGGCTGGATAAACACTTACGCAGCATAAAAACAAGGGAGTACTGATAACTGCAAGCACCATGAACTATATGTCTTCTTTTCTCTGACCTACCTATGAAACCAATAATGCATAGCGGAGTATGTGCAGTAGTGTGATCAAATGGTTTGCCCTGTTATGGACAGTATGGGGGTAGTGGAGTATGTGCAGTAGTGTGATTACAGGGTTTATACAGTTATGGACAGGATGAGAGGTGGCACAGTATGTGCAGTAGTGTGAACAAAAGGCTTGTCCAGTTATGGAAAGTACAAGAGGTAGTGCAGTATGTGCAGCAGTGTGACCATATGGCTTGTGCAGTAATGGACAGAAAGAGGGGTAGTGGAGTAATTTCAGTAGTGTGACCACATGGTTTGCACAGTTAGTAGTGGAGCAGGTGTAGTAGTTTGAGCAGATGGTTTGTCCAGTTATGGACAGTTAGAGGTGTAGTAGAGTATGCGCAGTACTGTGATCACATGGTTTGTACAGTTATGGACAGTACAAGGGGTAGTGGAGTATGTGCAGTAGTGTGTCCACATAGTTTGCCAAGTTATAGACAGTATGACAGGTAGTGGAATATGTGCAGCATTGTGCTCACATGGTTAGTCCAATTACAGACAGTACGAGGGGTAGTGGAGTACATGCAGTATTGTGACCACATGGTTTGTCCAGTTACATGTAGTACGATCTGAAGTGGAGTACGTGCAGTAGTGTGATCACATGGTTAGTGCACTTATAGACAGGAAGAGGGGTAGTGGAGTATGTGCAGCGGAGTGATTACGTGGTTTGTCCAGTTATGGACAGTACAGGGGTAGTGGAGAATGTTCATTATTGTGATCAGATGGTTTGTCCAATAATAGACAGTATGAGATGTATTGAGGTATGTGCAGAAGAGAGGCCATATAGTTTGTCCAGTTATATGCAGTAGGAGGGTTAGTGGAGTACGTGCAGTAGTGTGATCACATGGGTTGCCCAGTTATGGACAATACAAAGCGGTAGGGGACTATGTACGGTAGTGCCACCACGTGGTTTTTCCCATTATAGAGGGTACAAGGGGTAGTGGAGTATATGCAGTATTGTCACAACATGGTTTGTCCAGTTATAGACAGTACAAAGGGTTAGTGGAGTATGTGCAGTCTTGTGATCACATGTTTTTTCTGTTTATGGACAGTGCAATGGTTAGTGAAATGTGTGCAGTAATGTGATCACATGGTTAGTCCAGTTATAGATAGTATGAGAGGTAGTGAAGTGTGTGCAGTAGTGTGATCACATGGTTTGTACAGTTATAGACAGTACAAGGGGTAGTGGAGTATGTGCAGTAGTGTGACCACATGGGTTGTCCAGTTATGGACATTTAAAGGAGTAATTTAGTGTGTTTAGTAGTGTGATCTCATGGTTTGTCTAGTTATGGATGATAAGATGGGTAGTGGACTTTGTGCATAAGTGTGATCATATTGTTTGTACAGTTAGTAGTGGAGTATGTGCAGTATTGTGATGACATGGTTTGTCCAGTTAGGACAGTACAAGGGTAGTGGAGTGTGTGTAGTAGTGTGATTATATGGTTTGTGTAGGTATGGACAGAATGAGAGGTAGCTGAGTAATTGCAGCAGTGTGACCACATGTATTCTACAGTTACAGAGAGTACGAGAGGTAGTGGAGTATGTTGAGTAGTGTGATCACATGGTTTGTCAAGTTATGGACAATACAAAGCAGAAGTGGAGTATGTGTAGTACTGTCACCACATAGTTTGCCTGTCAGAGACAGTATGAGGGGTAGTGGAATATGTGCAGTAGTGTGATAACCTGGTCCAGTTATAGACAGTACAAAGGTTTAGTGGAGTATGTTCAGTCATGTGATCACATGGTTTTTCAAGATATGGACAGTATGATGGGTAGTGAAGTATGTGCAGTAGTGTGAACACAAGACTTGTCCAGTTATGGAAATTTCAAGAGGTAGTGAAGTATGTGAACTAGTGTGATCACATGGTTTGTCCAGTTATAGACAGTATGAGGGGTAGTGGAATATGTGTAGGAATGTGAACTCATGGTTTGTTTAGTTATGGACAGTATGAGGGGTATGTGCAGCAGTGTGGCCACATGAATTCTTCAGTTATAGATAGTACAAGGGATATTGGAGTAAGTGCAGTAGAGTGATCACCTGGTTTGTCCAGTTATAGACAGTACAAAGGGGTTGTGAAGTATGTGCAGTTGTGTGATTACATGATTTGTCGAGTTATGGACAGTACAAGGGGTAACAGAGTATGTGCAGTATTGTGATCACATGGTTTGTACAATTATGGACAGCATGAGAGGTATTAGGGTAAGTGCAGTAGACAGACCATATGATTTTTCCAGTTAAAGACAGTATGCAGGGTAGTGGAGTATGTGCAATAATGTGATCACCTGGTTAGTCCAGTCATAAACAATACAAATGGGTAGTGGAGTATGTACAGTAGTGTGATAACATGGTTTGTCCAGTTATAGATGGTACAAGCGGTAGTGGAGTATGTGCAGTAGTGTGACCACATGGTTTTTTCCAGTTATAGACAGTATGAGTAGTTTTGGAATATGTGCAGTATTGTGACCACATGGCTTGTCCAGTTATAGACAGTATGAAGGGTAGTGGAGTATGTGCAGTAATGTGATCAGATAGTTTTTCCAGTTATACACAGTACGAGGGTACTGGATTGTGAGCAGTAGTGTGATCACCTGATTTGTCCAGTTATAGACAGTACAAAGGAGTAGCTGAATGTGTGCAGTAACCTGAGCACATGATTAGTCCAGTTCTAGACAGTACGAAGAGTAGTGATGTTATGCAGTTGTGTGATTACATGGTTCGTGCAGTTATGGACAGTACAAATTTAGTAGCGGAGTATATTCAGTAGTGTGATAATATGCTTTGTAAAGTCATAGACTGTACAAGTGGTATTGGGGTATGTGCAGCAGTGTGACCATATGGTCTGTCCAATTATAGATAGCACAAGCAGTAGTGCAGTATGTGCAGTAGTGTGATCACATGGTTTGTCCAATTATGGACAGTACAAAGGGCTAGTGGAGTATGTGCAGAAGTGTAACCACATGGTTTGTCCGGTTATAGATAGTATGTGGGTTATTGTGGTATGTGTATTAATGTAACCATATGGTTTGTCCAGTTACAGACAGTATGAGGGGAAGTGGAGTAAGTGCAGTAATGTGATCACATGGTTAGTCCAGTTATAGATAGTATGAGGTGTAGTGGAGTATGTGTAGTATTGTGATCACATGATTTTTCTAGTGCTAGACAGCACATTGGGTAGTGGAATATGTGCAGTTCTGTATTCACCTGGTTTTGTCCAGATATAGACATTACAAAGATGTAGTGGAGTGTGTACAGTGGTGTGATTACATGGTTAGACCAGCTGTAAACAGTACGAGGGGTAGTAGAGTATATTCAGTATTGTGGTCACATGATTTGTCCATTGATAGACAATATGAGAGGTACTGGGGTATGTGCAGTAGTGTGATCACATGATTTGTCCAGTTATAGACAGTAGGAGGGATAGTGAAGTGTGTGCAATAGTGAGATCACCTTGTGTGTCCAGTTATAGACAGTATAAAGAGTTACTGGAGTATGTGCAGTCGTGTGATCACCTGTTTTTTCTAGTTATTGAGAGTACAAGGTGCAGTGGAGTATGTGCAGTAGTGTGAACATATGGTTTCTTCAGTTATGGATAGTATGAGCGGCAGTGGCGTATGTGCAGTACAGTGAACACAAGGCTTGCCCAGTTATCGAAAGTACAAAAGGTAGTGGAGTATGTGAAGTAGTGTGATCACATGGTTTGTCCAGTTATAGACAATACATGGGGTAATGGAGTATTTGCAGTAGTGTGAGCACATGGTTTTTCCAGTTATGGACAGTACAGGGGGTAGTAGAGTATGTGCAGTAGTGTGACCAGATAGTTTGCCAAGTTATAGACAGTATGACGGGTAGTGGAATATGTGCAGCACTGTGCTCACATGGTTAGTCCAGTTACAGACAGGACGAGGGGTAGTGGACTATGTGCAGTATTGTAATCACATAGTTTGTCCAGTTATAGATAGTACAATTTGAAGTGGAATATGTGCAGTAGTGTGATCTCATGGTTTGTACAGTTATGGACAGTACGAGAGGTAGTGGAGGAGTGTGATCATATGATTTGTCCAGTAATGGACAGTGCAAATGGTACTAGAGTGTGTGTAGTAGCTTGATCTCATGGTTAGTCTAGTTATGGACAGTAAGTGTGGTACTGGAGGATGTGCAGTAGTGTGATCACATGGTTTGTCCAGTTAAAGACAGTACAAAGGGGTAGTGCAGTATTTGCAGTATGTGTATAATGGAGGCAGTATAGCACAGTGGTCTAAGGCTCTGAGCTGCAAATCTGGTGACATCCAGCAGACTAGACCTGGATTTGAATCCCACAGCTTCCACTTGCAAACTGTGTGACCCTGAGCAAGTCACTTAACTTCCTTGTGATCGCAGGTCACACCTGGAAACAAGCTCTGGCTTAGTGTGCCTTTCCTGGATAAACAATTTACCCTTTTCCTTTCCCCTTATGTGCACCTGTGTCACCACAGGGTTCCTACAGTTATTCACAGTATGAGAGGTAGTGCACTACGTGCAGTAGTTGAACACATGGTTTGTCCAGTTATACACAGTACGATGGGTCATGGAGTATGTGCAGCAGTGTGATCACCTGGGTTTTGTCCAGTTACAGACATTACAAAGACATAGTAGAGTGTGTGCAGTAGTATGATCACATATATAGTCCAGTTATAGACTGTCTGAGAGGTAGTGGAGTATGTGCAGTTGTGTGATTATGTAGTTTGTCCTGTTATGGAGAGCAGAAGGTGCAGTGAAGTATATTCAGTATTGTGATCACATGATTTGTCCATTGAGAGACAGTACGTGGGGTAGTGCAATATGTGCAGTAGTGTGATCACCTGGTTAAAGACAGTACAAATGGGTAGTGAAGTATCTGGAGTAGTGTGATCACGTGGTTAGCCCAGATAGAAACAGTACGAGGTGTAGTGGAGTATGTGCAGTATTGTGATCACATGGTTTATCCAGTTATAGACAGTACAATGGGTATTGGTGTATGTACAGTAGAGAGATCATATGGTTTGTCCAGTTTTTAACAGTATGAGTGGTACTGGAGTATGTGCAGTACTGTGATCACATGGTTTGTCCAGTTATAGACAGTAAGAGGGGTAGTGGAGTGTGTGCAGTAGTGTGATCACATGGTTTGTCAAGTTACGGACAATACAAAGCATTAGGGGACTATGTACGGTAGTGTCACCATGTGCTTTGTCCTGTTATAGAGAGTGCAAGGGGTAGTGGGGTATGTGCAGTATTGTCATAACCTGGTTTGTCCAATTATAGACAGTACAAAGGGTTAGTGGAGTATGTGCAGTCATGTGATCACATGTTTTTTCTGGTTAGGGACAGTGTGAGGGGTAATGGAATGTGTACAGTAGTGTGATCACATGGTTAGTCCAGTTATAGATAGTATGAGGGGTAGCAAAGTGTGTGCCGAAGTGTGATCACCGGTTTGTCCAGTTATAGACAGTACAAATGGGTTGTGAAGTGTGTGGGGTAGTGTGATCACATGGTTTGCCCAGTTATAGACAGTACAAGGCATAGCAGAGTATGTGCAATAGTGTGATCACCTGGGTTTTGTCCAGTTACAGACATTACAAAGACATAGTGGAGTGTGTGCAGTAGTATGATCACATGGTTAGTCCAGTTTTAGACTGTCCGAGGGGTGGTGGAGTACGTGCAGTTGTGTGATTAGGTAGTTTGTCCTGTTATGGACAGTACAAGGGGAAATGATGTATATTCAGTATTGTGATCACATGATTGTTCCATTGATAGACAGTACGCGGGTTAGTGCAATATGCGCAGTAGTGTGATCACCTGGTTAAAGACAGTACAAATGGGTAGTGAAGTATCAGGAGTACAGTGATCACATGGTTAGCACAGTTAGAGACAGTACGAGGTGTAGTGCAGTATATGCAATATTGTGATCACATCATTTGTACAGTTATGGACAGTATGAGGGGTAGCAGAGTATGTGCAGTATTATGATCACATGTTTTTTCCAGTTATAGAAAGTACAATGGTATTGGGGTATGTGCAGCAGAGAGATCATATGGTTAGTCCAGTTATAGAGAGTACATGGGGAAGTGGAGTATGTGCAGTAGTGTGATCACATGGTTTGTCCAGTTATAGATAGTATGAGGGGTAGCGAAGTGTGTGCAGAAGTGTGATCACCGGTTTGTCCAGTTATAGACAGTACAAATGGGTTGTGAAGTGTGTGGGGTAGTGTGATCACATGGTTTGCCCAGTTACAGACAGTACAAGGCATAGCGGCGTATGTGCAATAGTGTGATCACCTGGGTTTTGTCCAGTTACAGACATTACAAAGACATAGTGGAGTGTGTGCAGTAGTATGATCACATGGACAGTGTGAGGGGTAATGGAATGTGTCACCTGGTTTTGTCCAGATATAGACATTACAAAGATGTAGTGGAGTGTGTACAGTGGTGTGATTACATGGTTAGACCAGCTGTAAACAGTACGAGGGGTAGTAGATTATATTCAGTATTGTGATCACAATGCGAGGGGTAGTGGAATATGTGCAGCAGTGTGATCACATGGTTTGTCCAGTTATAGATAGTATGAGGGGTAGTGAAGTGTGTGCAGTACAAGGGGTAGTTTAGTATGTGCAGTAGTGTGATCACATGGTTTGTCCAGTTATAGACAATAGGAGGAGTAGTGGAGTGTGTGAAGTCATGATAACCTGGTTTGCCCTGTTATAGACAGTACAAAGTGGTAATGGAGTGTGTGCAGTAGTGTGATCACATGCTTTGTCCAGTTATAGATAGTACGAGGTGCAGTGGAGTATGTGTCGTGTGATCACATAGTTTGTCCAGTTATGGACAGTACAAGGGGAGTGTAGTGTGTATAGAAGAGTGATCACATGATTTGTCTAGTTATGGACAGTAAGAGTGGTAGTGGAGTATGTGCTCTAGTGTGATCATATTGTTTGTACAGTTAGTAGTGGAGTATGTGCGGCAGTGTGATTATATGGTTAGTGTAGGTATGGACAGTACTAAGGGTGGGTGAGTAGGTATAGCAGTGTGATCACATGTATTCTACAGTTATAGAGTGTACGAGAGGTAGTGGAGTATGTTTAGTAATGTGATCACATGGTTTGTCAAGTTATGGAAAATACAAAGCAGTAGGGGACTATGTGCGGTAGTGTTACCACATGGTTTGTCCTGTTTTAGAGAGTACCAGAGGTAGTGGAGTATGTGCAGTATTGTCATAACCTGGTATGTCCAGTTATAGACAGTACAAAGGGTTAGTGGAGTATGTGGAGTGGTGTGATCATGTGTTTTTTCTGGTCATGGACAGTGCGAGGTGTAGTGGAATATGTGCAGCAGTGTGATCACATGGTTTGTCCAGTTATAGATAGTATGAGGGGTAGTGAAGTGCGTGCAGTAGTGTGATAACATGGTTTGTTCAGTTATGGACAGTATGAGCAGTAGTGGGGTTTGTGTAGTAGTGTGAACACAAGGCTTGTCGAGTTATATAAAGTACAGCTTTGTCCAGTTATAGATATTAGAAGGGGTAGTGGAGTATGTGCAGTAGTGTGACCACATTGTTTGTCCAGTTATACACAGTACAAGGGGTAGTGGAATATGTGCAGTAGTGTGGTCACCTGGTTTGTCCAGTTATGGACATTACAAAGGGGTAGTGAAGTTTGTGGAGTAGTGTGATCACATGGTTAGTCCAGTTGCAGACAGTACGAGGGGTAGTGGAGTATGTTTACAAATGTGGTCACATGGTTTGTTTAGTTACAGACAGTACAAGGGATAGTAGTGGAGTATGTGCAGTTGTGTGATTAAGTGGTTGTCCAGTTATGGAGAGTACAGGAGGAGTGGAGTATATTCAGTACTGTGATCATAAGGTTTGTCCAATTATAGACAGTACGAGCGGTTTTGGGGTATGTGCAGTAGAGAGTCCATATGGATTGTCCAGTTATAGACAGCAGGTGAGGTAGTTGAGTATGTGCAGTAGTGTGAACACCTGGTTTGTCCAGTTATATACATTACAAAGGTGTAATGGAATGTCTATAGTAGTGTGATCACATAGTTAGTCCAGTTATAGAAAGTACGAGGGGTAGTGTAGTATGTGCAGTAGTGTGATCACATGGTTTCTCCAGTTATAGGCAGTACGAGGGGTATTGGGGTATGTGCAGTAGTGTAACCATATGGTTTGTCCTGCTATTGACAGTACAAGGTGTAGTGCAATATTGTAATCACTTGGTTAGTCCAGTTATAGTTAGTACGAGGGGTAGTGGAGTATGTGCAGTAGTGTGATCACATGGTTTATCTAGTTATAGACAGTACGAGGTGTAGTGAAGTGTGTGTAGTATGTGATCACATGGTTTGTCTAGTTATGGATAGTTAAGGGGTAGTGGGGTATATGTACTAGTGTGATCACAGAGTTTGTACACTTAGAGTATGTGCAGTAGTGTGATCACATTTCTTTTCCACTTTTGGATTGCAAGAGGGGTAGTGAAGTATGTGCAATAGTGTGATCACATGGTTTGCCCTGTTATGGGCAGTATGAGGGGTAGTGGAGTATGTGCAGTTGTGTGATCACATGATTTGTACAGTTATGGACAGTACGATAGGTGGTGGAGTAAGTACAATACTGTGATCACATGGTTTGTCCAGTTATAGACTGTAAGAGGGGAAGTGGGGTATGTGCAGTAGTGTGATCACATGGTTTTCCCAGTAATGAACTGTATGAGGGGCAGTGGAGTATTGCTGTAATGTGATCACATGGTTTATACAGTTATGGGCAATACGAGAGGTAGTGGATTATGTACAGTAGTGTGATCACATGGTTTGTCCAGTTATGGACAGTACAAAGGGTTAGTGGAGTATGTGCAGTAGCGTGACCACATGGTTTGTCCCGTTATTGACAGTACGAGGGGTAGTGGAATATATGCAGTAGTATAATCACCTGGCCTGTCCTGTTATAGTCAGTACAAAGTAGTAGTGAAGTATGTGTGATCACATTTTTATTCCAGTGCTAAACAGTACAAGAGGTAGTAGAGTAGGTGCAGCAGTGTAATAACCTGGTTTGTCCAGATAGGAACAGTACGAAGGGTACTGGAGTATGTGCAGTAGTGTGATCACATGGTTTGTACAGTTATGGACAGTATGAGAGGTAGTGCACTATGTGCAGTAGTTGAACACATGGTTTGTCCAGCTATAGACAGTAGAGGGGTAGTGGAGTATGTTTAGAAATGTGATCACATGATTTATTCAGTTATGAACAGTACGAGGGGTAGTGGAGTATGTGCAGTAGTCTGAACACATGTATTCTGCAGTTATATACAGTACGAGGGATAGTAGTATATGTGAAGTATTGTGACCACATGGTTTGTCCAGTTATAGACAGTATGAGGGGTAGTGGTATATGTGTACTACTGTGATCACATGCTTGGTCCAGTTACAGACAGTGTGAGGGTAGTGGAGTATGTGCAGTAGTATGATCACATGGTTTGTCCAGTTATTTACAGTATGGGGGTAGTGGAGCATGTGCAGTAGTAGTGTGATTACATGGTTTGTGCACTTATAGACAGTACCAGGGGTAGTGGAGTATGTGCACTTGTCTGATCACATGGTCTGTCAAGTTATAGGCAGTAGAAGAGGTTTTAGGTGTCTGCATTAGTGTGACCACATTGTTTGTCTAGGTATAGACAGTACGAGGGGTAGTGGAGTATGTGCAGTAGTGTGATCACATGTTTTGTACAGTTACTAGTGCAGTATGTGCAGTATTTTGATGGCATGGTTTGTCCTGATATGGACAGTAAGAGGGGTGGTGTAATATGTGCACTAGTGTGATCACATGTTTTGTACAGTTAGTAGTGCAGTATGTGCAGTACTTTGATGACATGGTTTGTCCAGTTATGGACAGTAAGAGGGGCCGTAGAGCATGTGCAATTGTGTGATCACATGGTTTGCCCAGTTATGGACAGCACCTGGAGTAGTGAAGTATGTATAGTAGTGTGATCACATGGGTCATACAGTTATGGACAGTATGAGAGGTACTGGATTATGTGCTGTAGTGTGATCGAATGGTTTGTCCAGTTATGGACAGTATAAGGGGCAGTGGTGTGTGTGTAGTAGTGTGATCACATGGCTTGTCTAGTTATGGACAGTAAGACTGGTGGTGGAATATGTGCAGTAATGTGTTCACATGGTTTGTTCAGTTAGTAGTGGAGTATGTGCAGTAGTGCGATCACATGTTTTGTCCACTTATGGACAGTTCAAGGGGTAGTTTAGTGTGTGCAGTAGTGTGATCTCATGGTTTCTCTGGTTATGGACAGTGAGAGGGGTAGTGGGGTATGTGCACTCATGTGATCATATTGTTTGTACATTTAGTAGTGGAGTATCTACAGTAGTGTGATGACATGGTTTGTCCAGTTAGGACAGTAAAAGGGTAATGGACTGTATGTAGTTGTGTGATGACATGGTTTGTCTAGTTAAGGACAGTAAGAGGGATAGTGGAGAAGATGCATTATTGTGATGATATTGTTTGTATAGTTAGCAGTGGAGTATGTGTAGAAGTGTTATCATATGGTTTGTCCAGTCATGAAAAGGACGAGGAGTAGTATAGTATGTGCAGTAGTGTGATTATATGGTTTGTGTAGGTATGGGCAGAACAAAGAGTAGTTGAGTATATGCAGCAGTGTGACCACATGTATTCTACAGTTATAGAGAGTATGAGAGGTAGTGGAGCATGTTCAGTAGTGTTATCACATGGTTTGTCAAGTTATGGACAGTACAAAGTGGAAGTGGAGTATGTGCTGCAGTAGTGTCACCACATGGTTTGCCTTTTAGAGAGAATACAATGTGTAGTGGAATATGTGCAGTAGTGTAACCACATCGGTTGTCCAGTTATGGACAGTTCAAGGGGTAGTTTAGTGTGTGTAGTAGTGTGATCTCATGGTTTGTCTAGTTACGGACAGTAAGATGGGTAGTGGACAATATGCGCTAGTGTGACCATAATGTTTGTACAGTTAGTAGTGTAGTATGTGCAGTATTGTGATGACATGGTTTGTCCAGTTAGGACAGTACAAGGGTAGTGGACTGTGTGCAGTGATGTGATGACATGGTTTGTCGAGCTATGGACAGTATGAGGGATAGTAGAGAAGGTGTATTACTGTGATGATATTGTTTGTACAGTTAGCAGTTCCGTATGTGCAGAAGTGTTATCACATGGTTTGTCCAGTTATGGACAATATGAGGAGTAGTGCAGTATGTGCAGTAGTGTGATTATATGGTTTGTGTAGGTATGGACAGAACAAAGGGTAGTTGAGTATATGCAGCAGTGTGACTACATGTATTCTACAGTTATAGAGAGTATGAGAGGTAGTGCAGCATGTTCAGTAGTGTGATCACATGGTTTGTCAAGGTATGGACAGTACAAAGTGGAAGTGGAGTATGTGCAGTAGTGTCACCACAGGTTTGCCTGTTAGAGACAGTACAAGGGGTAGTGGAATATGTGCAGTAGTGTGATAACCTGGTCCAGTTATAGACAGTACAAAGGTTTAGTGGAGTATGTTCAATCGTGTGACCACATTGTTTTTCAAGTTATGGACAGCACGATGGGTAATGGAGTATGAACAGTAGTGTGATCACATGGTTTGCCCTGTTATGGACAGTATAGGTGGTAGTGTAGTATGTGCAGTATTGTGATCTCATGGTTTCTCTGGTTATGGAAAGTTCAAGAGGTAGTGAAGTATGTGCAGTAGTGTGACCACATGGTTTGTACAAATAGTACTGGAGTATGTGCAGTAGTTTCATCTAATGGTTTGTCCAGTTATGGACAGTTAGAGGTGTAGTGGAGTATGTGCAGTATTGTGATCACATGGTTTGTACAGTTATGAACAGTACAAGAGGTAGTGAAGTATGTGCAGTAGTGTGATCTCATGGTTTGTCCGGTTGTGGGGACAGTACAAGGAGTAGTGGAGTGTGTGTAGTAGTGTGATCACATGGTTTGTCTTGTTGTGGACTGTAACAGTGGTACTGGAGAATGTGCACTAGTGTGATCACATACTTTGTACACTTAGTAGTGGAGTATGTGTAGTAGTGCGATCACATGGTTGGTCCAGTTATAGACAGTATGAGGGATAGTGGAATATGCGCAGTAGTGTGATAACCTGGTCCAGTGATAGAAGTACAACGGTTTAGTGGAGTATGTTCAGCCATGTGATCACATGGGTTTTCAAGATATGGACAGTACAATGGGTAGTGAAGTATGTGCAGTAGTGTGATCACATGGTTAGTCCAGTTATAGACAGTTTGATGGGTAGTGGAGTATGTGCAGTAGTGACAACACGAGGCTTCTCCAGTTATGGAAATTACAAGAAGTAGTGAAGTATGTGAAGTGGTGTGATCACATGGTTTGTCCAGTTATAGACAGTACGAGAGGCAGTGGAGTATGTGTAGGAATGTGATCACATGGTTTGTTTAGTTATGAACAGTTCAAGGGGTATGTGCAGCAGTGTGGCCACATGTATTCTCCAGTTATACACAGTACGAGGGGTAGTGGAATAAGTGCAGTAGTGTGATCACATGGTTTGTGCAGCTATGGACAGTACAAAGGGGTAGTGGAGTATGAACAGCAGTGTGACCACATGGTTTGTCCAGAAATAGACAGTACGAGGAGTAGTGGAATATGTGCAATAGTGTGATCACCTGGTTTGTACAATTATGGACAGCACGAGAGGTATTGGGGTAAGTGCAGTAGAGAAACCATATGTTGTTTCCAGTTATAGAGAGTATGAGGGGTAGTGAAGTATATGCAGTAGTGTGTTCACATGGTTTGTCTAGTTATAGACAGTAGGTGAGGTAGTGGAGAATGTGCAGTAGTGTGATCACCTGGTTTGTCCAGTTATACACAGTAAAAATGGGTTGTGGAGTGAGTGCAGTAGTGCGATCACATGGTTAGTCCATTTATAGACAGTACGAGGGGTAGTGGAGTATCTTCAGTAGTATGATCATATGGTTTGTCCAGTTATGGACAGTACAAGGGGTAGTGGAGTTTGTGCAGTGGTGTGACCACATGGTTTTTCCAGTAATAGACAGTATGAGTAGTTCTGGAATATGTGCAGTATTGTGACCACATAACTTGTTCAGTTATAGACAGTACGAGGGATAGTGCAGTATGTGCAGTAGTGTGATCACATGGTTTGCCCAATTATGCACAGTATGAGCGGTACTTGATTATGTGCAGTAGTGTGATCACCTAATTTATCCAGTTATAGACAGTACAAATGGGTAGTTGAGTGTGTGCAGTAGTATGAGCACATGATTAGTCCAGTTCTAGACAGTACAAGGTGAAGTGGAGTATATGCAGTTGTGTGATCATATGCTTTGTCCAGTTATAGACTGTACAAGGGGTATTGGAGTATGTGCACTAGTGTGACCATATGTATTCTCCAGTTACAGACAGTACGAGGGGCAATTGAGTGATTATGTGGTTTGTCCAGTTATGGACAGTACAGGGGTAGTGGATAATGTTCAGTATTGTGATCATATGGTTTGTCCAATTATAGACAGTACGAGAGGTTTTGGGGTATGTGCAGAAGAGAGACCATAAGCTTTGTCCAGTTATACGCAGAAGGAGGGTTAGTGGAGTATGTGCAGTAGTGTGATCTCATGGTATGTGCAGTTATAGACACTACAAGAGGGAGTGGAGGATGTCCATTAGTGTGATCATATGATGTGCCCAGTAATGAACAGTACAAATGGTACTACAGTGTGTGCGTAGCAACTTGATCACATGGTTAGTCTAGTTATGGACAGTAAGAGTGGTATTACAGGATGTGCAGTAGTGTGATCACGTGGCTTCTGTAGTTAGTGGACTATGTACAGTAGTGCAATCATATGGTTTGTCCAGGTAAAGATAGTACAAGGGGTACAGCAGTATGTGCAGTCATGTGACCACATGGGTTGTCCACTTTTTGGAGAGTACAAAGGAGTAGTGCAGTATGTACACTTGTGTCACCACCTGGTTCCTACAGTTATAAACAGTATGAGGTGTAGTGCAACATGTGCAGTAGTGTGATCACCTGGTTTGTCCAGTTATA
Source organism: Neoceratodus forsteri (assembly GCA_016271365.2). Taxonomy (NCBI): domain Eukaryota; kingdom Metazoa; phylum Chordata; order Ceratodontiformes; family Ceratodontidae; genus Neoceratodus; species Neoceratodus forsteri. Next base: position 143,426,354 of record CM028132.1, read on the forward strand.
GACAGTACAAATGGGTAGTGTAGTGTCTGGAGTAGTGTGATCACATGGTTAGCTCAGTTATAGACAGTATAAGGTGTAGTGGAGTTTGTGCAATATTGTGACCTCATGGTTTCTCCAATTATAGACAGTACAATTGGTAGTGGAGTATGTGCAGTAGTGTGATGACCTTTGTTTTGTCCAGTTACAGACATTACAAATATGTAGTAGATTGTGTGCAGTAGTATGATCACATGGTTAGTCAAGTTATACACTGTCCAAGGGGTAGTGGAGTATGTGCAGTTGTGTGATTATGCAGTTTTTCCTGTTATGGACAGTACAAGGGGTAGTGAAGTATATTCAGCATTGTGATCACATGATTTTTCCATTGATAGACAGTACGTGGGGTAGTGCAATATGTGCAGTAGTGTGATCACCTGGTTATAGACAGTACAAATGGGTAATGAAGTATCTGGAGTAGTGTGATCACATGTTTAGCCCAGTTAGAGACAATACGAGCTGTAGTGGAGTATGTGCAGTATTGTGACCTCATGGTTTCTCCAGTTAAAGACAGTATGGGGGTAGCGGAATATGTGCTGTATTGTGATCACATGGTTTGTCCAGAAATAGACAGTACAAGGAGTAGTGGAATATGTGCAATAGTGTGATCACCTGGTTTATACATTTATGGACAGCATGAGAGGTATTGGGGTAAGTGCAGTAGAGAGACCATATGATGTTTCCAGTTATAGACAGTATGGGGGTAGTGAAGTATGTACAGTAGTGTCGTCACATGGATTGTCTAGTTATAGACAGTAGGAGAGGTAGTGGAGTATGTGCAGTAGTGTGATCACCTGGTTTGTCCAGTTATACACAGTAAAAATGGGTTGTGGAGTGAGTACAGTAGTGCGATCACATGGTTAGTCCAGTTATAGACAGTACGAGGGGTAGTGGAGTATCTGCAGTAGAGTGATCATGTGGTTTGTCCAGTTATGGACAGTACAAGGGGTAGTGGAGTTTGTACAGTGGTGTGACCACATGGTTTTTCCAGTTATAGACAGTATGAGTAGTTTTGGAATATGTGCAGTATTGTGACCACATGGCTTGTCCAGTTATAAACAGTACGAGGGGTAGTGCAGTATGTGCAGTAGTGTGATCACATGGTTTGCCCAGTTATACACAGTATGAGGGCACTTGATTGTGTGCGATAGTGTGATCACCTGATTTGTCCAGTTATAAACAGTACAAATGCAGTTACGTATATAAGCATTATGAGCACATGATTAGTCCATTTCTAGACAGTACGAAGTGTAGTGGAGTATATGCAGTTGTGTGATTACATGGTTTGTCCAAATATGGACAGTACAAATGGGTAGTGGAGTATGTTCAGTAGTGTGATCATATGCTTTATCAGTTATAGACTGTACAAAGAGTGATGATATGTGCAGTAGTGTGACATATGTATTCTCCAGTTACAGACAGTACGAGGGGCAATTAAGTGATTATGTGGTTTGTCCAGTTATGGACTGCACAGGGGTAGTGGAGAATGTTCAGTATTGTGATCATATGGTTTGTCCAATTATAGACAGTACAAGAGGTTTTGGAGTATGTGCAGAAGAGAGACCATATGGTTTGTCCAGTTATACACAGAAGAAGGGTTAGTGGAGTATGTGCAGTAGTGTGATCACATGGTTTGCCCAGTTATGGACAGATCGAGGGGTAGTGGACTATGTGCAGTAGTGTGATCTCATGGTTTGTGCAGTTATGGACACTACAAGAGGGAATGGAGGATATCCATTAGTGTGATCATATGATGTGCCCAGTAATGGACAGTACAAATGGTACTAGAGTGTGTGTGCAGTAACTTGATCACGTGGTTAGTCTAGTTATGGACAGTAAGAATGGTATTGGAGGATGTGCAGTAGTGTGATCACGTGGCTTTTATAGTTAGTAGTGGACTATGTACAGTAGTACAATCATATGGTTTGTCCAGTTATAGACAGTACAAGGGGTACAGCAGTCGGTGCAGTTGTGTGACCACATGGTTTGTCCACTTTTGGAGAGTGCAAAGGAGTAGTGCAGTATGTACACTTGTGTCACCACCTGGTTCCTACAGTTATAAACAGTATGAGGTGTAGTGCAACATGTGCAGTAGTGTGATCACCTGGTTTGTCCAGTTATAGACAGTACAAATGGGTAGTGTAGTGTCTGGAGTAGTGTGATCACATGGTTGGCTCAGTTATAGACAGTATAAGGTGTAGTGGGTTTGTGCAATATTGTGACCTCATGGTTTCTCCAATTATAGACAGTACAATTGGTAGTGGAGTATGTGCAGTAGTGTGATGACCTTTGTTTTGTCCAGTTACAAACATTACAAATATATAGTAGATTGTGTGCAGTAGTATGATCACATGGTTAGTCAAGTTATACACTGTCAAGGGGTAGTGGAGTATGTGCAGTTGTGTGATTATGCAGTTTTCCTGTTATGGACAGTACAAGAGGTAGTAAGTATATTCAACATTGTGATCACATGATTTTCCATTGATAGACAGTACGTGGGGTAGTGCAATATGTGCAGTAGTGTGATCACCTGGTTATAGACAGTACAAATGGGTAATGAAGTATCTGGAGTAGTGTGATCACATGTTTAGCCCAGTTAGAGACAATACGAGCTGTAGTGGAGTATGTGCAGTATTGTGACCTCATGGTTTCTCCAGTTAAAGACAGTATGGGGGTAGCGGAATATGTGCTGTATTGTGATCACATGGTTTGTCCAGAAATAGACAGTACAAGGAGTAGTGGAATATGTGCAATAGTGTGATCACCTGGTTTATACATTTATGGACAGCATGAGAGGTATTGGGGTAAGTGCAGTAGAGAGACCATATGATGTTTCCAGTTATAGACAGTATGGGGGTAGTGAAGTATGTACAGTAGTGTCGTCACATGGATTGTCTAGTTATAGACAGTAGGAGAGGTAGTGGAGTATGTGCAGTAGTGTGATCACCTGGTTTGTCCAGTTATACACAGTAAAAATGGGTTGTGGGTAAGTACAGTGATGCGATCACGTTTAGTCAAGTTATAGACAGTACGAGGGGTAGTGGAGTATCTGCAGTAGAGTGATCATGTGGTTTGTCCAGTTATGGACAGTACAAGGGGTAGTGGAGTTTGTACAGTGGTGTGACCACATGGTTTTTCCAGTTATAGACAGTATGAGTAGTTTTGGAATATGTGCAGTATTGTGACCACATGGCTTGTCCAGTTATAAACAGTACGAGGGGTAGTGCAGTATGTGCAGTAGTGTGATCACATGGTTTGCCCAGTTATACACAGTATGAGGGCTACTTGATTATGTGCAGTAGTGTGATCACCTGATTTGTCCAGTTATAAACAGTACAAATGGGTAGTTGCGTGTGTGTGCAGTATTATGAGCACATGATTAGTCCATTTCTAGACAGTACGAAGTGTAGTGGAGTATATGCAGTTGTGTGATTACATGGTTTGTCCAAATATGGACAGTACAAATGGGTAGTGGAGTATGTTCAGTAGTGTGATCATATGCTTTATCCAGTTATAGACTGTACAAGGAGTATTGGAGTATGTGCAGTAGTGTGACCATATGTATTCTCCAGTTACAGACAGTACGAGGGGCAATTAAGTGATTATGTGGTTTGTCCAGTTATGGACTGCACAGGGGTAGTGGAGAATGTTCAGTATTGTGATCATATGGTTTGTCCAATTATAGACAGTACAAGAGGTTTTGGAGTATGTGCAGAAGAGAGACCATATGGTTTGTCCAGTTATACACAGAAGAAGGGTTAGTGGAGTATGTGCAGTAGTGTGATCACATGGTTTGCCCAGTTATGGACAGATCGAGGGGTAGTGGACTATGTGCAGTAGTGTGATCTCATGGTTTGTGCAGTTATGGACACTACAAGAGGGAATGGAGGATATCCATTAGTGTGATCATATGATGTGCCCAGTAATGGACAGTACAAATGGTACTAGAGTGTGTGTGCAGTAACTTGATCACGTGGTTAGTCTAGTTATGGACAGTAAGAATGGTATTGGAGGATGTGCAGTAGTGTGATCACGTGGCTTTTATAGTTAGTAGTGGACTATGTACAGTAGTACAATCATATGGTTTGTCCAGTTATAGACAGTACAAGGGGTACAGCAGTCGGTGCAGTTGTGTGACCACATGGTTTGTCCACTTTTGGAGAGTGCAAAGGAGTAGTGCAGTATGTGCATTTGTGTCACCACCGGGTTTCTACAGTTATAAACAGTATGAGGGGTAGTGCAACATGTGCAGTAGTGTGATCACCTGGTTTGTCCAGTTATAGACAGTACAAATGGGTAGTGTAGTGTCTGGAGTAGTGTGATCACATGGTTAGCTCAGTTATAGACAGTACAAGGTGTAGTGGAGTATGTGCAGTATTGTGACCTTATGGTTTCTCCAATTATAGACAGTACAATTGGTAGTGGAGTATGTGCAGTAGTGTGATGACCTTTGCTTTGTCCAGTTACAGACATTACAAAGATGTAGTAGAGTGTGTGCAGTAGTATGATCACGTGGTTAGTCAAGTTATAGACTGTACAAGGGGTAGTGGAGTATGTGCAGTTGTGTGATTATGTAGTTTACCTGTTATGGACAGTACAAGGGGTAGTGAAGTATATTCAGTATTGTGATCACATGATTTTTCCATTGATAGTACGCCTGGTAGTGCAATGTGTGCAGTAGTGTGATCACCTGGTTATAGACAGTACAAATGGGTAGTGAAGTATCTGGAGTAGTGTGATCACATGTTTAGCCCAGTTAGAGACAGTATGAGCTGTAGTGGAGTATGTGCAGTATTGAGACCTCATGGTTTCTCCAGTTATAGACAGTATAGGGGTAGTGGAATATGTGCTGTATTGTGATCACATGGCTTGTTTAGTTATGGACAGTATGAGGGGCAGCAGAGTATGTACAGTATTGCGATCACATGTTTTTTCCAGTTATAGACAGTACTATGGTATTGGGGTATGTGTAGCAGAGAAAGCATATGGTTTGTCCAGTTACTAACAGTATGAGGGGTACTGGAGTAGGTGCAGCAGTGTGATAAAATGGTTTGTCCAGTTATAGACCGTAGGAGGGGTAGTGGAGTATGTGCAGTCATGATAACCTGGTTTGTCCTGTTATAGACAGTACAAAGTGGTAATGGTGTGTGTGCAGTAGTGTGATCACATGCTTTGTCCAGTTATAGATAGTACGAGGTGTAGTGGAACATTTGTAGTGTAATCACATAGTTTGTCCAGTTATGGACAGTGCAAGGGGAGTGTAGTGTGTATAGTAGAGTGATCATATGATTTGTCGAGTTATGGACAGTAGGAGTGGTAGTGGAGTATGTGTTCTTGTGTGATCATATTGTTTGTACAGTTAGTAGTGGAGTATGTGCGGCAGTGTGATTATATGGTTAGTGGACAGTACTAAGTGTAGTTGAGTAGGTACAGCAGTGTGACCACATGTATTCTACAGTTATAGAGAGTATGAGAGGTAGTGGAGTATGTTCAGTAATGTGATCACATGGTTTGTCAAGTTATGGACAATACAAAGCGGTAGGGGACTATGCACGATAGTGTCACCACATGGTTTGTCCTGTTATAGAGCGTACGAGAGGTAGTGGAGTATGTGTAGTATTGTCATAACCTGGTTTGTCCAGTTATACAAAGGTAAATGTACAAAAAGGCAAAGGCAGTAAGGACAGGAATGGGGCTAAAAGGGGTAAGGCTATCAAAAAGTGGAGGGTGATGAGTACCAATGCCCGTAGTCTGTGTAACAAGCTCCTTGGACTAGTGGCCTTGATGGAAGAGGGTTGCCTGGATATTGTGGCAGTCACGGAAACATGGTACACAGAGAACCATGACTGGGATGTCAACATACCAGGATACACAATCTACAGGGAGGGACAGGGAGGGTAAAAGGGAGGAGGAGTAGCTCTCTATGTAAATGAAGGGATCAAAGCAACAGAACTAAGAGTAAACAGAGGGAGCAGATGAGGCACTCTGGGTCACCCTAGAAACAGGAAATAGCACCACAATCTGCATGGGGTTGTATACAGACCCCATCTCAGGAGGAATGGACAAGAGGAAATGATAGAAACTTTCTTAGAATGGCAGAAAAAGGGAGATATTGTTGATTGGGACCTGAATATGCCAGATGTTAACTGGAGCACCTTCGCTGCAGCACATCCAAACAGGGTGATTCTTGATGCCCTACAGGGCATGCCTCAGACAGCTAGTATTGGAACCCACCTGGGAGGAGCAATCTAGACCTGGTACTCTCGAATGGGGATGGAGAAAAATCTCAGATTTAGAAGTGGTAGCCATCTGGGAACAAGTGACAACAAAACAGTGTGGTTCACGATAAACACAGCCATACAATCAAGCCATACAAAAGCAAGATATTGGACTTTAGGAGGACTGACTTTGGGAGAAAATGAGAGAGTGCCTCAGAAAGCACTAGCAAACAGGCAAGAAGGAGGTGGAAGAAATAATGGGAGTAATCAAAACAGCCATCACAGAGCTAGCAAACCTTTGTAAAGCAAATCAATAAAACACAATGAAAGAAAAAAATGCTATATTTCTCAAAGAGGTGGCAGGGAAGGTTAAGGAGAAAGGATAACATTCAGGAATATAAGGAAACACAGAAGGAGCAGGACAGAGAACTTTATCAGTTAAAGCAGAAAAGAGGCTGGGAAGGCAGTCAGAATAGCAAAGTCCCAAACCGAGGAAAGGATAGCCAATCCTGTTAAGAAGGGATAAGACCTTTATAGGTACATTAGGGAAGAAGAAGACCAAGGAGGAGTACTGAGGCAATAAAGGGAAGGAATGTGGGTGAGGGTGACAGTGAAAAGCAGGGATACTGAACGAATATTTCTGCTCAGTATTCACAAAAGAAAGGAGGGAGGTACCTAAACCAAACAAGAGAAACACTCTGAAGATGGGGGTCGATGCCAGTCCATTTACAGAAGACAGGGTTCTGAAAGAACTAATAAAATTGAAGGTGGACAAAGCGATAGGGCCTGATGGATTCGCAAGAATTCTAAAAGAACTAAGGGTAGAACTAGTGATACTGCTGCTACTCCTCTTTAACAAATCATGGGAGGATGAGGGTGGTACCCGAGGACTGGAGGAGGGCAGATGTGATTCCTCTTCACAAAAGTGGGAGCAGGACAGAGGCAGGCTACTAGACCAGTTAGTTTGACCTCAGTGGTAGGAAAATGATGGAATCACTTCTAAAGGAAAGAACTGTGAATACCTAGAGGCCAGTAGGCACAGGGACCCAAGGCAGCATGGATTCACGATGGGAAGAGTCGTGTCAGACAAATCTAATAGATTTCTTTGACTGGGTGACCAAAGTAGTAGACCAGGGAGGGCTGTGGACATGGCCTACCTAGATTTTAGCAAGGCATTTGATACAGTCCACACAAAGATTAATACACAAGTTAGCCAGCCTTGGAATGGGTCCCAAGGTGGTAGCCCGGATAAAAAATTGGCTAGACAACAGGACGCAAAGGGTAGTAGTAAATGGAGTACACAGTGAAGAAAGGATTACTAGCTGGGTACCACAGGGTTCAGTACTGGGACCGTTCCTTTTTAATGTCTTATAAGTGACATTGCAGAGGAACTGGAAGGAAAAGTGTGTCTCTTTGCAGACGACACAAAGATCTGCAACAGGGCTGATACACAAGATGGAGTGGAAAGGATGAGAAGGGACTTGGCAAGGTTGGAGGAATGGTCAAATGTATGGCAGGTCAGATTCAATACGAAGTGCAAGGTAATGCACATGGGAAACAAAACCAGAGGAAGAGTACACAATGGTGGGGTGAGATATCGACAACAGTAAAAATGGAAAGGACCGGGGGTAATTATATCAGATGACCTAAAGCTGGGCAAGCAATGTGAGAAGGCAGTAGGAAGGCTGGGGGATGCTGGGATGCATAGGAAGAGGCATCAATAGTAGAAAACAGGAAGTTATCCCTCTGTACAGACAGTTGGTTAGACCCCATCTGGAGTACTGTGTGCAGTTCTGGAGACCCCATCTCTGCAAAGACATAGACAGAGTGGAGGCTGTCTAGGGAGGACACAGCAAAATGGTGCAGGGTCTGCACCAGAAGACATCTGAAAAAGACTAAAGGAGCCTTAATATGACTTTCCCTTGAGGAAAGAAGGGAGAGGGGACATGATAGAAACTTTCAAGTACCTCAAGGGAATCAACAAAGTCCAAGAGGGTAGCATCTTTCAGAAAAAGAGATGTGCAAGAACAAGGGGGCACAATCTGAAGATGGGGGGGATGGCTCAGAGGTAATGTGAGGAAGTATTTTTTCATAGATAGGGTTGTGGATGCATGGAACAGCCTCCCTGAGGAGGTCGTGGAGTCAAGAACAGTGGGAGAATTCAAGAATGCATGGGACAGGCATAAGGCAGTCCTAGTGGGGCGTAGGAGGAAGTAAACTGTTGGTTAACTAGGATCTGCAGCTTATCTGTTAGGTAGGAAAATGGGCAGACTAGGTGGGCTAAGTTGTCCTTATCTGCCGTCAAATTCTATGTTTCTGTGTTTCTATAGACAGTACAAAGGGTTAGTGGAGTGTGTGGAGATGTGTGATCACGTGTTTTCTCTGGTCATGGACAGTACGAGGGGTAGTGGAATATGTTCAGTAATGTAATCACATGGTTAGTCCAGTTATAGATGGTATGAGGGGTAGTGCAGTAGTGTGATCACATGGCCTGTTCAGTTATGGACAGTATGAGCAGTAGTGGAGTTTGTGCAGTAGTGTGAACACAAGGCTTGTCGAGTTATATAAAGTGCACGAAGTAATGGAGTATGTGAAATAATGTGATCACATGGTTTGTCCAGTTATAGATATTAGAAGGGGTAGTGGTGTATGTGTAGGAATGTGATCACAGGGTTTCTTTAGTTATGGAGAGTACAAGGGGTAAGTGTAGTAGTGTGGCCACATGTATTCTCCAGTTATAGACAGTACGAGGGGTAGTGGAGTATGTGCAGTAGTATGACCACGTTGTTTGTCCAGTTATACATAGTACAAGGAGTAGTGGAATATGTGCAGTAGTGTGGTCATCTGGTTTGTCCAGAGTAGTATAAGTTCATATATCTCGTCAAATGTTAAATTTTAGCCAGTCAGCGCATGCCATGTCATTTGACAGGTGTGCGTGGCCTAAAATGGACCAATCAGAACCGTCCCATGTTAAACCAGAAGTCACTCCCTAAAATGTGCTAGCCCCACCCACTTCCTGCAGAAGTGACATAAGTTTGAACCCGTGTCCTGCCCCTTGCACAGGAAATGGCACATGCTCGAACACGTGTCCCGCCCCTTGCGCAGGAAATGGTACGCGTTCAAACCTGTGTCCAACCCACTTGCACAGGAAATGGCATGCATTCAAACCCGTGTCCCACCCACTTGTGCAGGAGAAGACCCACACTGAAACCCTGGAAGTGACATAACACCACCATTTTCTAAGCATCCTACACCCCTCGATTTCGTACACCCCTCGAACCCCTGCCACCCACCATTTTGTAAGCGTCCTGCGCCCCTCCTTCTCATACACTCCTCAAACCCCTGCCACGCCATCCTCCCTGGAACCCGAGTCCCACCGTGCTAGCTCGAACTCCTGCCGCCCTTTCTCCTGCACCCCACTGTCCTGGCTCGAACCCCTGTCCCTCTTCACTACCGTGCCCCCACCCACCCCAAAAAATAAGTTAGGGTTTATGTAGTGTTATGTGACCCCTGTCGGCTTGGGTGTATAACTGCAGGGGCATGTGTGTTTTTGATTAGGATATTTTCAGAAAGAAGTATCTAGGAGGCAACCTGATCATGCAGAGGTTTCACAGATCTGTTTGGAGACCCCCTCCCGAGGGAAACCCATCTGCCTGTGTGAGTACCCTTTTTCTGTTTTATAACAAGTTATAAAATGTATAAAACTAGTGCCAAAAGGACACCTTTATGTTTATGCATGTAACATTTATAAACTAAAACAGGGACCTGCGTGTAAATAAGATGGTTCAACAGTTTTTTCTGCATAGCATTGCAACATGCTGGCAGTATGGTGTGTGTGTGTGTGTGTCCCTCATTAGGCAAGTAGGAAAAGCAATGTATTTCTTGTATGTTTAAAATATAGATGGCCTTTCTGGAGCCTATGGTCCTGTTGGCAGTGTGGTGGGTGTCTTTGCCCTTTAAGACTGAGAGAAAACATCAGTTTTTCATTTACACAGCTATGGCTACAAAGGACTATTGATTCTCTTTGGAAGCATGTGTCTCAAGATTTTTGGATTACAGGGTCCCTGTATTTACAGGGATCTGTAAAAATGTATGTAACCCCCCCCCCCATCATTTTGCAAATGACAGGTGATATGCTGTTTAAATCTGACAGCAGTACCAGGTGGGGACTGGGTTCAGGGAGGAACAGGTCACTCGGCACAAAGGCTAGGTTTAGCTACTCTGCACAGGGGCACCCAAGTAACTCTGAACACAGGAAGCAATAACTGTAATGTCCAATACCAGGAATGGGATTCTAAAGTGTGGCTTTTATTCACATCCAAACAGAATAAACAAAGCACAGATGGAGCCCCATGGGGCTACATTCCTGGTAATGCAGATTAAAAGAATCCAAGAACACTTCAACACTTCAGCCCTCAGGCTCTGAACCCACCGGTCACACTGCCTTGACTTGCACGCTGCTTTGGGTACACAGCCTGAACTTGTACACTGATCTGTGTTTTCCCTGGCTCAGCTCCCATGTCGGCCATTCAGACACCTTCCATATATCATGAAAACATTTTCTGGTGGCTCCCTACACCACCTAAGAGCACCTCAGCTCTATCAGGGAAACTTCCTTTTAATCCCACGTCTGTCTATCTAAACCCCTGCCATCAAAACACTGGAGAATCCCAAAAATATATATTTTTTTAGAAAAGGTATAAAAACAGTATAAACATTAGAAAACAGTAGAAAACAATGACATTATTTACAATACACAATTTGGGGATGGAGTGCCTAAAGTCCCATCTAGTGACCACAGTGCTCGAAGATGAGTCATTAAACATAGAAACATAGAATTTGATGGCAGATAAGGACCTTGGCCCACCCAGTCTGCCCATTTCCTGCTCTACTGGATAAGCTGCAGATCCTAGTTAACCAGCAGCCTACTTCTTCCTACCCACCCCTAGAATTGCTCATGACTGTCCCATGCATGCTTGAATTCCACCACTGTTTTGACTCCACGACCTCCTCTGGAAGGCCATTCCATGCATCCACAACCATCTCTGTGAAAAATACTCCTTAAATTACCTCTGAGCACCTCCCTCTATCTTCAAATTATGCCCCTTGTTCTTGCACACCTCTTTTTTGAAAGATGCTACCCTCTTGGACTTTGTTGATTCCCTTGAGGTACTTGAAAGTTTCCATCATGTCCCCTCTCCTCCTTTCCTCAAAGCTATACATATTAAGCTCCTCAAGTCTCTCTTCCATATGTCTTCCGGTGCAGATCCTCCACCATTTTAGTGCCCTCCTCTGGACAGCTTCTATCCTGTCTATGTCTTTGTGAACTGGGTCTCCAAACTGCACGCAGTACTCCAGATGGGGTCTGACCAGCTGTCTGTACAGAGGGATAATAACTTCCTGTTTTCTACTGGTGATGCCTCTCCCCATATTGTCCCAGTATCCCCAGCCCTCCCTTGCTGCCCTCTCCATTGCTTGCCCACCTTTAGGTCATCTGATATGACTACCCCCCAGGTCCCTTTCCATTTTTGTTGTTGTTAATATCTCACCCCCATTGTGTCTCTTCCCTAGGTTTTTGTTTCCCAGGTGCATTACTTACACTTCTTAGCATTGAATCTAAGCTGCCATACATTTGACCATTCCTCTAACTTGCAAGTCCCTTTTCATCCTTTCCACCCCACCTTGTGCATCAACTCTGTTGCAGATCTTTGTGTCATCTACAAAGAGACATACTTTTCTTTCCAGTCCCTCTGCAATGTAGCTTATAAAGACATTGAAGAGGACCGGTCCTAATACTGAACCCTGCAGTACCCCACTAGTAACCCCCCCTTTCTTCAGAGTGGACTCCATTTACTATTACTATTACTATTAAAGAGTCTGTCCTGGGCAGAACCCGGTGAAGCACAGTTCTAGCAGGCCAAAGTCCCGAAGGGGAGAGTCTTTGAGGACAGTTCACACATCAGGAGTCTGCTAGTGTAGGGTGTGTACTGCAATGTCATAAGAATAGAACATTTTGGACTTACCAGTCCCTTGTAGAACGAAAAATGGCACTGACCTGGTCCTCAGCCGAAGACTCTTCCTGGCAGCACTTTTCTGACACAGCTGGGAGGACATCTTCTGGGAACGACAGGAGGGAACATCTGGAAACTGCTGGGATGATGTCATCTCTGGAGATGGAACCTTGGAACAGGAACAAAAAGGAAAACAGCTGGTCTGACGTCATCCGGATACCAGACGATGAATCAGGATACAGCGGAGCTGGCATCGCTCTGGATCTGAAGTCATCTGGTGGGCCAGTCGATGGATTCTGGAAAGTCAGTACACTGTAGAACTGATGAATGTGGGGCACCTGAGTCCTGGACGTCCATACTGGTGGAACAACAAAGGCACTGCAAAGGCTGGAGTGGCAGCACTGACTACCACTGCTCTGCTTTCCATTTGGTAGGCCTGGGCACATTAGCAGGAAGGTCTTTGCATTGTGGCCAATAGCACAACAGGTCAGGCGCTTGAATTATTACCTGTCTGGGTGCACATAATTCACACTGTGAAAGGTTTCACATCCCTCTCCATCCACTATTCGAACAGTGTCCATTAACACTGTCCTGCCTCTTTTCCACTGGCGATATTTTTCATGAAACATTCTGTTCCTGACATGCTTGTTTGCACCAGGATGCACACATTTCATTGCTTCAGCCAAAATCCAGGATTTCCTGCTGTTCTCAATCTCCTCCCAGACTCTCCGAGGAAAGGTAGGAAAGGACATCCCATAGATTTCATTCACCTTCCTACGAACCAGTCTCTCCTCTTCACTAGCTTTGGTCAACCTGAGACTGCTGGCCTGGCTTGGGGGATGGCTAGTCCTGGTTCTGCCTGCTACACATTCTCAAAGAGACAAAGAATGGATCCCTGGCTTCTTCTTGCACAGCCAGGGCAATGGAATAACCACTCTCTTCCATGCATTCCTCTGAGGCAAGAGCTTGAGGTTGTGTACCAGTTCCTTTTTCACAAGGCCACATAGGTTCCCCCTCTTCTTCTTCCTCATCTCTGAGAATCTGTGCCCAGGAGTGAGCAGTCATCCTCACTCCTGAGACTATCCACTCTTCACTGGACATGGAGGTTGAAACCTCCCATTCAAAAGCCTCCCTCATCTCATCTTCTCCTATGAGACTTGGGCTAGGCCCCCCTCTCCAAGGGTCTACTGATGCTCTTCCTGAATTGTCTCTCTGTGATCCAGAATCTGAAACATCAGCACATTGTTCTGTCTGTAAATCTGCACCCTCTAGCTTTGTGCCACACTCCCCCGAGGGGCCTCCTCCAACAGGCTCTGCCTGGTACTGTGTGCTGCCAACTGCAGATTCTTGAACTTTTGTCCATGTGGGAGCCAAATGAATCTTGGGCACTTTAAATAAACCGTATTTCTCTAGGCACTCAGAACAGTGAGGTACCATGAAGACGTCCCTTCCAGCATTTAAGCATATTAAGCACACTCGCACTGGATATCCAGGAATCACCACATAAGGAGGCAGTTGTCCTCCGTAGTAACACCTCTCAATGTCCCTTAACTTGTTTAATTCTGCTGCTACCACAGCCCTGGCATGATCCAGGTAGCGGGCTGGTCCTGAGGCCATGACTGCAGAGAAAAACAAACAAACGCTCACTTTTTATTGAAAGTCCCACATCACTGAACACTTTCTTTCACTTTCAAAATGGCTTCTCTGCTGCTGTGTTTACATTACTACCCCACCCTGTAATGGCGGCAGCAGCACTCTCGTGTGTCAGTATTCTGAAATTGGGTCAAGTCACTGTGCATCCAATTTACACACTTTACTGATAACTTTGCTCAGAACTGCACAGACTTGCACTGTTCTTTTTCCTAGCACATTTATATGATTTACCACAGACTTTTCACTTGCTGATGACTTTGATCTAGCTCACAGTCCCTTAAAGCCTCAGTATTTCAAGCACAGGATTGCCTGTAACTCGTGCTGCATATCTTGCTACAACTCACAGTCTCTCTCATGGCTTTGAAACTTACACTGACACTGAATCCCATAACTGCACTCACAGTCGATGGTTTAAAAGGCTTGCTTTCACTGGTAAACTTAACACAGTCTTTGATTGCAAAGCGATTACACTGCTGCACACAGATTCAGCTGGCTTTTGGCAAAAATCACTGGTTTGAGCAATTATTTCTGTTGGTACTCACTGTTATCAGTAGCTGTTTGCTGCGATGGAAAATGGCCTGCAGCCAGTTTTGGAGGCCTCTGGAAAGAAGTGGGTTGGCAGTCCTGTCGATCGTCCCTTCGAACACCACACTCACAATCCAGTTGATCGAGATGCGGGTTGAACCCAATTTTAGATAGAAAAGTCCGAGTTTTTAAACTTTTACAACGCTTTCAGTCACTGCGACGCTCCTCCGATAAGCCAGTACATGCACTCCACTCACAATCCCTCTTGAATGCTGGGCAGTCGCTCTAGAGCTGGCTTGGGGGCGGGACTGATTGCAGTCTCACCAATCACACAACACCATGCAAATGAGTATCTTTCCCTCGCGAGTGCTCTTCTCCTCATGGCATCAGCAAATCTAACTACAGTGTGTCCCAGAATGCCTACAGAAGTCAGCTACAGACTCCCTGTGTGCCCTAGAAACATCTGGAGAAGTCACTCACTTATTTTAATATTACTTGCCAGCCAGAATTGATTAGAATTGATTGCATAGTACCATTAGAAAGGTAATGTTGTGCTGAACAACCTTGCCACTGACACTTTGTGTGCATCATGTTCACTTTAGGAGTTATTCATATTTGTTTATGACATTTTATCAATCCAGAACCACCTAAGCACTTTGAAGAAAACACACATTCTGGGTATCTTAGCCAGTATAAAACAAAAACCAAATTGAGTACAGTTGATTGCATAGAACCATTGGAAAAGCAATTTTGTGTGGAACAACTTTGCCACTGATATGTTGTGTATGTCATGTATACTTTATGAGTTATATGCATTTGTTTATGGTATGGTGCATATGGTTCAGATTTGACCCTCAAACCTCACCAATACACCTTGACTCAAATGGGGAAAAATGATGTTTAATACTACATAAATAGTTGTTTGTTTTACAAACAAATTATTAAAATTACATCTAATGTCTGGATGCTTAATTTGGTGTTGATGTGTTACATATTTCCCAAGAAAAAAAGGTTTATGATGCATTTTTTAGTGGAAAAAATATTTTGTTTTGCTGTTTCAACCAGCACAGAAATAAAACTAAATTACCTGCTATTCCTTGCATACCACTGTTGGAAGGTAATTTTATGCTGAATAATTTTGCCACTCTTGCTTTGTGTCTAGCACTTATGGTTTTTATGCTATTAGCATTAGTTTGTGGCATGCCAATTATGGTTTGATTTTACTTAGATGGGCCCAGGATTAACTGTTAACAGTATACAGGAGACATGTGCTGCAACTACAGAAAGCTCCTGTGGAGGCAATGAGTTAACACAGCAAGTCTCTCCATTCACTAGAAAGCATTTCCAATGTCCAGGGCACAATTTTCCTTTTGCTACCCCTAGTCTTCCACACTTTTCTTTGTCACAACAGTTTTTTAAAAGCTGGCAAAATGCTGTAATTTTTTGATGCAGGACAAGGGCATACTCTCTCAGACTTTACTTCTCCTTGGTAAACAGTTGGCATTTAACAGCAGCACATGGACAACAGCACACAGCGACACATTAGTTAACATTGCTTCAGCTTTTTTGGGCTACCCACTGCCACATAACCAAAATGCTAGCCCTTTGCCCAAGCACCTTTCCTCCCTAAATTTCAAATCCAAAGCGGTGCCTCCATTTTGTAACCCCCACCCCCATCATTTTGCAAATGACAGGTGGTATGCTGTTTAAATCTGACAGCAGTACCAGTTGGGGACTGGGTTTCGGGAGGAATAGGTCACTCGGCACAAAGGCTAGGTTTGACTACTCTGCACAGGGGCACCCAAGTAACTCCGAACACAGGAAGTAATAACTGTAATGTCCAATACCAGGAATGAGAATCTAAAGTGTGGCTTTTATTCACATCCAAACAGAATAAACAAAGCATAGATGGACCACCATGGGGGCTACATTCCTGGTAACGCAGATTAAAAGAATCTAAAACACTTCTTCAACACTTCAGCCCTCAGGCTCCGAACCCACCAGTCACACTGCCTGGACTTGCACGCTGTTTTGGTTACACAGCCCGAACTTGTACACCGATCTGTGTTTTCCCTGGCTTGGCTCCCTTGCCGGCCATTCAGACACCTTCCATATGTCATGGAAACATTTTCTGGTGGCTCCCTACACCACCTAAGAGCACCTCAGCACTATCAGGAAAACTTCCTTTTAATCCCATGTCTTGGCACTGGCCAAGTACCTGAGAGAAAGTAAAGGTGCCACAGAGCAAATCTGTAGAGGTGAATTTGGTTACTACTGATGGGGTGTCTCCCACCTCTCACTTCCACAAATTCATACTCAGCCATTTTTCTGGACAGTAAACACCTCCTACTGTAAAGCTTGGCAATGTAGATTAAGGCTAAATGTATGTCACATTTCCTCTACTTGTCTTGCTTTCCCTTTGTGCTGGACTTGAACATACTTTTACTTGGTATAGCCCATTGCTCTAGGCCCCCCACTGATTAAGCAGTCCAATCCCACTTTACTTCACTCTTTGTGCTGGACTTGAACCTACTTGAGTTAACCGGCAATGTCTATTACACTAGACCTCCTACAGATTAAGTAGTCCAATCCCCACGTTCCAACAGTTCAGGTAAAAAACATTGGCCCTCTGTCAGAGCGAACTCATCCTTTGGTTGCAGGTGCCCCACAGGCGATTCCTCCACAGGAATTTCTCTCTCAGATCTTCTGGTGCTGCAGCACAACTTGAAATAGGCAGCTTCTTCCCTTAGCCGGAACCAGGAGGATTGCCCCTGGAAGACAGGCAAACCTTTTCCCCCATCCCTTCAGGGAGGGGGCACTTGGACCAGTGACACCGGTCTCCACCACTTCAGCAATAAGTTCCCGTGTCCCTCTTACAGTGGAAACAAACACCTCCTTACAGTAGCTCTAAAACAGAGCTTAAGGCTCTGAGAGCCTTCACACAGACTGCTGTGCTGCTGTCTCTCACCAAGACTGCACACAGACTCTGTTCAAAATCCACAACATTTTATCCTAACTTCCAACTGCAGCACTTCATTGTGGCTCATGCAGCTGCGAGAGTTCTATGGTGATGTCATCCCTCAGTCTCAGCTGTGACTGAGAACAGAGTGAGACAGTGTGAATTCCATTTAACTGGAGTTTCACAAGCTGCCTCCCCTGCCTATCATTAGGTCTTACTGGGATTCTAGTAACCCCGGGTAACAGGGGGGTTACATGTAGATTTATGCTTTTGTTACAAAATAAATGTCTATAGTCACATTATCAAAAAATTAAAAGTCATGTAGTAGGTTTGTAACCATTACTTGTATAATGTTTCTGTAATTAATCTGATTTGGAACCTTTGTAAAAGAGCTCATGGCTGAAAGATATTAATCTGAAGCTTAGCTAAATAAGAAAATAAATAATATGTTACAAAGAAAAGACAGAATGTAAAATGATAATGTTTCTCTCTCAGAATCATTTCAAAGCACATAGTCTTCTTAAAATGTATCTACAGCTTTGCTTAGAGTCGGTGCAAAAGAATACAAACTGTGTCTGTGTGTGCTATGTTACACTAAATTACTGATTTAAAGGTTGCAGCTGTTTTAGAAAAAAGACAGAATTTCTGTTTTGACTTTTAAAAACATAACTTAAGCTAACACTCAATTGCCATTATTATAAGATGTGCCCCTTTGTGTTGTAAGATTGATAAAATCTGTTTTTCATTTACACAGGGAATCATTAGTCTTGCCAGTACCCCTACTGTGTAAAAGAGAAAAACAGGTGATTCTCATGATTAACTTTTTAGAAAAGACAAAATAAGTTTTATCTTCTGATTAGTGGTATGTAAGCTGTTTTACTGAATTACTAATTTAAAGAACGCAGCTGTTTAAAAAAAGACAAGATTTTCATTATACATTTTAAAAACTAACTAAACCATAAGCTTATTTGGACTTAAAGAAGCAGTCTGCATACCTTTTAATTAGACTGTGACCAAAGTTTTAGCAGAAAGGCATTAGAGAGATGCTTTCCAGCTGTCACAGGAAGTGAAAAACAAAGCCTACATTGAGTAGCCTAGGACTTATATATTTCCCCATGGAGAAGGGGTGGGAAGGGGGGGTTTGATGGACAGTACCAGATGTTCAGACATTTTTTCATGATTATCCACATACTTGGGGTGTGGTTTCACACATTTTATATAAGCATTCCAAGACACTGAGAGCTAAAGTCAAAAGAACAGAGCGAGACCGCCAAAAATACATCTTGAGCTTAAAGAATTTTTAAAAACATTTAACAAGCAATAATGGAGTCATGGGGTGGAAATGAAGCCCTTTTCCAATCAATTGAAGAGATGAATAATGCACCGTTTACCACTACAGAAGGTGTGTATTTTTTTTTAACTAGGAATAGTAGATGCTGCAGGTTTGGGGGTGGGGGTTAAGGAAAAACACTGCAGGTTTCAGATTTGAAATTTGTTTTATAGTATAATGCTGAAAATGGGAGACTGAGGGGGTTAAAAATGCTGTAAGTTTTTAGAGTTTAAATTTTGTCTTACAGTATAATGTTGAAAATACAAAAGTAGTGACGGGGGTGTATTTTCTGTTTTAACAGCAGCACAGCAAACCCCTGCAGGACAGAAAGGGAGAAAGAGACCATTACATGAATGTGATGTTTTTCAAAGGCACTCAAAAGTTTCTGCTGGTGTGAGCCATGAGCAAAATAGACCTTGTGTGAATCTGAATGATGTCATACAAGCAGCAGCACAAGGGTTTCTGACAAAGTGTTATTGCACCCAAGGTTTCAAGAAAGGGACAGTGACACGATCAATGCTGAAAAAGCCTGTATTCTTAAAGCATTTGATTGTTTGTTTAATGGCTTGATAATTGAGAGCAGATTATCTAGTGAGGATTATGATCATCAGATGTTTAAATCTGAGTTTTGTAAAGGTACTTTACTGAGCAGTGTATTTTCTTTATTATGTGCAACAAAATTCTCATACTCAGAGCTGAAACAGATGGCAAATGTGGCCCACATGTTTAAAAATTAGAGGAGAATGGAGGAAACGGTGTCCAAATACAAAAATAAAACTACCTAGTGAAAGCACAGAAGCCCTCACAAGCTGAGTACAAAGAGTGGCAGCACTAACAAAATGAAAAAAAAAATAACAAATGGTGTCAAAAAAGAAAAATCTGGGTAAAAAATAAAACAATCAGAGAAAATTTTAAAAGAAGAGTAAAGCATGCCAGGAAATATTACAACATAGGTTATTACATCATGTTGCTAATGTTCAGCAATCTGGTGAATTAGAAAACCAGATTGTGGCACATATGCAAGATGATGATGAACTGGCAAACAGGTCACCCTCTACAGTATTTTTAGAATCTATGCAGCAATATGAACGTGTTTTAAAAAAATTTAATGCTACATAATTCCATCAGCGATATAAGTTTGTAAATCTTGGACTTCAGCAAGGCGTTTGACTCTGTCCCCCACAATGGTCTGGTGGAGAAACTGATGGGATTAGAAGTAGGCCCTTTCATGGTCAGATGGATTGAAAACTGGCTAGCTGGATGCACCCAGAGAGTAGTGGTCTGTGGAGAGCTCTCAAACCCTAGAGAGGTTGGTAGTGGGGTACCGCAGGGCTCGGTCCTGAGTCCGATCCTGTTTAATGCATACATATCGGACATCAGGGAGGGTATACAGTGTGAAATGAGTCTCTTCGCTGATGACTCCAAGATGGGAGCAGTAGTTGAGGGAGAAGAGGGGAGCTGGCCCTGCAAGGGACCTGGACACCCTGGAAGCTGGGCTCACACATGGAAATTAAATTTCAATATCACCAAGTGCAAGGTGCTGCATGTGGGTGGGGAAACCCTAAACACAGGTACACCTGGGAGGGGAGGCACTGGAGGCCTCAATAGGAGAAAAAGACCTAGGGGTCATGGTGGATGAATGTATGAATAACTCTGAGCAGTGCAGGAGAGTGGCTAGCAAGGCAAACAGGATGTTGGGATGCATCATAAGGGGGATCACCTCTAGGAGCAAGGAAGTGATTCTGCGACTGTACAATGGACTGGTTAGACCACACCTTGAGTACTGTGTACAGTACTGGAGACCACACTTGAAGAGGGACATACAGCTCCTGGAGAGGGTACAGAGGAGGGCAACTAAGATGATATGAGGGCTAGGGGATTTGACATATGAGGACAGACTTGAGGAGCTCTGCCTGTTTTCATTGGAGGAGAGGAGAGGAGAGACAGGGGGACATGATTGAGGTCCTGGCACCTCAGGGAATAAATCGGCTAAACATGAAGGGGATATTTAGACTAAAGCAGGGAGGTATCACCTGAGGGCATGGTTTGAAGTTGGAAGGTGGAAGGTGAGGGGGAAAAGAGGAGGAGGTTTTTCACTAAGAGGGTGGTGGACCCTTGGAATGCACTGCCTGGTGAGCTGGATCAGAGATCCACAGTGGAGGGCTTCAACAGAGGGTGGGACAGACACAGAAAGTGTATGTATCAGATGCTCACCTGTCCTGGGGGGGTGGGGAGGATGATAGGGGTTTCTGGAACACAAGTGGGGGAGGGCCTCGGCACCCAACTAGGGATCTGAGGTTCGAGCAGACTCGATAGACCGTAAGGCCTAATCTGCTGGCAAATAGTATGTTAGTATGTTAGATAAAATAAAATCTTTTACAGAGGCCATTGCTGCAATGCATCAGGCTATACAAGAATTGCTGGACAGGGTGATGAGACAAACACGCATTGGAGAATTTATACAGTTAAGATTAAATGCTGCTTCTTTAAATCAACCCTTGTTCTCAAGGAAAAACACGCCCTAATGAGTTAAATGCTGCCACCTTCTTAGATCAGCTAGCTGATATGCTACAGAGCAATACGGAAATCATTACTGATGACACTATACATCTCGTGGTAACTACTATCAGGAATCACCAGGGTTCGGGGGTGGGGGGAGATGGACACTGAGCTCCATCTTGTATAGCAGGATTTTACAAAAAAAGAGGCGATACTTGATTGATTTAAATAACAGAGATAATAGTTTGTGTTTTGGTGGCTCCATTCTCCCCACTCCTAAATCCACATATGAGTGACAGTCAGTTGTTGAATAAGGCTAAAATATTGCATGCTGAGCTAGGTTTGTCAGACCAAACCCCTGTCACTTTTAGTGATGTGCCCCAGTTTGAATGTTTTTTAGGAGTCAAAATTAAGATTTTATATCATAATGAAGGAAACTGGCAAACATTTTCAACAGGGCCAGAAAGACTTCCTAAAACACTATTTGTATTACTGCATGACGACCATTATTATGGTATAACAAATGTAAAACAATTCATTGGGGCTAGGTACCTATGTGAATATTACAACAGTGCAAAGTTTGCTTTGACCCCAATTGTCTTGAACAGGAAACTGACACTGCATCCTGCCCCCTACTGTAAAACTATTTGTAGGTCTTTAGCATGCCTAGAAAGGCATTTAGCTAGAGCTGATGGGAGTACAGGGTTTTGTAAATCCATGAAACTGTGTGAATAATGTTTTGTCTTTTACAAGGGATCTCATACACGTAAATTGATTAAGTGTAGCAGATGTGGTTCTTTCATGACCGCAGACAAGCATCTGTGTTACATGTCACCACTCACAAATGTAAAAATCTCTGAGGAATATATAGTGTTTGATTTTGAAGCCACACAAGAAATGGGAGAGCACATGCCACATTTTGTGTATGCTAAGCAATTAGATGGGGAGAGGTCTTGGGAATTTGAAGGAGAAGATTATATGAAAGATTTTGTAGGACATTTTATTGATGCACCATTTAGACACTACACATTTATAGCACACAATGCCAAAGGCTATGACAGTTATTTTATTGTTAGCCAGCTAGTCAAGGAAAGAATTCATATTAAATCACTCACACAAGGAGAAAAATTACTCTGTGTCACAGTGACATCCCTACACATCGGATTTATCGACAGCCATTGTTTTCTTCCTTTTAAACTAGCAAAAATCCCTGCAGCCCCTGGATTTGAGAATGAGATTGCTAAAGGTTACTTTCCCCATTTTTTTAACACCAAGGCTAATGAAAACTATGTAGACCCCTGCCCGATGCTCAGTTTTATGGTTATCTGAAAAGAGAGCTTCGCTACTATTGTCAGTTAGATGTTGAAATTCTTTGAAAAGCCTGTGTCAAATTTAGGAAAGAAGTGATGAACATGACAGCCAAAAGTGTTTTAAAACAGTCAAACGGTGATACAGTAGAGTATGAAACAATATCCTTAGACCTCTTCCAGTACATCACGATAGCCTCAGTCTGCATGGCCATGTACAGATTTTTATTTTTGAAAGAATGCACTCTTGCTGTTCTTCCCCAGATGCCTACCACAGACAATTAAAGAGATACTCCACACCAGCTATCCAGTGGCTTATGTACATATCTGAGAAAGAAAACATTTCTATTCAGCATGCGCTAAGGGGTGGTGAATTTAAGGTGGGTCCATACTTTTTGGATGGCTATTCTGTCATAAATGGAATACCCACAGCATTTGAATTCAATGGTTGTTTTTTTCATGGCTGCAACATCTGTTACCATGAGAAAGATAGAAACCACATGACAAGGACTAGTTTTGGACAGTTATTCAATAGGACCATGCACAAATTTCATTTTCTAAAAAGCAAGGGTTTTGCTGTTAGAGTATTGTGGGAACATGAATGGAAAGCAATGCTGTCTACAGATTAGGGTTTGAATAATTTCTTGAGGGACAGGCAGCTACCACTGCCACTCTAACCTAGGCAGTCACTGTTTGGGGGAGAACAAATGCCATTTATCTGTACTATAAGATGCAGCCTGCTGAGAAAATACACTATTATGATTTTATCAGCCTCTACCCTTTTGTTAACAAAACAAAACAAATCCAGTCGGTCATCCTGACATCATTTATGACAATTTTGATGACCTCACTCAGTACTTGGTTTAGCAAAAGTAAAAATCTTACCCCCAGAAGCCTTTTTTTCCAGTGCTGCCATCCAGGATTGGTAAAAAGCTTGTGTTTACATTATGTCTCAATTGTGCTGAAAACAGACTTCAAACAACATCGTGCACACACAATGAAGAGCAAAGGTCACTTACAGGTACCTACTGTACTGTAGAACTAAACCTGGTACTGGAAAAAGGCTACAAAATCATTAACATTTATAAAGTTTGTCATTTTAAAGAGTCATGCACAGAGCTTTTTGCAGACTACATCAAGCTGCATCTAAAAGGCAAGCAAGAGGCATCTGGTTTCCCTTCATGAGTAAAAAATGAAGCAGATAAAGTCAGGTACATACAGCAGTATTTTGAAAGGGAAAATGTACATTTGAACCCTGTGGCCATAGCTGTTAACCCCACAAGGAGACAGATATCTAAACTGTTTTTAAATTCTCTTTGGGGCAAATTTGGGCAGAGAGCTAATTTGCCAACCACGAGCATAGTAACAGACCCCGACAAGCTCTTTGAGTATGCGTTTGCCCCGTACTACGATATAGCCTCATGCTTTTTCAACGATGATGAAACAGCTTGTTTAAGCTGGAAATACACAAGAGATCATTACCCAAATTCTAATAATATCAACATATTTATAGCTAGTTTTATAACAGCATAAGCCAGAGTGGAACTCTACAACCTGCTAGATAGGTTACAGGACAGGTGCCTTTACCATGACACCAACTCTGTCATTTTTGTGTCCAGACCGGGTGACTGGACCCCACCTCTAGACGATTATTTAGGGGACCTAACCAGTGAAGTTCCTGCAGATGAATACATTACAGAGTTAGTTTCTGCAGGCCCAAAAACTTACGGCTACCGGCTGTCCAGTGGGGAGGTTGTTCTTAAAGTGAAAGGGTTTACTCTTAATGCAGCCAACAGTAAACACATTAATTTTGAAAGTCTGAAGGACCTGGTCTTTGATTATATGGGGTCACAGATCTCTAAAGAAATTACCGTGAGTCAACCCAGCATTGTTAGGAATAAAAAGCAGTGGTTCCTTGAAACAAAAATGCTGTCCAAGACCCAGAGAGTAGTTTATGACAAGTGAGTTTTACAAGACAATTTTAAAACATTTCCTTACGGATACTGATTGTGAAAAATGGATATCAGGTTGCAGCATCCCTTTACTTGTCTGTTGGCTGGCCTCTCTAATAGTGGGAAGAGATTCTTTATAAAACAGTTGTTGGAACATGCTGATGCCACTTTATCACACAAGCCTGAAAATATTGTCTGGTTCTACAGCTGTTGGCAACCTTTGTAAAATGAATTGTTGTTAAAGTTCCTGCAGATTAAATTTGTGGAGGGGCTACCGTTGACACTAGCTGACAATGATCTCTTATCCCTTGGAAAGGTACATTTTGTTGTTATAGATGATTTAATGGACTCTGCCTGTCAAAATAGTGAAGTTGAGTATGGGTTTGCCAAGTACAGTCATCATTAACAGTTGACAATATTTTTAATTGTCCAGAATGTGTTCTGTCAAGGTAAAAAAAAGCAGTACCATTACACTAAATGCCAAATACATGATTTTGTTTAAAAAAAAACAGAGACAAGCTGCAGATCATAACTCTGGCTAGGCAGATGTATCCTGGTCAGACAAAATTTTTCTTAGAAGTTTTTGAAGATGCCACAAGAAAGCATCATGGCTATTTACTGGTTGATTTAAGATCCAATATACCAGACGAAAATAGACTGCGGTTGTTTCCCCCTGACTGGCGTGTGGCATATGTCATAAAAAAACATATTCTGCTTCTAAAAATATTTCATACTGTATTGTCATTATGTCTAAAAGACTGCAGAGAAATCTGTCTGTTTTAAAGTTACTAGTAAAAGGGCCTGCGAGCTTAAGAAAAGCTATTTTATGTTCAGCCTCTGATGATCTGAGATCAGCTATAGCTGAGATAGCCTTAAACACTCTCAAATGAAATATTCCACTGTCAGCAAAACAGTTAGGTTTGCTGAAAAAAATTGGAGAGTCATTAAAACTTTAAGTGATAAACAAATAACCTTAAAAAGGAAAAAGAAAATAGTTAACCAAACAGGTTGTTTTATAGGGACACTGTTAGGAATTGCCATCCTTTTGATCACCAGCCTGCTGACTAATAGATAATTGATTTTACTCAGAAAATGTATTTGGTGCCTCAGCAACAGATGGATCACATTAAAACTAATTACCATGATCAGGATATGAGAAAAGTTGCAACTAGCAGTTTGGACACTGACATGAGAGCTATACTGTCCCAGACTGATTTATCAGACTAGGACAAAGCCAAAATGTACTCTGCTGTGTTACAGCACTATCTGATTTTAGTAAGACAAGGAGAACAAGCTAAAACCAGTTTGACATTACTCATGCCTGAAAATGAATCAATGTCTGACCCCCCCTGTGGACACGGCAGAGACAGCTTCTGTACCAAGTTCTATGGAAAAAGACATTTTAAGTAGTGTTTCTTATCGGTCTAAACCCAGTGCAGAACTTTTGTTAAAGCATATGGCAAAGAACAAAGATATTGTTTTTTGGAGTGATATGGGGGAATTAATGTAAAAAGGTACTATTGTTTCTGGGTCTCACATGGTCGATTTGGTAAGAGCAACTACAGTTACTCACACAATCCCTGACCACAGAGAGCCAAAGGGCTGGGATGTTTTTGTCAAAAGCAATACCCACTTCAGTGTTTACTCATTCAGCAAACAGGAGCTATGTGGAAAGGTTGAAATCAGCAGCTGGTGCAAAACAGCCACAGCCATCTCCAGTTAACCAATGGTCAGTGACACCCAAAATACAAAAGTCTTTTAAGAAACCTATGTGGCTCACTATGTAAAACTTGAATGCCATCTCTATGTATGAATGTTATATACCTCAGTGACTGTTGTGTACAGCCTATGTTAAACATTTACCTCATATTAAATATGTATTCCTACCTCAGTGACTGCTGTATACAACCTATGTTAGCCATTTACCTCATATTGAATATGTAGTCCTGTTTTTACAAAAAAAGTGTTCATATTGATGCATGTTAGCCTACCTCATAGTTACATATGTTAACATGTTTTAGAAAGAGGTGCTTATCATAATTCTAACTCAGTGCTATGGAATATATAGAGTGCATTTTTTTAACAGGAGATGCTTCTGTTTATTATATCTTATCCATGATTATACAATGGCAAGAAAGAATCTGCTGTTCTCATTGGCCACCCTGGGACTGGAGCCGTGATGTTATCCTGGCATAACATCATGGCTCTAGTCCCACCACAGTAAGCACCGCACATAAATGTAAAAAAAATATTGCTCCGCTGCCTATGAGCAGTTTCTGCACTCCCGATTTGCCGCTCTACTCCTGATCCCACACACCTGCCCCTAAAGGCACCAGCGCATCACTATAGAAAAAAAATACACATCACAGACCGCACTGTTGTGGTATCCCATTCTCTTAGGGGATAACTGTTACACAAAATATCGAAACCTTGACTAATACCTGCAGGAAGAAAGAGTGGAAGCGAGCGCCCAATGGCTTCACTAGCGCCAGCACACGCTCGCTCCTTACTGCTCACATTACGCTCTTCTCCCCAAATTAAAAAAACACATTTTTAGCATACCTTTCTACTCCCAGTACAGAAAAACCTCAACTGTACTGGAAGAACCTCAAGCAGATCCCCCCCAAAAAAACAAAGTGAAACGGCAGAGCGGGGGCTGGTTGTCTCAATCAGAAGGTCGGCTTCAGTGCTGCTAATGACTTGCTCCTCAGCAATCTTGGCCCATTCCCCTAGACAGCAGCAGAAGCATATCTGTTCTTCACCTCTCCAAGCAAAGACTTCTGTGTGAGTGCGTCTGTGTGTGTGGGGGGTCAGGAAACACAAACTGGCCCACTGTGGAAAAAAAAAAAACACAGCAGAAACATGTACAAGGCAAGGAAATATCAGGACTATTTTTTCTCCTTGTATACCTACCCAGTAAAAAATAACTTAAAACTATCTAAAAATATATTTTAATTTTATTGTACCTTTTTTTTTTTAAAGAGAGCCATTGTATAATAGGAATAATGCACTCCAGGGTGTGTGTGGTGCTGGAATAATGTCACTTCTGGGGCAATTAGCCACACTCGGCCTGCAGCCTCGTGCCTAATCACCTCAGGCGTGATGTTATCCCAGCATGACACACACCCTGTCGTGCATTATTCCTTTATTTTACCACTGATGTATGTTGTATTTTATTGGCATTTTTTTTACAATAAATACCTTTATATTTTATATATTTTTGTCATTATTGAAGATATTGCATATCTGAACATTTTAAACACAGTTGCCCCACCCAAGTTTAAACACAGACCCCCCCCGAAAAACTGACAGAGACACACAATTATGAGTGTTTATATAGGATTTTAAAAGTGACTGGTTTTGAATAAATTTACAAGCGGTTGCATATTTTAAATTCATTATAAGACAAACAAGTCTGAACATGTTGCCACCTCACTGATATGTGCCCTGACATGTTTAGATGTCTGAAAAGGTGACATACAAAACTAGTTACCATGGCATCATTTTTCAACAAATCATTAGTGTACATTTTTAAAATTTGATCATAAGAAAGTCCATTGCATCTGTGGTGTAAGAAAAAGATGCAGTGAAATCCACAGGTGGTAGAAAAGGTATCTTTCAACTGTGTGTTTTAGTACAAAATATTTTTTGCATTTCTTTTTAAAAAAAAACAATCGTTTGTGCATGATTGTCAGGATGAAAACCATAGCTGTTAAAGAACTCCCCAGTCCCATTTTCTGAAATGTATACAGCTAACCAGTGCTGTCCAGGGAGGTCATGGGGGTCTGTATTGATGACTAGTGCTGTGGGAAGGTTTCTCAGTCTCTCCTTGGGTAGCAGATCACAGGGAAACAAGCCCATAAAGCAATCACAGATGTGGGAGTCATTGGTTACAATTTTTTCTAGCTGCTTTGTGTTCATTTTTATGGTTTATCACATATAATCAAAAATGACATTTCTTCTCTGGTTTATTTCAATGACATTATCAAACGCAGCATAGATAATGAGATTAACTGTTTGTGGAAGGGCTTCTGCAAATCTGATCTCAGCTCTGAGGTTCCCAGTTTTAATTAAAGAATAATGATCAGCACATTCTTGGTCCGGAGTGAGATCAAAGGCAAACAGGGTGTACGCTTGGGTAAATTCCTGACGGTTAACAACTAGCAGCCAATCTTTCATAGAGTTCCCCACCACTAGTACTAGATTAAAATATTCTCTCACAGCATTCCCATTTCTAAAATTGGGCTGTAGAGGTTTAGCGGGGATTTGTTCACCATCCAGATACAGAGCCACAAAATTAATGCTATAATGTTTAAAGTTAAAGGGGGTTTTAGTGTAGAAACTGCTAAAAGCATCATTGTCAATAAATCCCATGACCAACACTTTTGGTAACTGTCCCAAAAACAAATTATCTTGGTTGCAGACCCTGCTGCCTGCAGAGAGGCTAAACACTTTCATCCCCACTCTGTCTATAGGGTATTTAGCGTTGGAGGTCAGCAGGGCTTCTGAGTGTCCCAGACGAACACCAGGGGTCATTTTAACCCTTTTGACAAACAGGCAGCTTTTATCTTATAAGGCTTAGCGTCTCCACTCATCAGGCAAAAGCTGTTCCTGTTACGTGTCAGTTTAATTTTAATATCCACGCCATTCAGCATCAGTTTCTCTTGAAAAAACAAGTCTGTGTGCAAGTGTCCCAGCAGCTCTACCCCTCTACTGAGATGTGTGAAGGAGTTTCTTTTATTAAAACCTACATTGTCACCATCTCTGTCTGTGATTTCATGTTTCCCTGGGGTGTCTTTGTAAAATAACCCTGTGGTAAATTGGGTAGAAAGGGTCTCTTCACTGAAGTTCAGCACAGATTCTAGGACAGCCCTGTAGGGGTAACAGTTATTGTTCTGACTGATGAGCCGATCACCGACAGTCACATTCAGCTGACTGAAAATGGTGGCCACTGGATAGTTTATAAGCCCCACTTTGGCCACTGCAGGTATATCACTACCATCCACTTCAGTGATTTTGCAAACCAGGTAAAGAAGCATGTTGTTTAGATCCAAATAGTCTTCACCATTCCCTGCTATATAAAATTCAATTGGTGAGTTTTCTGAAAGGGCAGCCAGAGGGGGTATCTCTACATAAATGCTTTTTTTCAGTGCTTGTCTGTGTGGAAGAAATGGCAAACAAGTCAAGTTCTGATTTTGTGCATTCTTCAGAACCACAGTGCACGAAAGCAATGTTTTTTTTTAGAACAGGTCTCTGCTTCTTTTACAACCCCTTGAAGATCGGTTTGCCTTTGAACGCTTTCTTTTATGTGAAGTTTTGCATTTTGAAACACCTCTTTTAAAGTAGCCGGGAGGTCCAATGAGAAGCGAAGGGTGTACTCTGCCCTTTCTCTTTTTACCTCTCTTGAATATAATCAGCCCTGAACCACCGTGAGTAGGCTTATCACCCCTTGACATCTTTTGAGTGACAGCACTAGTCACATGCCCCACAACATCCTTTGCAACATTTTTAGCAGCTGTCTGTAGATGTGGTTTTGCAATTTCAAACCCCCTTCTTAAAAATGGGACTGCTTTACTGAACAGACTATGAAATATCCCTCCTATACCAGAACCATACATAGTAGGAAGTCCATGAAAGCTGGGCAGACCATATCCTGCCTGTGCCTTGTAACAGTTTCTGTACAAGGCAGGGTCCCCATAATGTCGAACGATCACCATCCTTGTTTAAATTTTAAAGCACTCTCTGGGGGCGAAAATGCAACTTCACGATCACCTTTCCAAATCAAAATGGTACAGGTTCATTTTGATCATTCTTTATTTCAATAGTGACTGTATCAATATGATGTTTACTGACTGTTTGATAATGGGGTTTATCATAGGTCATGGTCACTATCTCATTGTCTTGGCCCCTGATGGGTACGCATCTCAGCAAAGGCACTAGACTGTCACCTACTATTTCATGCGTGATAATGTCAATATAGATATATAATGTGTAAAAACTCCCATTAATATCTGTAGAGTTCTTTGTTAGATTCTGTCCTACACCTACCTCTACTCTGCTAAAACCCAAAAGGTACTGTAACTGCCCATGCATAAACAAAATGCATTTGATGTCACTGTCAATGCTTATTTCTCTCCCGATGGCTTGTTGTTCCAAAACCATTGTCAGTTCATATATTTCAAATATGCTTTTATTAATTTGAGTAATAACACCAGCCATGTTAGGATAATAGCCCGATGGAATTTTAAATGTTGCTGACTCAGTAAAGGGTCCAGTTGGTGGTGTTTTACTGTGGGTTACGCTTAGAGGCTGATAAAGCATACTGAACCTGTTTTTCTGTGTAGGCACGTTGTTCCGGGTATGAGGGTACTGAATTTCTGCTAAGCCCACTTCCCATTCACCAGGTAGTTCAAGCATTTGTGGTATCTTTACTGTAAAAGTGGATATAGTATTGTTGGGGAAAATGTTGTGTGAGGCATTGCTGGGCAAGGTGATATAAAAAACATTTTTGAGCATTTTAAGCCTTATCTGCATCTAATGTCCTGAACCTGTGTTGCCTCAACCCAGCTATTAAATTTATCGGGCCATCCGCTCCAATTTACCAGATACCAAGTTTTTCTGCCACGCTTTTTCTCTGCCAGGATTTTCTACACCCTATACACACGGTCCTCATCCAGTTCAATTTTTTGCAACTCCTCAGCATAAAAAGTATCTTTGATGTCTTCCCCCTGATAGTCTTTTAGCTTATAGATGGACCTCTGTGTCTTTAAGACCTCCGTCACAATAAATATCTCATCTGTGTACGTCTGTTCATATCCCCTTTCAAACACCCCTTTTAGCTTAGATAGTCTCATGTGATCATCTTTCTGTAGGGTACCCTTTTCTTTTTTGCCAAGAACAGTATTACCGTAGAGGATCTTCCATACACCCAGGGCATTGGAAGGGTTAACATCCACAGGCCTGTGTTCAATGCTTCTGTGATAAGTATGGTTACAGCTGTGCACCAGGTCTGACAACACATCTGTATATATCCAAGTGTTCTGGGCTATAAAGTAACGCCACATGCATGACTCCAGTGTCCTATTAAATCTTTCTACAATGCTGGCCTTAACTTCATTATTCATCACAAAATGGTGTATTTTATTTTGTTTTAATCGATTCTTTAAGGAGGCATTTAGAAACTCTTTACCCTGATCAGTCTGCAACTTCTGAGGTGTGCGTCCACTTTTAAAAATAGTTTTAAAGGCTTGCGTCACTGCCTTGCCTGATTTGTCTTTTAAAGTCACTACCCAGGCATACTTGGACAGCACATCGATGCACACCCATTATTGTACTTTGCATATTGACTCATATCCACTAAATCAGTTTGCCTTTGTCTGTCTATGTCAGAAGCAATGACAGGATTTCTCTTAAATTGGACTTTGGCTGCTTTGTGTAATGAATAGGGGTACTGCTTTGCAAGCCATTCTGCAACACCTTTCCTGGTGACATCTTTATCAAGTTTTCTTGCAGCCTTATACAGCTGAGTCACCCCTGTGAAACTACCCACTTTTTTGCATTAAAATATATATTCTGGAGCAGGTGATCATTCTTTCATCAACTCCGATACATCTGTTAGCTAGCAAAACTCTTGTCACCAGTAAAATAAAGCATGTGCTCTTTCTATTCTTTTAAAAACACTATGACAACCACAAAGTGCAATGCATGATTATATTTTATTTATAAATACACACGTCATAACAGTATTTGAAGGTTTACATTATATATTTTATAATACATAAACTAATGCATATAGCTGCTACCTACAAAAGGCTTAACACATGGCAAGCATGCAATGATTACATAATATCTTGTTTTCTACTCTTCCATTTTTACACATTTTAAAATACCCAGAGATAGCAACTCTTGAGATGCATGTTTTACACAAGCATGGGCATCGTCCACTTCCCCCTTAGTGATGAGGCGGGCACAATACATACACACATATGCCATACACCACTCAAAATAATTAGTCTGATTTTTAAGACAATCTGTTGCATCTACAATGTCGTTCACCTTACATAATGCTCTACGGTTAATTTTTTCCATTACTTCAATATAGAGTCTCCATACAAAGTGAGGCAATGCTTTAATCAGAGTAAGTGTGTTTTTTGCCAGTGAAGCAGCAGCATCTTCAGAGCAGACATTTAATGCAGGCTGCTTTCCAAAGTATACAGGTTCCTTTAAAATGTCCTTTATCACACGGTACATTGTAGACATCAAGACTGCCTGGAATATTGGGAGCAAGCCAGTACGTTCCATCTGAAAGTACATTATAATACACTAATTAGGAAAAGCATATGCTAAATCTGATTTATGAAACACAACAAAAGCGATAAAAGAAGCAAAATATATGATGACAGACTCAGACCCCCCGTTCTGCAGACTAAACACTAAAAATTCAACAGCGGTACAGATAAAACCACAAAAGTGTACCACATCAGAAGGATTATGCATAAACTCTATAGCAATTTTATACATTGCTTCCTCAAGAGTAGCCCCCTCATCCTTAAAATAATCCACAGTTTCCTTTTGGTGTCCCTCTGGGAGATCATCAAAAAGACCTTGGCATGTCTCTAAAAGTACAGACGGTGCTTGTCCTGTAGGTAGATTAAAACCAGGTTGTTTAGCTCTGTGTCTGACTAGTTGATGAATAAGTCTCTGGATGCACTGACAGGGCGTTTCCTATCGTGGTATACTCTGGAAAAAAAACATATAGCACTATGTTTTAGTGATCTCTCACTGCATGGTGCAGTTTAGCAAGTGGAAAAAGCCAGGGTAACAACATGAACAATATTAAAATGGTAACAAGTAAAAACATTTTTTTGGGGGTAAATTTTTTTTAACAACATAAACAGGATTCCTGAATTTCCTTATAGAATTTTTTTTAAAGGGCCCTCTTTTGACCAATGGATCATTTCAGCAAGCAGAGAAGCCAGGTTAACAACACATACAATATGACAAGGTTTTTTTCTGCTTTATAGTACACACACACACATGACTATGATGATCATGATATAAAGTTCACAAAGACATTCATTGTCTTCCACGAATATATCGGCAAACATGTCAACATTTTCTACAAGTGGTAACACCGATTCATTTATATATTTATCTGTATCCTCCCATACTTCTGGAAGAGCACACATCATCAGTTCAGAGGCTGCATGTATCTCACAAAGGCAAATGTCATATTGAGGTGAACCAAACAGTGATGGATGGCAGTAATGGCTTAGGATCAGATACATAAGTCTTTGGATTCTCTCTGTACTTGCATCCCACATGTTTATCTGTAAAATAAAATATGACACTTTTTGGTACTGAAATGTTTACATGTAGCAATTTGGGAGTAGGGCAGGGTGGGGTGGGGTAATTTTTTACAATATAAACAGGGTTCCTTGAATTTCTTTTAGAAATTTTTTAAAGGAGCCTTTGCTGACCAGATGGCCAGCATCTTTTTTAATCTCACTGTCAGTCTGCTGTAACATTTGTATAACTAACCACATGGGGTCATCAGATTTTCTCACATCATTTAAAATGTGACTTATAGGCCTGGATATTCAAACTGCTCCAGGCTGTGGCGCAAGCCTGGGCACAGCTCAACTTTGGTGCGCAGGGGTGTGGCCTGGGTGATATTCAACGGAGCTGTGCTATGGCACAGCAGCTTTGAATATCTCACCCTGGCCACCCCCACTGTGCATGGCACAGTGGCACTGCACCAGCGCAAGTGGCCAGAGTGGAGCATGGAGATGCGCTAGCACAAGTGCCATTGCACCATGCACAGCACCTGCGATATTCAAAGGGACATACAAATGGGGCCATAATTTATGTAAAGGCGCACATGGGGCCATTGCATGTCATTATGGCCCCATTTGTATGCCATTAGCATGCAGGTGCACGATCCCAATGACTTGTGCCTGGCACCTGCCAGGCAGCAGCAGTCGGGGACCAACGCCCCCTACAGCCCAATCATGGGCATTCGTCTAAAAGAACCCCCATCCAATATCCCTGGTGGTCCAGTGGACCACCTCTACCATGCAGGCATTGGTATAGTAACCCCCCGTCCAATATCCTGGTGGTCCAGTGGACCGATCGCTGCCTGATTGCGGGCATCCATAAATTATAACATACTGCTATTACCCTGGTGGTCTAGTGTGCCCCTCCCACCACCCTCTGATCACTGCCCCTCCCCATCAGCGGTGGGCGGCAGCACCCACTCGCCTACTGCCCCGACCAGCGACTGACAGCTCAGTAAGGCTGCATGCCCATTGGTTCACAGGGTGAACCAATGGGCATGCAGCCTCATACACAACACAGTCCAGATATATGAATGAATTCATTCACATATCTGGACTGATAGTAGTATGG
This sequence comes from Neoceratodus forsteri, assembly GCA_016271365.2. Classification (NCBI taxonomy): domain Eukaryota; kingdom Metazoa; phylum Chordata; order Ceratodontiformes; family Ceratodontidae; genus Neoceratodus; species Neoceratodus forsteri. The sequence goes on from CM028132.1 coordinate 143,461,251, forward strand.
GCTGCATGCCCATTGGCTCACGCTGTGCAGACCAATGGGCATGCAGCCTGGCTGTCAGTCGTCGGGCGGTGGGGCAGGTGGTAGGTGCTGCCACACGCTGGCTGATGGCAGGGAGCGGGCGGTGGGGCTCAGTGGGTGGTGGGGAGGGGTACACTAGACCACCAGGGTAATAGGAGTATGTTATGATTTATGGATGCCCACGATCGGGCAGCAATCTGTCTACTGGACCACCAGGGATATTGACTGTAGGGGGGTTACTATACTGATGCCTGCGATTGGGCAGAGTGCGGTCCACTGAACCATGAGGAATATAGGATGGGGGCTTATTCTTGAAGACAAATGCCCATGATTGGGCACATAGCAGTCCATTGGACCACCAGGGATATTGGACAGGGATTTTGCTACATGGATGCCCCCAACGGGGCATGGGGGTGCCACCATGTGTGGCAGGAACTCAGGTGGCTACCCACAGGTGGCAGCTGCTGTGTTGCACCCTGCAATGTGGCAGCTCACCTGTGGGTAGCCATCACTTGTTACTTTTTTGGGGGGGCTTAACTTTGTGCAGGCATAGGTAGGGGTTGCACACGCATGACTCTGCACATCCCGGGCTGAATATTGGGCTGTGCAGGTTATGCATGGGCACACCCCCCCCACCTATGCCTGCATACATTACTGATGTGCTCCAGTGCATCGGGATTTGTGCAGCACACTTTTCCCTTTTGAATATCATGCCGGGTGCATCAGTGGGTTGTGCATGGTGCAACACTGTTGCACCATGCGCAACACTTTTGAATATCTGGGCCATAGTTTCCAGGGTACAATTGGTCATATTTAACCCCTGATGCTTCATAACGATTGCCAAGATCATGGGTGTGAGCTGCCCTATATGTATGGCTTCAGAAACATTTCTGTATGCTTCTTTAGACATCAAGTGATCAAGCATACATGAATGTTTTTTCTGACTCGGATCATCTGTTTCACACCCGGGACAGGAATCGACCAATTCACAATGTATCACCCTCTGTATCACTGAGGCAATTACACCATGGATGGTATGATAGATAACGTACTTACAATACATATTGTTGTCAGTTTTGGGGGTTTACTACTGAGGCCTGATTTTTCACATGAGGTTTCCTGTCTAATCTCAGTAGAAGAAGGAGAGGGTTGGGTAGTGATCACAGCCTGTTCTGTGACATTTTGAAACATTCTATCACTCTCTGTATATCTACCATACTGGTCCTCACACATCTTATTAACAACCACATTTGTATCTTTCACACAGCAAACACAGTTGAGCAGTAGATTTATGGAAAGTCGCGAATCCATGCTGTCCGAATATGACTGCTTCTGCATCGCAAATCCTTCAGTCTATTAAAGTAAAAACCAGAAAACAGCATTGGTCCTGTGACTCATTATAGGTAAGACTTAGTTCTGCTGCTAACTCATCTCCTCAATTACACCATGTATGCTTGACACCACTCACACATTTTTTTAAATGTTAAAATGCATTTTCATCATCAAGGCAACTCTTTTCTTCTTCTTCTTCATTTTTCTTATCTTTCTCTTTCTTAGCCTGGGCTTGACTGCTTGTGGCTGCATTATCATCATCATCATCCCCCTCTTGGTCAGATGCACCTCTTGGCTCTGTCTTGGATTTCTTTTTCATAACTTTCTCTGATGCTTTTTTTGGCAGTGTCTCGCTGACCATCTTCTTTGGCTCCCCTTCTTCTCACTGTCTGTTTTGGGTTTCATAGTAACTTCTTTTTCTGCATCAGATTCACACCCCAGCAACTCTTCAAGGTCTTGCAGTGGTGCCTCTTCAGAAGGACAGTCAGATTTAGGATTTTCTGATTCACCAAACTGTTCATCGAGTTTCTTTTTTATGTCAGACACTCTCCCACTCAACAAGACTTGTGTGGGACATTGTTTTTCACACCTCATGTAGTACACATATGTTGGCTTGGGTTGTGGGGCACCGAGCCATCTTCTTGCTTGGTTTTTCATCTCCAGACTTTTCATTCAGTGGTGTGACAGTCTGGCCTGTTGCTGGGAGGTTGAATTGAGAAGCGCTGTGCTGTGCCATTTTCTTCTTGATGTTTTTGATAATCTGCTCAAATTCTATAAAACAGAATCTGAGGAGTCTCTCAAAAAGCTGTGCCTTCTGGCTTCAAATGCAGGGTTTATATAATGCTTTGCAAGATGGACTGCCCCTTGGTAAAACCATCACCACACCCCATCATACTATACATGGTAACATGTGTCAGAGGCACATCTGTTGTAGCCCCACCCCCTTTTTTAAAAACATTATAAATATTACTCACATTTCATTCAGCCTTCTTCTTGATACTACACAGAGCTGAGGGGATAACTATAGGTATGTGTATTCCCTTTTTTCTGATATATTTTATTCTTTTAATTGATGATGGGGTAAAATGATTAGTTTGTGATTGCTATAGAATAATCACACACACAGCACCAGCATGTTCCAATTCTATCCAGAGAAAATTGTTGCACCATCTTATTTACACAGAGGTCACACACACACACACCATACTGCCAGCATGTTGCAATGCTATCCAGAAATAACTGTTGAACCATCTTATTTACACACAGGTCCCTGTTTTAGCTTATAAATGTTACATGCATAAAGATATCCTTCTGATACAAGTTTTACACATTTTATAACTTGTTATAAAACAGAAAAAGGGTACTGACACAGGCAGATGGATTTCCCTTGGGGGGTCTCCAAACAGATCTGTGAAACCTCTGCATGATCAGGTTGCCTCCTAGATACTTCTTTCTGAAAATATCCTAATCAAAAAAACAGACACATGCCCCTGCAGTTATACACCCAAGCCGACAGGGGCACAGAACACTACATAAACCCTAATTTATTGTTTGGGGTGGGTGGGGGCACGGTGGTGAAGAGGGACAGGGGTTCAAGTCAGGATGGTGGGGTGCAGTAGAAAGGGGGCAGGAGTTTGAGCTAGCACGGTGGGACTCAGGTTCCAGCAAGGATGGCATGGCACAGGTTCGAGGAGTGTATGAGACGGAGGGGCACAGGATGTTTACAAAATGGTGGGTGGCAGGGGTTTGAGCAGTGTACAAGAACAAGGGGTGTAGAATCCTTACAAAAGGGTGGTGTTATGTCACTTCCAGGGTTTTAGTGTGGGCCATTTCCTGCGCAAGTGGGTGGGACACGAGTACGAACACGTGCCATTTTCTGTGCAAGTGGGTGGGTCATGGGTTCAAACATGTGCCATTTTATGCCCAAGGTGTGGGACACGGGTTCGAGCACATGCCATTTCCTGTGCAAGGGGTGGGACATGGGTTTGAACTTACGTCACTTCTGCCAGAAGTGGGTGAGGCTAGCACATTTAAGGGAGAGACTTCTGGTTTAACAAGTGACAGTTCTGATTGGTCCATTTTAGGCCACTCCCACCTGTCAAATGATGTGGCACATGCTGATTGGCTGAAATTTAACATTTGATGAGATATATGAACTTCTACTACTGTCCAGGTATGGACAGTACAAAGGGGTAAGTAAAGTATGTGGAGTAGAGTGATCATATGGTTTGCCAGTTATAGAAATTATGAGAGGTTTTGGGGTATGTGCAGTAGAGAGACCATATGGATTGTCCACTTATATACAGCAGGTGAGGTAGTTGAGTATGTGCAGTAGTGTGGTCACCTGGTTTGTCCAGTTATATACATTATAAAGGAGTAATGGAATGTGTATAGTAGTGTGATCACATGGTTAGTCCAATTATAGATAGTACGAAGGGAAGTAGAGTATGTGCAGTAGTGTGATCACATGGTTTCTCCAGTTATAGACAGTACAAGGGGTATGTAAAGTAGTATAACCATATAGTTTGTCCTGCTATTGATAGTACAAGGTGCAGTGCAATAATGTAATCACTTGGTTATTCCAGTTATAGTTAGTATGAGGGGTAGTAGAGTATGTGCAGTAGTATGATCACATGGTTTGTCCAGTTATAGATAGTACAAGGTGTAGTAGAGTGTGTGTAGTAGTGTGATCACATGGTTTGTCTAGTTATGGACAGTTGGGGTAATGGAGTATGTGTACTAGTGTGATCACATGGTTTGTACAGTTAGTAGTACAGTATGTGCAGTAGTGTGATCACATTTTTTTTCCACTTATGGATTGCAAGAGGGGTAGTGAAGTATGTGCAGTAGTGTGATCACATGGTTTGCCCTGTTATGGACAGTATGAGGGTAGTAGAGTATGTGCAGTAGTGTGATCACATGATTTTTACAGTTATGGACAGTACAAGAAGGAGTGGAGTAAGTGCAATACTGTGATTACATGGTTTGTCCAAATATAGACAGTAAGAGGGGACATGGGGTATGTGCAGTAGTGTGATCACATAGTTTTCCCAATTATGGACAGTATGAGGGTTAGTGGAGTATTGCTGTAGTGTGATCACATGGTTTGTACAGTTATGGGCAATACAAGAGGTAGTGGACTATGTACAGTAGTGTGATCACATGGTTTGTCCAGTTATGGACAGTACAAAGGAGTAGTGGAGCATGTGCAGTAGCGTGACCACATGGTTTGTGCAGTTATAGACAGTACGAGGGGTAGTGAAATATATGCAGTAGTGTGATCACCTGGTTTGTCCTGCTATAGACAATACAAAGTGGTAGTGAAGTATGTGGAGTACTGTGATCAGATTTTCAGTCCAGTGTTAAACAGTACAAGGGGCAGGGGAATAGGTGTAGTAATGTAATCACCTCTTTTGTCCAGATAGGAACAGTACGAAGGGTACTGCAGTATGTGCAGTAGTGTGATCACATGGTTTGTACAGTTATGGACAGTATGAGAGGTAGTGCAGAATGTGCAGTAGTTGAGCACATGGTTTGTCCAGCTATAGATAGTATGAGGGATAATGGAGTATTTGCATTAGTGTGATCACATGGTTTGTCCAGTTATAGACAGTAGAGTGGTAGTGGAGTATGTTTAGAAATGTGGTCACATGGTTTGTTTAGTTACAGACAGTACGAGGGGCAGTGGAGTATGTGCAGTTGAGTGAATAAGTGGTTGTCTAGTTACCGACAGTACAGGGGAGTGGAGTATGTTCAGTATTGTGATCATATGGTTTGTCCAATTATAGACAGTACAAGAGGTTTTGGGGTATGTGCAGTAGAGAAACCATATGGATTGTCCAGTTATAGACAGCAGGTGAGGTAGTTGAGTATGTGCAGTAGTGTCATCACCTGGTTTGTCCAGTTATATACATTACAAAGGTGTAATGGAATGTCTATAGTAGTGTAATCACATGCTTAGTCCAGTTATAGATAGTACGAGGGGAAGTAGAGTATGTGCAGTATTGTGATCACATGGTTTGTCCAGCTATGGACAGTACAAGGGGTGTGTAGTATGTGCAGTAGTGTGATCACATGGTTTCTCCAGTAAAAGACAGTTTGAGGGGTATTGGGGAATGTGCAGTAGTATAGGTTTGTCCTGCTATTGACAGTACAAGGTGTAGTGCAATAATGTAATCACTTGGTTAGTCCCGTTATAGTTAGTACGAGGGGTAGTTGAGTATGTGCAGTAGTTTGATCATGTGCTTTGTCCAGATATAGACAGTATGAAGAGCAGTGGAGTGTTTGTAGTAATGTGATCACATGGTTTATCTAGTTATGGACAGTTATGGGGCAATGGAGTATGTGTACTAGTGTGATCACATGGTTTGTACAGTTAGTAGTAGAGTATGTGCAGTAGTGTGATCACATTTTTTTTATACTTATGGATTGCAAGAGGGGTAGTAAAGTATGTTTAGAAATGTGAGCACATGGTTTGTTCAGTTATGGACAGTACGAGGATTAGTGGAGTATGTAGAGCAGTCTGAACACATGTGTTCTGCAGTGACATACAGTACGAGGGACAGTAATATATGTGAAGTATTGTGACCACATGGTTTGTCCAGTTGTACACAGTACGAGGGGTAGTGGAGTATGTGCAGTTGAGTGACCACGTGGTTTGTTCAGTTATATACAGTATGGGGGATAGTGGAGTGTGTGCAGTAGTAGTGTGATCACATGGTTTGTGCAGTAATAGACAGTACCAGGGGCAGTGGAGTAAGTGCAGTAGTGTAATCACATGGTCTGTTCACTTATAGACAGTACAAGAGGTTTTAGGTGTCTGCATTAGTGTGACCACATTGTTTGTCTAGGTATAGGCAGTACGAGGGGTAGTGGAGTGGAGTATGTGCAGTAGAGTGACCACATGGTTATTCCAGTTATGGATAGTATGAGGTGTGGTGGAGTATTTGCAGTTGTGCGATCACATAGTTTGTCCAGTTATGGACATTAAGAGGGGGTGGTGGAGTATGTGCTCTAGTGTGATCACATGGTTTGTCTAGTTATGGACAGTTAGGGGGTAATGGAGTATGTGTACTAGTGTGATCACATGGTTTGTACAATTAGTAGTACAGTATGTGCAGAAGTGTGATCACATTTTTTTTCCACTTATGGATTGTAAGAGGGGTAGTGAAGTATGGGCAGTAGTGTGATCACATGGTTTGCCCTGTTATGGACAGTATGAGGGGTAGTGGAGTATGTGCAGTAGTGTGATCACATGATTTGTACAGTTGTGGACAGTACAAGAAGGAGTGGAGTAAGTGCAATACTGTGATCACATGGTTTTTCCAGTTATAGACAGTAAGAGAGGAAATGGGGTATGTGCAGTAGTGTGATCACATAGTTTTCCCAGTTATGGACAGTATGAGGGTTAGTGGAGTATTGCTGTAGTGTGATCACATGGTTTGTACAGTTATAGGCAAAACAAGAGGTAGTGGACTATGTACAGTAGTGTGCTCACATGGTTTGTCCAGTTGTGGACAGTACAAAGGGGTAGTGGAGCATGTGCAGTAGTGTGACCACATGGATTGTGCAGTTATAGACAGTACGAGGGGTAGTGGAATATATGCAGTAGTGTGATCACCTGGTTTGTCCTGTTATAGACAATACAAAGTGGTAGTGAAGTATGTGGAGTAGTGTGATCAGATTTTTAGTCAGTGTTTTGTTTAACACTGGACTAAAAATATCTGATCCTACTACACATAGGGTACAAGGGGTAGGGAAGTAGGTGCAGTAGTGTAATTACTGCTTTTGTCCAGATAAGAACAGTACGAAGGGTACTGGAGTATGTGCAGTAGAGTGATCACATGGTTTGTACAGTTATAGACAGTATGAGAAGTAGTGCAGTATGTGCAGTAGTTGAACACATGGTTTGTCCAGCTATAGACAGTATGATGGATAATGGAGTATTTGCATTAGTGTGATCACTTGATTTGTCCAGTTATAGACAGTAGAGTGGTAGTGGAGTATGTTTAGAAATGTGGTCACGTGGTTTATTTAACTACCGACAGTACGAGGGGCAGTGGAGTATGTGCAGTTGTGTGAATAAGTGGTTGTCCAGTTAGGGACAATATAGAGGGTGTGGAGTATGTTCAGTATTGTGATCATATGGTTTGTTCAATTACAGACAGCACAAGGGGTTTTGGGGTATGTGCAGTAGATAAACCATATGGATTGTTCAGTTATAGACAGCAGGTGAGGTAGTTGAGTATGTGCAGTAGTGTCATCACCTGGTTTGTCCAGTTATATTCATTACAAAGGTGTAATGGAATGTGTATAGTAGTGTGATCACATGCTAAGTCCAGTTATAGATAGCACGAGGGGAAGTAGAGTATGTGCAATAGTGTGATCACATGGTTTGTCCAGCTGTGGACAGTACAAGGGGTGTGTAGTATGTGCAGTAGTGTGATCACATGGTTTGTACAGTTATGGACAGTATGAGAAGTAGTGCAGTATGTGCAGTAGTTAAACACATGGTTTCTCCAGTTATAGACAGTTCGAGGGGTATTGGGGTATGTGCAGTAGTGTAGGTTTGTCCTGCTATTGACAGTACAAGGTGTAGTGCAATAATTTAATCACTTGGTTAGTCCCGTTATAGTTAGTACGAGGGGTAGTGGAGTATGTGCAGTAGTGTGATCACCTGGTTTGTCCTGTTATAGACAATACAAAGTGGTAGTGAAGTATGTGGAGTAGTGTGATCAGATTTTTAGTCCAGTGTTTGTTTAACACTGGACTAAAAATCTGATCACACTACTCCACATAGAGTACAAGGGGTAGGGAAGTAGGTGCAGTAGTGTAATTACTGCTTTTGTCCAGATAAGAACAGTACGAAGGGTACTGGAGTATGTGCAGTAGAGTGATCACATGGCTTGTACAGTTATGGACAGTATGAGAAGTAGTGCAGTATGTGCAGTAGTTGAACACATGGTTTGTCCAGCTATAGACAGTATGATGGATAATGGAGTATTTGCATTAGTGTGATCACTTGGTTTGTCCAGTTATAGACAGTAGAGTGGTAGTGGAGTATGTTTAGAAATGTGGTCACGTGGTTTATTTAACTACCGACAGTACGAGGGGCAGTGGAGTATGTGCAGTTGTGTGAATAAGTGGTTGTCCAGTTAGGGACAATATAGAGGGTGTGGAGTATGTTCAGTATTGTGATCATATGGTTTGTTCAATTACAGACAGCACAAGGGGTTTTGGGGTATGTGCAGTAGATAAACCATATGGATTGTTCAGTTATAGACAGCAGGTGAGGTAGTTGAGTATGTGCAGTAGTGTCATCACCTGGTTTGTCCAGTTATATTCATTACAAAGGTGTAATGGAATGTGTATAGTAGTGTGATCACATGCTAAGTCCAGTTATAGATAGCACGAGGGGAAGTAGAGTATGTGCAATAGTGTGATCACATGGTTTGTCCAGCTGTGGACAGTACAAGGGGTGTGTAGTATGTGCAGTAGTGTGATCACATGGTTTGTACAGTTATGGACAGTATGAGAAGTAGTGCAGTATGTGCAGTAGTTAAACACATGGTTTCTCCAGTTATAGACAGTTCGAGGGGTATTGGGGTATGTGCAGTAGTGTAGGTTTGTCCTGCTATTGACAGTACAAGGTGTAGTGCAATAATTTAATCACTTGGTTAGTCCCGTTATAGTTAGTACGAGGGGTAGTGGAGTATGTGCAGTAGTGTGATCACGTGGTTTGTCCAGATATAAATAGTATGAGGTGTAGTGGAGTGTTTGTAGTAGTGTGATCACATGGTTTGTCTAGTTATGGACAGTTAAGGGGTAATGGAGTATGTGTACTAGTGTGATCACATGGTTTGTACAGTTAGTAGTTGAGTATGTGCAGTAGTGTGATCACATTTTTTTCTACTTATGGATTGCAAGAGGGGTAGTGAAGTATGTTTAGAAATGTGAGCACATGGTTTGTTCGGTTATGGACAGTACGAGGATTAGTGGACTATGTGCAGCAGTCTGAACACATGTATTCTGCAGTGACATACAGTACGAGGGATAGTATTATATGTGAAGTATTGTGACCACATGGTTTGTCCAGTTATAGACAGGATGAGGGGTAGTGGAATATGGGCACTGCTGTGATCACATGCTTTGTCCAGTTCCAGACAGTACGAGGGGTAGTGGAGTATGTGCAGTAGTGTGACCACATGGTTTGTCCAGTTATACACAGTATGGGGGTAGTGGAGTATGTGCAGTAGTAGTGTGATCACATGGTTTGTGCAGTTATAGACAGTACCAGGGGTAGTGGAGTATGTGCAGTAGTGTAATCACATGGTCTGTCCACTTATAGACAGTACAAGAGGTTTTAGGTGTCTGCATTAGTGTGACCACATTGTCTAGGTATAGACAGTATGAGGGGTAGTGGAGTGGAGTATGTGCAGTAGAGTGACCACATGGGTATTCCAGTTATGGATAGTATGAGGTGTGGTGGAGTATGTGAAGTTGTGTGATCACATAGTTAGTCCAGTTATGGACATTAAGAGGGATGGTGGAGTGTCATAGGGGCTGTGACCCCCCCCCCATTATTGTTATTGCTCCTGGATACGTTTGGAATCAGGAGCTCACTTTTGTTTGTTTTTGATTATGCTGAGGTATGTTCTGTAGAACAATTGGGCAAAAAATATAACTTTTTTTCTAAAAAAAATAAATATGTTGCAACAGTAAATCTGTCTATCCTAACCTATCCCTATATCTTAATTCATTCTGTCTCTTCCTAAGCTTCTTTTATTTCCCCTACCCATAGTGTGGCCACCTATGGGTAGTCTGCCTATTCCTAGTCTTTATTTCATGCTTCTTTCCAGTATTTTTATGCCCCATGTTTACAAAGTCCTCCGTATTCAAAAACGCTGCCGCTTTGCGGTAATCCGCACCACTGTGCGCACGTTCGCACTGTGCGGCTGTGTGAACTCTCTGAAATGTTCGTCATAGCAAGTGTTTTCACGCTCTAGCAGAAAATTAAGCAGTTTATGCTTTCTTGAGCTAGCACTTGTCTTTCTTCTTGTTTAGAAACCTGTAGTTCAAGAAAGGAAGCAGAAAATGAATATTGGGAGCAAACCCTGCCTCAAGCTTCAGAGTGAGACATCGTCTTTCTTATCCTTGCACTATAGTTCTGTTCTGCTTTCCTGATACGATTCTTAATGTAAAAGCACTTCTTAAAACCTCAGTTTTGTTTTTCCACATTAGGGGTGCTGCAACAAGGGTTTACAATTGCACTACTTTAGTATAAACTTGGGGTTAAAAGAAAACAAAGGGTTCATGATATTGTTTGGTTTTGAAAGCAAAACAAGGATAGAATACTTACTTGTATAAGCAATTTCAGCAGTTTAACAGACCCTCCTCCCCGCCTTACCTTTGCTATAGTACTGGCCAGCCCTTGCTCCACCTTTTTTTATGATAAAAGTCTATGGGAAGAGCCTTTTTTTATGAGAAAGGGTAACTTAATTAAATACTAGTGGAATTCAATTAAAAGATACCAAAAAATAATAAAAATGATTAAGAATTACTAAAGTGCATTGTAAAGCATATTTAAAGTTATTTGGAACTCTGAATGTTAGAATTATGCTGTTTGGTGAGGAGCTTATCTGAACCATGCAATCTACATTCTGTATATAAGGAAAGAAGAAACTGAATTAAGACAGAGTGTGGTAGGAAGGCGACCCTACCAGATGCCCAGCCTGATTCTAGGAAGTGTTTCTGAAGTGATGTTAATTGTTGAAATATTATAATTTGTGTTTATCTGCTTGTAGTTCTTTTATTTTCCGCTATAAGTCCGTTTTATTTTTCCTGTTTAAAGAATACATTTTATTTTCACTTTTCTGCATCCTGATTGTGTATTGCACTCCATTTGTTCTCAGGTGTACATGGAGTATGTGCACTAGTGTGATCACATGTTTTGTACAGTTAAAAGGGCAGTATGTGCAGTACTTTGATGACATGGTTTGTCCAGTTATGGACAGTAAGAGGGGCAGTGGATTATGTGTAGTAGTGTGATCATATGAGTCATACAGTTATGGACAGTTCAAGAGGTAGTGGAGTATCTGCTGTAGTGTGATCACATGGTTTGTCCAGTTATGGACAGTATAAGGGGTAGTGGTCTGTGTGTAGTAGTGTGATCACATGGTTTGTCTAGTTATGGACAGTAAGAGTGGTGGTGGAGTATGTGCAGTAATATGTTCACATGGTTTACACAGTTAGTAGTGGAGAATGTGTAGTAGTGCGATCACATGGTTTGTGCAGTTATAGACAGTACAAGGGGTAGTGTAGTATGTGCAGTAGTGTGACCACATGGTTTGTCCAGTTGAGGACAGTTCAAGGGGTAGTTTAGTGTGTGCAGTAGTGTAATCTCATGGTTTGTCTAGTAATGGACAGTAAGAGGGTTAGTGGAGTATGTGCACTAGTGTGATCATATTGTTTGTACATTTAGTAGTGGAGTATGTGCATTATTGTGATCACATGGTTTGTCCAGTTAGGACAGTACATCGGTAGTGAACTGCATGTAGTAGTGTGATGACGTGGTTTGTCTAGTTATGGACAGTAATGGGATAGTGGAGAAGGTGCATTACTGTGATGATATTGCTTGTACAGTTAGTAGTGGAGTATGTGCAGAAGTGTTATTACATGGTTTGTCCAGTTATGGACAGTATGAGGAGTAGTGGAGTATGTGCAGTAGTGTGATTATATGGTTTGTGTAGGTATGGACAGAACAAAGGGTAGCTGAGTATGTGCAGCAGTGTGACCACATGTATTCTACAGTTATAGCAAGTACGAGAGGTAATGGAGTATGTTGAGAAGTGTGATCACATGGTTTGTCAAGTTATGGATAGTACAAAGCGGAAGTGGAGTATGTGCAGTAGTGTCACCACATGGTTTGCCTGTTGGAGACAGTACAAGGGGTAGTGGAATATGTGCAGTAGTGTGATAACCTGCTCCAGTTATAGACAGTACAAAGGTTTAGCGGAATATGTTCAGTCATGTGTTCCCATGGTTTTTCAAGTTATGGACAGCACAATGTGTAGTGGAGTATGAGCAGTAGTGTGATCACATGGTTTGCCCTGTTATGGACAGTATGAGGGGTAGAGTAGTATGTGCAGTACTGCGATTACATGGTTTATCCAGTTATGGACAGTACGAGAGATGGTACAGTATGTGCAGTAGTGTGATCTCATGGTTTGTCTGGTTATGGAAAGTACAAGATGTAGTGAAGTGTAACCCCCCTGTTACCCGGGGTTACTAGAATCCCAGTAAGACCTAGTGGTAGGCAGGGAAGGCAGCTTGTGAAACTCCAGTTAAATGGATTTCACACAGTCTCACTCTGTTCTCAGTCTCAGCTGAGACTGAGGGATGACATCACCATAGAACTATTGCAGCTGCATGAGCCACATTGGAATCTGCAGTTGGGAGTTAGGTTAGAATGTTGGGAGTTTTTTGAAGAGAGGAACAGCAGTTGTGTGTGAGCAGTCTTGAAGGAGGAGCAGCAGTTGTGTATGAGCAGTCTTGAAGAGAGGAGCACAGCAGTCTGTCCACAGGTTTTTGGAGCCTAAAGCTGTGATATAGAGCTACTTTTAGGGAGAGGTGTGTGTTTCCGCCAAATGAGGAACACAGTAAGCTGTTCGTGAAGTGGTGGAGATCGCTGTTACTGGTCTCTGTGCCCCATCCTTGAGGGGATGGGGGTAAGAGGTTTGCCTGTTATTCCAGGGACAACCCTCCTGGTTCTGACTAGGGAAGAAGCTGCCTTATTTTCCTAAGTTGTGCTGTTGCACCAGAAGCTGTCAAGAATCGCCTGTGGGGCACCTGCAACCCAAAGAGTGAGTTCTGCTCTTACATGGTGCCTGTGTTTCACCTGAACTGTTGTAAAGTGGGAAGCCTAGAGGAATAGGCTAAGCCAAAGTAAAAGTATGTTCAAGTCCAGCACAAGAGGAAAGCCAAGACATGTAGAGGAAATGTGCTATGCATTTACCCTTTAATCTACACTGCCAAGCTTTTCAGAAAGAGATGTTTAAGTATGTTCCAGTCTAGTACAAGGGGAAAGCCAAGACATGTAGAGGAAATGTGCCTAGCATTTACCCTTTAATCTACATTGCCAAGCTTTTCAGAAAGAGATGTTTAACGTCCAGAGAAATGGCCGGGTATGGATTGTGGAAGCTAGAGGTGGGAAACCCCCTATCTTAAGTAACCAGGTTCACCTCTACTGATTTGCTCTGTGGCCCTTTTACTTTGCCTCAGGAACTTGGCCAGTGCTGAGGGAAGTACCCAGACGTGGGATTGAAAGGAAATTTCCCTTAAGGAGTCGAAAGTTCTAAGGTGGTTTAGGGAGCCACCAGGAAAATGTGTCCATGTCACATGGATGGGGTTCGAGTGGCCGGCAGGGGAGCTGAGCTAGGGAAAACCCAAATAGTATGCAAGTCGGCTGTGTACCCAAAGCAGCGTGCAAGCCCGGGCTGTGTGACTGGTGGGTTCAGAGCCTGAGGGCTGAAGTGTTGAGGAAATGTTCTGTTTCTCTTATCTGCATTACCAGGAATGTAGCCCTGTGGGGGTCCATCTATGCTTCGTTTGTTCAGTTTGGATGTAAATAAAAGCCACACTTTAGAATCCCATTCCTGGTATTGGACATTACAGTTATTGCTTCCTGTGTTCGGATTTACTTGGGTGCCCCGTGCAGAGTAGCCGAACCTAGGTCCCTTGTGCCGAGTAACCTAGTCCTCCCCGAACCCGGTCTCCCCCTGGTACTGCTGTCAGTTTCAACAGCATACCACCTGTGATTTGCAAAAAAGGCAGGGGTGTAGGGGTTATAAAATGGAGGCACCGCTTTGGATTTTAATTTAGGGAGGAATGGTGCTCAGACAAGGGGCTAGCATTTTGGTTATCTGCCAGTGGGTAGCCCAAAAAGCTGAAGCAAATTTAACTAGTGTGTCGCTGTGTGCTGTGGTTCAATTGCTGCTGTTAAAATGCCAACTGTTTACCAAGGAGCAGTAAAGCTGAGAGAGTATGCCCTTGTCCTGCATCAAATATTTGCAGCGTTTTTGCCAGCTTTTAAAAAAACTGTATGTGATAAAGAAAAGTGTGGAAGACTAGGAGTAGCAACAGGAAAATTGCACCCTGGATGCTGGAAATGCTTTCTAGTAAACTGTGTGACAAAGAAAAGTGTGGAAGACTAGGGGTAGCAACAGGAAAATTGTGCCCTGGACGTTGAAAATGCTTTATAGTGAACTGTTGTGATAAAAAAAAGTGTGGAAGACTAGGGGTAGCAACAGGAAAATTGTGCCCTGGATGTTGGAAATGCTTTCTAGTAAACTGTGTGACAAAGAAAAGTGTGGAAGACTAGGGGTAGCAACAGGAAAATTGTGCCCTGGACGTTGGAAATGCTTTTTAGTAAACTGAGAGACTTGCTGTGTTAATGGCCATGCTAAATAGTTAAAATGGGCTCCCGCCATGGAGTCAGTTCGAAGAAAAAAAAAAGTGTTTTGCAGTTTAAATTTGCCTGCTCGACGATCGCCGTGAAGAGAAGAGCACTCGTGAGGGAAAGAGGCTCATTTGCATGGCGTCGTGTGATTGGTGAGACTGCAATCAGTCCGGCCCCCCAGCCAGCTCTACAGTGACTGCCCAGCATTCGAGAGGGAGTATGAGAGGAATACGTGTACTGGCTTAGCAGAGGAGCATCGCAGTGATTAAAAAGTGCTGTAAAAGTATTAAAAATAGACTTTTCTGTTTAAAATCGGGCTCAACCCGCATCTCGATCGACTGGATTGTGAGTGTGGTGATCGGAGAGATGATCGGCAAGACCACCCACCCGCTTCCTTTCTGAGGCCTCCAGGACTGGCTGCAGGCAGTTTTTCCATCGCAGCAAACAGCTACTGATAACAGTGAGTACCAACTGTAATAATTGCTCAAAACAGTGATTTTCTGCCAAAAGCCAGCTGAATATATGTGCAGCAGTGTAGTCACTTCGCAAATAAAGACTGTGTCAAGTTTTATCAGCTAAAACAAGTCTGTTAAGCCATTGACTATGAGCATAGTTATGGGTTCAGCGTCAGTTTAAAGTTTCAAAGCCAGTAGAGAGACTGTGAGTTGTAGCAAAATGTGCAGTACTAGTTACAGGCAATCCTGTGCTTAAAATCCTGAGGCTTTAAGGGACTGTGAGCTAAAAAAATGTTTTCAGCAAGTGAAAAGTCTGTGGTTAATCATATAAATGTGCTAGGAAGAAGAACAGTGCAAGTTTGTGCAGTTTTGAGCAAAGTTATCAGTAGTGTGTGTACATTGAATGCGCAGTGGCTTGACCCAGTTTCTGAATGTTGATGCACAGGAGTGCTGCCGCCGCCATTACAGGGTGGGGTAGTAAAGTAAACACAGCAGCAGAGGAGCCATTTCAAAAGTAAAAGAGAGTGTTCAGTGATGTGGTACTTTCAGTAACAGTGAGCATTTGTTTGTTTTTCCCTGCAGTCGTGGCCTCAGGACCAGCCCACTACCCGGATCATGCCCTGGCTATGGTAGGAGCAGAAGTAAATAAGTTAAGGGACATTGAGAGGTGTTACTATGGAGGGCAACTGCCTTCTCATGTGGCGATTCCTGGATATCCAGTGCAAGTGTGTCTAATATCCTTAAATGCTGGAAGGGACGTCTTCATGGTACCTCACTGTTCGGGGTGCTCAGAGAAATACAGCTTGTATAAAGCACCCAAGATTCATTTGGCTCCCACATGGACAAAAGTTCAGGAATTTATGGTTGGCAGCACACAGCACCAGGTGGAGCTTGTTGGAGAAGGCCCCTTGGGGGAGTGTGGCACAAAGCTAGAGGATACAGATTTGCAGACAGAACAATATGCTGATGTTTCAGATGCTTGATCGCAGAGAGACAATTCAGACAGAGCGTCAGTAGACCCCTGGAGGGCGGGGCCTAGCCCAAGTCCCATAGGAGAAGATAAGACGAGGGAGGCCTTTGAATGGGAGGTATTGACCTCTGCACCCAGTGAGGAGTGGATAGTCTCAGGAGTGAAGACGACTGCTCACTCCTGGGCACAGATTCTCAGTGAGGAAGAAGAAGAGGGGGAACCTATGTGGCCTTGTGGAAAAGGAACGGGTACACAGCCTCAAGCTCTTGCCTCAGAAGAATGCATGGAAGAGAGTGGTGATGCCACTGCCCTGGCTGTGCAAGAAGAAGTAGTCAGGGTCCATTTTTTGTCTCGTTGAGAATGTGTAGCTGGCAGAACCAGGACTGGCCACCCCAAGCCAGGCCAGCGGTCTCAGGTTGCCCGAAGCTAGTAAAGAAGAGAGACTGGTTTGTAGGAAGGCAAATGAAATCTATGGGATGTCCTTTCTTACCTTTCCTCAGAGAGTCTGGGAGGAGATTGAGAACAGCAGGAAATCCTGGATCTGGGCTCAAGCAATGAAATGTGTTGCATCCTGATGCAAACAAGCATGTCAGGAACAGAATGTTTCATGAAAAATATAACCAGTGGAAAAGAGGCAGGACACTGTTTATGGACACTGTTCAAATAGTGGATGGAGAGGGACGTGAAAACCTTTCACAGTGTGAATTATGTGCACCCAGATGGGGTAATAATTCAAGCTCCTGACCCCCTGTACTATTGGCCTCAATGCAAGGACCTCCCTGCAAATGTGCCCGTGCCTACCAGATGGAAAGCAGAGCAGTGGTAGTCAATACTGCCACACCAGCCATTGCAGTGCCTTTGTTGTTCCGCCAGTATGGACATCCAGGACTCAGGTGCCCCACATTCATCAGTTCTTCAGTGTACTGACTTTCCAGAATCCATTGACTGGCCCACCACTTCAGATCCAGAGAGGACACCAGCCCAGCTGTATCCTGATCCATTGCCTGGTAATCGGATGACATCAGACCAGCTGTTTTCCTCTTTTGTTCCTGTTCCAAGGGTTCCATCTCCAGAGATAACATCAGCTCAGCAGTTTCCAGATGTGACCTCCTGTAGTTCCCAGAAGATGTCCTCCCAGCTGTATTGGAAGAGTGCTGCCAGGGAGAGTCTTCAGCAGAGGAGCAGGTCGGTGCTGTTTGCTCGTTCTACAAGGGGATGGTAAGTCCAAACTTTTCTATCCTTATGACATTGCAGTACACACCCTACACTAGCAGACTCCAGAATGTGTGAACTGTCCTCAAAGACTCTCCCCCTCAGGACTTTGGCCTGCTAGAACTGTGCTTCACCGGGCTCCGGCCCAGGAGAGACTCTTTAATGGGGCACTGTGGTCACTAGATGGGAATTTTAGGGCACTCCATCCCCCAAATGTGTATTGTAAATAATGTCATTATTTTTCTACTGTTTTCTAGAGTATATACTGTTTTTCTACCTTTTCAAAAAAAAAAATATTTTTGGAATTCTCCAGTGTTTTAATGGTAGGGGTTTAGATAGATTGTGTATGCAGATTAGGAGTGTGTGTTGTCTTCCTTTTTCTTGCAGGTGTTCCTGAAGAAGACAGAAGAGAAGACAAGAAGAGGAGGAGGGGCTTGCTGGAGTTCCTAAATAGTACTTTAGTGTGTAGAGTTTAAAGTACTGTTGTTGTTGTTACTGTAGTAACCCTTTCCTTCCACAGGTGTGGTTGTGGGGGTGTGAGGGAGTAATGTAATAGGTGGTATTAGTTTTCTGGTGTGTGGTTGCATGGTGCCCAAGGTCAGGGAGGTCCCCTGTTTGTTTTGTTTTGGGGTTTGAGTTAGAGGCAGATAGATTTTCCCCTAGAAGGCTAGGGAGGATAGACAGGCTGTGGTCCTGAATGGCCATAGGGACTGCAGTGCTGATCTATTAGGGCTATGCTCTGGACAGTTCTACCAGAGCCACTAGGCACCCATAGTTAGTGGGTAGAGTAGAGGCTGATATGTCAGCCAAGGCCTCTAGGCCCTTAGTGTTGCCTGCCTGTGCTCGCACATGGTAGGAGGGGGCCTGATCACCCCCCTCCGCAGGTAGCACATAGGGTGGGATGACCTAAGCCGGGTAAATAATGACTGCAGCAGTCATTTTCCTGGTCCAGGGTGAGTGTAACCCCCCTGTTGCCTGGGGTTACTAGAATCCCAGTAAGACCTAGTGGTAGGCAGGAAAGACAGCTTGTGAAACTCCAGTTAAATGGATTTCACACTGTCTCACTCTGTTCTCAGTCTCAGCTGAGACTGAGGGATGACATCACCATAGAATTATTGCAGCTGCATGAGCCACATTGGAATCTGCAGTTGGGAGTTAGGTTAGAATGTTGGGAGTTTTTGAAGAGAGGAGCAGTAGTTGTGTGTGAGCAGTCTTGAAGAGAGGAGCACAGCAGTCTGTGCACAAGCTCTTGGAGCCTAAAGCTGTGATATAGAGCTACTTTTAGGGAGAGATGTGTGTTTCCGCCAAAAGAGGAACACAGTAAGCTCTTCGTGAAGTGGAGACAGCTGTTACTGGTCTCTGTGCCCCATCGCTGAGGTGATGAGGTAAAAGGTTTGCCTGTTATTCCTTGGGCAATCCTCCTTGTTCCGGCAAGGGAAAAAGCTGCCTTATTTTCCTAAGTTGTGCTGTTGCACCAGAAGCTGTCAAGAATCGCCTGTGGGGCACCTGCAACCAAAGGGTGAGTTCTGCTCTTACATGGGGCCTATGTTTCTCCTGAA
This sequence comes from Neoceratodus forsteri, assembly GCA_016271365.2. Classification (NCBI taxonomy): domain Eukaryota; kingdom Metazoa; phylum Chordata; order Ceratodontiformes; family Ceratodontidae; genus Neoceratodus; species Neoceratodus forsteri. The sequence continues at coordinate 143,480,253 of CM028132.1, forward strand.
CTATTGTAAAGTGGGGATTTGACTGCTTAATCAGTGGGAGGCCTAGAGGAATAGGTTAAGCCGAAGTAAAAGTATGTTCAAGTCCAGCACAAGGGGAAAGCCAAGACATGTAGAGGAAATGTGCTATGCATTTACCCTTTGATCTACACTGCCAAGCTTTTCAGAAAGAAATATTTAAGTATATTCGAGTGTAGTACAAGGGGAAAGTCAAGACATGTAGAGGAAATGTGCCTAGCATTTACCCTTTAATCTACATTGCCAAGCTGTTCAGAAAGAGATGTTTAATGTCCAGAGAAATGGCTGGGTATGGATTGCGGAAGCTAGAGGTGGGAAACCCCCCATCTTTAGTAACCAGGTTCACCTCTACTGATTTGCTCTGTGGCCCTTTTACTTTGCTTCAGGCACTTGGCCAGTGCTGAAGGAAGTACCCAGATGTGGGATTGAAAGGAAATTTCCCTTAAGGAGTTGAAAGTTCTAAGGTGGTTTAGGGAGCCACCAGGAAAATGTATCCATGGCACATGGATGGGGTCTGAGTGGCCGGCAGGGGAGCCGAGCCAGGGAACACCCAAATAGTGTACAAGTCGGGCTGTGTACCCAAAGCAGCGTGCAAGGTTGCAAGTGTGGTGGGTCCAGAGCCTGAAGGCTGAAGTGTTGAGGAAATGTTCTGTTTCTCTTATCTGCATTACCAGGAATGTAGCCCTGTGGGGGTCCATCTATGCTTTGTTTGTTCAGTTTGGATGTGAATAAAAGCCACACTTTAGAATCCCATTCCTGGTATTGGACATTACAGTTATTGCTTCCTGTGTTTGGATTTACTTGGGTGCCCCGTGCAGAGTAGCCAAACCTAAGCCCTTGTGCCGAGTAACCTAGTCCTCCCCGAACCCAGTCCCCCAGCTGGTACTGCTGTCAGCTTCAACAGCATAGCACCTGTCATTTGCAACAAAGAGGTTACAGAAGTATGTGCAGTAGTGTGACCACATGGTTTGTACAGTTAGTAGTGGAGCATGTTTGATCATATGGTTTGTCCAGTTATGGACAGTTAGAGGTGTAGTGGAGTATGTGCAGTATTTTGATCACATGGTTTGTACAGTTATGCACAGTACGAGAGGTAATGGAGTATGTGCAGTAGTGTGATCTCATGGTTTGTCCTGTTATGGGGACAGTACAAGGGGTAGTGGAGTATACGTAGCAGTACGATCACATGGTTTGTCCAGTTATAGACAGTATGAGGGGTAGTGAAATATGTGCAGTAGTGTGATAACCTGGTCCAGTTATAGACAGTACAAAGGTTTAGTGGAGTATGTTCAGTCATGTGATCACATGGGATTTCAAGATATGGACAGTACAATGAGTAGTGAAGTATGTGCAGTAGTGCGATCACATGGTTAGTCCAGTAATAGACAATATGATGGGTAGTGGAGCATGTGCAGTACTGTGAACACAAGGGTTGTCCTGTTATGGAAATTACAAGAGTTAGTGAAGTATGTGAAGTAGTGTGATCACACGGTTTGTCCAGTTATACATGGTATGAGGGGTAGTGGAGTATGTGTAGGAATGTGATCACATGGCTTGTTTAGTTATGGATAGTACGAGGGGTATGTGCAGCAGTGTGGCCACATGTATTCTCCAGATATACACAGTACGAGGGGTAGTGGAGTAAGTGCAGTAGTGTGATCACATGGTTTGTCCAGCTATGGATAGTACAAAATGGGTAGTGGAGTATGAGCAGTAGTGTGACCACATGGTTTGTCCAGATATAGACAGTACGAGGGGTAGTGGAATATGTGCAATAGTGTGATCACCTGGTTTGTACAATTATGGACAGCACAAGAGGTATTGGGGTAAGTGCAGTAAAGAGACCATACAGTATAATGTTTCCAGTTATAGACAGTATGAGGGCTAGTGGAGTATATGCAGTAGTGCATTCACATGGTTTGTCTAGTTATAGACAGTAGGAGGGATAGTGGAGTATGTGCAGTAGTGTGATCACCTGGTTTGTCCAGTTATAGACAGTAAAAAAGGGTTGTGGAGTGAGTGTAGTAGTGCAATCACATGGTTAGTCCAGTTATAGACTGTACAAGGAGTAGTGGAGTATGTGCAGTAGTGTGATCACGTGGTTTGTCCAGTTATGGACAGTACAAGTGGCAGTGGAGTTTGTGCAGTAGTGGGATAACATGGTTTGTCCAGTTATAGACAGTACAGGGGTAGTGGAGTATGTGCAGTGGTGTGACCACATGTTTTTTCCCATTATAGACAGTATGAGTAGTTTTGGAATATGTGCAGTATTGTGACCACATGGCTTGTCCAGTTATAGACAGTACGAGGGGTAATGAAGTATGTGCAGTAGTATGATCACATGGTTTGCCCAGTTATACACAGTATGAGGGGTACTGGATTATGTGCAGTAGTGGGATCACCTGATTTGTCCAGTTATAGACAGTACAAATGGGTAGTTGAGTGTGTGCAGTAGTATGAGCGCATGATTAGTCCAGTTCTAGACAGTACGAGGTGTAGTGGAGTATATGTAGTTGTGTGATCACATGCTTTGTCCATTTATGGACAGTACAAACGGGTAGTGGAGTATGTTCAGTAGTGTGATCATATGCTTTGTCCGGTTATAAACTGTACAAGGAGTATTGGAGTATGTTCAGTAGTGTGACCATATGGTTAGTCCAGTTATAGACAGTACGAGGGATAGAGGAGAATGTGCAGCAGTGTGATCACATGATTTGTCCAGTTATAGACAGTAAGTGGGGTAGTGGAGTAGGTGCAGTAGTGTAATCACCTGGTTTGTCCAATTATGAAAAGTATGAAGTGTAGTGGAGTATGTGCAGTAGTGTGATCACATGGTTTGTCCAGTTATAGACAGTATGCAGAGTAGTGGAGTATATGCACTACTGGTGTCACATGGTTTGTACAGGTTTTTTTTATTTAGTTATTTAACCAGGAGTGGCACACTAAGCTGAAAGCTTTTTTACATTAGCGACCTGGGAACACAGGGAAGTTAAGTGACTTGCTCAGGGTCATACAGTATGCAGTTCATAGTAGAGTCTGTGCAGTAGTGTAATCACATGTAGTTTCCAGTTATGGACAGTAAGAGGGGTAGTGGATTATGTGCAGTAGTGTGATCACATGGTTTGTACAGTTATGGACAGTACAATAGGTAGTACAGTATATGCAGTAGTGTGAACACAAGGCTTGTCCAGTTATGGAAAGTACAAGAGGTAGTGGAGTGTGTGAAGTAGTGTGATCACATTGCTTGTTGAGGTATAGACAGTACAAGGGGTAACAGAGTATTTGCAGTAATCTGTTTGCATGGTTTGTCGAGTTATAGACAGTATGTGGGGTAGTGGAGTACGTGCAGTAGTGTGATCATGTGGTTTCTCCAGTTATGGACAGTACAAGGGGTAGAAGAGAATGTGCAGCAGTGTGATCACAATGATTTGTCCAGTTATGGACAGTAAGTGGGGTAATGGAGTAGGTGCAGTAGTGTAATCACCTGGTTTGTTCAATTATGAAAAGTACAACGCGTAGTGCAGTATGTGCAGTAGTGTGATCACATAGGTTTTACAGTTATGGACAGTACGAGAGGTAGTGTAGTAAATGCCATAGTGCGAACACAGTTTGTCCAGTTATAGCCAGTACAAGGGATAATGGAGTATTTGCCATAGTGTGATCACGTGGTTTGTCCAGTTATAGACAGTAGGAGGGGTAGTGGAATATGTTTAGAAATGTGATCACATGGTTTGTTCAGTTATGGACAGTATGTGCAGCAGTGTGACCACATGTATTCTCCAGTTACAGGCAGCACAAGGTGTAGTGGACCATGTGCAGTAGTGTGATTACATAGTTTGTTCAGTTATGGACATTACGACAGATGGTGTAATATGTGCAGTAGTGTAGTAGGTTTGTTCAGTTATAGACAGTACAAAGGGGTAGTGAAGTATGTGGAGTAGTGTGATCACTTGGTTAGTCCAGTTACAGACAATACGAGTGGTGGTGAAGTAAGGCCAGTATTGTGACCACATGGTTTGTCTACTTATATACAGTATGACGGCTAGTGGAGTATGTGGAGTATTGTGATCACCTTTTTTGTCCAGTTATAGACAGTACATAGAGGTAGTGCAGTGTGTGCAATAATAGTGATCACTTGGTTAGCCCAGTTATAAACCGCATGAGGGGTAGTGAAGTACGTGCAGTTGTGTGATTACTTGGTTTGTCCAGTTATGGAGAGTACAAGAGAGTACAAGAGATAGCAGGGTATGTGTAGTAGGGAGACAATATGGTCTGTCCAGTTATAAACAGTACTAGGGATAGTGGAGTATGTGCAGTAGTGTCATCACTTGGTTTGTCCAGTTATGGGCACTACAGGGGGTAGTGGAATATGTGCAGTAGTGTGATCACATGATTTGTCCAGTTATAGACAGTACGAGGGGTATTGGGGTATGTGCAACAGTATAACCACATGGTTTGTCCAGTTATAGACAGTACAAGGGTTAGTGGAGTAAGTGCAGTAATGTAATAAACTGATTAGTCCAGTTATAGACAATACATAGATACATAGACAGTGTCGGCAGATAAGGGCCTATGGCCCACCCAGTCTGACAATTTGAGCTTATAAGTTCAGTTTATGTTTTCCTAGAAGTCTGTTGCCCCTTACCCCTGACCTCCAGAATTCCTTTATGTCTATCCCATGCATTCTTAAATCCCGTGATTGTTTCAGCCCCCACCACTTCCTCTGGCAGGGTGTTCTGCTTGTCCACCACCCGTTCTGTGAAGAAATTCTTCCTCATGTTTCCTCTGAATCGTCCTTCTTCCAACTTCATCCCATGCCCTCTAGTCCTGGAACATCTTTTTCGCTAAAAAAGTGTATTCTGCACCCTGTTCTCCCGTGAAGATACTTGTATGTCTCTAACATATCCCCTATCTCCCTCCTCTCCTCCAGTGAGTACATGTTCAGTTCCTTCAACCTGTCTTCATAGGACTTGTGATGCAATCCATGCACCATCTTTGTTGCCCCCCTCTGAACCTTCTCTACCCTGTCTATGTCCTTACGTAGGTATGGTCTCCAGGTGCTACTACACGGTGCAGTGGAGTATGTGCAGTAGTGTGATCACATGGTTTGTGCAGTTTATTTTGTTTTTATTTTATTTTAGTCTTTGGTAACTGGGTAAGGTCCACTAGACATACGTGCCTGTTTTCAGGGTTGACCTGGGAGCACTGGGTGGTTAAGAGACTTGCTCAGAGTCACACAGTATACAAATCAAGGTTGTACGAATCAAAATCAGGTCTGGTCTGCTGGATGTATCATGCTCATATACACCTCATTCCTCTAGCTTCTGTTCTATACTGCCAGTTATGGACAGTAAGAGCGGTATTGGAGTATGTGCACTAGTGGTCTGCACAGTTAGTACTGGAGTATGTGCAGTAGTTTGATCATATGGTTTGTCCAGTTATGGACAGTAAGTGAGGTAGTGGAGTACATACAGTAGTGTGATCATAGGGTTTGCCCAGTTATGGAGAGTTCGGGTGGTAGTGGAGTATGTACAGTAGTGTGATCACATGGTTTTTACAGTTATGAACAGTACAAAAGGTAGTGGAGGATGTGCAGTGGTGTGATCATATGATTTGTCCAGTTATGGACAGTACAAGGGGTACTGGAGTGTGTGTAGTAGTGTGATCACAAGGTTAGTCTAATTATGGACATTAAGAGTGGTATTGGAGTATGTGCACTAGTGTGATCACATGGTTTGTACTATTAGTAGTGGAGTATGTGCAGTAGTGCAGTCACATGATTTGTCCAGTTATAGACAGTACTGGGGTAGTGGACTGTGCAATCATGTGACCACATGGTTTGTACAGTTATCAAACAAAAGAAAGCTGCACCGAATAAAGGCTGGCGCTTTATTAATAATGAGTACAAAATGAAAAAAATTAGCACCCAGCCAGAGCAGAATGAAGGTACACATATTTTATTTAACATAACAGTGTCTAAAATACTAGGCTATTCACCATAATGGTGATGGGTTAAAAAAATACCATCTTACGTTCGCCAAGCATACTGCTTGGCTTCATCAGAGGTAGTAGATCTATGTGACAAGCAACTATAGAAAGAAAAAATCACCACATGCACAATATAAAAACAATTAATGGAAATGCTAAAACAATTACAGAACCTTAGATGTCATCAGTGCTAGCACGTACTCATAAAATAAGAGCAATATTTATTTATTTATTGAAATGTTTCACCAGGAAAGATACACTGAACAACTTAATGCTCGTCTCATGGTACATCCTGGGGGAAGGGGTAGTAGGATGACAGTAGTAGCAATGAGAAATCATACAGTAATATAGAGGTGGGACTAAATGCAGTAATACAGTGGTACAACAGATACAGTACAGTACACACATTCAAGCAAGGTCAAGGAGTGAGTAACATAGTAAGAAGTACATTCATGTGAGAGGCATCATTTACAATACAGGAGGAGCATAGATGACAGGTATACAATGCATAATACATACAATTGTTAAGAGCAGTGCTAAGCCATGTGCCTAGGAGGAGTGCAACAGGATTTTGTAGGTGGTACACTGTAGCATTTACAGTATCCTTCCGCAAGGTGAGCATGTCTCAAGGTAAGTGCTAGACCAAGAGGGGTGGGGTAAGTGCATGAGATAGGGGCGGAAGAGAAGGTAGACAGGAGTTAGGTGAGGGGGGGTGAGAAGCAGGTGCAGGAAGGGGTGAGATAGTTGTGTAGTACAGAGGTAAGAGAAAACAGGGAGAAGGAGAAGGAGAAGCGGATATGAGGAGGCAGAGAATTCCACAGTTTAGGCAGGTGATACAAGAAGGCTTTCTGTCCAGAGGATGGTGTTCTGCCAGGGATAGACAGGGTGAGAGTGTCAGCAAGGGATCTAAGGGAGTAAAGGGAGGAGGAAGGGGTACCAAGAGAGGAGGAGATGTATGAGTGAAGTGAACCAAGCCAGAATTTACAGATGAACTTGGCACCGTGTAGAACTCTCTGATTGTGGAGGGGAAGGAAGTTGAGGGAGCGGTATAGATCACAACCGGGAGGGGGGCGTCAAGAGCAAAATGGCAGAAGGAGTTGAAGAGAGAGTCCAGTCTGGATAGGTGGGACTGTGGGGCGGCACAATAGACTATGTCGCAGTAGTTGAAAATGGGCAGGATTATCTTCTGTACCAGCTCACTCCTGTAGAGGACACTGAGCTTAGATCTTAATTTTTTCAGAACAGCATCTATGTGTACAGAGAAGTCAAGGTATCTATCCAGCCAAACACTGAGATACCTGAATGAGGAGACATCCTCAAGAGCAGTCCCATCAAGGGTGTGAAAGGAGGGGAGGTTGCTTAGCTGAACAAGTCTCTGCCTTGTGCCGAAGGTCATGGAGACTATCTTTTGGCATTTAGAAATAGTTGGTGTGAGTTGAACCAGAGCTGGACCTTGGTGAAGCCAGACTGAAGCCTGGCAGTGACATCAGGGACTGATTTACCAGAGGTAAACTGCACTGTATCATCAGCAAACTTGTGGATGCTGGATGAAGTGCAAACCTGAGGGAGCTCATTTGAAAGGATGGAGAACAGGATGAGGCCTAGCACTGAACCCTGGGGGACTCCAGTGGTAATGGGGGGGTGAGATGGCATCAGCTATTCTAACTGATTGCGACCTGCCTGACAGGTAGGAGCTGAACCAGCCTGTGGCTGTAGGGGAGAATCCAGCTGCTGATAAGCTGTGAAGGAGGAGGGGTTGAGAGACAGTGTCAAAGACCTTGGCCAAGTCGACAAAGATGGCTAAGGTAATATTCCCTTTGTCAAAGCCTGAGGAGATGGTCTCAGTTAGCCTCAACAGGGAGGTGGTGGTGGTGGAATGGGCTTTCCTGAAGCCAGTCGGGAAGGGTGTGAAGAAAGCTTAGTCAGAGAGGAACAAGGAGAGTTTGTTGAGCGCTATGTGTTCTTGGAGTTTGGCTAAGGTTGGAAGGAGAGAGATAGGTCGATAGTTACCAGGAGCGGTGGAGTCCCCCCTTAGGGAGGGGGAGGACTACGGCATGCTTTCAAGTCAAGAGAACAGTGACAGACTCAAAGGAGAGATTTAGTATCAAAGATAGAGGGTAGGCAATGGCAGGAGCTGAGAGGGAGAAAAGCCTAGGGTCCAGGCCATCAGATGAGGAGCCTTTGGTAGAAACAAGTGCCAGAAGCAATGATAGAGTAGTTTCAGGAGAGACAGGAGCGAAGGAGAACTGAGGGAGAGAGGTAGGGGTGAGGGATGGTGTGGGGGGCAGCACAGTGGGGGGCAGGGGGCAGGTTGTGGGGATGGGATGGCAGCAGGTAGGGGAGCAGTGGGTGGGGAGGTAGACAGGGACACTGGGGCAAGATGGGGGTTAGGGAGGGTGCTAAGCAGCACAGAGGCACAGGTGGCAAAGTGGAAGTTGAAGCAATTTGCAACGTCCATAGGTTCAGTAAGGACAGCGTGGTTGTGCCTGAGGATAGGCGGTGTAGTGTTTGAAGCAGGTGAAAAGAGGGATTGGACGACCCGCCAGAATTTGGATGGGTTGTTTGTGTTAGCCTGGAAGTTGGACTTGAAATGCTCAGCCTTGGCTAGGCGGATGGCTTTGGTGCAGCCATTTCTGAGTTCACAATAACGTTTCTAGGTCGCTAGTACAGATGGTTGCTTTAGCCCAATGCCATGCAAGGTCACAAGCCCATTGGCAGGCTAGTAGCACAGGTAGGACCAAAGGAAGATGTGCGCCATGTACCCTAGTTTTGTAGAGCAGAGCATGGGAGTTCCAAATTTGTAGGAACTTGGATTTGAAATGGGCAAGGGCCATGTCTGCTGAGGGAGCCGAGGACAAGGGAGACCAGTTGTTTTGAGAGAGATCCTGAAGCAAAAGTTGTAGGTCAAGGGTTGTGAACGGTCAATTGAGAATCGTTTTTGCAGGAAGCTTAGGCCTATGTATTTTTCGCACCACAAAGATCATGTGGTGGTCACTGATAGAGTCAAGTAATAGCCCTGAGGTCACTACATGGTGGGGATGGGAGGTGAGGACTAGATCAAGCAGGGAGTGGTTTAGTGACTTATAGTTTAGTCGAGTGGGTTCCAGTATGAGTTGCCGGAGGTTTAAGGCATCTATGGTGGAGCGAATGTGAGCCAGGGACGGGACCAGCTGGTTTAGATTTAGGTCACCCAGGATGAATAGTTTGCCACTGCTAGCCAGTGAGGAAAGTTTTGTGACCAAGTTAGTGACAATGGAAGTTGGCTACCCTAGGCGACAGTATACTCCAGCGACGAAGATGGGGATGGTATGGGGATAGAAGATATTTAAAAGTAAGGCCTCATGGGAGGATTGGACAGTTGAAGTGAAGGAGGGAGTGCACTGGATGGTAGAGGAGGTGTAGATAGCCATACCACCACCTCTCCTTGCCCTGTCCTGTCTAGAGATGGTGAAGCCAGGGATGGCGATAGCATGATCAGGAATGTTTTTAGTCAACCAGGTTTCAGAAATAACGATAATATTAGGGGCATATGCCAGTACCATGGGTTGTAGTAGAGATATTTTGAGGGCGAGGCTTCTTATGTTTAGGTGAATGATTTTAAGGCCGTTTGGTAATGTCAAAGGGGTGGTGGTTGGGAGGGCATTGGCTGATGGGTAATCTACGGCGGGGCCTGGGTTTGGGTAGATATCCCCAGATGCTAGCAGAAGTAGGAGGAGTAGGAGGAGAAGGAGAAGGGGTACCCTGTTTCCCTTATCGGAGCTATGGAGTAGCCATTTAGCTTTTTTATGTTTGAGAGAATGAAACATTGGGTAGGATGTCAGCCTAAGGAGGGTGATGAAGTGGGTGGGCACCGAGGTTAATAAGGCGCAGGGGGCCACTGTGCAGCAGAGGAGGGGTATGGTCTCAGTGTGGAGCACTGTGCCAGAGAGGCAGACTGTGCTGTTACCTGCTGTTGACGGCTTAACCATAATGGGTGAACCCCTCAGCAGCTTAGTAGGGAGTATGATAAGTAGTGCTCCGGGACAGTGCCAAAGATAGATACCAAAGTTATGGTGCCTGCCAGGACACCATGGTGCAGTCCAGAAGGGCAGAGCTACTGGCAGGAATGAGAGGGCCGTAAGCTGTGTTTTAGGGTGCTTCACTGGTGGATCCCTCTAGTGGTAGAGGCCTATAAGCAGCCAATGGAGAAGTGGGCTGTTAGAAAAAACCTGATCGGGTAGCAAGCCATAGGGTATAAATGAAAGTGTCGAGCTTGGGCGGGTGGGGCAATACTGGCTGGTGGCAGAGCCATACCTGAGAGTCTGAGGATCCGGGGCAAAGAGTTCCGGTGGCAGCTTGTGAAGAGCCATCAGTCCGGTGGCCAAGGTGGCTCAGCATGGGAGCTTGCGGTCCCTGTGGAGGGGGGCCCAGCTAAGGAGAAGAAGACATGGAGGATTAAGTAGGCTGTCTGTGGCACAGAGGCGTGGTCCGCCCAGCAGGGAGCCCAATCTGCAAAACAAAGGAGCTGTTTGTTTGGGTAACAAAAGTCTGGAGCAGCACAAAAAACCACAAGAGAGGCCTGTAATCACAGCTTTTTTCAGACAATTTGCATTTAAAACAGTAAAATGGCTGTAATGAATGCAGATATATACTAACAGAACTTAAATTCTCTAAAATATGCAGGTTTTAGAGAGCAGAGATGGTGGAGAGCTTCTGGCCAATCGGACCGGACCCTGGAGAGGCACTCGCGTTCCAATTGGCTGGCGGCAGAGCCGTACCTGAGAGGCTGAGGATCCAGGACAGAGAGTTTGGGCAGCGGCTTGTGAAGAGCCATCAGTCTGGTGGCCGAGGTGGCTTGGCGTGGGAGCTTGCGGTCCCTGTGGAGGGGGGCCCAGCTGAAGAGGAGAAGAAGAGAGGGGGGATTAAGTAGGCATTCTGTGGCACAGAGGCGCAGTCAGCCCAGCAGGGAACCCAATCTGCACAACAAAGGAGCTGTTCGTTTGGGCTCCAAAAGTCTGGAGCAGCACAAAAAAACACAAGACAGGCCTATGATCATAACTGTTTTCAGACAATTTGCATTTAAAACTGTAAGCTGGCTGTAATCAGTGCAGATATATACTAACAGTACTTAAATTCTCTAAAATATGCCAGTTTTGGAGAGCAGAGATGGTCGTTTGGCCGAGGGGGTCCTAGACCTCTACCGAGATCGGGGAGGCTGACTTGGTCAATCAGGAGACACTGGAGGGATCAATGAAACCTGAGGGTCCAGAACCAGGTCCTTGATAGAGACACCAGCAGGCTGGGTCTCCTCATCAGGAAATACCAAGAACAGTGTCTGTTCTAATGAGTCGTCGGCCACGGCCAGTGACAAAGGGTCGATCGGGTCGAGGATAATTTTAACTTTGCCAGCCACGTCCTTGGTCCCCTGGCCAGATGGAAGATTCGTGAAGTGGCTGAGGTTGTAATTTCAATGAGGTCAAGACTGCATGTTCCTGGGATTCGGACCTTTCTCGGTCCCAAGAACGTCTTCACTGAGACGAAGACAATGGGTCTTTATCTCTCTTCCGAGAGCTCCTCACTCTGGGTGGGGAAAGACCGGCACAACTCCTTGAAAGATCCCATAAAGTTGGAGCCTAGGTCGAACAGGACAAAGAAGCTTTGATTGACCAAAACATGAGCGGCTTCTTCCTCGAATGCTTTAATCTGTTCCAGTTGTTCAGCGGAGCCCACGTCCGCAGAAGCCACCCACCTAGCCTCCTCCGATTTCACCGAAGGGTTCCTTTTTTCAGGTCTCCCCAGCTTCAGGTGTGCCTTGTGGTCATCCAGGACATTGGGATTCAAGGCCAAGCAACAGCTACACGATGAGGTGTCATGGCCGACACCTAGGCAGTAGATGCACGTAAGGTGGGGATTGGTGTGTGACATCTTCTGGCTGCAGGGACACCGGCAAAATCCCGGGGAAGATTTCTCCTTCATGATCGATGCAGTGAAAGCGCGATCACTAACTTGAATGAGTTTGAGCTTCAGTAAAACCGACAATTTGAAAGCCAGGGTCTACGAAATGCGACAGCACGAGGGAGGCAACCTGTATCTTCCAGCGGAAAGGAAGATCTGGCATCATGGGGTGGAGCTGAGGTATATACCACCTGGTGGGTGGGAGGAGCCACCTTGAAGACTTCTGGTAGATTTAAAGTGGAAGGGGACCATGCCAAACAGTGTGGATGAACAACTTATCCACGCTCCTAGAAGATGATATTTCTGGCCATCTATGGCATAACACAGACTGTTATGTACATATAGTCCCATTGAAGTGCCAAGTATCCACACATTACTGTGCAAATGACACTGTTCAACACAATGCAGAAAGGTAAAATTTCTTAGTTCTCAGATTTTGCAGTTGTGTGGTGCAGTCCGACCCATAGTGATATGCATGGTGAGTGCAAATGTCTCTGTGAAATGAACAACAATTGCCAGTGTCGACAGATGTTTTTCACATGGCCAATAGTACATAGTTTGGCCTCAGCACACAATATGTAGCACGTTGTCAGATATTGTACCACACCTACAATCAACTGCATCAATCAATGCAAACTGTTGCTTTCAGAGAAGGCATTCTCATTGTGCAAGCGTAGTATGTAAAGACCTGTGTATGCCTTGTGTGTACCTCTTTGCTTCATTTGTACTCCACTGGCTAATGATGCACGGAATAAATGTAATGCGCCACCAGTTTTGGTATTTGCTGTATCTTTTACCTGGAATATTAAGCTAGTTTATTGTTAAACATGCTACTGTGGCGTCACCACGGATGAAACCCACTTCTGAAACACTCTGCAGTATACTGCATCAGACCTACTGAATGAAGCAATGTAATTTCAGTGGCAGTTAGGCACTTTTGTCATGCTGGAAACTGGCATTCACATCATCCTGTCAGTGTCGAATTTTCATGAATAATAAAAGGGACTATTTGCCAGTGAAATTACATTGTTTTATTCTGATGGTCTGCAGCACCATTCTGCAGAGTGCAGCAAAATGCTGTAGAATTTGGTTTCATCCTTGGGGATGCCACTCTACCTGTGAACAAGAACAAAGTATTTTTCTGGCAGGACATATTCTGGCATGGGACCATAGTGAATGAGTTCAAAGATGCAGTATACAGACTACTGCATGTTTGCTGGTTATGTTTCGGTCACAATAAGCATTACCACTGGTTTTGTAATGTGAAACAGGAGTATGGGTGACATGACCCTGTTGTACAAGCCTGGAGTTGTGCATACTGTGTTTGCATCCATACTTACTAGGGTACTGCGCACTGTTGGAAGGTGTACCAGCAAATGTAACTAGGATCCCTAGTGAGATGAGGGTAAAGCAGTAGTGGTAGTAGTAGTAGTAGCAATCCTGCCAGTGCCGAGGTCGAGTGGGGAGAACAAGCAAACAATTAGGGAGGTGAATCAGTGGCTCAGGGAGTGGTATGAGTCTAGGGGTTATATGGACTGGTAAGGGTTAAGGTTCAACCAGGGAGGATAAGGGGCTGCACACTAGGGACAGGCTCCAACTTAACTTGAAAGTGAGGGAAATCCTGAAGCTGAAAATAGCGGGGTTCATCAGTGACAGGTGGTGCTTAAACTTGTGAATGGGGGAAGAATGAAAGAAGGGGGTCCAATAAAAGAGGGATTTGTTCTCCACGCCCATAAGGGTCTGGAAGCATATGGAAAAAGACCAACAGGTAGGGTGCCAGGGGAGAGACCACATGCCAACACAGGAGCACAAAGGGTGGGGAATGAGAAGAGGGCAAAGGCGTGCAGGGTAGTCTGGATAAATGGCAGAAGATTGGGAAATAAGATGCCTGAGCTACAGACGATGCTAGCTGAGGGGGCAATGGACACTGCAGCTGTCACTGAGATCCGGGCCATCAAAGGGCATGACTAGGACCTAAACCTGGAGGGTTACACTATGTTCAGGAAGAACAAAGGGGGAGGAGGGGGGTATCACTGATAGTCAGAAATGGCATTGTGATAGTGGGGGGGTGGAGGAGGTGGTGGGGAGCGTGGAAGTGATTTGGGTCACCCGGCACACACGGGGGAGTGGGTGAGTAAAATTAGGGGTGGTATACACACCCACAGTGCTGGTGGGTGATCTGGAAGACAGTGTGGTGGCAAATGTTATTGGGCAAGGGACAGGTAGTGGTGATGGGGACCTAAACATGCCAGTGACAGACAGGGTGACTATGATGTCCCTAATGGCCAGGGAGCAGAGCTTGCTGGATGCCTTCCAGGATGCCTTCCCAACCCAACAGGTGGGGGTGCCAACTAGGGAGGCCTGAATACTGGACGTAGTCTTGGCAGACAGTGAACAGATTAGGGGCCTGGAGTTGAGGGACTCATTAGCAGGGAGTGATCATGCCACAGTTAGGTTTTTCCTGGACCTAGGGGGTGCACAAAAGCCACACAATGATGGAGGTTGTTGACTTTAGGAGTGCAGGTTTAGGAGGGATGGAAGGGATCCTTAATGGTCCTTTGGACAAGATAAATGGATGCTGACAGTAAGTGGGTGATCATTAAGAGGGGGATGCAGGAGGCTGTAAGAACAGTGTGTGTGTGTGTGTGTATATATATATATATATATAATGTTCAGAATAAGTACAGCTAATAGTGCAATTCGTGAATACGGTCCAGGTGACCTCTCCAAAGAGGGTGGGGGAGGTGTGGTATTATAGTAATGCTGAAGCGTAGATAAGTTTTACACACAGGAGGGAGTAGCCAGGAGAGGGTAAGGAATATACAATGCCAGTGAAGGGAGAGGGGGCCACCTACTAGGAGTAAGCTGTTAGGTTGTTGTGGTTGCATGCCTGCCATGTGCCTGCCCAACATTTCACCCATCTTCTTATAGTCCACCCCCCTAAACTCAATCAACCCTGTACCCATGCCCCCAGTTTCCATCCCCATGTTAAGCATGAACCACAATGAATAGTGGTCAATCCATGACAGTGGTTCCTTCAGTTCCAGATTACTTACATCTTCCCAATTATGCAGTACAAGGTACAGAGTTTTTTCTAACAGAGTCAGCCCATGGACAAGCTATGTCAGGAAACTGTCTTGCAATGCTTCTAACAGGATTCACTCCCTTGCAATCATGGTGGATGGGGTCCACAACCTCTCCCCATGGCAGGCTGACATACCCCACCACCAGTGTTCTCCACTTCCTGCTTAGCCTCCTAATTTGTTCAGCAAATTCCCTATCCTGGTCACTGCCATGAGCTGGTACCCTGTACACCACCCCCATCCACAGTGTCCTAGTCTTAGCATTTTGGAACTGCATCCATAGTGCTTCTGTCCTCCCCTTGTCCCCTTCCTTCATCACTCACTTTAGCCCCTCCCTTACAGTTACTGTCAACCGCCCCCCACTCCCCTTCCCCTTAGCACCATACGTTCTTAATAACCTGAACCCCGGGATCATCCTATCCCAGTCCAAGTACTGGCTTGCCCACACTTCCGTGATGGCCATTATGACCACCACCTCCACACACAAGAGGGCCTGTAACTCCACTGTGCATTCAATACTATTGACCATGGTCAGCATTGTTTGTGACCCACCCATGACATACATGAATCACATCACCCCAAAAACAAGTCTAATAACATTTGATTTGCAATCCATACGGCCTTTACTTTTATGCACATTGGACAATGAAAAGGACAACATCATCATGTACAATGTTTTATTCTATGTACAAAAGCTTATGCAGTCAAAGTGTACAACCAAAGGCAACAGGATACTACACTAGCAATTGTTCTGTATAGTGTAATATACTGCCACTAACCAAAGCATTCTTCTAATTGGGTCTTAATACGTACTGCTAATTAATCGAATTACAGGTGCACCTATGAGTGAGGAGAAGCAAATCATTTTTAAAAAAGAATGCACTTTGAAGCATGTTTGTGAGAAAACATATATGCATTAACAACAGTTCTGTTATGACAGTCTGTCAGTCCTGTATCCTGTATATTGCCCCGGTGGATCAGGGTAGGAGTCACAAATTCTCCACACACAACAGCTTGGAATGGGTGTCCGAACATGACTCCCAAGTCTTCTTGGTCTCCATGGAATAAACTGCTGATATGCACTGTGTCTTCGTGACCTGTTGTAATCAGCAACTGGTGGGAAGGCAAAGATACTTCATGATACGATGCAGCCAGTGACAATACACCTGGATCAAGGACAAGATCATTCATCTCCTACAAAAGAAATAAGTAACTGTTGTTGCAATGAATTCCATAAATGAAAATATTCTATAGGCGTAAATAATAATGCAACAGAATGCCATTATATGGTCATATGTCACAAATGCAGATGTTCATGACAATCAGCAAGTATAAGTTACGTAGAACAGCTATAGATAATCATACACAAAACAAACTCATTTAATGTCTGATACTGATGAATAAACTCATTTAATGTCTGACACTGATGGAGTGTTTTGGTAACATTACCCAGCATGATTCTATACATGCGCCATCGTACACCAGCATCAAGGTGCAATGACGGTGCAAGTTTAACCAATGCTATGCAAACACAAATCAACTCTTGAGTTTGTGCATTATCTTATAGGTCATCAACTAGCAATGACAGCAACTGTGATGCTTGGCCAGCTGGTTATGATTGCTTTATGATATTTGTACATAGAATGTGGTATGTGAGTGTCTCTCATGAGACAGCCTGTGGAATGGGTGCCCCCCCCACAAGGTTTCAGCTACAGGATATATTAGCCTGAAACCAGAAGGTAATCAAAGGACCTGAGAGACTTAATTAGAATTGACCCAGCTGCCAGGATATAGGGCTCATAAACTTTTATGACATCTTAGAGGAAAAAACAGGTTATAACAACATGGTGTGAAAAGTTGTAAAATCTTTGACCTGCCAAGGGAACAGGAAACCACACAAGATCAAAGAAAAGGCTTGATTTAAAGACTGTCATAATTTGGGAAATTAGTTTCTGCTGAAGTCACAGTATTTAAAATATCTCCTGACAGGAAGATCATTGTTTGTATAATTTTTATATTCTAAAAGGAGGAGCTAGATGACCTCATGGAAGGGGTGGAGAGAGACACAGTTTAGCCTAGGACTGTGTCTGTTCTTTGTGACATTTCTTTTTGGACTCTTAAGAAACAAGACCTAACTAAAGTACTTATCGAGGTAATACATTAGATAGAAAAGATCTAAATGTATTGTGGTAGGAGTTTGTCTGGTAGTTTTCCTTGTTTTTCTTAATGTGATTCCATGCTTTGTGATACAGTGTTCTATGTTTACATTATACATATTTTTATTCATTTTTTAAGTAAACCTTTCATTTGAAAAGACTGCCTAGGTGTGTCTTCGAAGTTCTTTTTGCATGTGATGTATACGTGGTTAAGTTGACAGCTGCTCTGAAGGGCTTGATGGTGTTACCAAACTGGGAAAAGGTAGGAATATATCTAAGGTCTTTTATAGTTTTAAGGGTTCATTTTTGGATACCTGGTTAGGTGCCCTTAGGTGAAAGTTATCTGGCATCTCCCGGAAAAGCAAATTTTCTGAGCCTGTACATTTGGGTACACTAGCATAAGGATGCCTTTTTAAATTCCTTTGAAAAAGTTTGTATTCAAGCTAAAATTCCTAGAGGGTCCTGGAGCTTCCAGTTATCCCCGCTACTTACCGGAAAAGCTCGGGATGCATTGGGTCAAATGGACAATGAGGACAGTAATTACTATGACAAACTTAAAGCTGCACTTTTAAAAAAGTTTGATTTAACTGCTGAAGCATACAGAGCTAAATTCTGTAAGCTCAGGAAAAGCCCTGATATGAGCTACGAGGAGCTAGCCGCGAAACAATGCCAGTTTTTAAAACGTTGGTGGGAAGGAATTGAAGCAAACTCTGTAGATAAAATTTTAAATGCTATTTTGTTAGAACAGTTTTTTTGGACATGCCCAGCAGAGCTGAAAACCTGGCTGGAGGATCAAGATCCCAAAATAGTGCAATAGGCTGCTGAACTCTCGGACCACTATGCCAAGAACAGACCTGTTCTGAGAGTGAATGGGGCAGGCATGGCAGCGCAGAAAGGGAAAAGCGCACCTTCAGGGCAGCTAAAACCTCACTGCCTTCACCGAAACCAGTTAGACCCAGGTTTCAGAGAAAAGATTTCTCTGAGAAAAGAAAAAAATGTTGAGTCTGTAAAGAAACTGGGCATATTGCCAGACAGTGTCCCAAAAGGATGAGCAATATGCAACATGGGGCTAGGAAAGAAGTGGGTTGTCTGTGTGTCCCTGGAAGCATGCCTGTGAACATGAGGGAACACATGCACCCAGTCACGGTGAATGGTGTACAAACACAAGGGTTAAGGGACATAGGGGCATCCCTGACATTGGTGAAAGGGGATCTGGTAGAGCCTGGTCAGCTTATACCCAATAAATATATCACTGTACAAGACTTTACTGGTGAGGAGAAAATATTGCCCCTTGCTAGTGTTCTCCTAGACTGGGGTGAAACAGGGGGAACTGTGCAACAGGTGGCTGTATCCAAAACTTTAGCAGTGGACGTCACCCTTGGCAACAATCTCAAACGGGATGGTGTATGCAGTTATCCATAGCCAAGTGGAAAGGGGAAATTGTAGTTCCCTGGACCCCACGGAAGCCAGTGTGGAAATCCCTGGGAGGCTGATTCCCCAGCCTGTGTCTCCTGATCTGGAGACTAATGAAAAGGGGATAGAAAGGTCCCCAGTAGCAGTTAACCACACAGCTATGGAGGGTTTCCTCCAAAGAAGGAGGGGTGACCCATTGTTAGAGGGTTAGGGATGACAGTGATTCTGAGTACCCTGATGCTTGTGCTAGGGACCCTAGTTTAGAGACTGAAGGGGACCTGTCCCATACCTTGGGAATGTGTAAGGAGTTTGCAGCTGCTTAGAAAAGTGACCGTAGTCTAGAGAAGCTGAGGGCTCAGGCAGACTCTGACGGAGCACAGGGAGGTGACAGTAAGCATAAGGTTTATTTGGAAAATGGACTGATGTATACTCAGGCTGTGCAGACAGTGGGAGGGGTGATAGGCAGGCAGCTTGTCTTTCCCAAGGGGTATCGTGAGCAGTTGCTCAAGATTGCACATGATATTCCCTTGTCTGGTCATCTGGGAATTGCGCGCACTATGCAGCAGTTGGCTCAGAATTTCTATTGGTCCAGCTTCACCCAGCAGGTGAAGGAGTATTGCAGGTCTTGTCACCAGTGCCAAGAAATAGGGAAGGCAGGTAAGAAAACCCAAGCTGCCCTAATTCTGTTGCCCATGGTGGAGGAGCCATTCCAGAGGGTGGGAATGGATATTGTGGGGCCTTTAAATACCCCCAGCTCCTCCAGGAAAAGGTTCATCCTGACTGTGGTGGATTATGCCACCCAGTACCCAGAGGCAGTCGTCCTATCCTCACTGAGGACAGATAAAGTGGCAGATGCCTTACTCGGGATTTTCTCCCGTGTTGGGTTTCCGCAGGAGGTTATCACCGATCGAGGGGTTTCCTTCATGTCAAACCTGATGAAATGTTTGTGGGAGAAGTGTGGAGTGGTGTAGAGGCGCACTACACCTTATCACCCACAAGCCAATGGTCTTGTGGAAAGATTTAATGGTACCCTGAAGTCAATGCTCCAAGCGTTTGCTGAACAGCATGGGAGGGACTGGGAGAAATACCTTCCCCACCTGTTGTTTGCGTACAGGCAAGTGCCCCAAGAGTTGACCGGATTTTCTCCCTTCGAGCTCTTAAATGGATGCCGGGTACATGGGCCCCTAGACTTGCTCCAGGAGGACTGGGAAGGCAAGCATGCCACCCAGGGAACTCCCATAGTGGATTACATCCTTAGGTTTACTGAAAGGCTGAAGGAGCTTATGGGGACAGCCCAGGGCAACCTGACAGCTGCCCAACAGAAACAAAAAGTGTGGTACAACTGCAGAGCCAGAGCTCACTCATACATGGTGGGTCAGGAAGTCATGGTCCTTATTCCGGTCTGGAAAGACAAGATGCAGGCTGAGTGGGCAGGACCGTACACAGTAGTTAGAAAGGTAAATGACTTGAACCATATCCTAGAGTTTTTTTTTCTTGCCAAATATCGGAGTATTGTAATGGTTTAGCCTCTTGGAAATATTGTGCTTCTCCATCTTTCTGACCGTTTTTCCAACCATAGTGTGAGAGGCTGTGGAGTCGAGGAGTTGCAGGAGCTGTGGTGAGGAAGATTTTGTTTGCACTGGAACATTGGAGCTACAACCATTGGGATTATCCATAAATTACAAGAGAGGATTTTTATTTTTGTGTTGATGCTACTTTCTCCTCCTCTTTTATGGAGTTTGGTGTTCACCCGACCGCTTATTTGGCCATTTACCTGACCGCAGCATGTCAGACTGTGAAGTCAGGGAATAGCAAGGAGGATCTTTTTCAATTTGTGGAAAGTTGCCTGCAGTGTTACTGTCACTGTTTATCCCTGGTTGTCCGTCGCTTGTTTTGTCTGCTCCCCTCTTTTGGATTCAGTGGACTATAGGAACAAATTGGAATATTTGAGAAATTGATTACCTGGGTTTATCGTGCTACCTGAGGTTTTGCTGAACTACTGGCCTAATTTTGTGTTGTGGACTTTCGTCGGAGGAGGAGCAGAGGTTTAGCCAGCCCAGCTGATCCAGAGGTGGGTGCGGGGTGTAGCTGTCTGTCCCTGGGAGGGTTGGGAGTACCTACTGGAGGGTTGGCATTCTTGAGGCCTCCAGGTGGTGCTGGAGTTGCTTGGCAGAGGCTGAGCTTTCTCTGGCATTCCAAGTAGGGGAGATTGGTTGCATAGACGCACCTTCCTAGGGTTCGCTGGGTTAGGGAGTGTTTACCTCCTTCTTACTTTTTGCTGGATAAGTTCCAAAAAAGTGAGAACCTGCAGGGGCTAGATTATTAACACCAGGAAGTCTCTATGAGGAAGATGTACTGAGAATTTTTCTCTCGATTCTCGGGATTATTTGAATTTTGCTGTGAGGGGCCAGAGACTAGTACTATTATTTCCTTTGCCTTTTTTGGGGGGCTTATAAAGTTTGGCAGCTTTGGATCCTTGCTGCTTGCCCTTTTATGATCTTTTGGATTTAAGTATCGTCTGGATTTAAATGGTTTTGACTTATTTTATGACTTTTTCTATTGTTGGATGATTTTTTTTGTTTCTTCCTTTGGTGGTGAGAGGAACAGGGTGTTTAAATTTATCTTATTTGTATTGTATTTTGATGTTTTTTTGTTTATTTGTTGTTTTTTGTTTGATTTATTTTATTTATCTTGCAGTGAGAGTGCTAAGATATTTTTTCCTTCCCTCTACTTGGCTGTAAGAGAGCTAAAGGAGGGGGGTAATTTTGTTGTAGGGGTGGTGAGAATACCCTTACATTTATTTACATTTATTTACATTTATTTGTTTATTTGTATTTTATTTATTATTTTATTTTTCTTTATGTTTTATTTTTGGGCTCTTAGATCAGTCCAGATTTGATTTTTTCTGTATATGATTTTGTTATTTGTATTGGTTTTATTAAGGCATTCTTTGCCTAATTTTATATTGTTAAAGACTGATTATTTTGAATTTGGAGTTTATTGTTTATTTTAAGCAGTGACATGTGCTGGCCTTCAGTCTCCACGGCGGTGTGCTATTTATCCTCCTCTCTTTACGCCCTCCACCCTTTCTGTACTCCTCCCCTGCAATTCGATTTTACCGCGCTGTAAAGTGCTGGGACTGTTCGTAGGGACAGTGAGGAGGGCAGGGCGCAAGTAACAGGAGAGGATGAAAGAGCTGGCCACTGACAGGTTACTAAGTCCAGAAGGTGCCCTGGGGTGAAATGGAAACCAGACTGGGTTTACCATGTCTGGTGCCCATACTCAAGGGCACTACTGAATTAAGTGGGCTGATAGGCCGGACAGCCTCTGAGGTTTGTCCAACTCGGGCGGTGTTATGCAATGCTAGGTCTGTTAGGAATAAGGCCACCATTATTGCCGATCTTGTTAGCTCGGCTGACCTGGCTTGCATCACCGAGACCTAGCTGGATAAAAATTCAGGCCCCATATTGGAGGCCATGACTCCAGCCTGGTACTCAGTGATAAACCGCCTGAGATTGGACTGCAGGGAAGGGGGGGTTGCAATCTGTTTTAAGACTGAATTGGGCCTCACGAATGTAGCAGTAGGTGAGGCTGAGTTCTTTGAGTGCACAGTTGTAGCAGGAGTAGGTGTTCGAATCGTTCTCATCTACCATCCACCTGGAGATGGGAAACGCTTCTTACAGGAAGTAGCAGACTTCCTCATTGATATGTCGTTTGAGTCACCCAGATTGATGGTTCTGGGTGACTTTAACGCCTGGGTCGACGATGAACTTTCACAATTTGTTAATCACTTCATCCAATTTATGTCTTTCTTTGGGCCTTACACAGGTAGTTTCCACTGATACACATAAATCTGGGCACTCTCTCTGGACTTAGTCTTCCTCTTAGGGATTGAGTCATCCGACATGGGGGTGGAACCAGTCACCTGGTCTGACCACTACACAGTGAGATTCAATTTTTGCACCCCCCCTGAGAAGGCCTTCCCCTGTGGAGATGGTCAGGTACCGCCCATTATGGAATATTACCTCACAAGGCCTTGCGGAGGTCCTAGACCTATCATCCCCCATGTTGGCAAGCAGTAATCCAGAGGCGATGGTGTCGGCCTATAACATGGCTGTTACAGTGGCCCTGGATCTTATTGCTCCTGTTCATGAGCGCCCCTTATCCCTTCACCCCAGGTCCTCTTGGTTTGATGGGACACTGAGGGAGTTGCGGAGATAGGGGCAAAGTTTAGAGCATTGCTGGCGCAAGTCCCGCCCTTGTTGCCGACCGCCTTAGATTGATAGAACATTATTCTATCTATCAATCTGCAATCACCCATAAGAAGGCAGAATTCATTCCTGTCCAGGAAGATTGCAGTTGCTCGGAATCGACTGGCTCAGCTGTTTCGGACTGTAGACAGACTGTGCAACCCAGCCTGTCTGGAAGTTCAAAAAGCTTTTTTGCAGTTAGAGTGCGAGGAGCTCGCTCGTTACTTTGCAACTGAAGTGGCCGACATCAGGGCGGACTTGTGTCCGGCAATCTCTAAGGGTGACGTCGTAGAACAGTGTGAGTTCACAATACCTCAATTCTCTTGGAGTTCCTTTTGCCGATCTGAGTTCATGGATATTATGAGGACATCCATAGTGTGCATCCCACAAGCTGTGGTTTGGACCCTGGACCGACTTCCCTAATTTTGGGTTGTTCTGAGACCATCAGTCCAGTCCTGGTGCAAATAGTCTGGTGTTCCTTAGAGTCAGGTGAGTTTCCTAACTCCCTGAAAGAGGCGGTGGTGACACCCCTCTTGAAGAAAGCCACCTTGGACCCAGACTGTTTCTCAAACTACAGACCTATCTCTAACCTTCCCTTTATCGGGAAGGTTATTGAGAAGGTAGTGGCAGCCCAATAGGAGGACCATTTAACCATCCATAATATCCACAAATCCTTCCAATCTGGTTTTCATAAAAGACACAGCACAGAGACTGCGCTGGTTCGGGTGCTTAATGATCTTCTGAGGGTGAGGGATCAGAAAAGACGCATCATTCTGGTTCTCCTTGATCTCTCGTCAGCTTTTGACACGTGGATCACCTGGTGTTGTTAGCACTCCTGAGGCTAATTTGTGGAATGTCGGGAACTGTTTTACAATGGTTCACCTCATTCCTCACTGAGAGATCACAAAGAGTTGTGTCGGGGGTATATTCCTCCGGCCCAACTTCTTTGTTGTGTGGGGTGCCTCCGGGTTCTGTGCTGTCACCCATGTTATTCGCAGTGTACATGCTGCCCCTCGGAGACATTATAAGATGGTATGGGCTGAGGTTTCGCTGCTATGCAGAGGATACCCAGCTATACCTTTCTTTTGCACCCGACCAGGATGGCGTTCTCTTGGTGTTTAATAACTGTCTGGAAGAAATCCAAGGTTGGATGGATTCTAGTTGGTTAAAGCTGAACTCAGAGAAGACAGAGGTTTTGGTGGTGGACCCGGGTGGTCAGATAGAGAGGTCACAAGATGGCTCGCCCTCTGGAATCTTTCTTGGCGGTGTGTCACTTCCGACCTCTGAACGGGTGCATAGCCTTGGGATTGTCTTAGACGACAGGCTGTCCTTACAATCTCAAGTGTCGGCCATTGTCAAGACTTCCTTTTACCATCTTAGGAATATTACCTGGGTGAGGCACCTTGTTCCATCTTACTCTTTGCCAACGTTGGTCCACGCCTTTGTGTCCTCATGCTTGGACTACTGCAACGCCCTTTACTTTGGGCTTTCTGGGGTTGAAATTCATCGCCTACAGCTGGTGCAGAATGCTGCAGCCTGGGTTTTGACGGGGACAAGGAGGTTCTGTCATATTACCCCAGTGCTGCGTGAACTGCACTGGCTTCCTATACGGTGGCGGATCACCTTTAAAGTCATTTTATTGACTTTTAAAGCCCTTCACGATCAGAGTCCGACCTATCTGAAAGATCTTCTGGTGTCTTACTGCCCCTGCCAATCGCTCCTCTTCGGTCGACGAAGGGTTGTTAGAGATTCCAAGAGTGAGTTTAAAATCCTCTGGCAGCAGAGCATTTTCATATGCTGCACCCACTCTTTGGAATTCTCTACCATGCCGGTTAAAGGAGTGCACCTCCATGGAGGTATTTAAGAAGATTTTAAAAATGTACCTATGGCAAATGGCCTTCTTAGAGGATTTGGCAATTTGAATTAAAATATTGTGAAATGATTTTATGGAATATTTTATTTTTTTTATTTTAATATTTGATGTTGCCATGAAATTATTTTATTTATATGTTTTATTAATTGGCATTTGATGTTTGGTTTTAATATGTTCAGGGCCTTGATACATTGAAAGGTGCTATATAAATAAAATTATTATTATTATTATTAGTTATGTCATGACAGACAGACAGAAAGAATGTACCATGTCAACATGATGAAGCCATATGCTAATAGGGCTGACATGGTGTTTGCAGTATGTAGTCCTGGGGAGGAGATGGACGAAGGAGACCCTCTTCTGGACTTGCTGGAAGAAAGCAAGAGTGAGTCCTCTGTCGAGGCAGTTAAATACTCTCCCCAGCTGGCCCCAGACAAGATCCAGGAAGTAAGGGAGGTTTTAGCAGACTTTGCCCCGTTGTTTAGTGCCAAGCCTGGACTAACCCCCTTAGCGACGCACGATGTGGAGACAGGGACACAGATGCCCATACGGTGGACAGCATATTGGGTGTCAGAGGCTGTCCAAAAAGACATTAGGAGGGAGGTGGAGGAAATGCTGGATTTAGGGGTAATCCAGAGATTCCACAGCCCCTGGGCCACATCCGTAGTCCTTGTGCCCAAGCCAGATGGCTCTACTCATTTCTGTGTGGACTATCATGGACTGAATGCAGTCATGAAGTCAGACGACCACCCGATGCCCCAGATGGATGAACTCCTGGACAACTTGGGAGGGGGGACATACCTTATGACTATTGATCTGACAAAGGGATATTGGCAGGTTGAGTTAATGGACAAAGCTAGGGAGAGGTCGGCCTTCATCACTCCGATAGGTGATAACCTCCT
This sequence comes from Neoceratodus forsteri, assembly GCA_016271365.2. Classification (NCBI taxonomy): domain Eukaryota; kingdom Metazoa; phylum Chordata; order Ceratodontiformes; family Ceratodontidae; genus Neoceratodus; species Neoceratodus forsteri. The sequence continues at coordinate 143,505,867 of CM028132.1, forward strand.
GCACTCAGAGGTTGGTACTGTGGGAGCAGAGGGCCTGACCTCCTGAGTGCATTTGTGAAAGCAGCTACTGCCATAATGGAATGGTGCTTGTAGCATGGGTGACACGGGTTCTGAACAATTTTACATGTTATTGGGCAACAATGTCAAAACAAAAGTATGCCATCAGGAGCACCAGTACATGCCTGTAATACCCATATCATGCTTTTCATACAATATGTATGTCCTCTACTATGCCTCTAACTTACCAGATCCACACCGCAACCACCATTGTACTGCTTCCTATACTGCCATAGATCCAGTTTCAAACCGACTATATGTATGAAAGACACACAGCATATTTACAAATCAAATACTTCTTGTAAAAGACTGCATCTTGTAAATGAAGGACAATGGACAGATGTAAGAGGGTTTAATATATCCAGATAACATACTGTTCTCTAAATATGCCAACACACAGTGTTTTTCAAGGAAAATGAAAGACTGGGAACTGTATGTATGTGCACAGAATGGTCCAGATGGACACTGTTTGGCATCCACGTATGTGTTGCACTGTAGTCATGTTTTGCACATCTGACTTAACATGATAATTTTTTTAAAGGTTAAAAAACATTCTGTGAAAGTGTGAAGGTCAAATACAAATCACATGTGGTCAAGTGACAAACACACGGCAAACTTCCCCTATAAACACATTGCCACAGTATTAATTGTCAAGTTCATAATTTATTGGTTCCACCTCTGTGTACAGTACTCTACACATTCACATGCATGGAATGGAAGTCTCAGACTATGGCCTGCCACCCACACACATCTACAGATTATGTCTGGGTTCACTGCATGATACTGTCATGGCTTTTCTGTGGGGGAAATAAGGTTCTAATGAACAGGTGCAATCGGATATGAATAGCAAAAGAGCTGTATGATTTCCCTTCTCTGAGAAATACACTAACATAACAAACTCTGTATTGTATTCAATGTTATTAAGAATTAATTCTATGTAAGACATCCATGAAACACGCTTAGAGTATGCTAAGGGACTTGGCAAGGTTGGAGGAATGGTCAGAAGTATGGCAGCTAGGATTCAATGCAAAGAAGTGCAAAATAATGCACCCGGGAAACAAGAACCCAGGAGAAGATTACACAATGGGGGGGAGGTAGTAACAACAACAAAAAAGGAAAGGGACCTGGGGGTAATCATATCAGATGACCTTAAGGTTAGTGCTAAATGTGAGAAGGCAGTAGGGAGGGCTGGGGGATACTGGGATGCATAAGGAGAGGCATCACCAGCAGAAAACAGGAAGTTGTTATCCCTCTGTACAGACAGTTGGTGAGACCCCATCTGGAGTACTGCGTCCAGTTCTGGACAGTATAGAGGCAGTCCAGAGGAGGGCAACTAAAATGGTGCAGGGTCTGCAAGAGAAGCCGTACGAGGAGAGACTAAAGGAGCTTAATATGTATACCCTTGAGGAAAGATGGGAGGGGGGGACATGATAGAAACTTTTAAGTACCTCAGTGGAATCAACAAAGTCCAAGAGGGTAGCATCTTTCAGAAAAAGAGACATACAAGAACAAAGGGACACAATTTAAAGATGGGGGGCAGTTCTGGGGCAATGTGAGGAAGTATTTTTTCACAGAGAGGGTAGTGGATGCATGGAACAGCCTTCCTGAGGAGGTTGTGGGGTCTAAAACTGTGGGAGAATTCAAGAATGCATGGGACAGACATAAGGCAGTTCTTGTGGGGGGTAGGAAGAAATAGGCGGTTGGTTAACTAGGATCTGCGGCCTATCATATAGGTAGGGAAATGGGCAGACTAGGTGGGCCAAGCGGTCCTTATCTGCCATCAAAGTCTATGTTTCTATGTTTCTGTTCACTATCACATGGCAGCTCTGTAATCTACTGACAGCACATGAGCAATGCACCTGTATGACTTCCAAGGGTTTATAACTGAATAAGATATGTACATCACCACAACACATACTATTGATGGTAAACCAAGAGCAAACAGGTTGACAGTACATTATGCACGTCACTGAGGAGATAAAATGTAAACAATGTAATTTTAATACCTGGACAGTGGATAGGCAACAGTCATGATGACAGCCGCAGCACAGCTTCTCGACTGCAGTGGGCATCTTTCTGCATTTCCGACATACACATCATTCTGGCCAGCCACCAGTTGGCTGTATTGTGGGGTGGGATAAATCAGGTTCCCTCATAGAGAGAATGTTAAAATCCATTCCTGGATTCAGAAGGGCTCATTGTCGACACAGGTCACGTAGGCCAGCCATTTGCAGCGTCTCAATGTGTACCTATTGAAAAAGAAAAATTAATCTATGACACATGAAGGATCAGTGACACAATTACATGCTTACAACATCCAAAGGAAGAAGACAATGTTGCAATTCTGTGGTGTGTCCACATTGTATGCATGACTAGGGAGGAGAACGTAGAACATATAGTGCCATAGCAACACACTGAATGCAAAGCATAGACTGAGATTAAATCTGCAAGCATTAGAAGAAGCATATTTAATTGAAAAATAGTGCTATTCACCACAACGGACCATAGCGGTAATACAATAAATAGTAGAATCAGGTAAAATCACAGCTAACAACACCATTTGTCACAATAAAATATCAGACGTACGCAGCGTCATAGAAAGCAAGATTAAACAAATATGTTTTCTATGCACATTTAGAAATCTACACCATCTGGCACACTCTATTATCCAATGAACTAGAGAATTCCACTGGGTAGGATCCACACACTGGAATGGTCAGGCCCTCAAGGTCCTTAAATGAACCATGGAGATCTCTAGCAATCCCTCTTTGCCAGAGTATAGTGGGTGGAAGGGGCATTAGGGGCAAAGAAGCTCTTGCAGATAACTCAGGCCTTGTCCGTATTGTGCCTTATAGGTCAGAAAGCTGACATTGAAGGTGATCTGCCATTGAACAGGCAGCCAGTGCATATTGCACAGCACAGGCATGACATGTCAACCTCAAGGCAGCACAGTCTGCAGCCTAGCTGCTGCTTTCAATACCTGCAGCTAGTTATGGATATCTATCCCCAGTTTACATGTATGCAAAGGCATGACATAGACAAAGAAAATAATGCAAATATGGGGCCCTTAATGCTGATTTGTTATACACCAAAGATAAAACAGTAGAAAATAATAGCTGGAAGTGTGAATCAACTCATAGCTGTTGAGTTTGAGTAATAGACACCAACACAAGCTACTACTTATATCCTGTATGGCAACATTCATGGACTTCTTAACATGACCTATGTTGCAGTCCTATATGATTCTACTGATGAGAATATCAGTACGTGTGACAAGTGTATCCAACACCCCCACCACACACCACTATACTTCAGTACCTGTTGAAGGTGAGTATGACACGTACAAATGTGGTACAATACATGCCACTATCCATTGCAGATAACCAGGATAGTGATTTCAAGTCGCTAAATTGGACAGCTACTGGCAATGGGAACACCACACCTGGAAAGTGAAGTACATGAATGTACCAATGTATGAATGAACCTGCAACAGGATACAGGGAAGGCTGAATAGTGGGGAGTAGTGGGGGACCGATGGGAGAACTTACACAGGGCAGGATACTGTATGCATTGAAGGTACTGTGTTTTGCAAAGTCAACTGGACCAGAGTGTAGTCATCAAATGGTGCTTTACAAGCTGCTGTGAGAGTGCCTGGTGGGGATGCTTGCAGAAGCGTTCAAATGTTCCCGTACCACCGTACACAACAATGGCTGAGGTGTTGAGTGGCAACAAAATGTGGCATAGGAGTAAGAAGCAACAACAGACACTATCATAGTCACAGCCATTGTCAGAAAAAAAAGTAGGCACTATACTGATGGAAAGGTGGTTGACAGTGTTTATGTAGACTGGTCTCCACTATGTGCATCCATATGTGCTAGTCTTGGATAGCTATTGACTGCATAATGGAGGCAACTGCTATCATAGGGTCAAGCTGTAGAGAGTGAACACACTGATTGTATTGCTTAATAATGAACACAGTGTTGTTTCTAGCACACTCGAACATTCTAGAAGGACAGCAGGATTCTTTAGAACAGGTTATGTATTGCCACATCTATGACCAAGTAAATGCATGACATGTTTGGGACATCAGAGTGATTTATCATAGGCCTCTGCAAAAGGACTCAGAAGTATGAAACATGTCACAGGTGTTACTGATTTGGAGCAGTGGCAATAAATGGTTTTTGCTACAGATTCCTGGCATCTTAATGGATGGTCCCTGTGTGTATGGAACATCAGCGTTCATTATTATCATGGTATGTAGAGGAAAATAGCCATGGGACATGCAGTTGATTACCTACATGTATGGAAGTAGCAATGACAGAGCGTAGGTCTATTAGTAACATAATACATGGCTTGGGTGTGCATTAATTACCAAGTAGTGCCATGCTCATGAGTGGTTTAAATCACTTGTAACATGCTATTGAATATGTGCCAACATAACTGTTGTCTGCATGGTACAGGTTTGAATGCGCATGCAGCACGCACAGCTATATGCTATGATAAGTAACAAGTCGCAGACTTGCATGTACACTTACAGACACAAGGGCCATCACAGGAGTATAACTCGAGAACTATACCATCAATGCACCAGATTGTATTGACAAAAAACAATTGCTCACCTCCCATTTCATAGCCAAGTTCTCGATCTCAATACCCAGAGTGCATAATGGAGGTTTACAAATTGGTAACACACAATAGCCAAGGACATTAAACACCACTCAAAGTGTACTATGAGACACCCAAATCTTCATTTTTCATTAGCATTCCATCATATCTGAGAAGCTGTGGGGCATATGCTGAATGACACTATGGTTTTGAGAGTTGGGAGGTTGCTGGTTTCAATGTTATTGAAAAATAACAGTAACGTAAAGACATACCAAAGATCATCACCATATGCCTTCTAGGTGCTCTTGTTTTGTTAAATACTTGCTTTCACTTTAAGTTGTTTACACGGTACATTGACAGCTTGTTTGCAATGCTGTCACTGACTGCAGACACAGCTCTTTTTTTGTTTTATTGAAACGGCTTGTCTGAGTACCTTTTATTACACCACATGGCTCCTTTCTTTGGTATGCCTCTCCGTTATTGTTGTTGCTTAGTAGCTGTGAAAACAGATGCCCACTCATTCACAAGAGTGCTATTTCATTTAGCAGATGTGACGTAGCTTCGGGCATAGGATGGACAGCCCATAAAATATAGCATACCAATCACAACACACTTTGGGGACATACCATTGCAAAAATAAATAATCAACACCTCAAAAGTAACAATCAACTTAAGTATTTGGTAGAGGCCCTTACACCAGTTCATAATGTTCATCTGTAGTCTGATGGTTGTTTCTTATGAGATAAGAATGTTTTCTCGTACTGGTTTGGGCTGACAGAACCGCCCTGCTTTGCTTGGTTGTACTTGCGCCCAAACAAGCATGAGATAACATTCTTATCTCCTAAGAAACACCCATCAGTCTACATTAACATATATTAGCAAGCCATGCTCATGGAAAACAACATTCTTAGCAGTGATGAAGACCAAAGTTGTTCATGACAAATTCTCAGCAAATCCTTGTTGTTCCAGATCCCCTTCCCCCAAAAAAGAGACATCACACTCAATATTATAGATTTGGCTGCTCAGTCAGCAAAACCTTTTATTGTCCACATAAACATAAATATGTACATTTTTACAATATTGAGTTCCTCTTATTATCTCTGTCACATTTTATTCCACTCCTCTTTATTTCAATTTGTTTCATTTTGTTTTCTCCCCCGGGCGTCGAAACCCGAGGGGGACCAGTTCCACTCCTTGCCCGGGTGTAAACCCGAGCTGGTCTTATACTTTCTTTCTTTCTGGGCAGATTTAATTCCTGCTCCCCTTTTTCTTGTCCACTTATCAGGGTGTCCATACCCTTTACCTTCTTCCAGATCTTAATTCCTACATTTTGTTTTCCCTAACCCCCATACCCGTTCCCTCCCCTTTTTCCTTATCAAATCTTTACTTCCTATCTTCCTTTTATTTCCTCCCTTCTTCTCTGTTTTCCGGGGTGGCAGGTGGGTCTTGAAATTACTTACCCAAGAACCTTAGCAGAAAGTGGCAGAGTCCCTCTGTGCTGCTCCTCAAAAACCCCCTATTGCTCCACCCCTACCTACTCTTCTTTGTTTCTCATTGGTCCTTATCCCCGGCCCCCTTCTAATGCTCTGGTGATGTCATGGGAGACCTTCCCTTGTGACCTCCTCCCCACCCCTCCTTTCTTCCATTTTTCCTTCCCTGGCTCCCCTCGTCCCCCCTCCCTTTTTCCCCCCCTCCTCCTGTCCCTGCTGCTATCCCAGTCTCTCCTCAGGGTCAGGTGGCCTGGAACAATGGGGACTGCCCTTATGGCAACCCATTTTGTTCCAGATCCCCTTCCCCCCAAAAAGAGACATCACACTCAATATTGTAGATTTGGCTGCTCAGTCGGCAAAACCTTTTATTGTCCACATAAACATAAATATGTACATTTTTACAATACTGAGTTCCTCTTATTTTCTCTGTCACATTTTATTCCACTCCTCTTTATTTTAATTTGTTTCCTTTTGTTTATTCCCCCGGGCATTGAAACCCAAGGGGGTCCAGTTCCACTCCCTACCCGGGTGTAAACCCGAGCTGGTCTTATACTTTCTTTCTTTCTGGGCAGATCCAATTCCTGCTCCCCTTTTTCTTGTTCACACCCTTTACCTTCTTCCAAATCTTAATTCCTCCATTTTGTTTTCCCTAACCCCCCCATACCCGTTCTCCCCCTTTTTCCTTATCAAATCTTTACTTCCTACCTTCCATTAGCTTGCCTCCAGCTTACGTTGGATGGTAAGCTTCCCCCTTTTTAGGAAACCCCTTTAACCACTGGTCTATGCCTCTACCTAGCTCAATGATGACTATGTGGTTTCTCATCTGGGATAAGTGTACCCCATCCATCCTGTACAACCCGTGTAACTTCTCTTCTATTTTGTCATGTCTAATGGCAGCTCTTCCATTTTCTATCACAAACCTCCCCACTCTACTATTCATCCTCCTCCTCACTTTTTCTATGGCTTTGTGCTGCCTGGCTTGTCTCCATACTCTGTGTAGAATCATTTCGGACCACATAATTGTTATCTCTGGCCACCATGTCCTCATGACCTTGACATCCCTTTGTATGCTGTAAAAGATTTCTAACCAGGGGCCATGTCCCAAGTCATTCCCGCCCAGGTGTATTATCAGGAGGTCTGGGACCTTGTTGTTCTTTCTCATCTCTAACAGTAGAGGAAGGAGCTGCTCCCATCGCATTCCCCGTATTTCCTTCCACAGGATCCTTATTCCTTTGTGGTCGTAACCCAGTTGCTTTCCACCTTTCTTCTGCGCTGCCTCCCTTTCCGCCCAATAAATGTGTGAGTGTCCCACAATTCATATGTCCTTCCTTTTCTGTATATCTATAAACACACAATACGAAACAGTGAGGCAGGAAAACATTCACTTGTATTTCTCTTTTTTTTTCTCCCCCCCCCTTTTTGCCCCCTTTACCCGTACCTTATACCTTCCATTCTTTCCTGTAGGGAGACAAAAACCCATAAAGTTAGTGTACTGCATTTCTAACATATTTCTTGTAGCAGTCCGATGCCCATCACCCCATGGCCTTTATGTCCTCCCCACTTTTTCCCTGGGTGGCTGCCTCTGAGGCTGCCCCAATCTGGAAAGAATGAGATGAGAACCTGTCTGGATTTTTTCCCCAGCTCTTTTATGCTCCGCTTCAACACCCCAGATACTTGCCTCCCTTTTACCTCCTTCCCATCTTTATGCACAAAATATAAACCCCCTTTTTTGTCTAACTCTATGGAAGTCAAGCATAAACCGGCATGGGAACATATCCAGGGTCTGTTTGGGCTCGATAATGACCCTGTAACCCTTGCCTGTCTGATCCATTTTTGACCTTGAAATTACATGGGTGAGCCCTACCCTTCCCTTCCCCATTCTATATCATTCCACCGCAGACCTTCTCCCGGGGCGGGTGTAGCGGGTCCGACTATTTCGGACACTCTGAATGCTCCTTTGTATAACACCATAAACAGCGCTTTGAATAGTATTACTTCGTATGGGGTGTAGCAAATCTCTGCCAATTTCCTTAGTATCTTTTCTAGTAGGTGTTCCGTGATTGGTTCTCCTCATCCTCTCTCTCCTTTTTATCCTTTGCCACCCCATCATCATTCTTCTTACTAAAATACTATTGCATGGCTTTCCCCAACCTTTCATCCGGCAGACCCATCCTATAGCCGCTAGATGTACTCTCACCATGGCGCAGGCCATCCCTTCCTCTCAGTTTCCCACTACAAATCTCCCCACTTGCTCTTCTGTGACTGTCCCACTTACCTGCATGTTGTGGTGAGATCTGAAAGATTGGAAAGCCCTCCATGAGCTTTCGTAGGCTTTTAGGGTGTTGTCTGCCCATGCGCTGTGAAAGAGATATGCTGCTCCCTCCAGCCAATCTCCCATAGCTCCTCTGGGATCTTCTCTCCCGTCGGATCTGCGTTGGGAGCCAGTGCCCGAAATCTTCCCATCTGTAATCAGGAAAGGCTGTCAGTGATGGAGTTGCTTATTCCTACAATGTGCCTAGCCCTGAAACTCATGTTGAGCCTCAACCCTTGCAGTACTAACTGTCGTAGGATGTGGAGTACCAAGACAGACCTTGACCCTCTATTATTTAGCATGTCCACAACTGACCTGTTGTCACACCAAAACGTGACCCGTTGGTTCTGTAGCCATGGTCCCCATGTTTTTGTCACTGCCCATATTGGAAAAATCTCTAAGAAAGTGATGTCCTTTGTCAAATCCTCTTTGACCCACCTCTGTAGCCAGAGGTATTCACTTTCCTTGGAAGTAGGCCCTCCAGAAGTGTCTGTGTAAAGCTCCAGATCTGTGTTATATAACCGTTCCTCCTGCCAAATGGCTATCCCGTTGTGATTTTCTATGAATTGCTCCTACATTTTAAAGTCTTCCTTGGTCTCTCTTCCTATACTGACCTAGTGATATGGCTTTGAACCCCCCACCATGGCCCTTGCCAGACATCGTGTAAACGGGTGTCCTGGCCCGATCGCTCTACACACAAAATTCAAGTGACCCATTAATTGCTGACTGTTAATTAGGGGCACTCTTTTTCTCTTTCCTATCTCTACCAACATTGTCCTTAGTTTATTGATCTTCTGAGTTGGCAAGCGGACTAGACCCCGTTCCGCATCCATTTCTATACCCAGGAATTCCAAGCACCTGCTGGGGCCTTCTGTTTTTTCCCCGCTAATGGGAGATCTCTTGAAAAATCTTCCATAATCCTCCACACCCCTTTTTGACCTTCCCCTATAAACAGAAAATCATCTAGGTAATGCACCACCATGTCATGCACGTACCTGGCTTTGAATACCCATTGCAGCCACATGCTGAATTTTTCAAAGGTGGAGAATGCCACTGTGAACACCCCATCAGCATGGCCTCATCAAAATAATACTCCCCTTCGATCTGAAAACCCAACAATTCCCAATCTTCCCTGCGAACCGGCAGCAGCCAGAACACGGACTTGATGTCCGTCTTTGCCAGCCATGGGGTATGCCTCGCCCTGATGATCTCCACTGCATAATCTAATGTCCCATAAGACACCCTACTATCCTCCTCTAAAATGTGATCGTTGACTGATTCCTTCTCTGGATAGGATAGGTGGTGAATTACTCAATATTCCCCTGCTTGCTTTTTTGGGACTAGGCCCAGTGGTGATACTTGCAGGTGCTGGTAAGAAGGGTCTTTGAAGGGACCCTCTATTCTACCTGCCTCCTTTTCAATATCAATCTTCAGCTTTAGAAGTGCCTCCTTGCCTTTAATTGAATTTAAGTTTTTTTGCCCATGTCCCAAACCTCCTTCCCTGGTAATGTAGACTAAAACCCTTTTGGAAACCCTCTATTAACTCCATCCTCATCCTCTTATCTGGATACTCTTTCATCCATTGCTCCACTATTTCGGCCCTGATTGAGGTTTTTGCTAGCTGGAACTGACCTTTTTTATCTTCTCTCTTGGTGAAACCCTCTTCCTGTATTATCTCTCTGCATCCCTCTGTAGTCTCCCCAAAAAAAACTGCTTCCTTGTCCTCCCCCGGGGTTGGCTTCACCGTAAGATCTGCATCTTGAGGCTGGGTGGGATCCCCCACATCTTGAGCAGGCGTGCCTAAACCTGCAGCCTGGGAAGCAGCAGTGTGCTCTGTTGTACCAACAGCACTTCTGATATCATGTCTCTCCCCTCTGCCACTTGCTTTCGGCCCCCCCCCCCGGCTACCGTCATGGTTTCCCACCATAGGTCATTATGTCTAGAATCCCATCTACAATCCTTCTCCTAATTGGCCATTCGGGTCCTGAACTTTTCATTATACTGTAACCAGATGGTACCTCCCATCATCTTATATGCATTTCTTATGATCAAAGAGTAAGCTAATAAGGGAATGCCCAATTCCAGCTTTTTCTCTTGGGCTATTGCACTACAAAATGTGAAACACAAAGTCCAGGCCTTCCATGATTTTTCTTTGGGACCTTTCTGCTCCTCCCCTTTTTTGACCAGAACTACTGCGGCTGCTAATTCTTTTTTGCTGAAACTCTCCTTTTCTTCATATAGTTCTGCTGTTTTCTTGTCTACCAATGCAAGAATATCAACAAATTCTCCCTGCCATATTTTTTCCTTTGTTGCTAACGGCACGTGGTCCCCTATTCTTACCCCTCTGCCCCCCTTTTCCTGTTCTATTATTTCCTTCTCCCCATCCCCTTGCATTTCCCCCCTTTGCTTTTCTTCTAATTCACCCAGTACCTTCTGCAACTTCTTTTTTTTTTACTTTCTATTTTTCCTCCCTCCTCTCTGGTGCCCACTCCTTCCATCCTGCTCATTTCCACCCCACTCCACCTTCCTGGGATCTGCCCCTAGAGTGCCTCCTTCCCTTACCTCCTGCACAGCGGGGTCTGTCCCTCTTGGTGGTCTTGGATGGATCCAGAGCAGATTTCATCTAGGGCTGCCGGAGGTGTCTTTCCATTTTCTTCCCCTTAATCCCCTACCCCTGGGGCGTCCGGCGCTGGGACGTATGGCCGAGGCGTGCTGATGCCGCCAGGCCTCTCATGCACCGCCGATGCTCCCCTCCCAGTTCCGGCGAGTGGAGGCCGCCCTCCATCCCCTTCAGTTGTCGGTGCTCCCACCGGCTGCGAAGAGGGATGCAGAATGTAGATGCGTTCTTGGTTCCCACCCCTGAGAGAGGAGACCATCCGTTGGGACGCTCGATCCTCTCTCCCCCTGCCGACCCCCAGCCACCCGAGTTTGTTCCCGAACCCGGGTCACCGGCGTAGCGTGAGATGTGGTGTTCAGCGCCTCAACCCTCAGTGCCACCAGGCTGGCCCCTTCTCCAACTTAACACCATCTCCCCCATACCTAACAATATTTGTTCCACATATTCTTTCATAGTACTCTCTAATGTCAACACTGCACCTGATTCTCCATGGGGTTCTTTTGATGGTTCGATCATTGCCTTGCATCCTGGTTCCACTCCCTCTCTTGGTCCGCTAGCTGGGGACTGCCAGTCACTGCCCATCTCTGGCCGGCTAGCTTCAGGTGCGGGAATGTTGGGTCCCAGTCCCAGGTGTGGCCTGACCACCTCCCTTGGGCTGGGTTCTGGATCAGGCATCAGCCCCTCTGGACTGGGTGCAGGTGTTGGGTCGGGTGTTGCATGAGTTGTTGGTTGCTGCCCAGGAGAACTTGCTCTAGGGCGCTTTGGCACCAGTGCCCCAGCTCCCTTCCCTTTTCCTCCTGCCCCACTCTGTTCCTTCTTTCTGACCTTCTCATTCTGTACTGTTATCTCCCCCCTCTCCGTGTCTTCCACTGTACCCAGGACCTTGTGGGCCTGGTCCATGAGATCCATGATCATTTTCATAGCGTCCACTTTCATTGAACTGGATCCACGGGTGTTCATTTTGTCCCTTTTTTCTGCTCGCAACAAAATATAAATTTGTTATTAGCTCTCTGGGTTTTTCCCTGTGCAATGCTTGACCTAACGAATACCTCTGCCTTTACCCGTCCTGTTCTTTAAAGCTCCCTAGGTGATTTCACCCCTCTTTAACCAGTTGGCCTACATGTAGACCAGTTGCAACATAATACGAGGGTGCTACAAATTGAATTCTCTGCGTCCATCTGTCTTAACATTATCTTACTGTGCCCTTGTCTGTAATAGCATTGCAGCCCTTTACTTCATTCTTAGCACCCTCCTATATCACTGGACTCTCTGCCCCAGAGGCAGTAATTGCCTTAGTTCCAACATCTCCCCCGCCTGGGCATCTATTCCGCGATTTCTTTCCAAACACCCTGGGATGCCATGAGGGCTACCCCCCTTTTTTATTTATTTATTTTTTTAACTTTTGAAACTGCCCCAGTCATCATCTGCTGCATCTTTATCCACTTATCCTGTCCCGGGCATTCTATTTGTAATCTGACCTGCTTTTTCTTTTTTTGGAAAATTCTGGCCAAAAGCCATCTTTTCCCCATCCCAAAAATGCCTTTGTCCAGTCCCGCAACTGTCTTTTGGCTTTTTCCTCCCCACCCCTTTGTTCATACTCCTTAGTGCTTCTGTAGGTCCAGCTTCTAGCCCTGTGTCCAATCTGCACTGCATTTCTTTCTTCCTTTCACCTCCTATTCCCTCCTTCAACTGTCCCCTTTTTTGTTTGCAAGCCCTTGTTGTAACGGCGTGCGTTGCCGGCGCTCCGCCACGTGGTCCTTTGTTCCATCCTGCTACCCCGCTGCCTAATTGTTCCATCATCTCATCGCTCACCTCCTGGCTTGCTAGGCCCACGCCTGTGTGTTGGGGCCCTTGTTGGGCTCTCCTTGTCACCTACTGCCCAAAAACTGCTTCCCTGTCCACAGTACTGGTATCCCCACTGATTAGGATTGGAAGGCTTTTGCTGCCCTGGTAGTAACTAGAAGAAAGTGATCAGTCCCCCACATAAGTGTAGTAATTGTAAAAAATCGCATTTTTTTTTATACCAGACCAGCCTCTAATGCAGCTACCCAGCTCTGAGAAAAATGCTAGCCTTCTCTGCACACTCACAATGCTCGCTTCCTGGCTTGCTAGGCCCCTGCCTGTTTTCCAGTCCCTGCTGGCTATCCGATTGACCTACTGCCCAAGCATCCACTCTTTTGTTGTTTTTTTTTTACCAAAAACTCCTGCTTCTGTGCCATCACCAAGCTCCACGATGCTAGTACTTCCCTCTGAAGCTGCCCAGAGTCTCTTTTTCCCTTTATTGACTCCCTCCTGCTAGACTGTGTCTGATAGCCCCGCCACGTGGCTCTCCATGCACGCTACGGGCCTCTCTCCTCTCCTGCGTTGTCCCTCACTGCCTGCTCATCTCCTCTGCTGTCTTTTTGCCTGCTCGCTACCTTGCTTCTCATGTTGCCTTCTCCGTTGGATTCCCTGCCTCCCCTTCTAATAACCAAGACATTCACACACCGGGTAACGGCTTTTACCCTCTGGTTGCCCTATATTCACAGCATTTCCACCAATTCCTCTTCTTACCTACCGTGCTTTTCCCCTTCATTGCCCCAGCTACCATTGAACCTCCTTCCTTTTGTTCCCTGATGGCTCAGTTTATCTTCTCCTGAAACTTACTAACCTTGCTACCACAATTATTTTGGATGAAACCAACGTTCCTTTAAAACTTTTCTACCACAATTGCTTTGACACCATACATTTTTTAACCACCTGGTTCATCTTTATCACTATATTTTATTTTTTATTTTTTAAACAAGACATCATATTGCCATCTCCATCTTAGCGATATCTGCCTCCGCATTCTCCCTATGGATTAGTGCCCCAGATATCCTTTCTCTTACCTTTTTCCTGAGGAACTCACCAACCGATGTGCTAGGTTCTTTCTCTTAAAATTACTTACCCAGAACCTTAGCAGAAATGGTAGAACGCCTCTGTGCTGTTCTCAAAAACCCATTGTCTCCTCCTACCTACCCTTCTTTTTCTCATTGGTCCTCATCTCCCCCTCTGACACTCTGGTGACATCATGGAGACCTCCCTTGTGACCTCCTTCCCCACCTCCCTCCTTTCTTTCCATTTTTCCTTCCCTGGCTCCCCTCTTTCCCCCTGCCTTCTTTCCCTCCCCCTCCTGTCCCTGCTGCTATCCCAGTCTCTCCCCAGGGTCAGGTGGTCTGTAACAATAGGGGCTGCCCTTATGGCAACCCATTTTGTATTGCACGCTAGTGCACAGTTATACATAGCTGTGTTGCCACAACACAGCACATTAGTTGTCATGCACCTGGAAGACATTGTAATAATCATAATAGCATGGTCACATATAGTAGCTCACATATAAAGAAACAATGATAAACTTTAGCATCATTAGCTACTGTACCAGTAGATCTTCAGAATGCTGCCTGATCCATGCATTGGGGTCTGCACCACATGATACACCATATGTAATAAAACAGCTGACAGCATGCCCTCTTCCACGCTGGCTGCCTCGTTCTCTTGTTCAACCATGACCTCGGGCCAGTGGATCAAGGATTCTTGGTGGATTTCCACACAATCTCTTAGCTTGAGGCCTTGGACTAAGGTCTTCCTTTCAAGAGTAATCCATGTCACTGGCTTCAGAGCTTGATGAGATGAGTAAAGGCTACAGAAAAAATTTGAAAAGGACAACTGTTACAGAATTCAACTTTATATCATGAACTATGCGGACATGCAGGAGAAGACACAAGTATGTGGTTTTGTCTGTTCTATGTTGTCCATACCATCGATTGTGTTACTGTTGTGTTGGAGGGGAGAATGGTGTGGAGAACAAAGTATTGTATTAGTTTGTATCATAAGAACATGGGCACACTGTTTCCATTAGACACACATTGACATTCCACCAATGGCAATATTGAAAAGGTACTGGCCACATCAATGACCACAGGAGCACCTAACTCGTTACACCCCATACCCAACCCATCACGGAATACGCGCTGTTTGCACCAGTATCAGGCTACTTACTATCCAGGGAGTTTTCTAAGCACTGTGTTATTTGAATGGACAACACTCTATTTTCTCCTTGATCAACTAACTTTAGTAGTTGAAGGTTTAGTGGAGCTTGAAGGAGTGCAGATAGGACACATTCCCCCGATGCACAACCTTAAACCACAAAACCCTGCAAATCAGAGAAAAGCTATACAGTGTCTTGGTAATGAAAGCACTTTTGGGAAGCCATGCTGGCTGTAGTACTGAGTATCACTAAACTCCAAGTAGCCTACCCACCTCTCTTTCTTAGTAGTGTCTACATGCACTTACCCACCTCTAAGGTGACACTTACTTGACTGTACTTCTTACATTGCCACTCTTTCAGTGATTAATCTATCTGTCTCTTGGTCTGTATATCTGTCTATGCAGCGATGTACTGATACACAGTTTGAATGTGTTTGGGTCTGTGCATTCCTTTTTGATTGTACTTCTCTCTGCATTTATATTTTTCAGAGTATCCATCCATCCATTTACCCACCCACCCACCCTACCTACCTACCTACCTTCCTATCTATCTATCTATCTATCTATCTATCTATCTATCTATCTATCTATCTATCTATCCAGTACTATATTGGTGTCATGCTCACAACTGTAGTGCTAACACTTCTGTCTGTCTGTAAGAACGGGTAGCAGTCTGTGAATATGTGCCTCTATATACCTGTTCCTATCCAAATTTTTGTCCATCTATGTATCTTACCATGCAACAACAAACCTGCCAACCTACAGTACCTACCTAGGTATGTATATATGCGTACAAGCATACCACCACCATCACATGTATTTGTTCTACTGACTAGCTTTTGCTTGCTGGAACAATTCCTTTATCCACTGTGGCTGTGTGTGATTCTCTTTATTGGCATGTAATGTCTGTTTGGCTATCTATCCACCTATTTACCTATGTCTTCATCTACCGACCACTGTACATATCTGTCTATCTCTGTCTCTCTCTCTCTATATATACATATGTCTGTCTATCTAGCGATGAATTGATTGATCTGTGTGTTTGTGTCTATGCAGTCATTTTTTATCTGCCCATCTCTCTGCCTTTATGTGTTTTTGACTCTCTCTCCCTGCCTCCTGTACTATGTCAGTGTAATGCTTCCAACTGCAGTGCCAAAAATTTGTCTGTCTGTAAGAATTTGTGGCAGTCTGTTGATATGTGCCTCTATACACCTGTTCAAATCCATCTTTGTGTCCATCTATTTGTCTTATCATGCTACTACCTACCCACCAGCCAACAAAACTTGGTATGTATACATCCATACAAGCATACTACCACCACCATCACGAGTCTATTTTCTTAGCTAGTTTATTCTCACTTTATCACTTTCTTTGCCCCGTGCGGATGTGTTTTTCTTTGTATTGGCATGCAATGTCTATTTGGATCTATATGTTTACCTATCAACCTATGTATGCATCTATCTACCTATATATCTAGCTACCACAGTATCTATCTGTCTGTCTATCTATCTGGATATTATGGGTGATTGATAGGTGGACATGTGGGCTTATGGCCTTTTACTACTCCCCCTTTAACTCAGTTGAAAAGACTATCTATTTATCTATCTGTCTGTCTGTCTGTAGGGTATCTTTGGTTGGGTGGTGAGGTGTTTGGGGTGCGGTTCAGCCATGGTTGTGGCCCTGGCTTCGACAGAGGGCTGATTGGTATGTTGCCAGTTGGCACAAGTAAGGGAGGAGGTAAGGTGGACAAAGTGGTACCTAGGTGGGAGGGGTAGGGAGAAGGAGACTATCCTGGTAGGGAGGCGTGGGGCTGGGAGTGGGGGCGGGGGATATGAGGTGTGCTTCAAGTGAACAGCTGATGCACCTAGGATCAAAGATATGTACCAAATACTGAGTGTTGGAGGTGGGGGAGGTGGAGCAGGGTGCTTCAGGCAGCCCAGGTAGGTGGGAAAAATTCAACAAGGGCCTCAAAGGCTAGCAGTATGTAGGGTGCAGATGGTCATGGGGAGGCCCAGACAGGAGCAAGCTTGGGGGGATGGAAACAGGAGTAAAAAGTGTAGTTGTCTTGGACCTAAATAACCAATTCAAGCCTTTATTTCTGATGAAGGATGGGGAGGATGTTTTAAATGAAACAGTGGTGGATAAGGGGGTCAAGGGTGGGCTGGGCAATGGGGATAGCAAGGACAACTAGAGAAGAGGGGGTGGTACTTTTTATAAGGCAGATATGGTGGCTGGTGTTGTGGTCAGCATGGCAGAGGTAGAAAAGGGGGCGGGTGGTGGAATGGTAAATGGACTGGTAAGCAGGGGAAGCAGGGAGGATTTTTTGCATAGGAACATGTATGGATCAGGAGGAGCTGATAGTCTTGCATTTAGGAAGCATGGGGGTGTAAATGTGCAGAGGAACACAGTGGGGGCAGGGGATCCTCATAGTAATGGAAGGTGAAAAATTGTAGCAGTAAGTGAAGGATGGGAGCAGGGGCCCCAGATCAGGACTCCGTAAAAATACACAGATAGGTGCAGCAAGGGCAGGACCTGTGAGAACTGTGCAGGAACAACCCAGGCAGTGAACTGCAAAAAGTGTGCTAGAACAACACAGGCGGGGAGAAAGGACACAGGAGATGGGGATTTTAGCAGTAAGGGCTGGGGACTGGTGGCATGAATATGAAATGAAGCTTTGTGAAAAGGGGACAGGAAATCCGGGGGGCAAATGGAGCTGGACACAGAGGCAGGTAGCAGCACAGAGGAGACAAGGAAAAAGACACTGATGCAGGGAGATGAACATGAGCCAGAGGACAGGGAGAGGCAGTCTCAAGAAAGTTCAAGGGTGAAAAATAGCTAGGGTAAGGCTAAGGATAACTTGGGAAAGGGTAGGAAAAATACATTAGTAAGACATGCCCAGGAGGAGAATGACGTGAACAGGCTTTTCATAGTTGGGGACTCTATTATAAAAGGTGTTACATGCGGGGAAGGCACTGGATGAAAGAACACAAGTGATGTTCCACTTAGGGACAAATGACCTTGCAAGGAATAGTGTGATGGAGATGCAGGAATGGTTTATGGGACTGGCTAGCTTCTGCAGCAGCTTTGATTTAAAACCCTTGAAATTCAGAAGATGTAGCCAGTCCCAAGGACCAGCAAAGAAGTGAAACAAAACATAGAGAAATTCAGCAGTTGGTTAGCAGGATGATGTTCAGAGGGAATATGGAGGGGTAGGAGATTGGGAAACAATGTGGAGTGACAGTAGCCTATATGCCTTGGTTAGGCTGTATTTAAATAGGGAGGGGAAAGCAGTGCTCAAATTCAAGACAGAAGATTATGTTGAAAATCACGGTCATGTAAACTAAACTTGGGAGGGGCAAGGAGGAACTCTACACAAAGGACACATGACATGGGGGGTCAGTGAGCCATATCCCAATGGACAAGAAGCATGAACGTAGGAAATATAGGGTGTGTAGGTAGCGGGGAACTGGGAGGAGGGGGTTGGAGGGTCATGTGTGTAAAAGCCAGAAGTCTGGGTAGAATGATCAAAGATCTAGTGGCGACAGTGGTTGAAGAAAACCTCGACATTGTGGGGTTAACAGGAACATGGTGCCACTGAGAGCAAGGATGGGACATGGAGATACCAAGGTGTACACTGATCAGGAAGAACAGGGAGGAAAAGAGAGGGGGGTTGCACTCTACGTAAAGGATGGTATCAGGGCTTCATAACAGCAGGGCAAGTGGGGGTAAGCCAAAGGACTATGGGTATCCTTGGTGGTGGGGAAGGGGGAGGTGGTGTGTACTGAGGTCATTTACCGGCCACCAGCACAACAGGAATCTGTGGATAGATGCATGGCTGATGGATTTGTGACAATGAGTATAAAGAGGAGGTGGTGCTGACTGGTGTCCTGAACCTACCAGATGTGGACTGGGACCCCTATCAACATCATCCGCCAGAAGCAGGGAAATATTGGACTCCCTGCAAACGGCCCTCCTGAGGCAAATGGTCAGGGAGCAAACAAGGGAAGGAGCTGTTCTTGATCTGGTCCTAACAAATGGCGATAAGGTAGGAGAGGTATCGTTGGGTGAACACCTTGGTACAAGTCACTACAATACAGTTTGGTTAAAAAAAAAATAACTGAAGAGGTTTACCGGTCTAAGTTGAGGGTGCTTAATTTTAAGAAAGCAGATTTCAGGAGAATGGGGGAAGTAGTGGAGAGGGCTCTGGAGTGGGTGGAGGAGTTAATATATGTGGAGGACATGTGGGAGAGGGTGAAATAAGTTATTGTTGATGCCACGGACCTATGCTCCAAGAGATCAAGCAAAAATAAGAGGAGGAGGAAACCATTGTGGTTTAAAATGGTTGTAGCAGAAAAGGTCAGAGCAAAGAGTATGGCCTTTAAGAAGTTCAAGGTAACACCGGCTGAAGTGGACTGGGAAAGGTACCAGGTGAGCCAGAGAGAAGCAGGGGTACAAGTAAGGAGGGCAAAGTCACGGACAGAGGAGAGCATAGTGAGCGAGTTCAAAAAAGGGAATAAAACATTTTTTTAGGTATGTCAGTGAAAGGAGAAAGACTAGGCAGAGAATACTCTGGCCAAAAACAAATAAGGGTGAGCTGATACAAGGGAATAGAGAGAAGGCAGAACTACTGAACAACTGTTTTTGCTCAGTGTTCACTAGGGAGGAAGAAGGGATCGGCAACAGAGCAGAAGAAGCCAAGGCAGGGGAGGGGAGAATTGATACAAATCCATTTAGGGTGGAGAAGACACTGGAGAACTAGGCTGCATGAATGTGGACAAGACGATGGGACCAGATGGGGTGCACCCAAGGGTGTTGAAGGAACTTAAAGATATACTAGAGTCACCCTTGACTGGACTATTCAACAGGTCCCTGGAGTGGCACTGGAGGACTGGAGGCAGGCAAATGTGGTCACTCTGCATAAGGGGGAGGGAGGAGGAGGCTGGAAATTACAGGACTGTGAGCTTGACACTGGTGGCAAGCTCATGGAGGCACTAATGAAAGTAAGGATCACCAATTACAAAGAGTTAAGTGGCCTGACTCATCCAAGGCAACATGGCTTTACCAGGGGTAGAGCCTGCCAAACAAACTTGATATAGTTTTTGACATGGTCACCAAGGAACTGGATCAGAGAGGGCAGTAGATGTTGCCTATCTAGATTTCAAGAAGGCATCTGACTCACTGCTACACAGGAGACTGCTGTATAAGCTGTCATGCCTGGGACTGGGGCAGAAAGTGGTTAAATGGACAAGAAACTGGCTGGGGGATAGGATACAGAGGATCATTAGAAAAGGGGTAGCATCTGTAGAGGCCAGAGTCAAAAGTGGGGTCCCTCAGGGTTCACTGTTAGTGCTCCTACTGTTCGATCGATGCATAGGTGACATCATGAAGGGCATTGAGGGGGGTGTGAGTATGTTTGCAGACAATATATTAAAGTTTCCAATCAGGTGCACACTTCCACAGGGGTAGAAACAATGCAAAGAGATTAGTGGAGGCTTGAGGCATGGTCAGGGAGGTGGCAGCTTTCATTCAACATGGACAAGTGTAAGATCATGCAGCGTGGATACAGGAACCAGAGGGCAGGGTACTGTATGGGGGGGGCTAAGACATGGTAGTAGCAGAACAGGAAAGGGACCTAGGCATCACTATGTGTTGGGACCTGAAGGTGGCAATGCACTGTGAGGGAGCATAATGCTGTGTAGCATTAGAAGAGGGATTGCCAGTAGAAAAAAGGGAGGTCATAGTACCCTCATACACCCATCTAGTCAGAGTGCATTTGGAGTGTCAGGCTCCAGTTATGAAGGCCGTATCACAAAAAAGGATATGGGGAGGATGGAGTGAATTCAGAGGAGGGCAACAAAGAAGGTTAAGGCGCTCAGCCACCTGTCCTAAGAGGAAAGATACTATGGCTGTTCAGTACCTGTGTGATACACAGTATGGTGTTTGACTGGCACACAATCATACGCAGACCATGTCATAACATGGCACAACACAAACCGGTCTAACAGCTGAGAGCTACAAATATGCATTGAGGACAAATGGGGGGTATAGATCAAAATCTTCATGAAAAACTGCAGCAGGCTCTGAGGAAAATTGTTTTGAGTCATTTGAAACTACATAACGTAAATAGCTTGGTGCGAGATACTGTAAACATTAATGTACAACAGCTGAACATTGCCTCTCTCTCTTTGTATCTGTTTCACAGACTGCCCAACACATCAAACTCACAGTAGTTCAGACTGGCATAATAATCACACTTTCTCTATCTGTTCTGTTAATTGACCTTTCGATGAAATAGTCAGTAGTTAATTAATACTACTCTGTTCTTCTAATTGATGGTATATTCCTGTGAACTCAGTGGCCAGAAAATGTATAGATCCTATTTGTCATGAAATAATTACATTGCCCTTCTGTCTCAGGTATGTCAGACATACCCTTACTTAGAGATTAGCTGAACATATATAATCAATATTATTTTTTTAATCGAGAACAAGCAGATGTAGAGTAGGTGTGTCACAAATCTGCATTTCATCTGCAAATTGCTGTGAATCTGCACCGTATACATTATTTAGATTACTACAAGATTCTACAATAAGGTACAGTCAAATGCTCAACAACACCAGCTTAAAAATGTGGAGTATGGGACTGAAGCAGACATTTCCACTTCCAGCTGACCTAACATGCAGCTAGATCCACAGTACACAGAAAAGAAGTCCTGCAATGTGGTGCCTCAAGAGACTACAGCAAAGAAATATTCGTCTAGATATTACCAATAACTGACAATGGATGCAGGAACTGCAAAAGTAATTCTCTGCCACTGTGCCAACTGTGTAAAAGAAATGTGTTCTGGAGTGACACAAAAAGCACTTTAGTTAGTACTAAGTGCACTGGACAGCAGTAATTCAATTTTTTGGATTTTAATACAGAAACTGAGCGAATGATACAGCAACAGATCCATGCACTACATTAATGCAGTGTGACACATTGGGGGGGACGCCAATGGTAAATATACGGGAAGAAAACAACATCAGCACATCAAGCTCCTGAACTAGGTTTAAACAGACGCGACCACCAAACAAGGGGGAAAAATGAAAAAAAAAAAATACTTTTGTGACTATCTCCAAACCAATGCTACAGTATGTTAACTTTGCACCATGCACAGTGCTTTAATAAAACTACAGAAAGTATGAGAAAGGTAGAAGTACAGTGTCAGAGCACATGAGAAAAACTGCAACATTACCAAAGGGCTAGACGTGGTGCGTCTCGGCAGCTCTATCGACGCAGGCACACAAGGTCGGAGAAAGATGCTGTGAACCAGAATCCTGATGAATTACACTATGTGTAACCTCACAGCATCGGCACAACATCAAAAGCCCACCAATGACAGAAGGAAGTACCTTTCCAGGAGCGTCCCCCCTTCCTCAGTTGTGCACAGTGTGACACAACCGCTCCCGTACCAGCAAGGGGCTGGATTAGAGAAGGGCGTATCTGGAAAAAACAAATTAAACTATAGATTTTTTAACATTTCAGATGGAATTTTCAATATTGCCCACATGCCTGGACATAGAATGTCATGGTACACATGCACGGATAATGAAAACAGTGGCCCAGATATTCCAGAACAGTTGCATGGTGCAACTGAGTTGCACTGGCACAAGTGCGGAGATTGTGCCAAGGAGCCATATTCAGCCGGGGAGCCATTGCGCAGCGCAAAATCCGTGTCTGCGCAGCTACTGGCCCTATAATGTGTGGGGCGAAGTGCAGGGCGTTCCCATGAATATGCAGCACAGTGGCTTATTAATCGTGAACCGTGGGCACAAGTGTGGAGCAAATCGAAGTTGCTCTGACCAGACTTGTTCCTAGTAAAACAGGGCACAAACACACAGACAGCAGTTGTGCCAAGAGTGAAGAGTGAGAGGGAGAGATACAGACAGACACAAGACCAGACACAGAGGGAGAGGGACAGAGTGGTGGCTTGGGAGAGGGAGAGAGGGGCAGACAGAGAGACACACACACACAGACACAAAGCCCGTGTACCAGGGTGGCACACAGCCAGCAGCCAACTGCCCAGGGGGACAATGGACAGCAAGAGACATGGAGAGTGCACCCTTCCTGATGGGGCAGTAATGAGGGGTGTGAGGAGGCAGGAGGAACAGCTACATGGCCATCAAAGGGCCTGGCGGCGGTATGCCTGACACAGGTGGTACCGTGCCCGCATCACCGTTGTGAACTATGGTGACACTGAGACTGTGGGCCAGTACCACCTGAACAGGGTCATTCTGAGGCAGCCCTGTGAGCTGTGCAGTGAGGAGCTGCAGACACCCACCAGATAGAGCCATGCCATGTCCACAGAGATGATGGTGACCACCATCATGTGCCTGCTCGCCATGGGCACCATCCAAGGACCAACAGGGGACACCACGGGCATCACCCAGGTGGCCATGGCCCACCTCCTCACACAGTTCCTCACTGCTCTTCTGCCACATGCTGCAGAATGCATCCATTACCCCAGCACACAGGCAGAGTGTACAGCACCTATGCAGGACATCCACAGGGGGGCATGCATGCCTGGCGTACTTGGGGCCAGTGACTGCACCCATGTGGGCATCAGCATGCAACCTAGCCCTGAGGGACTGGCACATATCACCAGGAAGGGGTGCCCAAGCTTCAACTGCCAGGTGGTGTGCGATACCATGGAGCACATCACCAATGTCTGTACCACACACCCTGGGAGTACACAAGATGCAGTCATCTGGCACAGCCCTGAGCTGTGCCATGGTTATGAACGTGGAGACAACCCCACAGGTCACCTAGTGGGTGAGTGTGGCATGGGCAGAGCAGTTCTGGGGATGGGGTGGGCAGGGTGTGCATGGTGGTGTGGGTGCTAGGAACAGGCAAGGGGTGCAGCACAGCATACCAGAGGGCTAACCATGGCATGCTCCACACAGGGGACAGCGCATACCCACTGAAGCCCCGGCAGCAGCTCCCTGATCTGCCCCACCCTGCACTGCTGTCTGCTCCCAGTATGCTGCTGTGGCATCCACCACACCTATCAAGGGTGCAATACTGGTACATGGCCTGTGCTGTTCGGTGGCACTTATGTTGCAAAATGCATGCAAATGGGGTTGTGCGCAATGGTAATGATATGCTAATGCACCACACTGCGCCATGCATTGGCTGATGAGCTTATTTGCATGTGGTGTCTGAATATCAAGATATTGTGCCACGTGCAATGGTATTGTGCCGGAGCAAGTGGTGGCACAATGCCCATACATGCGCGGTGCTCGGGCCTGCAGTGTGTATGCACACTGCACTGACATGGTGTCAATCACGCAAGCTGTGTGAACAGAGTGATGTATTGACACTGCGCAAGCTGCACAGGGATGGCAATGTGCACTTTGCACATGATGGTGTGTTCTCCATCATGCACATGCATACTGTGGGTGGACATGGTTCCTTGGGCCATTGCAGTGAGCACTTGGCCTGTCCCTTGCTATGGGTGTCCATCGTCCTGTGCAGACACTGCCATGCCAGATGCTGAACTGGCTTATGTGGCAGACCATGCTCATGGTCTCGAGCATATCTGAGGTGGTGGTGGCCATGTGGAGCATGCTGATGGAGTGGAGTGGAGGGTGGGATGGCTTGCCAGGGTTGCCGGATGTGGCCATCACTAGAGTTGCCCCTGATTCCCATGTGTCCCCTGTTAGACCTTTCCCTACAGCCCCCCCCACTGTAGTCCCTGTTCCCTGTCCCCTTCCCTCTTGCTGTCCATTGTCCCCCTGGGCAGTTGGCTGCTGGCTGTGTGCCACCCTGGTACATGGGCTTTGTGTCTGTGTGTCTCTCTGTCTGCCCCTCTCTCCCATGCCACCACTCTGTCCCTCTCCCTCTGTGTCTGGTCTTGTGTCTGTCCTTACCATTCCTTGCTGTTTCTGTACATAGTTATTCCATATATGTATATCTTGTCTGACATACCTGTCTGTGTCTGCTTTGCAGGTGGCATGAGGAGCCATGCAGCAGTGGCCCAGTGTCAGTCCATGTTGTGTGCATGGCAGGGGGTGCGTGTTGTGCTTCCTTAGTTCTTTGCTTTGTGTTGTGGTCTGTCCCACTGTGTTGGTGTCTATCCCCTGGGTCAGTGGTTGTGCACTGGGGTGCCCAAGGGGTGGCAGTGAGGGGTGTGTGGTGGGTGTGTGCATGGTAGTGGCACATGGCCATGGTCAGTGGTTGGGTACTGTGTGCACACTGTGTTGGGGTTCTCTGCTTGGTGGTGTGTGGCCTGTCCAGTGTGGTGTGCCACACTGCCTGCCACCTGGCCTGTTCAATGCCCACTGTGTGGGCTCCCTGTGTCCCTGTGTGGCATGTGTGTGCTTGGCTGCATGGTCCTGGGTGTGGCCTGCTATGGTCTTGGGGTTGGAGCATGGCCAGCAGCCTGCCAGGGGGCTCCGTTGGTGGCCCTCCATTGGCTGCTGGCACCTCGTGTCACCTACTATCCACTAGGAGTGGGGGGTGGCAGTTGGGGAAGAGATATGCAGAGACCACAGGTTGGGAAACCATATGAGCTTACCCCCCATAACAGTGACAAAGGACAGATGGCAAGTACTGTTGGTGATGCTAGGAAAGGAGGGCAGAATGGGGGGGGAAGGGTGGAAGGTGGTTACCCTTAATGCTAGGAGCCTTGGGAGGAAAACTGCAGAGTTACAGGTTCTCATGGCAGAGGGAGAGGTGGACATTGCAGTCATCACAGAAACATGGGCCACCCAATACAATGACTGGGACCTGTCTGTACCAGGGTACAGATTATTTCGTAGGGACAGGGTGATTGGGAAGGGGGGGTGGCACTATATGTGAAGGAAGGACTGAAGTGTGTAAGGGAGGAAGAGGAGGAGGGTAGTATGGAGTCACTTTGGATGCAAATCCAGGATTCCAAGAATAGGATTCTTAGAATAGGAGTGGTGTACAGGCCACCATCTCAGATGGAGGAGTTAGACAGGGAACTAGTGGGACAGATCAGGAGGACCTGTGAGAAGGGTAGTGTGGTGATTGTGGGGGACTTCAACATGCCAGGAATGGATTGGAGCACCCCAACAACCAGGAACAGAAGGGAGTAGGTACTGTGGATGCCTTCAGGACAGCTTCCTGCTGCAAATGGTCAGTGAACCAACCAGGTTAGGAAATACCCTTGACCTTGTGCTGACAAATGGGGACTTTGTGAGAGAACTTACAGTGGAGGAACCGCTGTCGGGAGTGACCACCGCTCAGTATGGCTCACACTGGATATGGGCAAAGGAAGGTGGAATCTGGCACAATAGTGCTTGGACTTCAGGAGGAGCCAACTTTTGAGACGATGGGGAAGCGGTAAAGGGTACCTGGCCCAGAATTCAATCTAGTATGGACACTAACGAGGTGGGAGCTCATAAAGCTGGGGATAGGGAGGCAACCAAAACCTGCTGCAAAGCCCAGAGCAAGAAGGCTAGGGCTAAGAAACTGATCTGGTTGAGCAAGGAGGTCATGGAAAAGGTAAGGAGGAAAAGAACTGCCTTTAGGAAGTACAAGAAAACAGGGAGGGGGAGGACAGGGAGGAGTACTTGACAGAATCGAAGGAGGTGACAAGGGCAGTAAGGGGAGCCAAAGCATCTACGGAACTCAGGCTGGCACAAGGCATTAAGAAGGGGGAGAAGGACTTTTTTAAGTACATCAGGGAGAAAAGGAGCTGTAAGGACCACATAGTAAGGATTAGGAAGGAGGGGGGTTGGGTGGAAGCAGGGTGCGATAAGGCAGAAGCACTAAATGAGTACTTCTGCTCAGTATTTACTAAAGAGAAGAGGGGGGTGACACCCAAGGTGGGAGAAATGGCAGAAGCAGGGGGGAAGTGGTGACAGATGGGGAAATCATGGAGAGCAGAGTTCGAGAGGGTTTGAAGGCACTGAGGGTGGACAAGGCACCAGGCCCAGATGGCATCCACCCCAGGGTACTGAAGGAGCTGGCAGAGGTCCTTGCAGGACCTTTGGCAGACCTATTTAATGCCTCACTACATTCGGGGTGTGTACCTCAGGACTGGAGGATGACTCATGTGGTGCCCCTCCACAAGAGTGGCCCCAAGGATGAACCAGGAAACTACAGACCATGAGCCTACATCCATTGTGGGTAAGCTAATGGAGACTATCCTGAAGGAGAGGCTGGTGGCCCTCCCTAGAGGCCAAAGGACTACAGGACAGCAGACAGCATGGCTTCATATGTGGCAGATCCTGCCAAACCAACCTGGTCGAGTTCTATGACTGGGTAACTAGGCAACTGGACAGGGGCCATGCAGTGATGTCCTGTATCTGGACTTCAGTAAGGCATTCGACCCAGTGCCACATGGAAGGCTGGGAAGGAAGTTAGTAGGCACAGGGGGGGTGCAAAGCTGGTGAGATGGGTAGGAAACTGGCTGCAGGGAAGGCAACAGAGGGTGGTGGTGGGTGGGGAGCTCTCACACCCAAGGGCAGTGATGAGCGGTGTTCCACAGGGCTCAGTGTTGGGACCAGTGTTGTTTGGGATATTCATTGCAGACATATCATGGGACATCAAGAGCAAGATCAGTCTGTTTGCTGATGATACCAAGGTAGGCGCGGTGGTGGATGACCTAGGGGGATGGCAGGGGTTGCAGGATGATCTGTCAAAGCTTGAAACCTGGTCAGACACCTGGCAACTGGGCTTTAATGCCAAAAAGTGCAAGGTGCTGCATTTTGGGATGAAGAACCCAAGGAGGAGTTACCCTCTAGGGGGAGTGCAGCTAGCCCAGACAGAGGAGGAGAAGGATCTGGGTGTGCTCATTACAGGGTCAATAAACAACTCGGCACAATGTAGGAAGGCAGCTGCAAAGGCCAACAAAATGCTGGGTTGTATTGCAAAGGGTATATCCTCGAGGAGGAGGAGGTGATTTTGCCACTGTATAGGTCATTAGTTAGACCACACCTGGAGTACCGTGCAGTACTGGCGTCATCTGAGAAGAGGACATTAAGTTACTGGAGGGTACCGGCGCGGCGACAAAGATGATCAAGGGGCTGGGGACTTATCATATGAGAGGAGGTTGAAGGAGTTGAACATGTACTCACTGGAGGAGAGGAGAGACAGGGTGACATGATTGAAACCTTTAAATACATTAATGAAATAAACAAGACCGGTACAGAGGGGCTGTTCAAAGTAAGGAAGGGGAGGGCCACCAGGGGCCATGATATGAGACTGGAGAGAGGAAGGTTCAGGAGGGAGATGAGGAGACACATTTTTACAGAGAGGGTGGTGGCTGGGTGGAATGCGTTACCTGCTGAATTGGTATGCAGTAGAATGGTGGACTGCTTCAAACAAGGATGGGACAGGACAAGGGGGAGGGTTAATGAAGGGAAGAGGTGGAAGGAGGGGCAGCTGCAGGGACCAAGGGTGCTAGCTGCACATTCGAACGAACGATAGACCTCTAGGCCTTTATCTGCTGGCAAATTTCATATGTTCGTATGCCACTGTTGTGTTCTGGGGTCCAGTGTCGGAATGCCTGTGTGTGCCCTGCCGATGAAGGCCCTCTGTGGCCTGTTACTGTGCTGCCATGGCTGTGTCTCAGGGTCTGTTCTCTGTGCCCGGCCCCCCCATTGCTGTGCTGCTCTGCTTCAGGGTTGCACTGGAGCATCTCTGTTTGCGCAATGGTGCAACTCTGCCATATTCAGCCGGGTTGTGCTGGTGCAGTTCGATCTGCACAACCTCTGAATATGGCTCCAGTTGCACCATAGCACATCGGCTTTGTGCTGTGACAGACTTTGGCGCATTTCTGAATATCTGGGCCAGTATGTAAGTGTTATTACATTTTTTCAGCTAAAGGCTGACAGTGCCACTTTAAGCCAGAGTATATTAAAAAAAAATTCGGAAAGCAGTACTTTATTAGTCTTTGAGGTTTGTTGAGATCGCTCTTCTCAGAACATGCAGTGTACCGTGTGAATCTGCTGATGTGTTATCAGGCCAATCTCATGGCCAAAACTCTTGTCATATTCAACACATTTATATGGTCTCTCTGGGGTGTTTCCAAATGTTCAGGGATTCCTAGTGCGATGATGAGAATGGTCCCCATTCTTAAGCGAAGACATATTCGAAAATCAGGAAATTGGTACAAATGATGTGGAACCTTTGTAAAGGAGTATTTAACTCAAAAGTATGTTATCCAATACCTTCAATAAATAAATAAACAGTTTTTGAAGTTTGCTGAGGGCACTCTTCTCAGCATGTGCAGTGTCCCCAGGATGGCTTTCTTTTGCATTTCATAAGGTGTCAGACATATTGGTAGCATATTTAGATGTGCCTGAAAGTTATTTTTGATTAGCCCCGTTGCACTGAGCACTATTGTAATGATTTTTGTGTCCTTATTTTGCATTAGCTTGGTTTCTGTTTGCATATCTAGGTATTTCTTGATTTTGTTGTCTCTCTGTGTGCAGGACACCGTAGTCACTAAGGGTAAATATTTTGATCAGCAATGTTACCTTTGTTCTTTTTTCTTCTATTACAATGTCTGTTTTTCTCATTTCCACTTTCTCAGCAGTTGGTATCGGGTGATCCCATTTGATCATTATTTCTTCATTCTCTGTGATTCTTTATGGTTCATGTTTCCAGTGTTTCTCTGGTACCTATTGTGACGCTTAGCCAGCTGGTTATGATTGTTCTATGATTTTGTAATATAAAAATGTAGTGCGTGATTTGTCTCCATAAGGCAGCTGTATCATGGGTCAGATTTTAGTGAGAATATAGGACATAGTAACCTGAAACCAGGAGGTAATTAAAAAGACTAGAGAACCTTAATTAAGGGTCTCCAGTTTATCTGAATTAATTGGAGCTGACCAGCTACCAGGATATAGGGCTCGTAAACTTTTATGATGTCTTAGAGGAAAAACATGTTCCCATCATGGTGCTAAAGTTATATAAAATCCTTTGAACCTGGGGAAAAGAGGATCTGTTCGAGATCAAAGAGGGGGATGTTAATTAAGGAGTCATACTGGGAAATTTTTATTTTATTTAGTTTTTGTTGACCGGGTAAGTGCACTAGACAAATTCTGCCTATTTTCAGGCACAAACTGGGGAGGGGGACACAGATGAATGCTTACTGACCTTGAACCAGATTAAGCTGTTGGTGGTATTTTTAGTGAATGAGGGAAATTTGACCAGGACACTGGTGAAATTCCCTTACTCTTTTCGATAAGTGCCATGGGATCTTTAACATCCACCTGAACTACCACCAATCCAGGCAGATGGGACCTTGGTTTAACATCTCATCTGAAAGATGGCACCTCAGAAGTGCAGCACCCCTCTCATGCTGTACTACAGTGTCAGCACTGGGATATTAACCCAAGTGCCAGATATGGGAACTGAACCCGCAGCCCTCTGATCTCCCGGCCTCAGAGGCGAGTGTGCTATCTACTGAGCCACTGACACTGACAATGAGTTTTTGCTGATGTCACCTTATTTAACATACCTCCTGATAGGACATTCTGTTTGTACATTTTTTGTATTGAACAAAGAGGAGCTAGGTGACATCACGGAATGGGTGTGTTGAGAGACAGTTTAAGCTATTCTGTGTCTGATCTTTAGACACATTTCTTTGTGGGCTCTTAGAAACAAGAACTAACTATAAGCACTATAAGAAGGTAATACATTAGATAGAAACGTCTAATTGTATTGTGGTAGGATTTCATGTTTGTATTTTAACCTTTTTTTTCAGTGATTGTATGCTTTGTGATAAATGGTTCTGTGTTTACATTTTACGTATTTTTATCCATTTTTAAGTAAATCTATATTTAAAAAGACTGCCTGGGTGTGTGTTCAAAGTTCTTTCTTTTGCATGTGATGTATGGAGGATTAAGACTGACAAAACTGTTCATAAGCTTAATGTTGTTCCCAAACTGGGAAAAAGTAAGAATATACCTAAGGTCTTTTATAGAGTTTTAAGGGTTCATTTTGGATACCTGGTTAGGTGCCCTTAAGTGAAAGATATCTGGCATCCCACAAAGAGCAGATTATCTGAGCCTGTACATTTGGGTACGCTAGTATAAGATTCCCAGTTTGAACCCCCCCCCAGAACTTGAGACCAAAGGTGATTCAGACCCACAAGCAGACAGGAGGGTTACCCTGTTTCTGTTACCTGTTCACAATACTGCGCTTGGAGGTTAGCACTGTGGGAGCAGAGGGCCTGACCTGCTGAGTGGGTTTGTGACAGATTGGTTGGCAGCGGTGCAGATACATTTGGTAACACAAGCTTTAAATTGTCCAGT
The DNA here is from genome assembly GCA_016271365.2 of Neoceratodus forsteri. Lineage (NCBI taxonomy): Eukaryota > Metazoa > Chordata > Ceratodontiformes > Ceratodontidae > Neoceratodus > Neoceratodus forsteri. The sequence goes on from CM028132.1 coordinate 143,537,229, forward strand.
GTCTCAGCTTGATACTGCACAGCTCACTTGCAAAATAAGGCAATGTTTTTTTTTTAAAAAAAAGGAAACAGAACTATATCATTTGGCTTACAATCCAGTTCCTACCTGTTTTATTTTTTTCTAAAGTGCAAGTTAGAGTAACCGTAGTTAGGGAAGAAGATGGCTTCCAACTACAGCGGGCACACTGTAGACTACTTGAGGCAGTTGTGCAAGGACAGAGGAGTCCTGTACAAGGTGAGAGCCACTAAGCAGAACCTCATGGATGCCCTGATGGCAGCAGATACCCAGAGCATTAAATCACAGACTGTGACTGTAAAAGACTGAACTTTGAGCATGGGAGGGCTAGCAGCCAATGCAGTGCCCAGATCCAGTGATGATGATAGCAGGGCCAGTGCCAGTGAAGGGCCACAGCAGCAGGGGAAGGTCACCAGCATTCTGGAGCCAGAAGCAAGCAGGCTGTAGATTGAGTTGCGCAGAATGGAGCTGGAGTTCCAGGAGAAGAGGGAGCGAGAACAGCGAGAGGCCGAATAAGAAAGGCGAGAGGCAGAGCGTGAACGGTGAGAGGCGGAATGTGAAGAGCGTGAGCGTCAGAGGCGACATGAACTGGAGAAGCTATGACACCAGCCACCCACACCAGAGCAGGTAAGTAGCTTGGGTTAAACTGGAACTACAGGACTGGGTTACACATTGAATTCCAAATTGATAGCTGAATTTAAAGGGGGGAGGATATATATGGCTTTTTAAATTCCTTTGAAAAGATTTGCATTCAGGCTAAAATTCCTAGAGGGTCCTGGAGCTTCCAGCTATCCCCGCTTCTTACCAGGAAAGCTCAGGATGCTTTGGGTCACATGAACAATGAGGACAGTAATGATTACAACAAACTTAAAGCTGCACTGTTAAAACAATTTGATTTAACTGCTGAAGCATACAGAGCTAAATTACGTAAGCTCAGAAAAGGCCCTGACATGAGCTATGAGAAGCTAGCCATGAAACAACGCTCATGCCTCCCTCGGACATTGGGATGTATAAACTTGGCATGCACTGGTTTTTGTGAACTAACTGGTAATCATGGAGTAGTTTTCCAGTTTTTATAGCTAGCTGGTTCAGCACTTCCTGTGGCCAGTCTATCACACCCAAACTATATGAGATCACAAGAAGGGTGAGTTAATTTATAGCTTGCATGTTGTTTAATGTTGTTAAAGCAGTTTTCATTATAAGCTTCAGCCTTCTGAAATATTTCTTGCTGATTGTTACTCTCATTTTCTCCTGCTGTACTGTTGCTCCTTCATCCATTCCCAGGTATTTGTACAGTCCCTCTTGCTCGAGTTCTTTTTTCACAACCCTCTGTCAAACTGTTGTATTCTTTATGAGTTAACTTTCCTGTTATAAATGTTTCTTTGGCATATTTGTCTAGGCCATAATGTCATCTGTATATCGTCAGAGAGCATCTTGACAGTTTATAGTTGTGCTTTCATGTTTTTGTCAGATTAACTATAAACCTTCAGTTCATTTACAAACAGGAGGTGAGATTTTAGCTGTTGATTGTTCTGGTTTCTGGAATTCAAGCTGTATCCACAGCACAGGTTACTGATTAGGCTACCTAATTGATTGAGGGAAAGGCAGAACAGAAGTCTGTAGCTATGAGCTTAAAAGGCTCCATATAGGAATGCTATAGTTTTCTATGATTATTTACCATACTGCTTAGCTGGTAGCAATGCAAATGTACAGTAGGAACAAGAGTTTTCTAGGACATTAAAAGATATCCTAGTAATTTGCAGGCTGTTATATACATGTAAAACATCATTTCTCATGTAGGTAGAAAACAATACAAGTCCTGTAAGTTACAGACTGGTTATATTTAACTATTTTTACCACATTCTGCCCTGTAGGACAATAGCAGCCTAATACTTTGTTATGCTGTAACTGGGGGGTGGGGTGGGGGCACTATGACCAGCACCAGAATATAAATGAATATAGGAAAGAAAAGCAAAAATAAAACTATTAGGAGGCTTTGTGACTGTGGGTGGCCATGTCACAGAAAGAAGAAAGAAAGAAGGGACAAAGCAGAACTGTTGCAAGAGACTTAAGAAGGCTGATATTTCTTAGCTTTTAATGTTCTTTTAACATACATTTTCTTTATTTGTTTATTTCTCTGGGATGTCCCTTGTTATACTGTACCTAAAAATGGCCTTGCAGTAGCAGTAGAGCTATCACTAACACCCCTTTTAGGGCTAGACTGGGCCTCACCCTGTCACAGTTATGTCTTTCAGTATACAGGCAGTCTGCCACGAGTACTTCACATTCAGCCAAAATATGTGCAATTGTTTTTAATTCAATATTACAGAACCTACACCAGTCTGTTTTTCCTGTTTTTATCACAAGATCATAGGATTTGCAATTCTAGTAGCATGAGCCATACTGACTTGATTTAACCTAAACATATCTCAACAATCCCTTACCGAGTAGGAATATATCCAATAATTTGTTTGAATTGTCCCATAGTTTGTCTATGCACAACCTCATTTGGTAGACAGTTCCATACAAAGACAACTCTCTAGTTCACCCATGCCACCAGAGAATCATGCTACATTCCAATGTCTTTCAGTATACAGGCCTTCTGTCAGGCCAGGACTTCACATCCAGTCACAAGATGTGCAACTGTTTTTAATTCTGCATTACAGAACCTACACCTGCCTGTTTTTCCTGCTTTTATTATGGATTTCATGAACCATCTTGTGCGTAATTCAGTATATTGGGCTGCCATTATCAGACCCTCATCTTGTGGCCTAAATTAACCTCTTTTCAAACACACCCGGGTCAGTTCTTAACCATCTTGTGGTTGTTCCAGCAGCTCCCTGTATTTTCTGCATATATTTTTGGGCTTTCCAGTTGTCCTTTCTTCTCTGCTCATCTTTGTACTTATATGCTTTTTTGGCTTGTTTGTAGTTTCTGTTGCTGGTTGCTTCTAAACTACCGGTGGCTTAAGATCCTTCTCTGTTACCCTCCTGATGGCCTTGCTAATTCAATGACCGCTCTCCAGAGTGAATTCGCTGATGATTTATCAGTGTGCCTTTCTGGCCAAAACACTTGTCACATTCATTACATTTATATGGTCTCTCTCCAGAGTGAATTCGCTTATGACTTATCAGGTTATTCTTCTGGCCAAAACTCTTGTCACATTCATTACATTTATATGGTCTCTCTCCAGAGTGAATTCGCTGATGAATTATCAGGTTATCCTTCTTGCCAAAACTCTTGTCACATTCATCACATTTATATGGTCTCTCTCCAGCATGAGTTCGCTGATGAATTATCAGGTTATCCTTCTTGCAAAAACTCTTGTCGCATTCATCACATATATATGGTCTCTCTCCAGAGTGAGTTCGCTGATGAATTTTCAGACTACTGTTCCAGCAAAAACTCTTGTCACATTCAGCACATTTAAATGGTCTCTCGCCAGAGTGGATTCGCTGATGTATTATCAGGCCACCCTTCTCACAAAAACTCTTGCTGCATTTGACACATTCATGTGGTCTCTCTCCAGAGTGAATTCGCTGATGATTTATCAGTGTACCCTTCTGGCCAAAACTCTTATCACATTCATCACATGTATATGGTCTCTTTCCAGAGTGAATTCGCTGATGAATTCCCAGGTTACTCTTGTATCTAAAACTTTTACCACATTCAACACATTTATATGGTCTCTCTCCAGAGTGAGTTTGCTGATGAATTTTCAGGTGACCTTTCCGACCAAAACTCTTGTCACATTCTGCACATTTATATGGTCTCTCCCCAGAATGAATTTGCTGATGTCTTATCAGGGCACTCTTCTCACAAAAACTCTTGCTGCATTCAGCACATTTATATGGTCTCTCTCCAGAGTGAATTCGCTGATGTTTTATCAGACCACCTTTCTCACAAAAACCCTTGTTGCATTCAACACATTTATATGGTCTTTCTCCAGAGTGAATTCGTTGATGTACTATCAGACTACTCTTCTGGCTGAAATTCTTGTCGCATTCAACACATTTATATGGTCTGTCTCCTGTGTGAATTCGCTGATGTCTTATGAAGATACTCTGTGCTGTAAAACTCTTGTCACATTGAGCACATTTATATGGTTTCTTGTGAATTTGGCCTACCATAGTTTTATTCTGTACAGTAAAACTCTTGTCAGTACATTTAACTGCATTTGGCTTGTTTAACCTCCTCTGATATTTTGTAAATTTCAGTTGCCCGTCTCCTTCATGAATCTGTTGTTGTACAGTGATAAGATGTAGGTCATGAAAACTCTTTCTGCACTGAGAATACTGATGTGATTTCTCTGTTGTGTGACTCAGCTGGCAATTGTCAAGTGATGACTGATGGCTCCAAGTTTCATTGCACTCAAACTTCCTGGTGACTAAAAATAGATATTTAATTAGAGTTTAAATTCAGTTAAAAGCTAGACAATCAAGGTTTTTGAGATCTAGAAATTGGTTTAACCAAAGGGTGGTGTTTGACTGGAACAGATTACTCACTGAGGAAGTGGCTAGTGGCATCACACAGTCCTTTAAAAAAAAGTCTGGATAAATTCTATAATAGTATTTAAATATATGGCGAGCAAATGGATGCAAGTCTTTAGGCTCCATAAATTCCTATGATTCCTATGAATTAGTATTTTCCTACAACAAGCAAACAAATGGGGTAGTTGTTTTTCCTTAATTTGTTTGATCGCTCCAGAAACTTTCCTGAGATTTAACCTCAGAAATGTTTTTTAAACATTCCACTTTTAAAATAATTTGGATTATTGATCATTTTCATAGAATGGGTCTGCACAATTTTGGATTCTCATTGGTCAAAACCTAGTCACAAGAGAGTATGTTAATAGGTAATACATTTTGGCAGGAGGGGTATGCTAACAAAAAACAGTAATGAAACAGGACAACAGATAATTAAGCAAATCACACAGAACCATATGGAAAATTTCCAGCAGTGAAAAAAATTCAAATTACATTGTCAAAATGCAGACAGTAACTACAGTCAGAGTAAGACCGAGTAAAATATTAATCGGCAGGTACCCACTCACTGCAGGCGGTCACAAAAATAAGACAGAACACAATACAACTGAAGCTACTCCCTCCCCGAGTAAAAACCAAAAATCACATTTTTGTAATACAGATAGTCACCAGAACTGGTCACAATACAATGCAAATGTAATGAACATATAATGGTTCAAAGCATTAGAATTCTCTGCCTATGTGCTTACTTTCCACTGTTGGCCATTACCTTCATTGCAAAATATAAAAATGCTGTTTTAAAGATAACTACAAGGGCTGTTGTAACTCGTGTCACCAGTCATCTTAAACAGCAGTTGACACCTTTTGGAAAACATTATATTTAGACATGATTTAGCTTGTATTTCACATATATTCTATAGATTTTCCTTTCCATTATTTCTTACCGGAAAGAATTTCACAAAATACTAGATCTTGTTCCTTTAGAGTTCATCGGCCTTAATTGTTTTTCCCCACTTGATGCCATAATCCTCTGATGTGACATTGCCTTCTGTTGCCACGGGAATAACTGTGATGTCCCAAGCACAACATTATGACATCAGGTTGGGAAAAAGCAATAGGAGCTGATGAACGCTCAAGAAACAACTATCCTGTTTTCATGCATAAGACCTCAGTGGTAAATAAAGAGGACAAGAAATACAGAGCTTATAAGAAATAGGAGTGCTCTGAGTTCTTTTCAAGGCATCAGTGGCTCTTTAAGTGTGTACTGTAGTTCAGATTTTGCCATTGCTTATATGTTTTGCTTTATAAATATTTGTATTTATTATGTCTATTTTAGGATGCATCAAGTTGTTTTGGATTTTTTTTATTTTTGTACTAAACATTATCAGGAAGCCACTGCAAGTTCAGTTGGTCTTGTTACATCTTTTCCTGTTCTAAATAAAAATCTTGAATCTTGAAAATGTATTCTTACTGGCTATGGTGACTATCAGCACTATAAAAGTATGATTCCCTAAAGAAAAAACAAAACAAAATCAGATGTGTATAATGCAAACAGTCACCAGAGCTAGTCACAACAGAATACAACAGCATTCTGCATCGTAGGGACTGCTCTCCTCCTCCTCTGGGGAGGGGAAGAGCAGCTGGAGAGGGATTGACCCCTGGCAGAGGCCAGAGGGAATACAGCTATTGGAGCCAAGTTGTCAGGAAGGCATGGAGGTTGCACGTCACTCATTACATCACTGCATGCCACACCTCCCCGAAAGCTCACTATTCACTAAAAATTGCTGCCAGCTCTGTTCTTGATGTCCCAATTCTCCAATTCTGTGCTGCCCTCTGTGATAATTAGCCAGTGACTGAGTGATGAGTTTTCATCAGTGCGGTCTGGTCCCACAGTCCCACCTAGGGGGGATAAGCCCAGGAGGCCCACCCAGTGGTGTTCCTGCTGGGATCCTTGACCAGTTGCCCTTATGAGCCATGCTGTCTGATGGTCCCACCTGAGGGGGTAAGCTTGGGTGGACTGCCACTCCATGTAAGTCCTGAGGGTGGGCGGAAGGTCAGGGGAGTCAGGGGCTGAACCTTTGGAGGGCTGGCACTGTGGCAAAAACATAATAAACAAAAAAAGAATACAACTGTATTCTGACTGGCTGGCTCTGGTGATTATTTGCATTATAACACTATAATTCTCCTCAGTGAAAAACAAAATCACACTTAAATGCAGACAGTTACCAAAGTCAGAGTAAAAACAAAATCTCATTTGTATTCTTTATTTATTTGAAATTACTCCAAGCAGGATAACTCCATGAGCTACATCATCTTGTTTTCATGGGGGTCCCTAGGGAGCATAGCAGTAGTCAGCAGGTTAACATAGTCCAGCAGGAATAGTTACATATAAGCTAAAGTATACACAGGGAAGTAAATGAGCTTTAAATGTAAGCCCATCCAAATGGTAATTAAAAGAAGCACAAAAAGTGGGTTCACTGTTTTTTTATACTACAGGTACAAGTCACTAAACTCAGACACTACAATACAAGTGCAAATATCACATCTAACTAATCAAGCATATAGCAATGCCAAACATGTTTGCTTGCATGATGTTATAAATTAGAACACCAGTATCTTTAGGCTATAAGCAGACCTTTCTTACCTCCAGCAGCCACCATCTTGTAGACTTTGAGTATCCCCAAGCTAAGTAGTATAGGTGCTTGTAGGGACAAAACCCTTGATAGAAAAATTATTTTATTTTATTATCAAGAATCGATTTGTAATTATTATTTTATGTGATGTTATATGGTGTTAATTATGTGAAATGTTTACTCTAATTTCTGGTTAAGATTACTGTGGATTAAATCTTAAAAACATTAAAATAGAGGAATGATGCCATTTAAAATGGAGACAGTTTCAGAGTTCAGAAAAAAAATGGTCAGGGACACTTTTAAAACTAAAAGCTTCCCTGAGACTGGCCTCTATGCTCTGTAACTAGCCAAGAGAAGCATCTCTGTGATCTTGACTTATTTATAGGCATGTTTTTCAATCCAAGCTAGAGTGGACATTTCAGAGATGGGTATCCATGGCTACAATCAGACAAAAAAACAATATCTGACACAGCCTGGGGTTGTCTTAGAAAATATAGTTTAAAATCTCTGTTGACTTTACACTAGACTAAGAAGTTTTATTCGTTTAAAGATGCAACATACTGCCACTATGAAAACTGGACAGCTACTAGACACTAGTATGATACAGTAACTAAGCTTACAAAGTTTCATAAGTGAAGGACAAAGGGTTCAGGAATTATGTTTAAAATTTATTTTAATATCATTTTCTTATTAAAACCTGAACAAATCAAGTATCTCATGATAGTTCACATGCTAAGCAGTCTGATAATAAGACTCTTAAATATATATTTTGTTGTAATAAAGAAAAAATCATCTAAAAGAATCTTTTGACAGTTTAAGATGTCCAGGTGGTGTGCCTCATATATTGATGTGCTTACTTTTTGGAAAAGGATATTTCTGTTCTGGCTACTGTATCTGCCTCGAGGTATTGAAGGTGTGCATAGAGGCTGAGACAGGTAGCTATGTGGGAATTGTAGTTCTGGTGCCTAACTAGAGAACTACAGCACTGTCAGGGACGCCACTTATAATGCTACGGATAACAATGTTTTACTAAGAGGGGCTGCCTGTTACTTAAGCAGGAACTCTGGATATTAGATTGTAACTGATTTTGAAAAAGAAAGCAGCTTTAGGGCAATAGTCTCTGATAGTGGGCAAGTGAGCAGGGTTTTATTTCTGGGTCATGGAATACAAGAGTGAGGGCAGGAACGAGCGCCGTGTGCTCGAATGTGCGGAGACACGCGCAGAAAAGCATGCGTGTTCGCGGGTGAACGGGGAAATGATAGTAGGAAATAAATTGGTAAATATCTGATTGTGGAAGAGGTGAGATAACACCTACATTTGTCTCTATTTCCTTGAAGCTAGTAGCAAGTGAGTAAACATGGCCGAATACGTATTAACAGTTAATGGCGACCTGGGAATTAAATGTCTCCTATGTGAGATGTATCAGTTTGTGGATGTAAATACAGATTATGCGGCATTTGAATGTGCCAAGTGTATTCAGAATAGGGATTTTCAAAGAAATATCAACAAACTAACGTCTAGATTGGAAAGCAGTCAGAATTAAATGATTGCGAAGTTGAGAGTTCCATCAAGTTTAAATAAGGGGAGAACTAGTGAGAAAGTCATAGAAGGAGAACAGTATGGGTCAAAATGAAAGAAACAGCAGGATATAGATATAGACAATGAAGGGGATGATAGTGACTGGTGTAAAATAACAGCAGTAAAAGGAAAAAAATGAGGAAGAACCCCTTTAAAGAGTATGTCTCCTAGACAAGGACACATTCAGTTAACAAATACATTTCATGCACTAACAGAACATACTGTTACTGAAGAAGATGTGAATAAAGCAGAGGAAACCATGAATACCTCCCCCCCCTCGAAGTGGAGGAAACCCTGCCCCCCCCAGAAGTAAGGAATAGCAATCGGCAGATAATAATAATAGGGGATTCAATCATTAAATACACTGACAGATATATTTGTGGACATGATAAAGAAAACACAATGATGAGCAGTTTTTCGGAGACGGGGTGCAAGATTTATGTAAAATGGTGGACAATATATTTAAAGAGGCAGGAGTGCGACCAATAGCTGTAGTGCATGCAGGAATAAATGATTTAAGCAGAAAACAACTACCAGAAATACAACAGGGGTTTATTGAATTGGGGAATAAGTTGAGAGAGAAAGATGGGGAAGTGATTTTTTTTCTGAGATACTCCCTGATCCTACAGCCTCAATGCATAAATGGAAAAAGGTAATATTAACAAATGCATGGCTTAAGAAGTGGACTCAAGAGAATGGTTACCACTTCCTGCAGCATTGGGATACTTTTGATGGCAAACATAATCTGTATAGTAGAGATGGTCTGCATTTGAACTTTTGGGGTATCAGGATATTGGGAAATAGAATTAAAGCTAAAATTCAGGAATAGTTAAACTAGAAAGGGGGGATGATGATGGGTGTTACAGATTGTCAAAATTTTGTTAAGAAAAGTAACAAGTCGAAGTATTTGTCAAAAAAGGATAAGGTAAAAGTGTTTTTTCTTAATGCTAGAAGTCTTAATAAGGACAAGATGGCAGATTTGGAAATTTTAAGGAGTAGGGGTCAGTATGACATAATGGGAGTGGTTGAGATATAGTGGAACAAGGACATTAGCTGGAATAAACAAATACAGGAATACCATTTGATAAATAAAGATAGGCTGGAGAGGAGGGGGGAGAGGCCATATATATAAAGGAAGATATTGAACATCATCAGATAGAGGGTGAAACTAACTATGGTAATATAGAAACTATAGAGTTAAGACATTATTGGAATATTGGGTAGGAAAAATTAAATTAATAACTTTCTATAGACCACTGGATACTGACAACACTGATACAGATACATTCATAAAATATATAGTGGATAAGGTACAAAGAGAGGATATTACAGCTATGGGGATCTAAATGTCCCAGAGATCAACTGGGAAGGTGAAAATGTCGATATTAGGGCAAGTAAAATATATAGTGAGTTAACAGCAGTAGGAGTAGAACAGTATGTCCACACAGCAACTAGAGGTAGTAGTAATATCTTGGATGTCATTTTAACAAATATAAGTGACAATATTAACACTATGGATATAACCCCCTCCCCCAGGATCAAGTGACCATGATATAATAACATTTCAATTGGATAGACAGAATAAGAGGAAATACAATTCACGTACTCTATAATAAGGCTAATTATATAGAAATTAAGAAAGAACTAAGGAGTATTGTTTGGGTAGATTTAACAAGATAATTATTAGTGGAGGAATCTTGGAATTTGTTCATACAAATAAATAATAATCTGGTGGAGAGATACGTTCCAACAGAAAAGATATATAATAATAGAGGGAAAAAAAAACATTTGGTTAAATAGGATTGTAGCTGGCCTGATTAAGGAAAAAAAGAAACAGTTTAAGAAAATGAAGAAGCAACAAACAAATGAGAATAGGGTGAAATATAGAAAAATTCTACGTCATTTAAAAAAATAAATTAGAAAAGTAACGATACAAGTAGAGCTTAAGCTAGCAAACTCTAAAGCCAATACCAAAGGTTTTTTTTGCCTATGTCAACAACAAAAGAAGTAATAATAGACAGGTAGGACCGATTAATATAGAAGGGGAACTTATATCAAAGCCTGAAGATATGGCTAGATAATTTAATAATTTCTTTTGTACTATGTTTAATGAAGATCAGTTAGGACAGGCTAAGGAGTTGCCACATATTGTAAATGACCTAGTTGGGCTAATTACTTCGGAAACTATTTTGATTAAAATAAACTTAAAGTGGACAAGTCAGCAGGGCATGATGGGCTACATCCAAGATTTGTATATGAGGTGGCAGAAGAAATTTCTCCAATAATAGCAGACATCGGAAGGAGGTCATTTTCTGATGGATATGTGCCAAGAGATTGGAGGGCAGCTATTGACTCTATAAGCATACTCAGAAGGTGGTGGTTGGAGGGTTAGCCTCATCTCCAATGTGCATTAATAGTGGGGTTCCCCAGGGGTCAGTGCTGGGGCCACTCCTGTTCAATGCCTATATCTCAGACATCAGGAGGGGGATCAGGAGTGAGACGAGTCTCTTTGCAGATGACTCAAAGCTGAGTGCAGTGGTAGATGGGGAGGAGGGGAGGGTGGCCTTGCAGGAGGACCTGGAGGCTCTGAAAAGGTGTTTGGAGAAATGGAAACTAAAATTCAATGTGGGTAAGTGCAAGATTCTGCACCTGGGAGTCATAAATCCAGGCCAGGGGTGTACCCTGGGAGGAGGCATGATTCAAGTCACAGAGGGTGAGAGGGACCTGGGGGTATTGGTAGATGTCAAAATAAACAACTTAGAGACCTGTAGGAGGACAGTGGCAAGGGCAAATGGGATGCTGTGATGCATCACCAGGGGGATTACCTCCAGAAAGGCAGAAGTGATCCTTCCACTGTACAACTGCTTGGTTAGGCCACACCTCAAGTACTGTGTACAGTTTTTGAGACCACATTTAAAGAGGGACATTACACTCCTAGAGAGGGTCCAAAGGAGGGCAACCAAAATGATCTGGGGCCTGGGGGAGAGGACCTATGAGGAGAATCTCAAGCAGCTTGACATGTACACCCTGGAGGAGAGGAGGGACAGGGGGACATGATAGAGGTCTTTAAGTACATGAAAGGGATCAATAAAGGAGGCCCAGTCAGGGTATTCCAAAGGAAGGAGGGTGGGGCAACAAGAGGTCATGGGTGTAAGCTGGAAGGGGACAGGCTCAGAGGGGAGAGGAGGAGATGTTATTTCACTGAAAGGGTGGTGGAGCCATGGAATGTACTACCCAGGGAGCTGGTAGAGGTGAAGACTGTGGATGGGTTTAAGAGGAGATGGGACAGGTACAGGGGGAGGGTAAATCTGACCAGGCCCAATACAGGTGGAACATCTGGGACTGGGGACAATATAACCCAAGGGGGAGTGGGGACACCAAAATCGACCCTCAGTGCGGGTGCTGAAAATTCGAGACTCAAGAGACTGTTAGGCCTATTCTGCTGGCATTTTAGTATATTAGTATTGTGATGCCTATTTTTAAAAAGGGATCAAGGATGGATGTGGCCAATTATAGACCGATTAGCCTGACGTTGGTGGAGGGGAAAATAATTGAAGGAATAATAGTGGATGAAATAAGTAATTATTTGGAACAAAACAAATTATATGATAAAAATGCAGCATGGATTTTTAAAGAATAGATCAAGGGGTACTAATTTAGTCACTTTTTACAATTATGTGGCAGAGAAATTGGATGATGGTAGGGCTATGGATGTGGCACTACTGGATTTCACCAGGGCATTTGATAGGGTTCCTCATGGAATACTGATAACTAAATTGGTGGAACTAGGTATTAATAGTAACATAGTGAGATGGATTATGAAATGGCTAACAGATTGAGAACCGGTGATAAGAGTGAATGGTTATCTGTCTGGTGAGTGGAGGGGTGATGAGTGGGGTGCCTCAGGGGTCTGTTCTGGGCCCCATATTGTTTGGTATCTTTACAAGGGATTTAAATAACAGTTGTTCCAACAAAATTAGAAAGTTTGCAGATGATGTTAAGATTGGAGGGGTAGTGGATACCTTCGAGGAGAGGCTTGTATTTGGTCAAGATTTATTAACCATCAGGGACTGGGCAATTAAGAATAGAATGATACTGAGTATGGAGAAATGTAGAATATTAAACATGGGAAGAAATAACATCCATCAAGATTATTATTTACAGGGAAGTAGAATGAGAGACTCAACTGGGGAAAGAGACTTAGGGGTTTATATTTCTAATAGCTTAAAGAGTGAGATGCATTGTGAGGTAATTACAAAGAGAGCAATGAACTTCGTGCATTGCATCCATAGAAGTTTCTTTTCTCATGACAGTAGAATATTATTACCACTGTATAAAACAAATACAAGGCCAATTGTGGACTACTGTTCCATAAGCTGGAGTCCATTTCAAAAGAAGCATAAGATTTTGGTGGAAAGGCCACAGTGGGCTCTTACTAAATTAATTCCAGAATTAAAAAAATATACCCTATGAGGAATGGTCAAGGAATCTCCAATTATAGCATACAGAACTGAGAAGAAGGAGAGGAGATTTGTTGCTACTTTATAAAATATTATAGAATGAAGAACTTAGGGAAGAGCTAAATTTGAAATATAGGTTGCAGAAATATAATCTTAGGGGACATGAGCTTCAATTGATTGAGGATAAGCATAGAACCGAACTAAGAAAGAATCATTTCAAGATCAGAACTATAACAGAATGGAATAAGTTGCCACAGGATGTAGTGGAGGCAGAAAGTTTCAGTATCTTTAAAGTAAAATTGGATAGACACTTTTTGGTTGGCATCCTGAATGCCTCCACTGTATAGTGGGAACAGCTTATAAGGGCCTGGGCCTTCTGCTGTTATAAAAATTCCTAGTATAATCAAAATCTGGTGATGACATCACCACAGCAATTTCATATTGGTGAATTTTTCTGGTCACACCTCAGTCTGAGCCAAACATCAGATGCAGAAGGACCTATGTTAGTCTAACTAAAAATTCTGATGGCTTTATAACAATAGCTATGCCAAGAAGCTTTGGACCATGCCTGTTTGGGGTACAGGGACCAGTCTGAGGAAACTTGAAAGCTTAAACAGTACTGCCATGAGGTCCCGGTGCAAGAACCAGATGCAAGGACATTCTCATTGTGTATGAAGCAAGATCTGTGTTTTATTTTTCTGAGCATTTTGGCTGAAGTAATGTTGCCTGCTGATGCCTAGACACAGACTTAACTTTAAAATTCACACAAGCTACTGTACAGCATTGTGAGTAAAAGAAAGTCTAGTGTCCTAAGGTTTTGGGAGCAGATGTACAACATGAAGAAGTCAAGTTCCATTTACTGAAACAACTTTGCTATCCACAAGAAAGTTATTTGAATCCAGTATTGCTAAGGACTGTGCAGATTGAAGCTGTGTTCTACAAATCTAAGAAGTGACTTTTGGTAAAGTGACTTTCAGCAAGTGAAATTTACCAATGTTTGTCCATGCAAAAAAGTTACAGGGTCAAGAAGATTAACTAAGATACTTTTTCATCAAGAGCTAGACTCAACCAAGAGTTCTAACTTGAGAGAAGAAGAACCACTTCGACAATCAGAAATTTAAGTATTATTTTGATTATTTTTAATAATTAATTTTTAATTAATAGTTAAGTAATTTAAATAAGCTAATCTGGGAAAGTAACAATGGCATTGGTTTTTAACTACAGAAGCTGGGTATCTAGTTTGAAAGCTTTAAAATGAGAAATGTTGCATGATTTGAAAAGTTAAAACCAAGTTTTGTAAAAGTATAATACAAAACACTAATGTAATGAGTTGTTCCAAGTTCTCTTGCATGAAGGTTATATTAAATACTAAGTATGCTAAAAGTCTAGTATAAGTATTACCATTTATTATGGCTTTATGTTTAGCTCTCTGATTTGATATGTGTCTTTTACTTTTACAAAGACCGCAATACTCAGATTGAAACTTAACAGGGTTGACCCCCGACCCATAGCAGACACATTTTCTTGAAGTCCTGAAAATTTGTATTTTTATTATTCACAAGTTAGTTCCACCTGCATAGCAGCTTATGTATTCTAAAATTAGCTGTTTAAATTTTACCTGATGCCTTTATGAATTATAACATTAAGGGCCAGATATTCAAAACTTTGCGCTGGGCAAAAATCATTTGCACAGGTTTAGCGCGGGATTAGCGCGGGTCTGCCATATTCAAAAGGCCAAATAACGCGGGCAAACTGCATTAGCGCCAGGCAAAAGTATAATGTACAGGGGCAAACTGACATGAATACAAGCGCAATCACGATATTCCAGTGGCTAACGTAAGTGGTTAAGCGACCTAGCGCGACAGTTAAGCGATGTAGATTACCGCCCAGAAAAAGCTGGTCTTAATCCTGGGCAATCAGCTTTCTTGCCAACATAAATAGCTGTCTTGGGATTTGCTGGGGTTCAGCAGCGGGTCTTCAAACCTAACTACATAAATATAACACATAGATAAAGCCAAACATAGTGGAAGCTTGCTTGCTAACCAAATGGCATCACAATGATGCCATCATCTGCCACCAGTCCCAGCCATGCCAGGCAGCAAGTGGTGACCCTGCCGCCAGTGGACAGCATGGCAGTGTAGCCATACAGCACACACCTGCTGACCACACATATCTGTGGACAAAACAGATGCCAGCACACACATGCAGCACTGTGGGCATGGAGGATGTTGAGGGAGTGTGTATGGGTGGCCAGGCTGTGCCTACAGACCAGGTGTGGCCACAAGGCTGGGACTCAGCATGCAGTGCACATGGGCCAGTATCAGGAATACCCCAACACTAGTGTGCCTTCGGATACTATATGCCCCCAGCCACATACCACACAGCTGTACAACTGCCACAACACACAAAGCCAGATATGTACATGTCACTGTGGGCATCACATGCCACAGGTACAGCATCTGTGGGTCACACAACAGTGTAACAGTAATATGAGCTGTCAGTAAACACCTGCAGGTTGGGCCTGTCACTGTGTACAGTGCAATCAGCATCACTTGCCCTACACACCATAGGCAGTGCTCGTCCCTCACACTACTGTCTCCCTTGCTACTGTAGTGTCTGCTGTGCACTGTAGCATGCCCCTACAGTGTGACAGTTGCATGCTGCACCACCACCTGTGCCTATGCTGTCCTGTCCCTGGGGTAGAATATGCTATGCTATGCTATGCTGTACTGTTTACCTGTAGCTGTAGCTATCATCGTGCACTGCCAGACTGACCTACAGATGGACTGCGGTTGGACCTTGTCTGCCCTGTACTTCCAGACTGACCTACAGGTGGCTCTATGGGACCCTGCATGCCGCTAGGCAAACTGTGTGCAAATCAGGGTATAATGAGATGCTAATCCGGTTGTTTGCCCAGAGACTACCTAAGTAGGCTCATTTGCATGGCACTTTTGAATATGGCACATTTTAGCTCCGGCAGCGTGTTTGCTCCAGGCTAACTCGCTTAGCTCCGCTAATGTGTTAGCGCAGCGAATGGTCGGGAATATTGTAAAGTTTTGATCACTGTTCTTTCTCATCTGCTGCTTCCTGCAACTGTACTGAGTCCATGCATTTGCTGGCACACACATTGGCCACGTAGTTCGCCTGTACCTGCCCTCACGCGGTTGTGTACTGTGTTGTTGTTGTGGGGTTGCACTTCCTGGTTGTTTTATTCAGTGCTGTCTTATTCCAGGGCAATGTTTGCCCTGCACTCCCAGCCCAGTTTGCATGGCCTCATTACCATGCTATATTCAGAAGCTGTTTGCCCTGGGCTATTCCATTTGAATATGGCTTGCTTTGTGCTCCGGGCTCAGTTTGCCCGCTGGGCAGTGCTAATTTTGCCCCTGGGCAAAGTTTTGAATATCTGGCCCTAAATATTTATATTTTCTCATTATAGAGTAAAGCTCCATTGTCTGATGAAGGAACCATTGTTCTAAAATGCCACATAAAGAAATGAAAGGAGCAAGAACTGAACTATTTGTTTTTGGAACATGTAGATTTTCAAGAATAAAAAGAATACCTTTTATTTTGGAAGCATGAACTTTATTATTGGTTGAGAGGGTGTTACTCTTGTGTGACTTTCTGAATTTTCATTTTTACACCTTCTCCCATATAATTCTTCTGGCACTGGGACAATTCTATTTAACTTCAAAAAGGAACCCTGGGAGACTACATTCTTGACACATATTCTGAGCCAGCCATATGCACTGTGGTGACAGGAGCACTATGTGGCAATTTACTGCACAGCCAGCTTGGGGGAATATTCAGACAATTACTACACTCCAATCAATCAAAGTCTTTATTTAACCAGCTGATCACTGTTAAACAAGCTCATTTTCGAGGTGGACCTGGGTTTGTCAACAAGGAACAAGGGACAATATACATGGGATGCAACACACTAGAAAATAATAATAAAAATAAAGTGAGATACAATAATATAGTATATCCAGAGTATCAGCAGGTAGCATTGACAGTAGTATATGTTTGGAACAGAAGATACAGCTAGTTTTGGGTAGGACACAATTTTTCATATAAGTAAAGAAATATACACATACTCCAACCAAAGCAAGCTGTTTGAATATGAGGCCATGTCAGCACAGAGCAAAATAACTATGCATTGTGCTGACACAACCCCAGACTGAATATTGCCCATAGGAGCCCGATGGGGATAGTACAAGTCAAACATGTTAACACCAGTGCTCTTGTGGGCCATATTCAGCCCTAATAAGCTAATGAGACCATTGGGCACGCAAGGCTCTATGAGCCATTTGCATGACCATCATTTTTATTCACTTATTAACATGCATGCACAGCCCCCATGAGCACCACTTCTGTGGTTGTCTTGAATATTGAGTATAGGACACCAGCAGGTGTCCATAGATTAGCTGCAGTCTGCAAGAGGCTCTGCTGGAGAGCTACAAGAACAGGTAGGATAAAACACAGTACATGTATCATATGGAGTAGGGTAAATAACTAAAGGTAGTGGGTTAACAACAAAGGGGCAAAACAGCAGGACTTAAGTAGAGGTAGCTACAGGCAGAGGGAGAGTAGGAGATACCCTATCTAGGGTGAGGTGACAAATCCATTTTAAGGAAGCAGGAAACACCCTATTGAGGGTAAGGTAATAAATACATTTTGGGTACTCCAAGGAAGTGGACATAGGTTAGTAAGCATAGCTAGAAGGCAGAAGGGGACAAGGTAGCTTCAATAGAAATAAAGGGTTAAGCAGGCAAAGACATGGGAATGGTGCAGTGCAACAGATGTGGAGCTACAGTCTTTTGTGACATCTTCTGGAGACTGAAGTGCTGCACCATTTGCACTCACCTCTCTGAGTTAAAAGCAGAGGTCGCTAGACTATGAGACAAGCTGGCAAAGATGCAGGAGACCCTTTGCCCCAACCACGGGCCCCAATGGATGCCGCCACTGCCTCAGAGGATAACTAAGCAGAGGCATAATGACTGGTTCATTGTGAGCCTGGGAGGGTGGGGTTGGCAGGTAGGGTACACACTCCTGATCCAGTGCCATTACAAAATTCCTTCACTATACTACTGGAATGGGGCAGCTGGGAGGGTGGGGTGGTGGGTAGGGTAAATACTCCTCAGCTTGTGCCACTACAAAATTCCTTCACTATATTGTCAGGATGGGACAGCTAGGAGGAGGCACCTAAGCTAGTGGCTAGGAAGGATGTGGAGGTCCTTAGAAGGGGAGGCCCTAAGGTGGGAGGAAGAGGCCCACAGCACAGGGAGGAAACAGCTGCAGGTGGGGGATTGCATTGTTAGGGAGACAGATTTAGGAGAGAGAGCTGGAGACTAGAGAGAGAGAGAGGTAAGATGCCCCCCTGGCTCTCCAGCTCAGCAGGATGGTGAGTGGATCCAGTGGCTTGCTTTGCTGGCAGGCCACAAGAGGGAGCTAGATGTCATTGTCCACTTGGAGACAGATGGCATGGGAAGGGAATGGATAGGAGTTATGCATGTTAATTTCAAGCAGCTGGGTAGGGGCCTTAAGCAGGTGGCATGAACACTGGCATTGGCCAAGGTGTTACCTGTGTTAGCCAGGCCAGTCACTTGGGACTCTCCTGCTCCCCACCTCCTGGATCCATCTGCTTGTCACTCCTCTGCACTGTGGGACAGCCACCTCCCCCCACCCAGGGGTGGTCCTACCTTTAAAGCCTGTTAGAACCAATCAGCCCAGTTTTGCACCCCCGTCCACGCAATCACTTAGTTTAGGCCGTATTCCCCCTTAGCAACAGTTAACTCCTTCCCCCCATTTCTAAACAAATTGTTTGCTGCCTGTTTCTTTCACTGCCCCACCCCCACACTTTCCTCTCCTTCCTCGCTCCTACATCTCTGTGAATAATCACACACTGAAGTCCCCCAAGATTCAAACCTCCACAAGTACTTGCTGTGTTGTTTCTGCTGCCTGGAGCCTTATTCACTTGGTCACAGCTGACTACTGACATCAAATGCACTTGTAGCTTCACTGCTTCTCTCACCATGCATTGGTCATCGCTCCCTCTACTGGCTGCTTCACTGCTATGCACCCTTCAGGTCGTTGATTCTTGTGCCTTGGTGTTAGCACGTGATCAAGAAACTATCCTACTTCCATGTTAATAGTCCTCCTTTCGACCCCTCTATGCTACGCAGTGGGTGAGAACAAACTCCTCTTGGCTCAGCTACCCTTATTTTACTCTCCAACCTTGAGCGCCAACAGTTAGGCAACTTTCTGTTCTCTCTCTCCCTATCATCTCCCTTCCTATCAGGCCCATATACTGTACTACTCTCCCTACTACTCCTGGCAGGGGACATAGAGAGCACTAAGACCTGAAGGGTGCATAGCAGTGAAGCAGCCAGTAGAGGGAGCAATGACTAATTCATGGTGAGAGAAGTAGTGAAGCTAAAAGTGCATTTGATGTCAGTAGATGGTCTTATCCAAGCAGGGACGTTGGCTGACTCGATTAGTGATCGCTCTCCCACCTTCATTGTATACTGCTGGGATGGGGCAGCTGGGTGTATAGCGCAGTGGTTTAAGACTCTGAGCTGCAAATCTGGTGACATCCAGCTGACCAGACCTGGGTTTGAATCACACAGCTTCCACTTGCATACTGTGTGACCCTGAGCAAGTCACTTAACTTCCCTGTGCTCCCAGGTTGCACCTGTAAAAAAGCTTTCAGCTTAGTGTGTCTCACCTAGTTAAATAACTAAACAAAAAAATTAAAAAATACCACCATCACCATGTCCAGTACCTTATGGACCAATCCCCCTGAATTAACTATTGCCCACATCAGTGTCTGCAGCCTTCCTTCTAAATTCCCTGACCTTAAAATGTGGGTATTTCTCCATAAGCCTCTTGCATTAGGCATCTCCGAAACCTGATTAAAACTGGACCTCCCTGATGGTATGTTTCAACTTGCTGGCTACTCTATGCTTCACCATGACAGGTCAGGCAAGAAAAAGGGTGGCAGTGTCGCCATATTCCTCAGGGAACCCCTCTCTGCAAACATTGCCCTCTGTTCTGATCCTACTTCTTCCCGTGAGTGGCTCATCTCTGAGTTGACACTGGGCTCTACTAAAAAACTCTTCCTTGGGTGTTGTTACAAGCCTCCTGCAGGAGGCTCCCATGGACTTCAAAGTTTTCTTTCAGATATTGGTACACTCTTCCCTTCTAGGGATTCTGTCCTCCTCAGTGACTACAGCCTCAACTGGCTAAGTGCACATTAACAGGACTATGCCAACCTCCTAAAACTGTATAGGAAATTGGGGAGGGGTCTCAAGCAAGTAGCTACTTCTGTCACTTTCTCAGAAGTACTTCCTCCGAGAGGCAAGGGAGAGCATAGGAGTGCATGCACCAGGAACTTTAACTCATGGTTGAAGAACTGGTGCTGTGAGGAAGAGTTTGGATTCATTGGTGACTGGGGACCCACCTGGAGGGATGGAGGTTTGTTCAAGCCTGACGGCCTGCATCCATCCTGGAGGGGAATCCAAGCACTCAATGATAAGTTTAAATGCTACATTGACAAGCATTTAAACTAGCAAAGGGGTGGCAGGCCAGCAAGGATGGTACCTACTTGCTCACCCCCCACAGCTAGCAGTGGAACCAGTGAACCAGAGGAGTGGCTATCTCTGCAAAGCAGTGTACAAAAGATGGAGATTAGTGCCCAAGAGGTGGATAGGCAGAAATGGGGCAAAATTCAGCAGAAGGGCAGACAGCAAGGAGAACCAGGGATAAAGGACAACCAAGGAAGAGGCTGGAGTAGAACAGCAAAACAGTCTAGGGAGGTAAAATCATGGAAAGCCATGTGTGAAAATGCCAGCAGCCTTAGCAACAAGATGGAAGATCTTGAAGCTGTCATGGTGCAGTCAGACCTGGACATTGTGACCATCACTGAAACCTGGTGTAATGATAACCACGACTGGGAGATGGCCTTACCTGGCTACAACATATTCAGAAGAGACAGAGCAGGCAGGAAAGGAGGAGGAGTGGCACTGTATGTGAAAAATGACATAAGGGCCACAGAGATCCAGGAGGAACAAAATGGGGGAGAGATACTGTGGGTTAAGCTGGAAAGGAAAATGGGGACAGCCATCCGCACAGGTGTGGTCCATAGACCACCAGCCCAGGAGGAAGAAACAGATAGGGAGCTGATGCTAGCCATCCAAAGGACGGCAGACAAGGGTGAGGTAGTACTGGTTGGAGACTTCAATATTCCAGATGTGGACTGGAGCATCCCAGCAGCAGCATCAACTAGGAACAGATTTATCCTGGACTACCTTCAGGGTGCCTTCCTCAAGCAACTGGTCATGGAACCAACTCAGCAGAAGGCAATACTGGACCTTGTGCTCACAAACAGGGACAGTGTGATGGGGTAACAGTGGGGAGCACCTGGGGAACAGTGACCACCAGTCATTGTGGTTTGAAATCACAGAAAGAGCAGAACCAAACCACACAAAAACACGTATCCTGGATTTTAGGGGGGCAGACTTTGGGAAAATGGGGAGATACTTGAAAGAGGCATTAAGGGAATGGGACAGGAATCAGGGTTGAGGAACAGTGGGCAGTATTTAAAATGGGGATTACAAGAACAACAGAATTATGCATTAAGGTTAGCAAGAGGAAAAGGAAGAGAGACCATTATGGTTTTCCAAAGAGGTAGCAAAGAAAGTGAAAGCCAAAAAGATTGCATTCAGGCAATACAAAAAGACACAGGCAGAAGGGGATAGGGAGAAGTACCAGAAGTAGCAAAGGGAGGCAGGGAGGTCAGTAAGGGAAGCCAAAGCTCAGACAGAAGAACACATTGCAAAATCAGTGGGTAGAGGGGACAAAACCTTTTACAGGTACATAAGTGAAAAAAGAAAGACAAAGGGAGGGATAGTGAGACTGAAGGGGAAGGATGGGGGCCGCGTGGAGGATGACAACAGTAAAGCTGATATATTGAACAGGTATTTCTGCTCAGTCTTTACTGAGGAAGAGGAGTAATGAGTCTGAAGGAGTACAAGGGTGAGAATGGTGCAGAAATGGACACAAGTCCCTTTACATGAGAAAGGGTCCTGAAGGAACTGGAAGTAATAAAGGTTGATAAAGCAATGGGGCCAGATGGTGTACCCCAGGGTCCTTAAAGAACTAAGAGAAGGTGGCTGAACCTCTGGCTATCCTGTTTAGCCGATCACTGGAAACAGGGAGGTACCCAAAGACTGGAGGACAGCAGATGTAGTCCCTTATACAAAAGTGGGAACAAAGAGGAAGTGGGGAACTACCGACCAGTCAGCCTCACCTCGGTAGTGGGGAAGATCATGGAAGCACTACTGAAGGAGAGATTGGTGGAACATCTGGTTGTCAATGGACTACAGGACCCAAGGCAGCATGGTTTCACCAGGGAGGTCATGTCAGACCAACCTCGTTTAATTTTTGACTGGGTGACTAGGCGGGTGGATCAGGGGAGGGCAGTGGACATGGCCTATCTGGACTTCAGCAAGGCCTTTGACACTGTGCCACATAGAAGAATATTACACTAACTGGGAATATGGGTGTGGGCAGGACAGTAGTGTGGTGGGTAGGTAACTGGCTGGGTGGCAGGACACAGAGGGTGGTGGTAAATGGCTGTCACTCCACAGAGGGAAGAGTGACGAGTGGGGTACCACAGGAATCAGTGCTGGGACCGGTCCTATTCAACATTTTCATCAGTGACATTGCGCAGGACCTAGAAGGCAGAATTTCACTGTTCGCTGATGACACAAAGCTCTGTAACACAGTAGACACACCAGAAGGTGTAGACAGAATGAGAAGAGACCTGCAGAAACTTGAAGAATGGTCAGGGGTTTGGCAGTTGAAATTCAATGCAAGGAAGTGCAAGATAATGCATATGGGGCACAAAAACCCTGGCACAATATATAAGTTGGGGGGAGAGGATATAGCATGCACCAAGCAGGAAAGGGATCTTGGGGTTACCATCTCTGATGACTTCAAGGTAGGGAAACAGTGTGACAAGGCAGCAGCTAAAGCAAATAGGATGCTGAGATGTATAGGCAGGGGCATCACCAGCAGGAAAAGGAAGGTCATAATTCCGCTATACAAGACACTAGTGAGGCCCCACCTGAAGTACAGTGTACAATTCTGGAGACCATACATACGTAAGGACATAGACAGGGTAGAGAAGGTTCAGAGGAGGGCAACAAAGATGGTGCATGGATTGCATAACAAGTCCTATGAAGACAGGTTGAAGGAACTGAACATGTACTCACTGGCGGGGAGGAGGGAGAGAGGGGATATGATGGAAACATACAAGTATCTTACCGGGAGGAACAGGGTGCAGGAATACACTATTTTTAAGCGAAAAAGATGTTCCAGGACTAGAGGGCATGGGATGAAGTTGAAGGGAGAATGATTTAGAGGAAACATGAGGAAGAATTTCTTCACAGAACGGGTGGTGGACAAGCGGAACACCCTGCCAGAGGAAGTGGTGGGGGCTGAAACAATCACGGGATTTAAGAATGCATGGGATAGACATAAAGGAATTCTGGAGGTCAGGGGTAAGGGGCAACAGACTTCTAGGAAAACATGAACTGAACTTACAAGCTCAAATGGGCAGACTGGGTGGGCCATAGGCCCTTATCTGCCGACACTGTCTCTGTATCTATGTATAACCTGGTGTAGACCATCACAGTCCCCACCAGACATAGCCCTCGTACTGCCATCCATACCCTGCTGGACTGGGCCATCACCAATAGGGAGGACAGTCTTATCTAAGCAGGGACATTGGCTGACTCTATTAGTGATCACTCTCCCACTTCATTGTATACTGCTGGGATGGGGCAGCTGGGAGGGTGGGGGTGGTGGCAAGGCGCCCTCCCCCCAAGCTCCTATCTTTTGGCAATTTCAACTGCCCAGACACTACTCAATTTCTGGAGGATGTAAAGTCAGTAAACTGGTTGGATCTCTATACCAGTCCAACATGACATTGGCAGTATCATTTTTTACACAGGTCCTTCTGTCACTGCAGGAGCACCACTTCTCACTCACAACCAGGAGGGTGCAAGATGGGTGTACCCGTTGGATTACAAAGGAACTCATTTCACTCATAAAAGCCAGTGACCATAAGTGGGCAGCCCACAAATTATCCCCATCCCCAGCTCTCTGGAATGACTACAGGCGCCTGAGAAACAAATGTAAGCACTTGGCCAAAACCCTAAAGCACAACTACTATCTTAACCTTCAGAGGGAAAGTTTTGGCAATCCCAAGAAATTCTGAGGAGCCATTGGCTCACTTCTCAATCTTCGCTCGGACAGCACTGGTGTGCAGCTGAATTTCCCTGCTGGTCCTTTGACTGACCCATTGGAAGTTGCCCAGGTTTTCAATGAGAAATTCACTGACCTCTCTGCCCTCCTAAGTAAGCTCTCAGGCAACCAGAGTCCCTGCCTTGGGTACCTACATCTACCCCCAGCCTGCTGCCTCCCCTCACTGCTCCTCCTGTTTCTCCTTCTGCTTCAAGGCCATCTTCATTAAGGGCTCCTTCAGACTTCTCAAGTGTTTCCCTAATCGGGGTCCCCCTGGTTCTGACAGTCTCTCCCTGGTCCTGCTCAGATTCATTTGCCCTGCAATTGCCAAACCCCTCACTTTCATTTTTAATCTTGCCCTATCTACCTTCTCCATGTCTGACCATTGGAAAACTGTGAAGGTGGTTCCTATTTTCAGGACTGGTGACCCGCATTCCTCTGACAACTATCGACCAATTTCTATTCTCCCCCACCTAAGTAAGCTCCTTGAAAAAAACTGTCCACTGCCAGCTATCAGAATACCTTAAGAAGCACAACCTGTTGTTCAGACAGCAACATGGCTTTCATAAAAACCATAGTACCACTTCTGCCCTCACCCTATTCGCTGACCATGTCCTCACCTACATGGACTGTGGTTGTGCCACTGGCACCATCTCCGTTGATCTGTCAAAAGCATTTGACAGGGTCATTCACCCTCTCCTCCTCCTCTCTAAACTTCACCTCCTTGGTTGCTTATCTGAGATCTCCACCTGGTTCAGTAGATACCCCTCAGGTCACTCCCAATATGTTTGTATTGGATCGGCCACCTCCCCCACCCTGCCTATATCTACCGTTATCCCCCAGGGCTTGATCCTGGGCCCCCTTCTCTTCTCTATATTTGTCAACTCCCTCCCCTCTGATAGCCTCTACTGCAAATCCCTCCTTTATGCTGATGATTTTGTCCTATTTCACAGTGACAAGTCACTCGCCTGTATTACTTCTGTCCTTACCCAGAACTATGGCTCAGTCCACAACTGGTTCACATCCCACTTTTTTCTGGTCAATAAAAAGAAACCAGGTTCATGCTGTTTGGGTCAAAGCCCTACCTACCCAAATCTTACAAAGCTGACTCCTCCCTCTTTATACATTCTCCGGGTGGCTTGGCCCTTGAGAATGAGGCCACTTTCAAATATCTGGGAGTTATGCTTGACCCCTCCCTCTCCTTCTCTGAGCAAATCAACCTTATAGTTTGTCAGGTACATCAAAAACTAGGGACTGCCTACCGCCTAAAGCATTGCCTCACCCCTGAAGCCCGCCTAGCTATTGTCCAAGGCAATTTGCTCTCCATCTTTGATTACTGTTCCCCTATCTATTTTAGGGTGTCCTCTGCCCTTCGAACCAGACATTCGTCTGCCTACAACAATGCCCATCACTTTGCTCTTCTTGCCCCTTTCTCAACCCATCACTGTGTTCTCCACCAAATGCTAGGGTGGCTTTCTCCTCAAGGGCGATTTGACTTTACCCTAGGTTGTATTGTGGACAATGCTATCTGCACTGGTGCTCTGTCCCCTTTCACATCCTTC
The DNA here is from genome assembly GCA_016271365.2 of Neoceratodus forsteri. Taxonomy (NCBI): domain Eukaryota; kingdom Metazoa; phylum Chordata; order Ceratodontiformes; family Ceratodontidae; genus Neoceratodus; species Neoceratodus forsteri. Next base: position 143,563,268 of record CM028132.1, read on the forward strand.
CTCAAAGCTAGGTCTATTCCTAGGTGTCTCTGCTCCTCCACTGTCCCTCAACTGGAGGGTCCCTGGGTCTCTACCAACCTGTATGCTGCTGCAACTTTGCTGTGGAATGGTATTCCTGCACCTATCCACTTGTTGGACACTTACCCTGTGTTTAAATCCCACATTAAAGCATAGCTTCTGGCTGGGTTGATCTGCCAGTGCTCACAGGGGTAGCCCCCCACCACTAGTGCTGTGAATAGCCCCCTGCATGTTCCTACCTCTTTGCTCTTATACCATAGTCCGTCTACCTGAGAACCTGCCTGTCTGTGTGTTTTAGGATCTGCTATTTAACAGGTGTTAGAACTGAGCACCTGTTGTACCACTGTGTGCTCACATTTCTCTATCCTGTGACTTGTAATTTTGCTTTAGTTGCATTTACCTCCATGTTTTCTCTGCTACACCATTCCACCTCAGGTGGATCTGTTTAAGTAACTGTTGTACACTGTTGTTCTACAAGCTGTACCATGTAATCTCACATACTGTGTCTGTTACTGTTTTTAGTATCTATAGGTGTCTTATGCATTGTTGCCTTCCTGTTTGCTTGCATCTTATTGTGTATTCTATGTTTTTGCTGTCATTTGTATATGGCCCAGGTTGTGCCTGAAAACAGTCCCTCAGATCAGTGCACTTACCTGATCATCAAAGTTATAAATAAATAGATGGCCAAAGGGAGAATAGGGCACTCTGCACTAGGACTTTCAACAACTGCTTGAAAAAATGGTGTAGGGAGTAATGTTTCAGCTACATTGGAGATTGTGGGTCAGCATGGGTGGATAGTGCATCTACAAGGGTGAAGGCTTGCATCATAGAAACATAGGCTTTATCAGCAGAAAAGGACACATGCCCCCTTTAGTAGGCCCACTTCTCTGCTTATCTTGACACCACTGACCCTGTGTGTGGTCACTGTTGTCCCCCCCTCCCCTGTTCCTTTACCTAATGTACTCCATGCCTATTTCACACATGCCTGAAGCTCCCCACAGTCTTTTCCCCCACAACTTCCTCTGGCAAGCTGTTCCAGTCATCTATCACCCCTTCCATGAAGAGATATTTCCTCACATACCTCATTAACTTCCCCCCTTCAGCATAGCTGCATACCCTTGTGTTCTAGTGTCTTTCTTTCTCTGACATAGACCACCCACAGGCACCTTGTTCACACCTGTGAGGTACTTGTAGGTTTTAATCATATCCCTTTTCACTCCCTTCTCCTCCAGGAAGTACTTGTCGAGTTCATGCATCCTTTCCTTGTATGGCTGCTCACGCAACCCTCACACCATTTTTATAGCCCTCCTCTGTACCACCACCACCCTGTCAATGTCCTCGCAGAGGTGTGGCCTCCAGAACTGGACACAGTACTCCATATGGGGCCTCACTAATGAGTGATACTATGGCAGCACCATCTCTCTCTCGCCTCCTGATAGAAATCCCCCTTCCAATGTTTTCCCAGATCCATTTGCAATCTCACCACCCCTTCATGAGTGTCAACACTGCTGCAGATTTTTGTATCATACACAGACACACCTTCCCCTTCAGCCTGTCCATAATGTCACTTATGAAAACATGGAAGAGGACCAGTTCCAGCACTTAGCCCTCTGGCACTCTGCTAGTAACTCTCCAGCCTCCTGAGTGTCCACCATTTACCACCACCCTCTGCCTCTAATCCTTCAATCAGTTTGTTACCCAGCTTGTCAGTTTCTCCCTCACCCCCAGGATGCTTAGTTTCTTAACTAGACTCTTGTGCAGCAGAGTTTTGAAAGTCTTACTGAAGTTTAAGTAGACAACATCCACTGCTTCACTTTATCAATCTCCCTAGTAATCCAGTCAGCGAAATCTATGAGAACAGTTTGACATGACCTCCTTCCTGTGAAACTGCTGCCAGTGGTCCTGCATCTGATCCCTGAGGAGAAGACCTCACTCCTTAGCTGGAATTTTAAATTTTATTTGGATGACCATTTAAACATAGAAACTGATGTCAGATAAGGATCATTAGGTCCATCCAGTCTGCCCATTTTCCCTACCTTCTGCAAACGCCGCAGACCCTACTTGATCTCCGGCTGTACCTTTTCGTTCCTATTGCTAGGGTTCCCCTATCCCTGTCCCATGCATTTTTGAATTCCCCCAGTGTGTTTGCCCCCACTACCTCCACTGGGAGTCCATGCATCCACCACCCTTTCCATGAAAAAACTAGCTGGAAGGGTGGTTGAATTAACAAAAGAGGCCAGAACTGCCTCTCTGCCATATGATGAAGAAACAGTGAGGAAAGGCCAGAGCAGAGGGATCTCCTCAAGGGCAGGTGTGCAAAAGGAAAAGGGCATAGACAAGGCAGACAGCAAGGAGGGTATAAATCAAAGATGCAAAAGAGAGAAGTGAATCAAGAAGCAAGAAAGATAACATGAGAAGAGAGGGGCCAGAAGGAGAGACAGGGGGCATCATAGGCAGTAGGGAAGACTGAAAGAGGGCTTTCAGGGAGACAGCAAAGTATCAAAAGCATGTGCAGGCAATGCAAGGAGTCGTGGAAATAAAATTCTGGACCTGGAGGTCAGCATGGTGGAGACCGGTATGGACATGGTGGACATAACTGATTCTTGGTGCACTGACAATCATGACTGAGACATGGTCATACCAGGCTACTGTCTGTTCAGGAGGGATAGAAAGGCGTTGTTGTATGTGTGAAGGAAGGAATCAAGGCTATAGAAATACAGGGGAACCAAGAGGAAAAGGAAGGTCTGGCGGCACTGGGGATCATCCTGGAGACAGGAGCTTGGGCTGCTATCCGTACAGTCATAGTATACTGACCTCCAACACAGGGAAAGGAGTTGGATAAGGCATTAGTGGAAGCCATCATCAGAATGTCAAATAAAGGAAAGATACTTCCAGTTCTGCCAGATGTGGATTGGAGCTTTCCAGCTGCTGTCTCAGCAAGAAGCTGGACCATACTTGACTCTGATCAAGGGAACATTTCTCAGGCAGCTAGTCAGTGGTTTCAGTAGGGAAAGAGCAGTGCTGGCTCTCATGCTTGCTAACCTGAACAGCTTTGCAGACAGCATAGTGGACAGCCACCTAGGAACCATGATCACTGTACAGTGTGGCTCAACATTAAGATTGGTACCGAGGAAACAAACACAATGAAGAGGTTCCCAGTCTTTAGGACAGATTTTAAAAGAAAGAAATGGAGGACTGCCTCAGAAGCTGCTTAGCAGAGAAGGAATGCGCAGGAGGGATAGAGCAGCAGTGGGAAATATTTAGGGTGGGTATAATCAAGACAAACAGCCTCCACATAAAGGAGGTGAACAAAATCAAAAAGAAGAAAAGACTGTCATGGTACACTAAAGAAGCGGTCATGGTGGTGAATGAAAAAGCGAGGTATTTAGGCGGTACAAAGAAATGAAGAGGGAGGAAGACAAAGAAGAGTATCAAGTGAAACAGAGGGACGCAGGTAAGGAAGTGAGGTGAGCGAAGGTGCAGACGGAAGAAAGGATACCCAAAGAGGTAGCTAAAGGGGGTAATTACATAAGCAAGAAGTGGGAAACAAAAAGAGGGGTAGTAAGAGTAAGGAGAATGTCAGAAGGAGATTGCACAGAAAGAATCATAAAAAAGCACACATCCGGAACAGGTACTTAAGCTCAGTCTTCATATTTTGGGGGAGGGGGGGGCAGACGAAAAGGGAGCAGCTGGAAAAATGGGGGAGGTGGACATGAGTCAATTTTCAGTGGAAAAAGTCCTGAAGAGGGTACTAAAGGAACTCAGGGAGGTGCTTGCTGCACCAATGACCTTACTCAAAAGTTCACTGGAAACAGGCTTGTTTCCAGAGACTGGAGGAGAGCAGATGTGATCCCACTACATACGAATAGCAGCAGGGAGGAGACAAACAACTATAGGCCGGTCAGTCTCACATCAGGTTGTGGGGAAACTAATAGAAATCCTGTTAAAGGAGAGGTTAGTATAGTATTTTGAATCTAATGGGCTACAAGACCAAAAGCAGTATTGAATTGTGGGGGTTGGGGAGGTCATCCCAGACAAATCTGATTAATTTACTTCACTAAGTGACCAGGGAAGTACATTGGGGAGCGCACCGGAGTGGACGCTGTCTATTTGAACTTCAACAAGGCTTTCACCACTGTCTCACACAGGAGACTGATAAAGAAATTAATCAGTCTAGGGGTGGGATCCAAGGGGGTAAATTGGATAAGCAACTGGTTAATGAATAGGTGACAGAGGTTGGTGGTTAATGGTATTCACTCTAAGGAGGGGGGGGGAGGAGGGAGAGAAAGAGAGCACCCAGGTTCCCCAGGGCACAGTGCTGGTCCAGTTCTCTTTAATGTCTTTACAAGTGACATTGCAGGACTAGAAGGAAATGTCTGCATTTCTGCAGATTACACCAACATCTGGATTAGGACAGATACTCAGTCAGGGGTGGAGAGAATTTATAGAAACCTTGAGGAACTTGAGGAGTAGTCAAGGGCACAGCAGGTGGATTAAATGCCAAGAACTGATCAGTCATGCACCCAGGTTATAGAAACCTAGGATCTGAGTATAGGAATGGGGGGTACTAACAATCATTAAACATGAAAGGGACTTTGGGGTAATCATATCTGATGACCTCAAAGTAACTGGGCAGACAAAGCAGTGGGTATGTCTGTTAGGATGCTGGGATGCATAGCGAGAGGCACCACCAGGAGGAGGAGGAGGAAGAAGGTGGTGCTACCACTGTATCAGTCACTGGTGAGATCCTATCTGGAGTACAGTGTCCAGTTCTAGAGGCTGCACCTCAGGACAGATATAGACAGGGGGAGGCAGTCTAGGAGGGCAACTAAAACAGTGCAGTGGTTGCATCAAAAGACCTACAAGGAGTGGCTGAGGGATCTCACCAGGGGCATTACCATGAGCATTATACCCTAAAAGAAAGGAGGTAATATGACAGGGACCTACAAGTACCACATGGGATGAACAAAGTAAGAAGGGGATTCTCTTTCACATGAGAAAGAGCATCAGAATCAGAGGGCATGTGATGAAGCTGGGGAGGGTGTTCAGAAGTGATGTGAGGAAGTACTTATTCACTAAAAGAATGGTATACACCTGGAGAAGACTGCCAGCAGAAGTTGTGGGGGTGAAAAAAGTGATGGGTTTCAAGCATGCATGGGACAGATATAGGTAAGCTTATTCACTAAAATAACATGATGGAGCGTGAATAGTACAGATTTTACCGCACATCCAGGGGCATGATGAGGCATGAGGCTGGCTGTGGGCCGGTACCTTTGGCCCCTGGAAGTGCAATAATATCTGTACCATACATACTCCAAAGTGTCTTATTGTGCTTATAAAATCATCCAATGCATACTTTTAAAGGAAAAACACACAAAACACTGTTGTAAATTGCATAAAACATTTTTTATTACATAAAATATTGTATGCTGGATAAAGTAGTTTCTTTTTATACTGGGGAGAAAAAAACTGAGTTTGTAAACAAAATGAATAAAAACACATTTAACCATGTGTGGCACTGTTTTGTGATGCTATGAACACAATACAATCACTTGCTAATGTTATAAAAGTTTACTTGATCATTGAATGTCATAGGTGCATTGAAAATAAATGGTCCTGAAAACACCCATATATGATTCAAATGTACATGTTTTTATAAACTTCAGGAATGTATTTGAGCAGTTTGGATTTGCCTCTGCCTATGCAACCATGTTTTCCCACTTTTTTTTTCTTTGTTTATGAAGTAATATTGCCTACTTATTCATCTTGTTTTTTTCCCCCCACTTTCAAGAGATGGAATGTTTATCATGGAGTATTTACCATGGAATACAGATGTAACCCCTAGGTGGTGCTATTTCTAGGGTTATCAGCCCTGCCCGTACTTCTGACTACAGGTTAAGGGGCCTGGATTCAATATTTTGGTGCCTCCACCCAGAGTAATACATGTGGGGGGTTATCTACCTAACCTGGTGTAGCCCTCTGGGAAGCTATAACCACCCACAAGCCCACCTAGTGATCACAAACCTTGTAAAGTGGAATAACCCTTTACAGCAATTGGCATACAGCTGGCATTAAACATTGAGAACATGCACACACCCCCTGCACTTACCAACAGGGCCTGGTCTTCTGACAAATGCCCCAGAACCCCCTGTAAAGACAGTGTTAACAAGGCAAGCAAGCATGCACTTTCAATACTGTAACAGGTGATTCTAAACCAATTAAATATTCTTAAACCCGAACAAATCAGTTTTATTAAGGAGATGTGAATAAGGGTGGGAGCGTGAATCTAGAAGAATGATTACTGATATGATTCAGGTTACTTTGCATACATGTACTTTAGTCCCACAGCAAAACAGTCTGACAACAACTAGGTACCCAGAATGTTAAGCTGGCTGGCCAGAATTGGTGCCTGGGGTTGGCTGGTGTTGCAGCTGTTGGTGGGGCCCTTGATGGAAAGAAAGGCAGTTAAACATGCATAAACAAGATCATAGATATTTATATCCTTGGCCATTTGGCCCAGTCCTTTTCAACCCTGTAACACACTAGAGCAATCAGATGGTACCACAAAATGATTTAAAGAAAAGTTGTAAGGAAGTACCATGAGTTTACCCACACCAGTTGGTAGGAATTTGCCTGGCGATATGAAAACCTGTTGCAGAGTACAGAAGAACATGGTGAAGCTAGGCCTGCACGACTCACCTCTGCTTCATGGCCTTTCCCTCCAGGTGGCCACAACCTGCTATTTCTTGCCATACAGGGGCTGGATCCCCAAGCTGGTCTGTCACCAAGAAAACAGTATCTGGTGCAAGGATAGTCAGCTTGGGTCAGGTTTAGCATAAGCCCAAGGCTAGATGAACACTTCTGGCAAAGTTCAGTTTGTTTGCTGGCGAAAACCTCCAGCTGGCAGACAGATTGGCCACTGGTAAAGATGAGCTCCTGTCTGGCAATCAGGAGTTCCTGGACAGAAGCCCTTGATCCACAATAAACTTTCAGCACATTTAAAGAAAACAGCATTCACTTCTCTACCTCTCAGATCGGTTTCAGGCTGGTTTGCAATTGCAGTCAATTCACTGAGCAAACCTCTCAATCAACAAAAAGGGCAGTCTCTGAATATAAATCTAGGGTCAAATGCTCCACAGAAGCTCCTCTCAGTCCAATAACTCAAACTGCACTCTTCAGAGTCTCAGAGCCAACTGCCACAGTAAGTTAGATTTTGGCAGTACATATGTACATAACTTCTGTATTAATTAAATAGTAATTGATCTCTATCCATGTGACATCTGAACTGTAATATATGTATATGTCTGTCTGCTGACCTGAAAAATACAGTTTAAAAAAACAAGTTAGATTTTGGATTAGCTAATTTTACTGCTAACAGGCAGTCCAGTGCTGGAAATAATAGCAGGGAAGCAAGTAAGACCTCTCCTTGCCAATTCTCCTCAGCTCCTTTCCTGGAGTTGCTTCTCAATGGCTCAAGCTGCTCACTCTCTCAACTCTAACAGCAACTGCCCCTGTTTTCGAACAGTCCTTCAACTAGTCTGGTGTTCTAGTAATCCAGTTGGCTAGGGGAGCTGTCAATCACAGTTTTGGTGCTCCCATTTGTCAGTTTAGGTGCCAATCTGTAAAAACTACAAGAACTACAGCTTTTCCCATGAGGCACCTGAACTAAGGACCCCTCGAGGTCCCTTGTGTCCCAATTGGTCCAAAGTCCTGGAAGTCCAGGACCAAACATTGTGGCTCCCCATTGAGGGATAAGCTACAAGAAGGCAGGTTAAAACAAACACGAATTTAAATATAACAAGAAGTTAGAAGTAAATATTTACAGCACTCGTAAGCGTGCCTGTGCTTTTAATAGACCGCAGAGTGGAGCAAATTAAAGTGGTGCCTGGCTGGTTGTGAGCTTTGAAGCACTCACACCCAGCCTAGATCACTGACTGTATATACACTGGCTATTGTCTTAAAGGAACAGGCGTGGAGGCAAATCATGACACTCTCACGCAAATTAATGGGATAATAACAACAAAGAACCATGGATTAACTATTTCTGCAGGATGTCTGCCTAGCAGTGGGCATTACTTGAGCCCTGGGAGACATTTAAGGTAAACCCCAAATTGGTGTTGGGGGGGCTACACAGGGATTCAAAATTCTGCTCAGTTTCACTGGCAGCATGTTCCTCTCCTAACATACTGTGCATATATACAAAGGTGTCTTCTAGAGCCAGAGACTGAATTATTTTACTGTCAGGGCAAGCAGAAGAGATTTCCCTGATGAGCAGGTAAAGATAAAAGGGGGATTTGTCATTGTCAGCAAGTAATGAAAACTATATACAGTACTTAATGTTTCTAATTTGTTTGTGTGTGTAAGGAGTGTGTGATGATCATGGAAACAACATTTAATTAATTTGTACTGTATGTTGAGCTCTTATTACCTTAAATCAAACAGTTTACAACTTTGTTATGGTATCATTGTGACATCAAGAGGTTGTTAACCCCTTTCAACTATGTCACATCGATACCACAACAACCTCTTCGTATTCACATGCCGTTCGTCTCGTACGTTTGTAAACCTCTGCATTCTGACAAATGGCTGCGGCGGGGGCGCTACACTGAAGGAGAGTGCCGCAAAATAAAAATACTGGCAAATAAGGATGCATTTTGCTTAACTGGCACCCATACACTATAAAAGCTAATGGATAGGCTGCAGTTAATAACCAAGCTGAATTCAATTCTCAAGGTTGCCATGGTAGCAGTAAACCTCTTGAGCTTCACTCTCGAGGTTTACATTGCTACCCTGGCTACCTCTCGAAGTGAATACAACCTGGTTTTTAACCAATGCCCATCCATTATCTTCTGTTTTTTATTTATTTATTTATTTTTAGGGCCTAGTTGAATGTTTGTACAGTGTAAAGGTAGCAGCCATGTTTGTGATGGAAGATCAGTTCTGTTTGTAGGGGGCCTGATGGAATTTAGTTCTGGTTGTAGGAGGACTGATTTGCTCAATCTATGATGCGGTTTAGGATCAGGATGACTGTACACGAGAAAGATTTGATGCATGGTCACATGATAGGTTTTGACCAATGAGACTACTTTATTTTGGATGCCCATTTTATAAGGGAATATTAGTAAACTGGCAAGAGGGAAGGAGGGTTGCTGTAAATCAGGTAGGGTCTGTGGAGACAGACTAGGCAGGGACCTTCTGGACAGAATGGGTGGGCCAAGCAATCCTTAGCTGGTGACAAATTCTATGTTTCTAGGTTGGCAGAAGGCACCAGGAGAAAGGACTGCTGTGTGACTGAACTTCCCTACTGGGACTAAAGTAGAAGAACTTTTGTATTTGGACCTTTAATTTAGGGTAAAAAAACTAACATACAAAACAAAAAAAAAAAGTGTGTGTTTGGGTTAACTGAACTGAATGGGTAACTGAAAAGTCATCTAGGTGTAAATCTCAGGTGACTGAAAGGACTTAACTGCTGTGAGGTTTAAATTACTTGTAGAAAGATCTGGTAAGTAAGGGGAGTGGCTTAGCTAGAAGGAAGCTACATTTAAAGACTGCCTTAGAAAGTTTCAGCTAATAGCTTGGCAGAAGGCACCAGGAGAAAGGACTGCTGTGTGACTGAACTCTCTACTGGGACTACATTGCCTCCTTCCTCCCTCCACCCCCCCACCCAAAGCTAGTTCTATGAGCTAGTTCTATTTTTATAGGCACAGGATTTGACTGACAACAGGAACTTCCTGTTTAGGGGCAGGAAGTGAGTGATCACAGAACCACCAAGGACCCACCATCCTAGAAGGGCAAGAGTAGCTCTCCGGCCCCCTCTAGCTGCTGGAGGTCTGCCTCTGAACAAGTAAGTGGTCTACTGAGAAATATAGGATATTCTTGTCTCAGAACAGGACAATCAGGAGCTTAAAGGGCACACAGGCAGAAAGTAAGGAGAGAGAGAGAGAGAGAGAGAAAAAAAACAGAGGAAAGAGTAAGGATTGCAAACAGTTAAGGGGCCAGAAATAAGACATGATTGGAGTGGTGCAGTGCAGTGGCTGTGGAGCAGCAGTCTTCCGGGAGATGTTCTGGAGGATGCAGTGTTGTCCCATCTGCAGGCACCTCTCTGGGCTGAGGAAGGAGGTTGCTCATCTCCAGGCTGAGTTGGCCAGGATTTGTGGGACCTCCTCTTCCATCCAGGGACCACCAGTGCCACTGCCGTTGCCTCAGAGGTTGCCAAGAAAGAGGAGTGGTTGGACCACAGTGGGCTCAGGGAGGGTGAGGGTGGTGGAACAGAGGCACATCCCTCCAGTTGTAGCTCTCCACAATTCCTATGCCATTCTGGCAAAGTGTGGTTCCTCTATGGAGGCACCTACAGTGGAGACCAAGGAGGATGCTGGGAACCTCCACAAAGGAGACCCACAGGAGGGTGGCAGGGGACCCTGCAGGGAAGAAACAACTCCTGGTGGGGGACTCCATTGTTAGGAAGGTAGAACTGGGCAAGGAAGGGGAGAGGGAGGTAAGGTGCCTGCCTGGCGCCATGGTTTGGAGGGACAGGGAGCGAATCCTCAGGATTGCCGGAGCAGCTGCACAGGGGAGGGAGCTGGATGTCATTGTCCACCTAGGGACAAATGACCTGGCTAAAGAAAGGGATTAGAGAAAGTGCAGGAAGAGTTTGTGGAATTGGGGAGGGGCCTTAGTCAAGTAGCACGCATGGTAACCTTCTCGGAGGTGCTACTCATCTATGGCATAGGAGAGGCTAGGGTGTTCTGTACTATGGGATTCTATCAGTGGTTGAAAAACTGGTGTGGAGCTCAGGGATTTGGCTTCATTGGGGACTGGGGGTCCACCTGGAGTGATGCAAGCCTATACTGGCATGATGGGCTGCATCCGTCCGGGAGGGGAACCAGGATCCTAGGTGATAGGTTTAAATGCTTCATTGGCAAGCTTTTAAACTAGCCAAGGGAGGCACTGGAGAGGGCAGGAAAATCCTAGCCCCAAACAAACGGTAGTAAGTGGCAAACACCAACATGGAGGTGTCGATAGGGAGAAGGGTAGAGGTAAATGGAGAAAGTGACAAAGGCAAGAAGGACAGGGATGGGGCAAAAGGGGGTAAGGGCCATCAGGAAATGGAGGGTAATGAGTACCAATGCCCATAGTCTGAGCAACAAGCTCCCTGAGCTGGTGGCCTTAATGGAAGAGGATGCCTGGATATCGTAGCAGTCACAGAAACATGGTACACAGAGAACCATGACTGGGATGTTAACATACCAGGGTACATAACTACAGGAGAGACATGCAGGGGAGAAGAGGGGGAGGAGTAGCTCTCTATGTAAAGGAAGGGATAAAATCAACTGAACAAAAGAGTAAACAGGGAGGAGAGGAGGCACTGTGGGTCACCTTGGAGACTGGAAAGGGCACCACAATCTGCACAGGGGTTTGTACAGACCCCCATGTCAGGGGGAAGGAATGGACAAGGATATGATGGAAGGCATTCTTAGAATGGCAGAGAAAGGGGAGATACTGTTGATGGGAGACCTGAATATGCCAGATGTCAACTGGAGCACATTGCTGCAGCCACATCCAAAAGCAGGGCCATTCTTGGCCCTAGGTGGCAGGCATTAGACAACTAGTTTCAGAACCCACTCGTGAGGAGCAATCTTAGACCTCTGGACTCTCAAATGGGGACAGTGAGAGGATCTCAGATCTAGAAGTGGGTTGCCATCTGGGGACAAGTGACCATCAAACAGTGTGGTTCACGTTAAACTCAGCTACTGAGTCAAGCCATACAAAAGTGAGGGTACTGGACTTTAGGAGGGCTGACTTTGGCAAGATGGGAGAGTGCCTCAGAAAAGCACTAACAAACAGGCTAGAAGGAGGTGTGGAGCAACAATGGGGAATTATCAAAACTGCCATCACAGAGGCAACAAGCCTTTGTGTGAAGCAAATAAACAAATCAAAACGAAAGAAAAAGCCACTATGGTCCTCAAGAGAGGTGGCTGTAAAAGTCAGGAAGAAAAAGATAGCATTCCGGAAGTATAAGGAAACACAGAAGGAGCAGGACAGAGAGCTGTACCAGTTAAGGCAGAAAGAAGCAGAGAGGGAAGTCAGAATAGCAAGGCCCAAACTGAGGAAAAGATAGCCAACTCAGTTAAGAAGAGGATAAAACCTTTGATAGGTACATCAGCGGCGTGAAAAGACAAAGGAGGGATAGTGAGGCTGAATAGAATGAGCGTGGGTGGGCAGAGGGACAGTGAAAAAGCAGGAATACTGAGCGAATATTTCTGCTCGGTATTCACAAAAGAGGAGGGAAGTGCCTAATCCAATTAACAGAAGCACTCTTGATAGGGGGTCGATCCCAGTCCTTTCACAGAAGAAAGGGTTCTGCAAGAACTCCTAAAACTGAAGGTGGACAAAGCAATGGGTTCTGATGTAATTCACCCCAGAATTCTAAAAGAATTAAGGAAGGAACTAGTGAAACCACTGGCTACTCTTTTTAATAAATCACGGGAGGATGGTGGTACCCGAGGACTGGAGGAAGGCGGATGTGATTCCCTTCACAAAAGTGGGACCAAGACACAGGCAGGAAACTACAGACCTGTCAGTCTGACTCTGTGGTAGGGAAAGTGATGGAGTCACTTCTGAAGGAAAGAATAGTTGAGTACCTAGAGGTCAGTGGAGCACAGGATCCAAGACAGCATGGGTTCACAGCGGGAAGGTCATGTCAGGCAGATCTAATAGATTTCTTTGACTGGGTGACCAAAATAGCAGACCAGGAAGGGCTGTGGACATGGCCTACCTAGACTTTAGCAAGGCATTTGACACAGTCCCACACAAAGATTATTAGTCAAATTAACTAGCCTGGGAGTGGGTCCCACGGTGGTAGCCTGGAGTAAAACAGCTGGACAACAGGACACAGAAGGTAATTGTAAATGGGTCCACTCTGAAGAAGAGGGCGGTTACCAGTGGGGTACACGGGAGGTTCAGTATTGGGTCCAGTCCTTTTAATGTCTTCATCAGTGACATTGCAGAGGGACTGGAAGGAAAGTATGCCTTTTGCAGATGACACAAAGATCTGCAACAGGGTTGATATACAAGGAGGCGTGGAAAGGATGAAAAGGGACTTGGCAAGGTTGGAGGAATGGTCAGGCGTATGGCAGCTAGGATTCAATGCAAAAGTGCAAAATAATGCACCTGGGAAACAAGAACCAGGGAAGAATACACAATGGGTGGGGAGGTAGTAACAACAAAACAGGAAAGGGACCTGGGGTAATCATATCAGATGACTTAAGGTTAGAAGCAATGGGAGAAGGCAGTAGGGAGGGCTGGGGTATACTGGGATGTATAGGAGAGGCATCAGCAGCAGAAAACAGGAAGTTGTTATCCTCTGTACAGACAGTTGGTGAGACCCCATCTGGAATACTGTGTCCAATTCTGGAGACCCCATCTCCGCAAGGACATAGACAGGATAGAGGCAGTCAGAGGAGGGCAACTGAAATGGTGCAGGGTCTGCAAGAGAAGCTGTATGAGGAGAGACTAAAGGAGCTTAATATGTATACCCTTGAGGAAAGAAGGGGAGGGGACATGATAGAAACTTTCAAGTACCTCAAGGGAATCAACAAAGTCCAAGAGGGTAGCATCTTTCAGAAAAAGAGACTTGCAAGAACAAGGGACACAATTTAAAGATAGAAGGAGGCGGTTCTAGGGGCAATGTGAGGAAATATTATTTCACAGAGAGGGTAGTGGATGCATGGAACAGCCTTCCTGAGAAGTTATGGGTCTAAAACTGTGGGAGAATTCAAGAATACATGGGACAGACATAAGGCAATTCTTGTTGGGGGCAGGAAGATATAGGCTGTTGGTTAACTAGGATCTGCGGTCTATCCTGTAGGTAGGGAAATGGGCAGACTAGATGGGCCTAGCGGTCCTTATCTGCTGTCAAAGTCTATGTTTCTATGTTTCTATTCCTAGTGGTCCCCCAACATCCTGATCGCCCATCTGTAGCTGTCTTGAATATTTCCAGTGATCTAATGAACCTCACCATAAGGACATCTGACCCACTGTTAAGGACCTTAGTCCCCATACCTCCTTTGCCCAAGTCACCTAAGCCAAAGTACAGCAATAGTGACGGTGACCAACATAGTCTTCCACTCACCATGTCAGCCATCCACCATCTGACTGGCAGTGAGTGATCATCAGTCCTGTAGAAAAACTGTCTGACTGATGGTGTATGATTGCGAGTAATGTAGAAACAGGTGTTTATACAGTACTCATGATTGGTCACTGCCAATCAGATAGCAGCTGGCTGAGGTAGTTATAAGACGGCTGTGCCAGCTGTCATCACCAGTGCCATAGTTCAGCTTAGTGACCGGGGTGAAGATGGTGCAAGGAGAAGAGTCCTGAGCAGGGCTGGGAGAGGGTCAGAGGCCCTTACAGGGTGCCCACATGATCACCCAGAATATTCCAGGTAGCTGCAGGATGAATGATTAGGGGTGGAGAACCACTAGACCACCAGGAATATTTAATGCAGCTACAGAACAGACATGCAGCAGGGGATAGAGGCACCACTAGACCACCAGAAATATTTAAGACAGCGACAGGACAGATGAGCAGAAGGGCAGAGGGACCGCTAGACCACAAAGAATATGCAAGACTGCTACAGGACCGGCAGTCATTGGGGTGACTGTTCATAGGGTAAGGGCAGGGTTTTAGCAGCATTAAACAGCACTGTGTCAGAGACTGTTTAGTGCTACCAAAACCGTTGTATATACAGTACTGCTGTGTCATATATGCAAGGGGGATCCCTTATTTGCATGGGTGCAATAATATATTCTGCGTGGTCATGCTGTTGGATCAACACAGCACACCAAGGGCCTTTGAATATGGCCCCAGCCCCATCATCTGGTGCTAATCATGGTTAGTGTCACACTGACTGTTTGAATATAGGGGCCCTAGAGCTGCTAAAATGGTGAACAGAATGAAAAAACAGCTTTCTAAGTTTGATGTTTGTTCATAACTTTATTGTTGTTTTACCCCAAGTTTTCAACACTGTCTGTTTATGGCCATGCCTGATGATTAAGACAGGTGAAAGGTGATTTCCCACAGTGATTGTGAAGTTTTAAAGGAAATTTGAAAAATGATACCGGTCATGTTCATCAGATGGGGTAACAAAAGAGCTCTGTTGAATATTTAGAAACATAGAAAGTGATGGCAGAAAGAAACCAAGAGTCCATCTAGTGTGCCCATGGATACCCAGGACCTAATGTCAATCTGGGGACCTATTCCTCCCAATATTTTTATTTTTCCCAGCTCCAGTACTGGCTTCTTTGAGCCCTTACTCTGTCCTACCTGCACCTGAATCCCACCATGATCCTTGCACCCACCACCTCAGCAGGCAGACTGTTCCATAGCTCAACCACTCTTTTGGCAAAATAGTGTTCCCTCAGCTCCCTCCTGAAGTCCCCCCCAACAGTTTCCACTCATACGCTCTCATCGTTGAGCTAGTGTTCCTACTGAATAGCTCTGTGTAGAGAACGTTATTAATGCCTTTCAGAAACTTAAATGTTTCGATCATAACCCACCCCGTCTCAAGTGAATACATGTTCAGTATTTTTAGATCCTCTTTATAGGAGAGGCCTTGGAGACCCTGAATAATTTTTGTTGCTCTTCTCTGAACAGTATCCAGTCTATCTCTGTCCTTTCTAAGATGAGGATTCCTGAGCTGGACACAGTCCTCCAGATGTGGCCTCCCCAGGGATCTATAAAGGGGGAGAATCACCTCTCTGCTTTTACTGTTGATTGCTCTCCCTATACACCCCAACATCCTACTTGCTTTGCTGTATGTTTTATTAAACTGATCTGACAGTTTTAGGATGTCGCAGATGATGACTCTAGGTCTCTCTCTTCTGAGGCGGCATTAAGTTATACCCCATTTAGCCAGTACTCTGTCATTGGGATAGCTTTGCCCAGGTGCATTACATTGCACTTCTTGGCATTGAACTTCAGCTGCCACACATTTGACCATCTTTCTAGTCTTAGGGGTTCCCACTAATATTCCATAACCCCTCTGCTCTGACCACCCTTCTGCAAAGCCTAGTGTCATCTGCAAAGAAGGCAAGCTTGCCCTGGATTCCTTTGCCAATGTCACTAATGAACATGTGGAAGAGGACCAGACAGAAGACCAATCCCCAAGGTACTCAGCTTGTGACTTCTCCTTTAGATCTCACCCCGTTGACAACAATTCTCTGCTGCCTGGCTCCAAGCCAATTTCTCATATACTCGATTGTGTCCTTTGCTGTACCAAGGTCTTTAAACTTCTTCAACACATGCTTATGTGGCACTGAGTCAAATGTCTTACTGAAACTGAGTAGAGGAGGTTCACTGGGTGGCCCCTCTCCAGTTCCTTAGTCAAACAATCAAAGAAGACAATAAGGTTTGTCTAATGTGACCTCCCTGTTACAAATCCATTCTGCCTATTGTCCTAAAGACCATTTTTTTCCTAGGTATTCCACAAGGCCCTGCTTGATTGGGGTCTCCATTAGTTTCCCACAACAGAACTAAAACTAACTGGTCTGCGGTTTCCCACCTCCTCCCTGTCCCCACCCTTGTGAAGTGGCATCATATCTGCCATTTTTCAGTCTCTCGGTACTGCTTCTGACTGCAAGGAGCTGTTGAACAAATGTGTCAGAGGGTCACCCAGTTCCTCTACCAATTCCCTCAGTACTCTTGGGTGCAGCCCATCAGGGCCCAGTGTTTTGTCCATCTTTTTTTTTTTTTTTTAAACTTTATGTTTATTCTTTTCAAACGAACATACAGTCACTATACTTTCTTTTAACATTACAGGTATTATCCAGCTGAGGGCGCCACTCCTCTTAATACACTCATTTAGATCATTAAAAGAAATAAGATACATCCTTGGAGGGTAAAGCCATATTATAAAGTATCCAAATTGTTTATAATCCTAATACTGTATAGAGTCCATGAGCTGCATGGCATCTTATACTTATAGTCCACCGTACTAAATGTCTGAATTTCTTCCCTTTAGGCAGGGATCAAAAACCATGCTTAACCATAATAAATTACACAAAAGTGTAACAACAAATATCGAACTATTGAGACTCTGTCCCCTAATACATTCCTATAATTAATCAACACTAATTATTTTGTTTACATTCTTAGAAATACTGTAACTACGCTTCTTAGACATGCTTTTATAAACCAACGAGGGCTAATAGTAAACTCATAGGTTCCTACTATGACCAATTTGACAGGTTTACTAGTCCAGGACATAGAAAGCAAAAGTAACAGTCCTCTATATTCCTCATGCCCATTTTTATTAGATAGCCCACTTAGGGAACTCATAAAAAATCATATAAAAAAACGGAGTTATACTGGCATTACTACCAGTTTTATACATTCCCCCATCGTAACCCTTTATCAGTCTCAATATGAAGCCAAGGCCTTTCAGGTAGCCTCCTCGTCCGAAGTCGAGTCATCTTCCACATTGTCAGTTCCTCGGGATGGCAGATTCCGTTGGGCCCATTTAAGAGCCTCCTCTGGGTCTGAGAAGAGGAAAACTTTATTCTGATGCACAATTCGGATGCGAGCTGGAAAAATCAATCCATGAGGGATCCCTGCTTCCCTCAAGAGCGCCTTCACTCCATCAAAGCGTTTTCTTTTCTGTCTCGTGGCGTAGGAAAGGTCAGGAAAAAACTTTATTTGCTGGCCATCATGCAGAAGAGTTTTCTTTCTTTGAATTAGGGCTAATAGGTAATCCCTCGATCCCACTCCGTCTAGCATCATCAGAACCATGCGTGGGGCCTCTGGGTTATCTTGACGGCCTCGAAAGGCAACTCGATATGCCTTCTGGATCTTTTGGACCACCTGGGTCGCTTCTTTGCCTAGCTGGCTCTCAATCCATTCCTGTAGGAACAGTACTAGATGATCCCCCTCAGATCCTTCAATTAGACCCAAAATCTGTACATTGTTAGCCCTTGTCTGATTCTCCAACGTTTCCAGCCGCGATCTTAAGTGTGTATTTTCTTTTATCAGGGATGTTACAGCTCCCATAGCTGAGTTAGCGGTTTTAATAGCTTCCGTCGACCCTGCAGTAACAGATTCCAAAGTGGACTCAACAGCAGTCACTCGTGAAGTGAGGGAGTCAAATTTTGTGGATAGGGTTGCCACTGAAAGGAGAAGTTGGTTCATCTTATTCCCCAGAGTTTGCAATGTTTCCTCTCCTGTACCCTCTTCAAACTCAGAGTCTCGGCCTGGTGTCACCCTCGTGGTGGAGGCTCCCGGTGCAGTCCTGGATCTAGATCCATCAGCTTGATGCTTATCTTTTCGAGGGTTCCCCATAATTTGTAGCGATATTTCAGCTTTAAAATCAGAATAGGTCAGTTGAGTTGTGCCGCGTTTTATGGTTTGAAAATGTTGATTTTTAATCTGTTATTTGCAGAGCCTTAGAGTTCAGCAGCCATATTGCTCGGGCTCCACAGCGCCCCTGTGTTTTGTCCATCTTGAGGGCCACCAGTCCTTTCTGACCTTATCTATGGTGAATATTGGTGACACCATTTGTTGGCTCACTCTAGCAGCCACGTTGATACCATTTTCAGGTAGTGGACCTGTGTTTTCCCTGGTAAATATGGAACAAAAGAAGTTGTTTAGGACAGTGGCCTTCTGTGCATCATCTTCTATTATCCTACCACCACCTACCAACATTATGATCCCTCCCCTCTTCTTTCTTTGATATAGTGGAAAAAGTGCTTTTCCCCAGATTTGATCCCCATAGAAATTCAAAGCGCAATGCCTACTTTTGTGTCCGTTACAGCTTTCTTGGCTTCCCTACTTTCTGTATGTATTCATCCCACTCCTCTTCCCCTGGTCCTTTTTGAACCTGTGGAATGCTTCCCTTTTGGCCCTGATCACTTCTTTGACATGGGCTGAGAACCAAATGGGTCTCTAGTGCTTATTCCTTTTTTATCACTGTTCTCACACAGAGGTGTTAGCTTCCAGGATGGATTCTTTCATAAGCCTCCAGATGTCTTCCACCCCATTTTATCTCTGACTTTGGTCAGTTTTTCTCCAGTCAGCCGTCTCATCCTATCAAAGTCTGCTCCCTTGAAGTTCAGGACCTCCATCCGAGATTGAGACTTTTCATCCACTAGGGATAACTCACACCAGACAGAGTTATGGTCACTGTTGGCTAGTGGCTTCCCTACCCTAAGTGCTCCAACTGCTGCTCAGTTAGTGAGAATTACATCCAAATGGATCCTTGCCTGGTTGGGCCCTTTTGGGATTTGGGGCCATAATATGCAAAATTCTCACAGTCATGAGTAAATGTTGAAAAGACCCCACATTTTCAATGTAGTCTTTTTATGACACTGCCAAATGATCAAAACAGGTGGAATGTTTGTAATCCCGATGAAAGGTGATTTCTTGGAGCGAATGTGAAAACATGTCTCAGAGGGGATTTCAAAAATGATACCCATCATTTTCATGTGGCCTCCCCTGTACTTGTGCCCTCACCCCTCGCACTCCCTGATATCCCCATACCACATCCCTTGTCAGCCTTCCCTAGCCTTTCCATGGCTCCCTGTATCATGCCACCACTCTCTACTTCCCTTAGTCCCTGTGATCCTCCTGCCACCAAAAAAATTCAATGCCGCCTACTAGTCCTTTCTCTCCTCTCTACCCCTCCTTCCATCCTTCCATCCTGCCACCTGCTCCCTGCCCTACATTACACCTAACCCCTTCCCACTCCATCACCTACCCCTCTCCATCCTCCCCTTTCCCTGAAATTTGCCCATCCCCTACTACTGAATCCTCACCCTAAGCTACCTCTGTTTCTTCTGTTCCTCTTTTGCACTTGCAGGAGCACTAATCCAATGTAACGTCTCCAAGCATATTGTGTACAATGACTGGTGTTGTGTTCAGTCACATCCATTACTTAATTCTCATCTGACTCTTGACAAAGCATTTGGCAGCTCATGTACTGATACCATTCTGTAATATTTACCTGCTATTTAATTTGCCTGTCTTGTCATATACTGTAATGTTTACCTGTTGTTAATTTGCCTGTCTTGTCATAACTTGTCCAGTGTCCATGATGTGGAACCTCTGTAAAAGAGCCCTGTTGGCTCAAAGGTGTAATCCGAAACAATAAATAAATAAAAATAAAATGTGGTCGAGTAACACAAGGGATACACTGAAAATTTGGGCCATGATCTGCAAAAATAACCAAATTATGAGTAAACTTTGTAATAATTCAAAGATTCCTCGTAACTTTGTTATTTTTTTTCAGATTCTGAACCCAAATTGTTAACATATTCTTCTTATGACACCAGTATAGGATCAAGACAAGTGGAAATGTTTAAACCCAGTCTGAAAGATGATTTCACAGAGCAACTGTGAAAACATATTTTAGAGGGGATTGGAAAAATGACACCTCCCATTTTCATGAGGCGGTCTAAAAAACATTATGCTGAAAATTTGGGTAAAAACCTTAAAAAATGAAAAAGATATGAGCAAAAGTTCAAATGCATTAAAAAGGCATTACCTGAATTTACCTCATTTTTAGTCAGTCTTTGGTCAGTGTTGGTAGCAACAAACTGTGCTGGTCATCAGAGGAATTCAGCAGTGGAAAGGATAAGTAAGGGGGTGTGGGGGATGTGGAGTGGTGGGTGCTGAAAGGGTGGTTGGGTGGGCAAGTCAGAGGGTTGTGGAGGAGCAGAACATATTGACTGAACAGTTTCTTTTGTTTCTGGTTAAAAACACAATGGGTGCTGAAAAGGTGGTTGGGTGGGGGAGTCAGAGGGTTGTGGGGGAGCAGAAGACATTGATGGACAGTTTCCTTTGTTTCCAGTGTCACTGTGTGGTTTGGCAGGTGTCACACATCGTTGGGGGGGGGTCGGAGGGTTGCAAGGCAACAGAACATACTGATGGACAGTTTCATTTGTTTCTGGTTAAAAAAAAACAACAAACAGGACAAAAAGGGATGGTTTTCTTTATTGCAGGAACTGACACTGGAGATTTGGCACCCCAGCGTGGGTGTGTGGTTTGGCAGATATTGCATGCTGTTGGGGGGGTGACCATTTTCAGGCAGTGTAGCTGGGCATCTGACAACTAGACATTTTGGGGGGGGGTCATTGTGGATACTGGCAGTGAAGTTGTGCATCTGACTTCCAGAATGACAAGTGGAGTTAGGCACCCGATTTATGAACTTTGGTAGGGGTGTTTTGTTGTTGTTCTCTCCGGCACAGGGGATGAGTACCCAATCACTGAACTTTGGCTTGAGTCAGAGTTCATTGTGGTTTCTGGTAGGAGACTTGGGCACCCAGTCACCAGACATTGGTGGAGAGTGTTGCTGTGCTTTTCAGGAATGGGGTCAGAGACCCAACTGCCATTTTTAAGGGGGTTGATCTGTTTTCTGGTGGCCATTTTGAGCACCTAACCACTAGATGTATTGAAAGGTTCTTAGGAGGGGAGGAGGATATTGGCAGTGGAACTGTGCATCTGCTGTTGGTTACAAAGCTGAGGTGGCAGGAGGGGGAGCACTGCTTCACTGCTTGATGGCAGTAATATGAAAGTATGCAGCGGGGTGGTGGAAGACGAGGTTTGCTGGCTAATGCACCTAGCTTCACCTGAGTGCTTTTCTTCTAGATTTGCTTGTAAGGACAGATAAAGGAACATTATCAGACCAATGAAAAATATTAAGGTTTCTATTGGCTCGGCAGATTTACTGTGTGTTACTATTTTCTTTTCTGTTCACAGGGTTTGTTGCTGTTTTTTGCTAACATGTTACTGCTTTATTGTTCTCTGATTCAAATTGCTGTTGCAGGGTATACTTTCTGCTGTATTATTACAGGGTGTGCCTACAGGTTAGTTACTGTTTTGTGCTTACAGATTACTATTGTCATCTTCTCTGATTCAAACTGTTTTTTACAAGGTATATCTTCTGTTACTGCTTTAAGTTTCTCTGTAGCAGTGTTTTTTACAGAGTATATCTTCAGTGAAATTATTACAGGTGGTGCTTTACAGGTTTTACAGTTTTATCTGCCATTAGGCTAAACTTTCAGGGTTACTGCATTTGTTGCTGGTTGATTGTTTCTGCTTTTACCTCCTTGTTTCTTTTGTCTGTGGTTCTTTTTCAGCAGGAGAAGGGCACAGCCACCCTTCCCCATCCACAAAAACCCCATGCTACACTCCCTTTATGAAGTAGCACAGTTGTGACATTTTCTGTAGCAAAGCAGGAAGGGGAGGATCAGAGTGACAAAGTGACCTCACTTACAGGGGCACGAGTGATTTAACTTATTATAACAAGTTATACAACAACAAACAAAACAAAAAAATCTAACTTTTGTTTTCATTTTCCTCCTTCTAATTACTCGGACTAGGTTATAACCTGGCAACTCAGCTGAAATGGATATTATTAACTGCAGGTACTGCAAGACACTGTTCAAAAAGGCAGTTATACAGGATTTAGGATGCTGTCCTATAAGTTGGACCATTGGAGATCTAAGGGTTCAGCTCCAGGCATCATGAGTATAGACTGCACACCTCAAATTGCATATTCAGGAGGAAATATATTATAAGAACCGCCTGCCATTTCCCCAACATCCAACTGAAGCACCTCAACTGTAGAGAGTAGTTGGTCTGGGAGGTTGGCAGGGGGTTAGGAGGGGCAAATTGGGTGCCTCATCACTCAATGCTCTCCAATGTTTCACCTCCACAAACCATATAAAAACTATAAATGAGTATCTGCCTCTATCTCCGAAATCAAACAAAAGGGTAGATGACACTGCAGAGCAGGACACTGCAGCACAAGAGCTAGTGCAACAAAACTCACCCTAAACAGGGACCAAACTAAAAAAGCAAAAAGGAAATCCAAAACACTTCTGATCATGGGAGACTCCATGATTTGGGGAGTTGATACCTACCTACCTCCAGCCGGCAGTAATGGTCAGATATCTCCCAGGTACATCAGCATGGAGAGACACTGACCACATTGCTAAAATCGTGCAGGAAGCAGGAGAAATCATCAACGTCCTGGTACACATAGGGACTAATGATCTCACCAGCTGGTTAGTTGTGGAGACCAAGGAACACCCGACCAGACTGGGAGACAAACTGTCATCCATTTCATCCGGCATCTCTTCTCTGAGATCCTGCTGGTCAGGGAGAGGGGGGACAGATAGACAGAAGGGGAGATAGGGGAGCTAAACATGTGGCTCAAGGGCTGGTGCTAGGAAAAAGGACACACATTTGTATGTAACTAGCAACAGTTTTGGGAGCAAAAGTTGTTTAAATTTGATGGACTGCATCTGACTAAGGAGGGAGTCAGTGCATTGGAGCAGAAGTTTGACGTCTTTGCAGAATATTTAAACTAGCAAATGGGAAGAAGGGTGCAGCACTCGAGACACTGAACGGGAAGAACACCCCTCCCCCCTCAACTAGTGATCAAGCAGGAGTTCAGCATGTTTGTAGTTCATTTGCAGCACCAGGTAAGGAAAAAGGTCTGTCTCCCCATATGACACGCAGGGGAAACACCAGACCTAACCCAACAACTAACACACCGAAATCTGACCAATGGAAAATCATGTACACAAATGTCCACAGTCTGGGGAAACAAGATCTCAGACCTGCAGCCAACAATGACAGAGGCTAAACTGGACTTAGTAGCCATTAGTGAGACATGGTTCACCAGTAACCACACTTGGGAGTCTTCCGTACCCGGCTATATACTGTTCAGAAGACACCGAGGTGCAAAAAGAGGGGGGGGAGTGACCCTTTATGTCAATGAAAATATCAAACCTACAAAATTCAGAATACATATAAGGAGCCAGAAGAACTGTGGGTCATCCTGGAAACAGGAAATGAAACAGCCATACGAACTGAGGTTGTCTACAGGCCTCCAGACTAGGGGGAGGACACAGACACATTACTGCTAGAAGATACACAAAACATGCCAGCTAAAGGGAAGGTTCTGATATTGGGAGACTTCAACTTGCCAGATACAGATTGGTCAATACCAGCAGGAACATCCACCAGAACTAGACACATGGTGGATTCCCTGCAGGAGGTAGGCCTCAAAGAACTGGTACAACAATCCACAAGAGACAGGGCTATCCTAGATCTAGTACTGACTAACGGGGAAAGGATCACAGATCTCCAGGTAGAAGGTCACCTGGAGGCCAGTGGCCATCACATGGCATGGTTCAATTTGGCCACTAGAACTAAATCATCCCATTCCAAGGCAAAAATACTGGACTTCAGAAGAGCTGATTTTGATAAGATGGCCAACAGAGTTAAGCTACCCCTGGCAAGAAGAAATACCGGTGAGGGGGTACAGGCAAAGTGGGCAAGCATTAAGGATTCAATACTTGAAGCAACATCCCATTGTGTTAGGGAGAAAAGTAAGAGCAAAAGAAGGAGGAAACCACTTTGGTTCTCAAAGACAATAGCAGAACATGTCACAGCCAAAAGGCTGGCCTTCAGGAAATATAAGGGAACGCAGCGGGACAAAGATAGGGAGGCATACCAAACTTCCCTAAGGGAAGTAGGGAAGGCAGTAAGGCAGGCAAAGGCCCAAACCAAGAAAACACTAGCACAAACAGTAAAAGAAGGGGACAAGACTTTATACAGATAAATTAGTGAAAGGAGAAAGTCCAGAGGGGGGATTGCTAAGATCAAAGGGGATAAGGGGGAGTGTGTGGAGGAGGAACAAGGAAAAGCATCTATCCTAAATAGATACTTCTGCTCAGTATTTACTGAGAAGAAGGTAGGGCAGGGCCCACAGCTCAGCACCATGGACACGGGGGGGGGGAGGTGTGCACAAGTCTCTTCACAAAAGAAAGAGTCCTACAAGAGCTTGCTAAGCTCAGGTTGGACAAGGCAAAAGGACCTGATGGCATACATCCCAGGGTACTAAAGAAGCTAAGGGTGGAACTAGCAGAGCCATTATCAGAACTGTTTAGTGAGTCTCTGAACACAGGAGAGGTCCCAGAAGACTGGAGAAGGGCCTATGTGATCCAGCTCCACAACAGTGGTAGCAGGAAGGAGGCAAGGAACTAGAGACCATTCAGTCTTACCTCAGTAGTGGGCAAGATTATGGAGGCATTCCTTAAGGAAAGGATAGTGCAACACCTGGAATCCATAGGAGCACAGGATCCAAAACAGCATGGGTTTACAACAGGAAGGTCCTGTCAAACTAATCTCATAGATTTTTTTGACTGGGTAACCAGAGTGGTGGACTAAGGGGGTGCAGTTGATGTCACCGACCTTGACTTCAGCAAAGCTTTCAAAACTGTTCCACATAGAAGATTGATTAATAAGCTGGGTAGGCTTGGGATGGGTCAGAAGCTGGCTAACTGGGTGGGAAACTGGTTGGCAGGCAGAAAACAGAAAGAAGTGGTGGTAAATGGTATACAATCAGAAGAGATGCAAGTCACAAGTGGGGTACATCAGGGATCAGTCCTGGGGCCAGTCCTCTTCAATATCTTCATCAATGACATTGCAGATGGACTGGAGGGTAAGGTTTGTCTGTTTGCAGATGACACCAAGATCTGCAACAGAGTAGATGATCCAGATGGGGTAGGCAGAATGAGAAGAGATCTGGATAAACTGTCAAAATGGTCGGAAGAGTGGCAACTGGGGTTTAACGCAAAAAAGTGCAAGATCATGCACATAGGGAAGAGAAACCCTGAAGCCACCTATAGGTTAGGAGGGGAGCTGCTGGCAATCACCAGGGAAGAAAGAGACTTGGGCATCATCATCATCACAGATGACCTTAAATCATCCAAGCAGACCACTAAAGCAGTAGGTAAGACTAGAGGGATGTTGGGGTATATTAGTAGGGGTATCACAAGTTGTAAGAGGGAGGTAATAATCCCTCTTTACAAGACACTGGTTAGGCCTCATCTGGAGTACTGCATGCAGTACTGGAGGCTGCATCTGCACGAGAACATTAACAGAATGGAGGCAGTCCAGAGAAGGGCAACCAAAATGGTGCAAGGATTGCATCAGAAAACATATGTGGACAGGTTAACGGAGCTCAATATGTATACCCGAGAGCAAAGGAGAGAGAGAGAGGTGATATGATTGAAACATTCAAACACTTTAAGGGCATTAACAAGGTGAAAGAGTCTAACATGTTTCAATATAAGAAAAATAGCAAGACAAGAGGACACAGCATGAGATTAGAGGGAGGCCGATTAAGGGGTAATGTGAGGAAGTTCTCTTTCACAGAAAGGGTGGTGGATGCATGGAACAGCCTACCTGAAGAAATGGCGGATATGAATACAGTTCAGGGTCTCAAACAGGCATGGGAAAGGAATAAGGGAGCAATGCAGATGAGTATGAATAGATAGGCCATTAACAGAGTACATGCCTATGGCACATTCATAAGGTAGAAAAAATGGGCAGACTGGATGGGCCTTGCAGTCCTTATCTACCGTCAACTTCTATGTTTCTATGTTTGTAAGTGTGGCTGCATCCTTTCATAGATGTGACAAGTTTGTATCCATCAGCCAGCAATGTAGTGTCAACAGCAGTACTATCAGGATTGGGTGTAGACTCACGCACCTCCTGCTGGCTCAGATGCATTGGTTGCTACAGCACACAACTCCCCAAACCTTATACCATCTAGTGACCCCAATATGTTCTGCTTGTGGATGGATGGATGCATGCAAGCAAACACAAAAAACAAATTCACATTTTCAACTGCAGGGTGTAGGCAGATAGATTAAAATAAAATTGCAGCACCCCCTCCTTTGAGTAGAAAACAATAACATACAACTGCAGCTATCTCCCCTAGTGTAAAACAAGTTTTCATTTTTAAATGCAGGCAGTATCTTGATAGTGAGTAAAATATAACTGCACCTTCCCCTCAAAAAGTAGAAAGCAAGTTTTATTTCTTTTTTAAATGCTGGCAGTATACTGAGGTTCATACTTAGATACGAACAGAAGCGGAGGGCAAATTCCCACACTGATCTCTTATATCGTACCCTGTAATAATGTACAGTGTCCCTTCCCAGAATCCAGTTGTCTAATTTGTTTTTAAAAATATCTTTTATTTTGCTGATCACTATTTCAACAGGAAGAGAATTATGTTGTTTTAATATATGGATTCCTCATTTAATATACACACAAAGCATATAAAAAAAATCAGGTAATACCCTCGCAGCTTCACTGGTAATATTACTGTCAATCAATGTTAATAGTACTGTCAATCAATGTTAATACTATCGTTCCACAGCTGAACAATAATATTATCACTAAACCTGTACAGCGCAATCGCAAGTCTGCCACTCGCCTTTCAAACTGTGCCTTCCACTGGCTGCTTTTTTCTTACTGGGAGGGCAAAACAACAGTTGAAACACGGCAGCCATCTTTCGCTTAGCGCAAGTAACTTGGGTGCTTAGCATTTCCCTGTTTTTTTTAAACTCTGCCCAAAAACACAGTTATCTTGCTGACCCTGTGTTCCCTGTTCCCCAAAACATTAAAATGTAGGACTGCCTAAAATTTTTTCTCTGTGTTGCGAGCAGGATGTACGGAGTGAGGGGATCTATAACAGACAGCGTGACACAGTGCAGAGCTCAGCCAGGACACAGACAGTCCTTTACCAGCTTGTAACAAAATAAAAAAAATTGCATCCATATATTAAGAAAAATAACGGGTCATCAGACATTACTGGGGACATACCATGTCGAGGTTCTGGGCACAGGAACCTCTCGATGGTATTATTCACTGGTAATGCCCGGTGACCTATTATTCTATTTTTACTACCCTTTGTGAAAAATATTTCCTTCTTGTGCTGTTAAATTTTTTTACAGCGCAGTTGGAATAGGTGACCTGTCCTCTTTGAATTCAAACCCCATTTCATTAAAAAGATAAGGGTGCATGATGATACCCACATAAACAGTAAATCACTCTTTAGCTGCTTTGTGTTGAGAGACTTGATATGAAGCATACCTAATGTGTCATGATAGTTTAACTCTGAGCCCCTGAATGTGTTTAGTCATTCTCCTCTGAACATTTTTAATATGATATCACTTTTTCTAAAAGGGGACCAAAACTGAGAGCAATAATCAAAATGCAGACATACATAAGCTCTACATAAGGGAGCTAGAACACTGAAATATGCGACTCTGTTTCTGCGTATTGTTCACGAAATTTTATTGGCCTTGCTTATAACTTCATTTATCTGTCTACTGTTATTTAAATCATTTGAAACAAGAATCCCTAAGTCTTTTTCCAATGCTGATTCAACCAGCTGCTGTCCACATAAAACATATGGATGCTTGGAGCTGTTGGTACCCAAGTGCATAACTTTGCACATTTCAAGGTTGAAATGCAAACAACAGCCCATAGTGTGATGTGATCAATGTGTGCTTGAATTCTGTTAATGTTCTGAACTAAAGCACAAGTGCCACCAATTTTAGTGTCATCAACATACTCTGTCACCCAGCTGTTCAGAGTGTTTGTGAGATCAGCTATACAGATGTGAAAAACAAGTGGGCTGAGCACAGACCCATGTGGCAATCCACAAGACACACCACTCTCCTCTGAGAAAATGACATTAACCATCACTTTCTGAATTCTGTCATATAGGCAATTGGATAGGCACCTAATTAGTGTCAAATCTATTTCCGCTAGTTTCAATTTCTCAATTAGGGCACAAGGTCAAAAGCCTTAATAAAGTTGAGGAAAAAAAAATGTTACATGGGATTTTGCCATCCAGTTGTGGCTGATTTTTTTCATAGAAACACAAGAGGTTAGTGGCCTCTAGTGAAACCATGTTGCTCAGAATCAATATTTCACAGAGAGAATTAAACCTTGTCTTTTGTGATACCTTCAGAAATTTTACAAACAATAGGTGTTGGGCTAATGGGGCTATAATTGCCAGCATGTGCCTATCCCATTTCTAAAATAAATTGGAATAACATTGGCTGTTCTCCACTCTCTTGGAACATCACCACTATTTATGCTGTTTTCAAAAAATAAGTTAAGGGATCTAACAGGTGGCTAGACATAATCTTGATCAGACTTACCATTTCATATCTGGACCTGGTGAGCAGTCAGATGTATTATTTTTTTTATATTTGTGAAGATTTCCTCCTCTAGGATAACTATTTGATTTCCAGAGTGGATATTAATTGGATCTGGTGGCTTATCTTTCTTTGCATAAACTCCATGAGGGAAAAATCCAGATAAAATATCAATCAAAAAAAATAATATTAAAAAGGTGAACCATTTTTTCAATCTTATTTATGGTAATAATTATTGTGAAGCAGCAGCATTACTTTATACCTGGGATTTTTAAGGGGGTCTATATAACTGAAAAGCACTTTATTATTTTGGCTAGATGCATTCTTTGCCAAATTGAGTTCCATACTGCTTTTTGTTTTATTTTAGTTTAGTTTTTATTACACATAAAACCCTTGAGGCAGAGCCTATTTTCAAGGCATTTAGAGTTGAGTACAGCAAGAAAACTACTATTACAGAGTCATTTACAGATGTACAATATAATACAGTAAGACCACTGTTGTACTTCATTGGATACTGATAAGACAATTGTGAAGATAACCATCTGCTTGCTATTATTTGTATTATATTTCTGATACAAATACATGTTTAGACCTTTGCTTAGAAACACAGGCAAAGCAGCAAAGCCACATGGTATTTTTGAACAGAGAGGAAAGAGAGGAGCTGCACTATCCCTGACCCAGTGGAAAATCTAATTAAGATCTTCCTTTAGACCCCAGGGTGTAACAGATTGTAAAACCTGCATTTACTTTGATTTTAGGAAACTGGCCATAACAGATTGCATTTTATGACCTATCAGGAGGAAAGCAACTTCTGACAGCTACCTCTGAAAATCTTCACACACACAGGAGAAATAACTTTGAGGATGTCCTTCTGAAGATCAAAGGGGTAATTGACCTGTCCTAAATTCTGCTCTGTCAGGCTCACTAATTAAAAAAGTATATATATTTTTTTAAGTGGGATGTTTAGCAAATGTGCAGATGCTGTGACTAATATAGTATACAGGAATGTGAGATACCTCACAGCCAGCATCACCACAGAGCTGTGACCTCCCAAGCTGGGTGGGACCCTTTTCCCCTCATAAGTGTCAAGCTGCAGAGGGAACAATATATACTTGTGTTTGGACTTTCAAGAGACACTTTTACTTCTGGACTCTTAAGAAGCACTCCTACCAAAGTTAGGTAATTTCAGCACCACTATTTACTAACTGAAACTGGGGTAGAATCAGTTACTCAGTAAAAAGGTGTTTGGTTTTTGCAATTTCCTTTACTTTTATGACTGTACTATTAATGTTATGTGTTCTGTGTTTAGTATATTATTTTACTATTTTTAATTCTAGTAAACTTGTTTTTCCTTGAAATCCTGCCTGAGCAATTTTCTCATTTAGAGTGTGAATGCTGGGACAGTGTTGATAATTCTGACAGGACTGTTAAACGCTTACAGTGTGTTACCATATGCATCAAAGTAAGAAAAATACCAAGGTCTCAGTTGAGTGAGAAGAGGGATTGTGAACCAGGTGGTGTGCCTGCTGGGTTAAATATTTCACTGCATTCCTGAAGATGGTGTGATATTTGGACCTATTACCTGGGTGTGCCAGTGAAAAAGGGTTCATATTTGACCCCAGGACTGGAGCCTGGTAGTGGCTCAGACCCAAAACAGACAAGAGAGTTACCCTGTTTGCCTCCTGTTCACATACTGCACTTCAAGGTTGGGCACTATGGGAGCAGAGGACCTGACCCCCGGAGTGCATTTGTAACAGATCTGGTTGGAGTGGTGTGATCTAAAAGATTTGGTTTGCAGTGCTGCATTCAAAAAGATCTGTTTGCATACTGTGAAATTATTTGGTGACACGAGCATTAACAGTCCAGTGTGTCAGGTTGATAAACTGTAGCAGTTTGCACACAAAACAAGGCAGTGATTGAAAAAAAAAAAAGAAATATATCATTGTGGTTACAGTCAAAGTTCCCTATCAGTTTTTTTTTTATTTTTTTTGGTGCAAGCTAGTGTAGCCATAGATTAGGGAAGAAGATGGCTTCCAACTACAGCAAATACAATATGGAATACCTGAGGCCGTTGTTGCAGGAGAGAGGAGTCTGTTATGAGGGGCAAAACAAACAGCACCTACTGGAGGCTCTTGTGGCAGCCCATACCCAAGATCTTGAGACACAGTGACTGGCAGAGACTAGACCTTGGGCATGGAGGAGCCATGGTCCATTGCAGTGTCCAGTCCCAGGAAAGAGGACAGCGGGACCAGTGTGAACCAACAGCCACAGCTACAGAGAAGGGATCAGGTTGCAGATGGAGTTGAGGAGAATGGAGCTGGAATTCGAGCAGAAAAAATTTGAAGCCCAACAGCAAAGGGAGCTTGAACAGAGGAAGCTGGAGATGAAGAGAGACAGAGAGAGAGAGGAAAAGTGAAAGCATCAAGAGACTGAGTGAGAGGAGAGAGAGAGAGAGAGTGCCAGTGGAAATTTGAACTCAAGAAGCTACAACTCCAAAGGTCAGCGCCAGAGCAGGTAAGTGGCATGGGCGAACCTGGGACTCTAGGATTAGCTTGCAAGTTAAATTCTAAATTGATAGCTGAATTTAAAGAGGGGGAAGCTATGGATGCATTTTTAAACTCATTTGAAAAGGTTTGCATTCAGGAAAAAATTCCCAGAGAGTCCAGCAGCTTCCAGCTATCCCTGCTGCTAACCGGTAAAGCTCATGACGCATTGGGTCAAATGGACAATCAGGACAGTAATGATTATGGAAAACTTAAAGCTGCATTGTTTAAAAAGTATGACTTGACAGCTGAAGCATACAGCGTTAAGTTCCGTAAGCTCAGGAGAAGCCCTGATATGAGCTACAAGGAGCTAGCCACAAAACAATGTCAGTTTTTAAAACATTGGTGGGAAGGGGTTAAAGCAGACTTTGTAGAGAAAATTGAGAATGTTGTACTTTTGGAGCAGTTCTTTTGGGCTTGTGCAGCAGAGCTGAAAACCTGGCTAGAGGGCCAAGATACAAAAACAGTGCAGGAGGCTGCTGAGCTCTCAGATCGCTATGCCAGGAGCAGACCTGCTCTGAGAGGGAGTGGAGTGGGCGTGGCAGTGCAGAAAGGGAAAAATGCACCTTCAGGGCAGCTAAAACCTTCCCTGCCTCCCCAGAAAGTGGGCAGCCCCAGGTTATCAAGAAAGGATTTGCCCAATAAAAGAAATGATTCATGGCTTTGCAAACAACCTGGGCATACTGCCAGACAGTGTCCTAAAAAGGCAGAGTGCGCAAAGTGGTGCTGGAAAAGAAGTGGGTTCTTTGTGCATCCCTGAAAGCATGCCAGGTGGAGCCTGAACAGCTTATACCCAATCAGTTTGTTACAGTATGGAGATTCACTGGGAAGAAGAAGAAAACTCTGCCACTTGTTCATTTTCTCCTGGACTGGGGCGAGGCAGGAGAAACTGTGCAAAAAGTTGCAGTGGCAGAAAATCTGACCTTGGATATGATTATAGGGAACAATCTCCAAAAGGGGATGGTGTGCAGTTAGCCACAGTCAAGCGGCAAAGGTGAATTGTAGTTCCCTGGACCCCATAGAAACCCCTGTGGAAAACACTGGGAGGCTGGTTCCCCAACCTGTATCTCCTGATATGGAGAACAGAGAAGGGGGTAGAAATTCCCCAGGTAGCAGTTAACAGAACAGCTACAGAATGTTTCTCTGAGAAGGGAGGGGTAGCCAATTGTCAGAGGGTTAGGGATGGCAGTGACCCTGAATGCCCTGATGCTAGAGCTAGGGAGCCTAGTTTAGAAACTGGAGGGACCTGTCCCATGCCTTAGGAATATGTAAAGATTTTGCAGCTGCTCAGATAAATTACCCTAGTATAGAGAGGCTGAGGGCTTGGGCAGAATCTGACAGAGCACAGGGAGGTGATGGGAGACTTAGAGTGTATCGGGACAATGGACTGCTGTATACTCAGGATGTAAGGGCCTGATGAAGTGTTTGCAGGAGAAGTGTGGGGTGGTGCAGAGATGCACTACGACACCACATCACCCGTAAGCCAATGGGCTTGAGGAAAGATTTAATGGTACCCTTAAATCGATGCTCCAAACATTTGCTGAACAGCATGGGAGGGACTAGGAGAAATACCTACCCCACCTGTTGTTCACAGAGAGGAAGGGCCCCAAGAGTTGACAGAGTTCTCCCTCTTCGAGCTCTTCTATGGATGCTGGGTGTGTGGGCCCCGAGACTTGATCTGGAAGGACTGGGAAGGCAAGTATGCCACCCGTGGAACTCCCATAGTGGATTATGTCCTTAAGTTTAGGGAAAAGCTGAAGGAGCTCATGGGAACAGCCCAGAGCAACCTGGTAGCTGTCCAGCAAAAGGTATGGTACGACCGCAGAGCCAGAGGTCACTCATACACTGTAGGTCAGGAGGTCATGGTCTTAATCCCAGTCTGGAAAGATAAACTGCAGGCCAAGTGGGCAGGACCATACAAAGTAGTCAGACAGGTGAATGATGTAAACTACATTATGGAACTGCCTGATAGGAGACATACCCAAAGAATATGCCATGTCAGCATAATGAAGCCATATGCAAATAGGGCTGACATAGTCTTTGCAGTGTGCAGTCCTGGGGAGGGGAAGGGATGGATAAGAAGATCCCTCTTCTCGACTTGCTGGAAGAAAGCAAATGGGAGTTCTCTGTGGAGGCAATCAAAATATTGTCCCAGTTGACCCCACACCAGATCCAGGAAGTAACAGAGGTTTTAGCCGACTTTTCCCCATTGTTTAATGCCAAGCCTGGACTAATCCACTTAGCAATGCAAGATGTAGAGATGAGGATGCAAGATCCCATAGGGCGGACAGCACATCAGGTGTCAGAGGCTGTCCAAGAGGACATTAGAAGGGAGGTGGAGGAAATGCTGGATTTAGAGGTAATCCAGAAATCTGACAGCCCCTGAGCCTCACCCATAGTCCTTGTTCCCAAGCCAGATGGCTCTACTCATTTTTGTGTGAACTATCGTGGACTCAACACAGTCACGAAGTCGGACACCCAACTAATGCCATGGACGGATGAACTACTGGACAAGTTGTAGTGGGGCGACATACCTTACCACTATTGACCTGAAAAAAGGGTATTGGCAGGTGGAGTTAACTGCCAGAGCTAAGGAGAGGTTGGCCTTCATCACTCCGATAGGGTTATTTGAGTTTAATGTAATGCCTTTTGGAATGAAGACCACCCCTGCCACCTTCCAAAGCTTGGTGAACCAGGTGTTAAATGATATTGAAGAGTATGCAATGGCGTACCTGGATGATACTGCCATCTTCCATGCCAGCTGGAAGGAACACCTGTCCAACCTTAAGGAAGTGTTGGGCAGGATACAGAGGGCCAGGCTCACTGTAAAAGCTGAAAAGTGCCAGGTGACCATGGCTGAGGTGGCATACCTAGGGTATGTAGTAGGGCAGGGACAGCTCCATCCTAATCAAGCAAAGACTGAGGCAATTGAGGCATGGCCCAGACAGGAAACTCAGAAGCAGGTTCAAAGTTTTCTAGGTACTGTAAGGTACCACAGAAAATTTGTTTCAAACTACAGTGGCCTTGGCAGCTCCCCTATCTGGCCTGCTAAAGAAAAGAATGCCTAAAAAGGTAAATGAGAACCAGCCTGTGAATGAGCCTTTACATGCTAAAGGGGGCACTGTGCAGTGCTAATGTATTAGTCAGTCCAAACTACAGTAAACCATTCGTAGTTCTGACAGATGCCTCAGATGTAGGTACTGGGGCAGTACTTAGCCAGACTTCTAACCAAGGGAAAGATCACCCAATAGTGTACCTCAGTAAAAAAAATACTTCCCAGGGAGCAGGCTTATTCTACAGTGAAGAAAGAATGCCTTGCAATGGGTGGGCACTAAAGAAATTAGAGCCATACCTTTATGGGCAGCACTTTGAGGTACAAACAGATAATAACCCCCTAGTTTGGCTGGCACAAATGGGTAAAACAAATGGTAGGCTTTTAAGACGGAGCCTTGCCTTGCAGGGTTACAACATGATTGTCACTCACAGGGCAGGTGCAGCAAATGCAGATGGGCTATCACATCAGTTACAGCAGTGAACTGAATTTGGGAAACTCATTCCATGCCTAGAATAGATTCCCCCAAATTCAGTCTAGGAGGGAGGACTGTGACGTTAGCCATCTGCTTGTTATTATTTGTATTATATTTTTGATAAATACATGTTTAGACTTCTATTTAGAAACACAGGCCAAGCAGCAAAGCCACATTGGATTTTTGAACAGAGAGTAAAGAGGGACTCTGCACAATCCCAGACCCAGTGAAAAATCTAATTAAGAGCTTCCTTTGGACACCAGAGTGTAACAGATTGTAAAGTCAGCATTTACTTTGAATTTTGGAAACCGGCCATAACAGACTGCACTTTATGACCTATCAGGAGGAAAGCAACTTCTGACAAATACCTGTGAAAATCGTCACACAGATAGGAGAAATAGCTTTCAGGATATCCTTCTGAAGATCAAAGGGGTAATTCTGACCTGTCCTACATCTGCTCTGTCAGGCTCACTAATTTAAAAAAAAAAACAGTATATATATTGTTTTTAAGTGAGATGTTTAGCAAATGTGCAGATGCCTGTGACAAAGCCCCTCGAATGGCTGCTCAAATCCTTTACCTCCTCTACTCTTGGTTCCTGATACTTCTCTGTTGACACTGCCAAAATGCACTGTATAGATATCCTATGTTTGCTTGATGTTCTACTTATTTTCCTGACCAATGTTAACTTCACCAATCCTGTATGTTGTAAATTGTTGCTCTCATATGTTCTCCTGTTTCCTCAAAAAACTGTACACTGTTTTCCTGTACCAATTTGTTATCACTGTTTTGTCCTCTCTGTGACGAGGTACCTTGGTAAACGAGCCTCTGGCTCAAAGGTTGTAAACTGATGCTTAATAAATAAAATAAATAAATAAATTAATTAATTAATTAGGTATACAGGAATGTGAGTGACCTCATAGCTGGCAATATAAAATGGGTAAAAGAAATCCTTCACCCCAGTTGGTCAAAAGGCGTGTCCTTACCTGTCAAAACACTGAAAGATGGCACTACTTTCCTAA
Organism: Neoceratodus forsteri; assembly: GCA_016271365.2. Lineage (NCBI taxonomy): Eukaryota > Metazoa > Chordata > Ceratodontiformes > Ceratodontidae > Neoceratodus > Neoceratodus forsteri. The sequence continues at coordinate 143,599,397 of CM028132.1, forward strand.
TACCTTAGCCTCCATAGGTGAAAGGGCAGCAATATGATTGAGCAACTGATATCTTCCATCAGTCCCTCTGCAACCAGAACTGATCTTCCATCACAAACATGACTGTTGCCTTTACATTGTAAAAACCTTCAACTGGGCCCTAAAAATACAACTACCTTAAATAAAAAATAAAACAAATTAAGTAGACGTTGTTTCCCTGATCATCACCTCTCCTTACAAACATAAACAAATTAGAAACATTAAGTATTGTTTATAGTTTTCATTACAACTGTTTCTTTCCTAACAGTGAAAAATCCCCCTTCTGTCTTTACCTGCTCATCAGGGAAATCTCTTCTGCTTGCCTTGACAGTGAGATAACTGAGACACTGGCTCTAAAACAGGCCTTTGTTGTCTCTGTGTACAGTAAGTTGGGAGAGTAACATTCTACCAGAGGAACTGAGCAGAATTTTGAATCCCTGTATTCCATGGTAAACATTCCATGATAAACATTCTGGGTAGGATATTCAGAAGGTGCACATAGGCGCAACACAATTGCACCATCGCAACCACTGATCGCTTCTTGACACGATATTCAAATAGAGATTGAGCCTGGCACAAATCCCGATGCGAAAGTGCATCAGTAATGTATGTGGCAGAGGCGGGGACTGTGTGAAAATGCGGTATGGGCTGCATGCCCATTGGCTCTTGCTGTGGACCAATGGACGTACAGCCCTACTGTATAGTGTCAATCGGTGGGTAGCCAGAACACAGCAAGCGGGTAGGGAGCTGCTGCCCGCCGCTGACTAGGGGGAGCGGGGCAGTGGGGCTCAGTGGGCAGGTGGGTACCGCTAGACCACCAGGGTTGGATTGGTGTGGCATTAATATTTTACTGACTGGACCACCAGGAATATAGGACATTTCTATTTCTCTATATATGCAAGCGATCAGGCTGCGAGTGGTCCACTGGACCACCAGGGATAGGGTTAACAGTTTACAATATACTTATGCCCACGATCGGGCTGTGAGCGGTCCACTGGACCACCAGGGATATTGGACTTGTTCTTCAAGTTACACATGCCGCGATCGGGCATTGGGGCACTTTGCCACGATGTGCAGGGGGCATCGATCTCCGACGGCTGCAGTTTGGCAGGGCGCCAGGCGCATGTCACCAGGGATCGGCGCACCTGCATGCAAATAGGGCCATAATGAGATGCAAATGGCCCCATTTGCACTTTGCATACATTATGGCCCCATTTGCATGTGCACTTTTTGAATATCGGGGTGGCTGCGCTTATCGCTACGGCACTTGCGCTTGTGCATCCCCCTGCTCCACTCTGGTCACTTGCACTGGCGCAGTGCCACTGTGCCATGCACACTGCAGGTGGCCAGGGAGCGATATTCAATGATGCTGTGCCATGGCGCAGCTCCGTTGAATATCACCCTGTCAACGCCCCACGCATCCAAGTTGCGCAGTTCCCAGGCTTGCGCCATAGCCTGGCACAGTCCGAATATCCTGCCCTCTGTGTCTTGAGTGAGGGAAAAAATAGAAAAAAAAACAGGATGAAGAAAGTAGGCAATACAGTAATACTTTATAAACAAAAAGAAAAGGTGGGAAAACAGTTACAGAGGCAGACCCAAACTGCTCTAATAATACATTGTTATCCCTCCAACTCACTGGTTTAGCATTTTTCAGTGAGTTGCTGTTCAATCAATTTTACCACTCCTCTGCCCAAGTCTGGGGACTATTTTTCACCATATTTAAATAAAATAACATAATATTATTAAATCTTTAATAATGCATCCAAAGCTTTGTTTAATTGTTATAGAAATAGTTGTTACCCATTTTATAAGAGCAATAAAATACTTCAGGGTGTGGGATGTTGATTGATAAGAGCACTACCCAACTGCTGTAGTCACTCGGCGCAAGTGCCTCATGCCTAACAACGCACCTGGAGGCGTGCTCTTATCAATCAACAACCCACACCCTATTGTGTCTTATTGCTTTCTTACCACAGAGCTCACAAGATGGGTGGAACCTTTTCCCCTCATGATTGTCAAGCTGCAGAGGGAACAATATATACAGTACTTCTGTTTGGACTTTCAAGAGACACTTTTACTTCTGGACTCTTAAGAGGCACCTCTACCAAAGTTAGATAATTTCAGTACTACTATTTATTAACTGAAACTGGGGTAAGATCAGTTACTCAGTTAAAAGGCATTTGTTTTTTGTAATTTCCATTACTATTATGACTGTACTATTAATGTTATATGTTCTGTGTTTTGTATTTTATTTACTATTTTTTAATTCTAGTAAACTTGTTTTTCCTTGAAATTCTGCCTGAGCCGTTTTCTCATTTTGAACATGAATGCCTGGACAGTGTTGATAATTCTGATAGAACTGCTAAGCGTTTACAGTGTGTTACCATATGCAGCAATGTAAGAAAAATACCAAGGTCTCAATTGAGTCAGAAGGAGAATTGTGAACCAGGTGGTGTGTCCCCTGGGTTAAGTATTGCACTGTATTCCTGAAGAGGCCACTTGTACCTGCAGCTGTTCCCCAAGTGGTACCAGGCCCCGTATCCTGGCATAGTACCTTTTCGTGCCCTCACCCTATCTCCAGTGCCCCTACTCTCTTGCGCTGTTCTGCTCCTCTGTTCAGTCTGGATATGACTACCTGTTTTATTCTAAACTGTTAGCAGGTTCTGCAACTTAATTTAAGTTGCATTTCTGCCCATGACTTGTGCCTGTACCACTCCTGGTGATAGATTGAACCTTTGTTTTAACTGTATTTATTTCCTTGACTCCCCGGAGACTATATGTACATTGCATGTAATACTTTACCATAATCCCCATGTTAAACTTTTATTTTGCATAGCCACTTAATGTATGTAACTACACCAGTATGTACTGATTTCCCTGAAAGATTTGTACTATGTAATGTAACCTCATACCAAGTGTTTTTGGCATTCCTGTTTTGTTCTAATTGTATTTCTGTATTGTACTGATCTATGTTGTGTTTGCCACCCTGGTGGCCCGGGTCTCAACTGAAAACGGTCCCCTGGGTCAGTTTTCTCACCCAGTTATCAAAGACATAAATAATTAAATAAATAAAAGGGTGTGATAATTGGACCTGTCATCTGGGTGTGCTAGCGAAGTGCCCATTTTCACAGGTGATAAGTAACAAACAAATAATACATATACAACATAAACTTGGATATACAATACAATAACACAGTAAAAACAACAAACATATGCATAACAACACTTCATATACTATAAACTAAGGGCCGAATATTCAAAAGGGTTGCGCCATGCGCAACAGGGTTGCGCATGCGCAAGTCCGAAATTGCGCCATTCTGCGATATTCAGCAGGAGGCAGTTGCGCCACTGAAAACAGGCTGAGCAACAGCCAATGCAAATGATGCATGCTCAACTGGAGGGAGGAACCATGCATAAACTGCACAGCCCGATATTCAGCGGGCTGTGTGAGAGTTGTGCAGGCACAACCCCAACCTGCGCCTGCACAACTTTGAGCCAAAAAAAGCCTAAGTCGAGGGCCACCCACAAGTGAGCTGCTGCATTGCAGGGTACAACACAGCAGCTGCCACCTGTGGCTGGCCCCCACCAGTCCCTGTGCCCCCGCGGCCCGATCGTGGGCAGCCGACTGTAAATCCCCACCACCCCAGTGGCCCGATCACGGGCATAGTGTACTCCTCCCCACCAGCGGATCGTGGGCAGCAATGTGGCCCCGGATGTATCCCTGGTGGTTCAGTGGACGAAATGCCCGATCGCGGCGGTAAGTGTAATAACCCCCTGAATATAGCCCTGGTGGTCAGTGGACCAAAATGCCCGATCGAGGCAGTAAGTGTAATAACCCCCGAACATAGCCCTGGTGGTCAGTGGACGAAATGCCCGATCGCGGCAGTAAGTTCAATAACCCCGAACATAGCCCTGGTGGCTAGTGTCCCCCCCCACCCACCCGAAGCCACCACCCGCTCCCCCGCGGCGGCGGGTGGCAGCATCCACCCGCCTGCCGCCCGCCGCCCGACTGCCGGTAGGGCTCCGCCCGATGGTGCACAGCAGAGCCAATGGGCGTGCACCTACCGTACATGACAGTCCAGATTTGTGAGATCATTCACAAATCTGGACTGTCATGTATAGGAGCTACGCCCATTGGCTCTTGCCTGCACCACGCTGCGGCAGGCCCACCGGGCAGCAGTCGGGCGGGCGGCGGGCGGCAGGCGGGTGGATGCTGCCACCCGCCGCCGCGGGGAGCGGGTGGTGGGGCCTCGTGGGTGGGTGGGTGGGGGACACTAGCCACCAGGGCTATGTTCGGGGTGGGTTTATTGAACTTACTGCCCGTGATCTGGCATTTGGTCCACTGGACCACCAGGGCTATGTTCGGGGGTTTATTACACTTACTGCCGCGATCGGGCATTTTGGTTCACTGGACCACCAGGGATAGGTTCCGGGGTTTATTACACTTACTGCGCTGATCGGCATTTCGTCCACTGGACCACCAGGCATCGTCTGGGGGTTTAGACACTTACTGCGCGATCAGGCATTTCGGTCCACTGGACCACCAGGGATATGTTCGGGGTTTATTACACTTACTGCCACGATCAGGCATTTCGGTCCACTGGACCACCAGGGATACGTTGGGGGGCCACATTGCTGCCTACCGATATGGCTGGTGGGGAGGTAACTATGCCCGCGATCGGGCCACTGGGGGTGGTGGTGGGGATTGTACACTGATTCCCGTGATCGGGCTGCAGGGCGTCAGTCCCGACAGCTGCTGCCTGGCAGGGTGCCAGGCGCAAGTCCTGGGGATCGGCGCTTCCCATGTTAATGGCATGCAAATGGGGCCATAATCAGATGCAAATGGCCCCCTCGCCTTGCATGTATTATAGCCCCATTTGCATGTCACCTTTTGAATATCTGGATTTTGCGCATGGCGCAATGGTACTGCCAACCGCCAAGTTCCACTGCGCCATGCACAGTAACTAATGGCTGGGGTGATATTCAAAGGAGTTGCTCAATAGCGCAACTGCTTTGAATATCGCCCCGGACACACCCCTGTGCAACTATTTTGCGCAGCGCAAGGGCTTGCGCCTTTGAATGGCGCAGTTTGAAAATCCAGCCCTATATGTTCATTCCTATTTATTCTTCAGGAAGGAAATTAATCTCTTTTTAAAACTGAAGACTGTTCTACAACTAACCATATCTCCTAGCAGGGAATTAAAAAAGAATGGTCCACAGTAAAGTAAAGATCTTTGACCAATTACTTTTCTGAATAAAGGGACTTAAAGAATTATTCTGTCCTGAGATCTTGTCCCACAGCTGTTGACAAATCGAGAGAACAAATTTGAAACTGAGTTTGGGACAATCCCAGAGATTATTTTAAATATAAAAGTGCCGTTTTTTAGTAAGACTCTATTGTCCAAAGACAAACAATTTGATTGTCTGTCTAGAAGACAATGGTGTATATGAAAAGGAGCATTTACCATAAATCAGTTTATTGCATTGTAAGTGACCTGAAGTCTATCAAGTAGCTTAATACCAGTTGCAGAATAGGCAATAAGACCGTAGTCCAAGATGCTAAATAAGAAACTATGTGCCAGTAAATGCCTAGCTTCATCTGACAAACAGGATTTAACTCTGTATAAGCCTCCCAGCCTCTGGTGAATAATCTTCCTACCACTATTAATGTGTGATTCAAAAGATCATTTGGAACCTAAAACTAATCCCAAATATCTAAAATGTTCTACAATTTCTATAACATTCCCATTAAGGTTTAAAACTGAAGGCAAATCTTTAAATTTTTGATTATTCGTAAACACCATTGCTTTTGTCTTCTCATAATTTAATACCATACAGTGTGAAATTAACCAATTCTGTAAAAATCAAAATCAACCTGAACCATCTCAAGGGTGCTTTTAGGATTCAGACTAACCCCATACATAACTGCATCATCAGCATACATAATCAGAGAGGTCTTGGTGCAAACTCTGGTCAACATATTCACAAAGAGTGAAAAGATAAGTGGTCCCAGAATCGATCCCTGTTGGACACTACATAGGATCAGTTGGGAAAAAGAAGACCCACCACCAATAGCGATAACATGAAACTTATTCTTCAAATAATCTGAAAACCATTTAATAACATCCTATGAAAAATGTAAAATTCTGTACAACCCCTGGCAGATCGAAGGCCTTGGTGAGGTCCACGAAAACAGCTGCAACCGAATGCCCCTTCTCTGGGGCACCCTGAATTCAGTCGGTGAACCCCACCAAGGCCGTCTCCAGTGGCGTAGATTATGGGGGGGCAAGCTGCCCCCCCCGAGCAAAGAGATCGGGACTTTTTGACTTTGCTTGTTTGCATTTTTTTTTTTTTTGCACTTGGCTGTGACAAAGGATAAGCAAGGTGGGACTTCAAGGACTACTGTGCAGTGCAGATTTTAAATTGTCCTACTCTCGATATTTGTCTCGAATGTCCCAGTTTCTGATTGGCTGCAAGCCTGCCGTATACAATGCGTGCATGTTGCACCTGTGTCATGCTACTGCAGCCACAGTTCGTGGCGTGCCGGCACAAGCCGAAACTTGTTATGGTGCCATTTCTTGCCTGCCATTGGGAAGAGAGCACAATAGTGCACATTCATTGATGGTGTGGTGTCGTCTGGTTAGGCGTCAGTCCGTGAGTGACCCATCGTTGCTGTCAACTTAAGGATTTCTTCTAGATTGTTGGTCTGCTAATAATTTTCCTCCTCCTGAGTTGCCCCGTCCAGAACACCAGCCACCAGGCCCACCAGGGAGGAATAAGAGAGCCGACCAGCCAAGGAGAGGAGTGGGAGAGTCATGTTGGGGCTGGCTCCAGCACCGGGCCACAGTGACAGGCTGCAAGACCCGCTGCACCATGGGAGAAGACAAAAGTGGTTGTGGTTAGAGTAGACTGCCACCGGGACTCACCGTTGGAATGGAGAAGAGCCAGAGCAGAGAGAGGCCAGGGGAGGGGAGAGCCTAGCCATGATGAGAGCCTGCTGTGCTGCTGTCCTGACTGACAAATACTCACGGTGTGGCAAGGCTGGTAAAGTATTGCTGCCTGAGTGAAGCTGAGGAGAGGGTCATGGGAAAAATAAACATTCCTTCAAGTAATTCCCAAGGGGAATACTGAATACAAAAAAATGTAGTCAGTTAGTTGGGATGAGTTGGGCCATGATGTGGCCTTTTTATTAAGGTATGCATGGTGGGATCTGGCTGGCTGGCTGGCTGGGGGGGATGATTTGGATCCAAATTCGGATGCAGGATGGCTGGCTGCTCAATTTGCTCTTATGAATGGTAGGATATATTTCAAATCTCAGACTCTGAGATGAGTCCTTGAGTTGTTTGTTCTGGCAGCTGGCGGTACTGCTAGGACATTAGTGATCACAGAAAAGTATTTTAGAAAATGTGAAGAAGTACAGGAAGGGTGTGGGGGAAAGGGTGAATAACATTTCAGAATGAAGAGTGTTGAATGGAAAAAGCTGGCAAGCTGCTTAACATGCCAAGGAGGTGGGTCATAACACATGGATTCAAAAGCTGTGGAAAGCAGCAGAAGGGAGAGAACAGGGTGGGAGGGAGGGAGAGCAGGGGAGTGAGCTAAAGCAAAATGTGGAGAGAGAGAAGGGGGTACATTGTAAGAGGTGCCTGTCAGGGACACAGTGTATATTGAGGCTGAGCCAAGGGACAGATAGGTCAGTAGAACACCCAGACAGCACGTTGTTACTGTGACCATACATTGTGATAAAATGTGTGGCAAAAGAAGTTTCACACATTCTGTCACAAGGAAGGGCACAGTAATGCAGTCCTCTCTGAAAATGTGTGAGCAGCACTGTAAATCACTAGCCATGCTACAGTACCAAAACTACTGGAAATTTCAACCCCATGAATAGAATGACCCCCCCATAGCTATACTGCCTCCACTGTTGGAAATAATGGTTTTAAATATTAACAGAAAAGTAAATGAAACTGGGTTGCATTGCACTGAATAAATATTGTGTACTTTGTGAGAGATTTGCATTTTGTTTTAGTCCATGTGTTTGTTTATTTGGTAATCTCTGAGCAAAGTGTTACGAGGTTTCATGTTCCATTTGGTTGTATTGTACCCTAAAAGACATTATGAAGAAATCGTGTCTTGCTTCCTTCTTTGAGGGACCAATACTTAATGTGTGGAATACCAGCTTGTACTACTTCACACTTGGGGGGGGGGGGTACATTATTCTCTATTGTTTGAATGGGTCTGGGTTGTAGCAGTTGCTGTACCATACTAGTATGAACTGTATAACACAAAAATGATAAATATACTAAAAGCCAGCAGGATAGGCCTGTCGGTCTTTCGTGTCTGCTCGTTAAGCCAGCCCCTAACGGGCTCTCGCTCCCCCCCCTTGTCCCTGTGAGGGTCAATCTTGGCTTCAGTATCCCCATGCATCTGTCCCACCCCCTCTTGAATCCCTCCACAGTGTCTTGCTCAACTAGACTCCTGGGCAAAGCACTCCATGGTTCCACCACCCTCTCTGTGAAGTAATGCCTTTTACGTTCTCCCCTATAGGTTCCTCCCTCCAGTTTCCATTGATGCCCCCTGGTTGTGCCCCTTGGCATTAGCCTGAACATTTTTTTGGTTCTACCTCTGTTAATCCCCTTCACATATTTGAAAACCTCAATCATATCCCCCCTATCTCTCCTCTCCTCCAGTGAATATAGCCCCAGGGCTTCCAGCCTGTCCTCATAGGTCCTATCCCCATGCCCCAGATCATCCTGGTTGCCCTCCTCAGGACCCTTTCCAACAGTACTATGTCCTTCTTAAGGTATGGCCTCCAGAACTGCACGCAATACTCAAGGTGCGGCATTACCAAGGCATTGCACAGAGGTAGGATCACCTCACTCCTGGACGTTATTCCCTGGGCTATGCAGCCCAGTAAATATATAGTCATGATAAAGGCCAGAGGTCAGTTTTAGCATTTACTTGGAGTGGTCTCTGACCTTCATTATGAATACTGCATGTATTATTTATATTGCAATATGTGTTTTTCAGCCAGGCGGCTGTGGTCGGTGGTCAGGGACTGTTTGACTGCTGCTACATAGGACTGTCTTTTACTCTGGCTAGCCAGTAGCCATAATTTAACTTGAGACACAGATAAACAAAAGAAACAATAAATGGTGGTAACATATTTTATCTCCACGTGGTCACTTCCCTTATACTATATTTTTTTAACAGCATTTGCAAACACTATGTGCAATATGGTTCCCAGTGTAAACATTTTATGGCTGAATTTTCTGTATAAGAGACGTCTGCAGTTTCTGCTCCTTGATACTAATCAAGAAGTTGCTTTAAATTAGACAATTGTTTTAAAGAAAATAAAAATCTAGTTATTTTAATAGGGATAGTGGTGGTTTTGTAACAAGTTAAACAAGGCTTAAAAAGCAGCCAAATAGTGCCAAAATTATCCTTAAAATGCACCAGAATACATCAAAAACCTGATAGCTTCTGCGGGCCTAGGCGGCCCCAAGACCCCGGCCTATTGATTTAGGATTTATGAGGAAAAGCAGGACTTTTAGAAGTTCACCCCGTAAAAAAAAAAAAAAAAAAAACTACACCCCTGGCCGTCTCTGTGTTATGTCTGGCTTTAAAGCCATGCTGCTGCTCTGATAAAAGGTTATGTTGATTCAAAAAATCTGTGGTCTGATCCAGAATGATTTTTTCAAAAATCTTTGGCAAAGGAGAAAGAAGGGAAATGGAACAATAATTAGAGACCAAACTAGGATTTCCATCCTTAAGGATGGGCCTTATTGTTGCTAGCTTCCATTGGTCAGAAAAATTTCATAACACATTGAAGAGTTGAATATCATAGATAACAGTAGGGCAAAGGATTTTACCCCCATCTTTATAATCCTAAAATCTATATCATTGTGTGATACGGGGCAAGGGTAATTTCCTACAATATAATTGGCCACAGTGTCAGGTGAAATAATTTTAAAATAAAACTTTGGTGATGAATAATCATCATTATCTACCTTATGAGAGACAGATACTATAGGGGAGAACTGTGACCTATAACCTTCTAAATCTCCAAAGTAGTTATTAAACATCTGTGACATTAAACCTGGGTCACTTATTACAGAATTATTTTTTTGTAGGGGAAATATAATTAGATTCCCCCTTCCTAGCAATTCATTTAAGGTCTTCCAGGTTTTTTTTTGCATGCCCAAATGCTTTTTGTTGCTCAGACAAATATATTGTGTCTTGGCCCTTCTGATCTCAGACTTGCACTTATTTCTAAGATTTTTATAATTCTACAAGGAAGTAACATCATTTTTTATTTTATACCGTTTCCAACTTTTGTCCCTAGAGCACATCAGTTGTAACAGTAAAGTTGTTACCCATTGTTGTTTGTGATGCCTTATTCTCATCCTGTTTAAAGGGGCAATGTTGTTGACTATTGACTGGAAACACCTGGTGAATACATCAAGTATCAAATTAGGATCTTTAAGACACTGAAGTTGTGTCCAAGAGATGTCCAAGAGATGGCAGAATCAATGGCCTCCAAAGATAGTTTTTTTAAATTTCTAAATTCAATATATTTAGGAGGATTTCTTTCCAACTTTGCAGACCAGTCACAGAAACTGGACAATGGTCACTCAGGGAATCTGACAAAACTCCAGATATTTGTATCCTCATAGGATTTGTAACCAAAAGCAGATCAAAAATTATCCCTGTGACTTTTTTATAACTGAGTCAGATACATTCATCTATCAGTTGGTGTACACCCATATCAAACAGACACTCCTTAACATCACTTTTTAAATCACCTCCCCAGTCACAATTGAGATCATCCATTATTATCCAGTCATGATTTGGGGATAGATCTTTTCTGAGGTTTAGCAAACAATCCAGACCCTGATTACTAAAACCGGGGATATATAGAACTTATAATTAAGTGTTTCTCTTGAGCCAGGAGTACCTCTACGAGACCATGTCACTAACTAAGCCACAATGAGAGGAAGAAAACATTGTGGCTTTAAGATACATAAATCATTACCCCACCCACCCTTTTTCTCCATTCTATCCTTTCTAAATAAGTTATACTCAGGTAAGGAAACCTCTGCATCAAGAATTTTTGCATTAAGCCACGTTTCAGAAAGAGTAATAATATCAAAACTGTTCTGTTCTATCCAGACTAAGAACCCAGACCATTTAGACAACAGACTCTGAATATTAAGATGAACTATCTTCAGAGTTAGTTGTAAGTTACCATTAGATTGAATTGGGGTATGATCATTGTTATATGTAACTTTGTCCTGAAAAAAGGGCCAGGGTGCAAGAACCTGTAATGAATAATAAAAGAATCAACAATATTTGGAGCTTTGTTTTATCGTAGAAAGTCTTATCACATTTAGTTACCGTTTTCTGTGACTTAATCACAGCTTTAGGAAAATACAAACTAATAAGGGAACAAAATAAGATGTAATATATGGATGGTGACAACACAAAAAAAAGAAAAGGAAGTTAAATTATTTAGATTGATATGAATCCACCAACTATCATTAAAAAACCCTTTATTTTTGGTGAGTCACCAAATGAACCTGTATGAGATGTGATTTGGAATATGTAAAAATAAACCCTGAAAACAGGATTAATAGCAAAACAAAACTTGAAAACAACATCATTAAAAAACAGAATGAATCTATTCTCCAAGGAAGCAGCAAAGTGCTTTTGGATCCTCTACTTGCATATTCACACTGTTTTTGTATTGTGTGGGGTGGAGGGGCTTGAGTAAGGGTGGCTGGAGACATCGTAATCGTGGATGGTGGCTGGAGACATCGTAATTGTGGATGGAATGGGGGCACCATGGAGTGAGGGTGGCAGGCACAGGGAGGATAGTGGGGTGCAATGGTTGTGGGGCGGCTGTTTGGATGAATACACTATGGAAACTGGGGGGCTGTCCAATTTGTTACAGGCTGAGCAGACTGGAAGAGGAGGTACAGGGACTCTGGAGGGAGCAGGAGAGGGTGAGGTAGTGGGGGGCTGTGGCAGGAGAGACCCTGGAGAGGAGTAGCTGGGAGAAGCAGAGGAGGAACAGCAAGACTAAATCCAATGAAGACGTAGGGAGGGAGGATAGGGATAAGAAGAGCGGGGGGGCAGTAAGTGGAGGGAAGGCTCAGGGCAGGGGGAAGGAGGAGATGGGCACCACTGCGAGGGTAGCAAGTAATAGGTTTTCAGTGCTGGCATCAGAGGTAGTAGTGGAAGTGTCGGAGATCAGTGGAGGGAGGACAAGGGTAGTGAAGGCCCAGGAGTCAGACTGGGAAAGAAGGAAAGGGGAAGAGAGAAAGCACAGGGTAGAGGCAGAAGGAGAGGCGGAAACAAGGGGATGAAGATGTAGGAGCGACAAATGGTGCAGATAGAGGTAGTAAGAACCAGGGCACTGCGGACTCTGGAAAAGTAGACAGGAAAAACAGGAGGTGGGGCGTATGGAACAAGAAGAAGGTGGGGTACTAGTGCTGGGTGATTCTATACTGAAAGGGGTCAGGTGGGGTGGAAGGGGAGAAAAGCACAGTCGTATCTGGGTCAAGGCTATTTTGGGGGTTGACTGCAGGAAGGGCAGGGCAGGCACTTCTCAAGTGCACACAGAAGGGGAGGAAGAAACCTCACATAGTGATGCACACGAGTACAAATGACCTGGTGGGGGAGATGGTAGAGGTGGTAAAGGGGAGGTTTGAGGACTTGGGTAGGCAGTGTGAGGAGGTGGGGGGAGGTCAGTGACATTTTTTGAGGTACTCCCGGTACCATGTGCAAATACAGGGAGGAAAAAAAGGATAGAGGAGTTCAATAAGTGGTTAAGGGGTTGGTGCCATACCAGGGAGTATGGATTAGTGGCAGACTAGGGCAGGACCGGGGCAATAGTGACCTATATGTAGAGGACAGGTTACATTTGAGCAGGGAGGGGGAAGGAGTACTAAAATGGGGAATACAGTGGTATATATCAACAAAGGTAGATTTAAACTGGGGGGTGGCAAGAGGACCATTGCTAGGAAAAGGGTCTGGAAAGGTGAGCCTAATGAGCTCACCCCCCTAGTTATGGGTAAAGACAGTGGGGACACAGCACAGGGAGGCATAAAGGGGTAGGGAAAAGGAGGGGACAGGCTGGAGGGTGGTCTCACTGAATGCAAGAGGCCTAAGAAATAGAACTGCGGAGTTACTGGCTCTCTTGGTGATGGAGGGGGTGGACATTGTGTCCATCACAGAAATGTGGGCCACCCAGTACCAGGACTAGGATATGATGATCCAGGCATTCAGGTTATTCAGAATGAATAGGGCGAAGGGGAATTGGGGGGAGTGGCGATCTATGTAAGGGAGGGGATAAAGTGCGTAAGAGAGGAAGGGGAGGAGGGAAGGACAGAAGCACTACGGATGCAGTTCCAAGATGCAAAGAATAGGACATGAGGATGGGGATTTTTTACAGGCCACCAGCTCAGGGAAGTGACCTGGATAGGGAATTAGCTGAACAAATAAGGAGGGTCTGCAGAAAGGGGAGCACAGTGGTGGTGGGGGACACTAGCCTACCAGGGGTGGAGTGGGGCACCCCATCCACCATGAGTGCAAGGAAGGGGGTCCGGTTAAAAGCATTTCAAGACAGCTTGATGACACAGCTGGTCCAGGGGCCGACTCGGTTAGAAAGGACTCAGGACCTTGTACTGGATAACAGGGAAGCTGTAAGGAATCCGGAAGTGGAGGAACCACTGGCTGGGAGTGACCACTATTCAGTCTGGTTCACGCTCAGCATGGGGAGGAAAACAGGTGGCATGGGTACAAGAGTGATTGAGTTTAGGGGGCAGACTTTAAGAAGATGGGTGAAATTTTGGGCAGGCACCTGGCAGGTATGCAACCACACATGGATGCAGACCACAAATGGGACATCATAAAGGAAGGCTGGCAAAGGCTATGGATTCTTGCACTAGGAAGAAAAACAAGAAAGGGAGGGCAAAGAAACCCAGCTGGCTGACACAGGAGATTATGGAAGGGGTGAGGGCCAAGAGGGCAGAATTTCAAAAGTACAGGAAATTAGGGAGGGGTGAAGACAAGCATACACACATGGAGAAGTCCAGGGAGGTTACCAGACTGGGCAGGGTGGCCAAGGCATCCAGGGAGCTGCAACTGGCACAGGGAATCAAAAGTGGAGAAAAAGACTTCTTCCGCTACATCAGAGAGAGAAGAAGGAGTAAGGATCAGCTGGTAAGGATTAAGAAGGACTGAGGAAGGGTGGGTGGAGAAAGGGGCAGAGCAGACAGAGACACTTAATGAATACTTCTGCTCTGTATACACGCAGGAGAAGGGGGATAGATAACCCAGGCGAGGATGAGGGTGGATAGAGGAGACGACAGATGTAGGGATTACAGAGAGCAGGGTACTAGATGGGTTGAGGGCATTAGGGCTGGACAAAGCACCTGGACCTGATGGCATTCACCTTAGGGTACTAAGGGAGTTGGCAGAGGTCCTGGCAGGGCACTGGCTGACTTGTACAATACCTCTCTGGACACAGGATGTGTACCACAGAACTGGAGAATGGTGCATGTGGTGCCCATCCACAAAAGTGGTCCAAAGGAAGAACCAGAAAACTATAGGCCAGTGAGCCTCACATCAATCATGGGAAAGCTCATGGAGACCATCCTAAAAGAAACATAGAAACATAGAATTTGACGGCAGATAAGGACCGCTTGGCCCACCTAGTCTGCCCATTTTCCTACCTAACAGATAAGCTGCAGATCCTAGTTAACCAACAGCTTACTTCCTCCTACCCCCCACTAGGACTGCCTTATGCCTGTCCCATGCATTCTTGAATTCCCCCACTGTTCTTGACTCCACGACCTCCTCTGGGAGGCTGTTCCATGCATCCACAACCCTCTCTGTGAAAAAATACTTCCTCCACATTACCTCTGAGCCGTCCCTTCTATCTTCAAATTTTGCCCTTGTTCTTGCATCTCTTTTTCTGAAAGATGCTACCCTCTTGGACTTTGTTGATTCCTTGAGGTACTTGAAGTTTCTATCATGTCCCTCTCTCCCTTCTTTCCTCAAGGTATATATATTAAGCTCCTTTAGTCTTTTTTCGTATGTCTTCTGGTGCAGACCCTGCACCATTTTGGTTGCCCTCCTCCGGACAGCCTCCACTCTGTCTATGTCTTTGCGGAGATGGGGTCTCCAGAACTGCACACAGTACTCTAGATGAGGTCTCACCAACTGTCTGTACAGAGGGATTACAACTTTCTGTTTTCTACTATTGATGCCTCTTTGTATGCATCCCAGTATCCCCCCAGCTTTTCTTACTGCCTTCTCACATTGCTTGCCCACCTTTAGGTCATCTGACATAATTACCTCCACGTCCCTTTCCATTTTTACTGTTGTCAGTATCTCACCCCCCACTGTGTACACTTCCCCTGGGTTTTTGTTTCCCATGTGCATTACCTTGCACTTCTTTGCATTGAATCTGAGCGGCCATACATTTGACCATTCCTCCAACCTTGCCAAGTCCCTTCTCATCCTTTCCACTCCATCTTGTGTATCAACCCTGTTGCAGATCTTTGTGTCGTCTGCAAAGAGACATACCTTTCTTTCCAGTTCCTCTGCAATGTCACTTATAAAGACATGAAAAAGGACCAGTCCCAGTACTGAACCCCTCGGTTCACCGCTAGTAACCCTCCTTTCATTTATTTATTTAGCTTTTGTTTACCGGGTAGGTACACTAGACAAGTAATATGCCTATTTTCAGGAACGACCCGGGAGAGTACAAAACATACAAGATACATACAAGGTAACTTATAAGGAACAACTTATTACAGGAGGTACTAACAATTGTAGAAAACAAATTCACAAGCAGCAATTTCACCCCATAACAGGATTACATAGGTTGACATAATTGATAGTAGGATACGTCAGAAAACATTTCATTACACTAGGGAGGCTTGAAGCAGTCACACACTGATGATAGCTTTAAGTGCGACCACAGGAGGCGAAAGATCCCATGGGAGGGGCCATACGGACATGTTCAGGAAGAGAGTTCAGAGTCTGGGCACATAAGCAGCAAAGTCTCGGTCCCCATAAGAGTCCAGTGGAAGGGACTTTGAGCAGTCCAGCAGACTGGGACCTAAGCATGTAGGGCATGGTGTCCATTTTGGGAGGAGATTCACCAGACCCTGAGGGGAGCCAGAAGCGAGCACCTTCTTGGAGAAGCTTCCAACACGAAATCTAGGTATTCAGCCGGAGGCAACCAGCAGAGTTTATTATACAGATCACAGCAATGGGTAAGTTTGGGGACAGCAAGTGCAAACTGACAAATATTGTTATATGCCGTGTTCCACCGGGCAAGGTGAATATGGGGGGACCGGGCAAACAGGAGGGATCCATAGCTGAGGGAGGGAAGCAGCACTCCTCTTGCAAGTGCAAGTCTCACCCCCGGGGTCAGGTTGTATTTGGCCCTATAGGCCAATCCCAACTTGCAATGTGTACTTCTACAGATGTTGAGGATATGACTCCCCATGTCAAGTTGGGGGTCAAGAGTAACCCCAAGATATTTGATTAAGTTCACCATTGGCAACGAGGTCCACCATCGCATGAGTTATGTTTAGCAAGGATAGCGAGGCTTTTAGCTTGGCCGTGGAGCCAAAAAGCATGGCCTGCGTTTTATTAAGGTTCAACACCAGCCTATGGTGAGTAACCCAGGCCAGGACTCTGCTGAAATCATCAGTCAGGCTCTGGTTTAGTGCTGCGACATTGGGTGAATGGGCCACTAGCACCAGATCATCTGCATACAGAGTGGCTTGGCAATGAGAGGTCACCAGTGGCAGTTGATTGATAAAGAGCGAGAAAAGGAGAGGGCCCAACACTGATCCTTGGGGGACTCCCATAGTCACCGCCCTGGGCTCGGAGAGGACCTTGTTGAAGCAGGTTCGCTGCTTTCTACCATTCAGATAGCCCGTGAACCAGTTCAAGGCATGGGAGGAGAGACCAACGCCCTTAGTTGCTTCCAAGAAGGTCATGCTTAACAAGGTCAAAAGCTTTTGATAGGTCTATAAATATAGCACCAGACAGTTTACCTTGGTCCATGGCAGATCTTATGCTGGAAGTCACAGTAATCAGAGCCATAGTGGTACTGTGTCCCTTTCAAACCGTGCTGTGCCCGGATAGCAAGTCATGAGAGTGCAAATATTCCGAGTTGCTCGGCACCACCTTTTCAAGAATTTTGCCAAGGGATGGGAGGATTGCAATGGGGCGATAGTTGTCAGGAGTTTGGGATTGCCCTGCTTCAGCACTGGAACTATCCTTGCTTCCTTCCATATGTCAGGATTTTCCTGAGCTAAGGATAGATTAAAGATGTGGGCAACCGAGGAGACAATGTAGGCCGCTCCTAGCTTGAGAAGCCGTGGTTCCAGGAAATCAAGACCAGGGCTGGAGTACTGGGCGAGGGCAGTAAGATGCTTCTGAACGTTGAAGACTGATACTGCCCTGAGATTAAACTCACTCTGATGATGTTGACCTGCCTGACTCGAGTGGGTTGGAAGAGTGAGCGGGCTCCCCCCATCAGTCGTAAGTCGAGAGGTGAGGGCCGAGAGATCAGACAAGTGGCAATTTAGGGAGTCAGCTATGGTTTGAGAATTATTGCAAGAGACACCATCTATGACCATATCCGTGACACCTGCACTGGAGGATCCGCTAACTAGGGATTTAATGTTCCTCCAGAATCTCCTGGGGTCTCTGGCAGAGCTAAGTAGCGCAGACTTGCAGAAGTCACTTTTTGCTACCCTGATAGCCTTCTTACACTGGTTCCTGAGGTGCCGATATCTCTGGAATTTGGAGGGATCACTGGATCCTCTGGCATGAGCCCAGCATTGGTCTCTTTCGCGCATCTTGGCTAGAAGATTTCCATTCAGCCAGTAGGTAGCCGCTCCCCTCACCCTCCGAGTGATCATGGGAGCATGCCTGTCCTGGATATCTCCAAAGGTATCAATAAAGCAGGAAGCTGCCACTGAGGGTCAGTGGCTTCCAATACCTAGTCCAGTCAGAGGACCTTAGGTCATCCAAGAACCTCACTGAGTGAACCTGGAATAGTTCCTGACTCAATAATTTTGTGGGATTTTGAGGAGGGAATTTTCCAGACACAGAACACTGGGGAGTGATCAGAGATAGAGTCCGATAGTGTGCCTGAAGTTGATATTCTTTCCGGCGATTTGTTAGGATCCAATCCAGCAGATTCTCGAGAGCCACTAGCGGTCTGTCTAGTCGGATCATTGATTAGTTGGGTAAGGGATAGGGTGGCCAGATAGGGTTCATATTTCTTGATGTTCCCTCTCTCCCAGTTTAGGTTGGTATCACCCATGATAATAAGTTCGTTGTCTCCTATACTGGACCTGACCGTATCCAGGAGATAGGTTAGTCCTTCTAGGCCTCCCCTGGGAGGAATATAGGCACATACCAGATGCAGCTTCTTTGTTTCCCCTAGCAGCAGGAGCCCATGCAGAAGCTCACAGGGGGGATGATCAGTGGGGCAATGAGTCATGAGGGAGATTTTTAGATGGACTTTATAGTAGATGAGGATGCCACCCCCCTCCTACCCCCTGGCCTGTCGAGGCGGATGAACTCATAACCTGTTAAGGAACAGGCAGAGTCAGGGATAGAGGGTTTGAGCCAGGACTCCGTTATCCCTAGAACGTCAGGTTTGTAAAGTTCAACCCCCGCTCTCAGATCATCACGATTGGGTAGCAGGCTCCTGATGTTCAGATGAGCTATTCTTAGCCCCTTACTCATACTCCAGGTAGCGGGAGAGTTAGCGGGAAGATTAGAGGGTCCAGGGTTAAGCTCTATATCCCCTGCCCTAAGTAAAGCAAGGAGGAAAAGCCAGGGGAGACACCGCCTAAAGAGCGGGTGCCCACCATGACCGTTTGTCGGTCGGATTTTCTTGACCCTGGCCGAGTACATAACGCATCTAATGTCAAGGCTAAGGGACGTACTGTAGTGCATTACGTAGGTGGAGAGCAGGTTTGAAAAGGAGCAGTCAGAGTCATCATAGGGGTGGGACAACTTCCAAGTCACGTCCAGGGATATTGGGGGAGAGGTAACACATTGTAGGAGGACCAGCCCTAGGGCCAACACTACAAGTGGGGCGCCCATTCAGACAACCGACATCCAGCCCCTGAGCACTACACAGGGGACACCCCTCCCATCCATATTGATGGGAAAGGAGAACAACCCCCCTGTCATAGATGGAGGCACAAGGGTGCCTGCATAGGAGAACATGTCAGGACACTCAGCCAAGGATGACCCAGAGGGGAGGAGGTCCACACCCCTGAGCTATTCCAGGCAGCGAGGCTACCAGCAGGCCAAAGGGAGACTGGGTGACCTATACTGCGTCCCGCCAGGTACAAGAGGACCAGTCCAGGCACGACAGACAGGATGTCCACACAACCAGTGGGACAGGGGATGAAGTGAATCCTGATCACTAGAAGGCAGCCCCAGGGACTACAGTCAACGCAGCCAGGGCAACCAGAGTTGCTGATGTGACCCTATGTCAGCCCTCCTCATTAGGAGCAGTAGTCAAGGGACATCAACCAACATTGACTACCACTATTTCGTTAGTATAAGTTATGTATGACAGTTCCGTAGCTCAAAATTTCACTTATTCAAAAAGTGCAGGACATCCCCGAGATAAAGCTATGCAGCATTGACAACAGTTACTGGTAATAGCATGAACATTAGTTTAGGGTGTCAGTATCAACAGCAGTTTCGAGCACAAGAAGAAGGGGGCAACTCAGTAGCACAGTATTTCAGTAGCATACAAATTGCAGGACAATTCCTGGACAGAACTTGAGCAAAACATAAACATAGGGGTAGGTATCAGCGCAAACATATGAAATTCAGGTGCGGGTATCAACAGGGAGATTATCACATGGGGCCTTACACAGATAAAACAGAAGCGAATGACAGGCTGAAATAATAAAAAAGAAAAAACCATCCAGAGCACAAATAGTGCACAGGAAATTGACTATTCCTAGCCCATTGATCAGGTACAACAGCTGAAATTGCACAGAGGGAAATAGAATACCCAACACGCACACAGACCCAGTTGGAGGGAGAGTTACGCCCATGAGTCACATACCATGTCCAGTCCAGATCACAGGGAGGAGATTTGTGCAGGAGTATTACCCTTTTTTTTTTCTTTTTTTTTAACGGGGAAGTACCTCCCCTTATCTTTGATACGGTAGAGTGATGGTAGGCGAGGCCAGCCACACACATAAAAGTACAGCCTCACCAAAGGGAGGGTGGATGGGCCATGAAAAAATTATTGTCTGTGTGCTTTTCTCTCCTGCACTTGGGCAGGGGCCACGCGCTTCTTTCACATGATTGTTTTTGAGCCGAGGAGGCCGGCCGGAGCTCTCCGTAGCCCACGGCACCTCCACTCGGTGACCTTCTTGACGGCGCTGGGGGGGACCCTCAGAGTAGGTCGCCCTCACCTCCCCTTTATCTCTCTGCGATGCGGTTCGAAGTCCAGGTGTTTCAACAGTGCTCCTTCTTAAGGAGCCAAGGGAGAAATGTCACCGCTGGCAGGGACCAACAGAAAAGCCACAGGTTTTGGTGGCAAGGAAGAACCAGGGACAAAGGACAGGTAGGAGGAAGCAGTCAGGATTTCTGTTAATGTAGTCAGATTCCCGATTTATGCAGCAGGAGACAAAAATTAAAAAGCAGGAGTCCACCTCTTCGAACTTGCCTTCTTGTGAGCAACGATCATACAGCCCTTCGGGTACGCTGCGGTGCGAGAGGAAAAAATTATTGTCTGTGTGCTTTTCTCTCCTGCACTTGGGCAGGGCCACGCTTCTTTAGCCTGATTGTTTTGAGCAGGAGGCCTGCGGAGCTCTCCGTAGCCATGGCACCTCCACTCGGCGACCTTTAACGGCCGCTGGGGGGCCCTCAGAGTAGGTCAGCCTCACCTCCCTTTATCTCTCCGCGATGCGGTTCAAGTCCAGGTGTTTCAACAGTGCTCCTTCTTAAGGAGCCGAGGAGAAACGTCACATTGGCAGGGACCAATAGAAAAGCCGCAGGTTTCGGCAAGGAAGAACCAGGGACAAAGGACAGGTAGGAGGAAGCAGTCAGGATTTCTGTTAATGCAGTCGATTCCCATTTATGCAGCAGGAGACAAAAATAAAAGCAGGAGTCCACCTCTTGAACTTGCCTTCTTGTGAACGCGATCATACAGCCCTTGATGCGCTGTGGTGCGAAAGAAAAAATTATTGTCTGTGTGCTTTTCTCTCCTGCACTTGGGCAGGGGCTACGCGTTCCTTTCGCCTGATTGTTTTTGAGCCGAAGAGGCCCGCCGGAGTTCTCCGTAGCCCACGGCACCTCCACTCGGCGACCTTCTTGACGACGCTGGGGGGGGCCCTCAGAGTAGGTCTCCCTCACCTCCCTTCCCCTTTATCTCTCCACGATGCGGTTCGAAGTGTGTACTCCACTGTGTACTCCATTTACTACTACCCTTTGTGTCCTGTTGTCTAGCCAATTTTTTATCCAGGCTACCACCTTGGGACCCACTCCAAGGCTGGCTAACTTGTGTATTAATCTTTTGTGTGGGACTGTATCAGATGCCTTGCTAAAATCTAGGTAGGCCATGTCCACAGCCCCTCCCTGGTCTACTACTTTGGTCACCCAGTCAAAGAAATCTATTAGATTCATCTGACACGACCTTCCCATCGTGAATCCATGCTGCCTTGGGTCCTGTGCCCCACTGGCCTCTAGGTACTCAACAGTTCTTTCCTTCAGAAGTGATTCCATCATTTTCCCTACCACTGAGGTCAAACTAACTGGTCTGTAGTTTCCTGCCTCTGTCCTGTTCCCACTTTTGTGAAGAGGAATCACATCTGCCCTCCTCCAGTCCTCGGGTACCACCCCATCCTCCCATGATTTGTTAAAGAGAGTAGTCAGCAGTGTCACTAGTTCTACCCTTAGTTCTTTTAGAATTCTTGGGTGAATCCCATCAGGCCCCATTGCTTTGTCCACCTTCAATTTTATTAGTTCTTTCAGAACCCTTTCTTCTGTAAATGGACTGGTGTCAACCCCCGTCTTCAGAGTGTTTCTCTTGTTTGGTTTAGGTACCTCTCCCTCCTCTTCCTTTGTGAATACTGAGCAGAAATATTCATTCAGTATCCCTGCTTTTTCACTGTCACCCTGGACCCACATTCCCTCCCCTTTATTAAGCCTCAGTATCCCTCCTTTGGTCTTTCTTCGCTCCCTAATGTACCTATAAAAGGTCTTATCCCCCTTCTTTACAGAATTGGCTATCCTTTCCTTGGTTTGGGCCTTTGCTATTCTGACTGATTTCCTAGCCTCTTTCTGCTTTAACTGATAAAGTTCTCTGTCCTGCTCCTTCTGTGTTTCCTTATATTTCCCGAATGCTATCCTTTTCTCCTTAACCTTCCCTGCCACCTCTTTTGAGAACCATAGCGTTTTTTTCCTTCGTTGTGTTTTATTAATTTCTTTTACACAAAGGCTTATTGCCTCTGTGATGGCTGTTTTGATTACTCCCCATTGTTCCTCAACCCCTCCTTCTTGACAGTTTGCTAGTGCTTTTCTGAGGCACTCTCTCATTTTCCCAAAGTCAGCCCTCCTAAAGTCCAATACTCTTGCTTTTGTATGGCTTGATTGTATGGCTGTGTTTATCGTGAACCACACTCTTTGGTGGTCGCTTGTTCCCAGATGGCTACCCACTTCTAAATCTGAGATTCTTTCTCTGTCCCCATTTGAGAGTACCAGGTCTAAGATTGCTCCCTCCCGAGTGGGTTCCAATACTAGCTGTCTGAGGCATGACCCCTGTAGGGCATCAAGAATGACCCTGCTCTTGGATGTGCCTGCAGCAAAGGTGCTCCAGTTAACATCTGGCATATTCAGGTCCCCCATCAACAATATCTCCCCTTTTTCTGCCATTCTCAGAAAGCCTTCTATGATTTCCTTGTCCATTCCTTCCCCCTGAGATGGGGGTCTGTATACAACCCCCATGCGGATTATGGTGCCATTTCCTGTCTCCAGGGTGACCCAGAGTGCCTCATCTGCTCCCTGTTTACTCTTTAGTTCTGTTGCTTTGATCCCTTCCTTTACATAGAGAGCTACTCTTCCTCCTCGTTTACCCTCCCTGTCCCTCCTGTAGATTGTGTATCCTGGTATGTTGACATCCCAGTCATGGTTCTCTGTGTACCATGTTTCTGTGACTGCCACAATATCCAGGGAACCCTCTTCCATCAAGGCCACTAGTTCAAGGAGCTTGTTACACAGACTACAGGCATTGGTACTCATCACCCTCCAATTTTTGATAGCCTTACCCCTTTTAGCCCCATTCCTGTCCTTACTGCCTTTGTCTTTTTTTACATTTACCTATGTTCTGCTCCCCAATAACTTCTCTACCTTGGTGTTTACCTCACTAATCACCATGTTTTGTGGGGGGTGGCTGGGATTTCCCTGCTCCTTTTCAGTGCCTCCCCCCATGGCTAGTTTAAATGCTTGCCAATGAAGCATTTAAACCTCTCACCTAGGACCCTGGTCCCCCCCCCGGACAGGTGCAGACCATCGCACCAGTATAGGTCTGCATCCCTCCAGGTGGCTCCCCAGTCCCAAATGAAGCCAAAACCCTGAGCTCCACACCAGTTTTTCAACCACTCATTGAATTCCCTGGAGAGCAGTGCCATAGCATCTCTCTTGCCATAGACTGGCAACACCTCCGAGAAGGTTACCATATGTGCTACTTGTCTAAGGCCCCTCCCCAACTCTACAAACTCCTCTTGCACTGCTCTGATCCCATTCCTAGCCAGGTCATTTGTCACTAGGTGGACAATGACATCCAGCTCCCTCCCTGGTGCAGCTCCTCCCATGATCCTGAGGATTCGCTTCCTGCCCCTCCAAGCTGTGGCGCCAGGAAGGCACCTTACCTCCCTCTCCCCTTTCTCCCCCATTTCTACCCCCTAATGATTGAGTCCCCCACCAGGAGTTGTTTCCTTCCCCAGTGGGGTCCCATGCCAACCTCTTATGGGTCTCCTTTGTGAAGGTTCCCAGCATCCTCCTTGGTCTCGACTGCAGGTGCCTCCATAGAGGAACCATTATCCACCAGAAGAGTGAATGAATTGTGGAGAGGTACAGCTGGAGGGATGCAACTCTGTTCTACCATCCTCTCCCTCCCTGAGCCCACCCTGGTCCAGCCTCTCCTCTTTCTTGGCAACCTCTGAGGTAGTGGCATTGGCCCTTGTGGTCCCTGGGTGGGGGAGAAGGTTTCACGAATCCTAGCCAGGTCAGCCTGGAGACTGGAGACGGGCAACCTCCTCTCTCAGACCAGAGAGGTGCCTGCAAATTGGGCAGCACTGCAGACTCCAGAATGTCTCCCGGAACACTGCTGCCCCACAGCCATTGCACTGCACCACTCCTATGATGTTTTATTTTATGTCCTCTCTACTGTTTCTCTGTATGCTTACTCTCTCCTCTCCTTACAGCTCTCACCCTTCCTGTTCTGGAACAGCAACTTCCTATCTTCTTCAGTAGCCTCCTTCTTCCTTGCTCAATGTCAGACCACCAGCAGCTAGGGGGGTAAGTGAGTTACTTTTTTCCTTTAGGGTTGACAAAACTAATGTTTCTCTATGATCCTTCCCTTCCTACTGCCAAACAGTAAGTTCCTGTTGAAAGTCAAATCCAATGGCTATAAAAGTAGAACTGTCTTAGGGTGAGTGGGTGGAGGGGTGGGATGAAGGGCAATTAGTAAAAAAAAAGGCTAGCAACAGGAAGTTGTAATTTGAGTCACCTGCTTTCTTTTTTTTAACCTTAAATAAGACCCCTTGTACTTCTAATAAAGTATCTGTCTACTTAATCTCAACAGACACTGACTCCTGCTGAGATATAAGTTTTAAATTAATAAGAAAATGTAGCTTCTTTTAGTTAGCTGCTTTCTGCTCTACAAGCAAGGCTAGCAACAGGAAGTTGTAATTTGAGTCACCTGATTTTATAGTGTCTAAGCCACACCCCCAATTAAGCTCTCTTTCCTCCTACTGGTTTAGCAAAGTCAGCTGATACAGTACCCTTCCCAGCACAGAACAGACACTGACTTTCTTTTCTTTCTTTTTTTAACCCTAAATAAGACCCCTTCTACTTCTAAAGTATCTGTCTACTTAATCTCAACAGACACTGACTCCTGCTGAGATATAAGTTTTAAATTAATAAGAAAATGTAGCTTCCTTTAGTTAGCTGCTTTCTGCTCTACAAGCAAGGCTAGCAACAGCTAGAGAGGCTAGTGAGCTTCTTGAAGGAAAACGGTCTCCAGGATGGTCAACAGCACAGGTTTGTAGTGGGCAGATCCCACCAGACATACCTTGTAGAGTACTACGACTGAGTGGCGCGGGAACTGGACAAGGGCCATGCAGTGGATGTCTTCTATTTAGACTTCAACAAGGCCTCTGATTCAGTGCCACATGGCAGGTTGGGGGGCAACTAAAACATGTGGGGGAGAGACCATAAAAATGGTGAAATGATCACAAACTGCTTAAAGGGAAGACAGTAAAGGGTGGTTGTGGTGGGGACCTCTCGTCACTGAGAGCAGTGATGAGCGGGGTACCACAGGGATCAGTACTGGGACAGGCACTGTTTGAGATTTTTATTGCAGATATCTCACACTGGATCCGAACAGAATCAGTTTGTTCACAGACGATACCAAGATGGGAGCTGTGGTTGATGATGTGAAGGGGTGGAAGGGGTTGCAGGAGGACCTAACTAAGCTGTAGGAGTGGGCAGCAACATGGCAGTTTGGGTTCAATGCCAAGAAGTGCAAGGTTCTGCACTTCAGAGTCAGGATCCAGCGGAGGGATTATCACTTGAATGGGGTACAGTTGGGGAGCTCCACAGAGGAGAAGGACCTAGGAGTGATCATTACGGGGAGCTTGAACAACTCTGCTAAGTGCAAGAAAGTGGCAGCAGAAGTCAACCAAATGCTGGGGTGTATTGCAAGAGGGATCTCCTCCAGAAGGAGGGAGGTTATCCTGCCCCTGTATAGGTCATTGATCAGGCCCCACCTGGAGTACTGCATGCAGTACTGACATCCATTGCTGAAGAAGGACATCAGATTGGTGGAGGGGTGCAGCAAAGAGCAGCAAAGATGATCCAGCGATTGAAGAGTAAGCCCACAAGGACAGGCTTGGAGAGTTATATTTGTATTTACTGGAGGAGGGAAGGGATGGGGGGATATGATCAAGACCTTTAAGTATCTAAAGAGGATAAACAAGACCAACACAGAAGGGATTTTCCAGATGAGAAAGGGGAGGGACATGAGAGGGCATGGACTGAGATTGAAGGGGAGGAAGATTCAGGAGGGTGAAGAGGAGACTTTTTTTACTGAATGAGTGGTGGACAAATGGGACACCTTATCAGATGAGATAATGTCCTCTAAGACAGTGGGCAGTTTCAAGAGGGGTTGGGACAGGGTAAGGCATACTGGGAAGATTGGGGCAGGAGGGACAGCTGTGAGATGAGGTGCTAACTACACACTTGAGCAGACTCGATAGATAGACCATGAGGCCTGTTTCTGCTGGCAATTTCGTATGTTTGTATATTCATATGTAATGTATTACATGTTCACTATTAACTGTGTATGATATGCTTAAATAGGACATTAATGAATTCTGTTGTCTATTAAATGCATAAATTTAGGGTTAGATGCTAGCCTTATAATAATAGTGTGGATGTACATAAATACAGCATCACACTCACACATACACAGATTAAGTATGCTGTAAGGTGTTTTCATGTCCTATGAGAATAAGCATTATATACTGTAGTTATAGATATATTTTCCAATACTGTCTCACTGTGCATGTTTTTTTTTTTTTGTAGATGGATGTGCACTTCTCTACCTAGCGACACCAATCAGGTCACCAGGGAACACTGCCACTGGTCCCTATGCAGTAGTACATGGTATGCTTAAATAGGGCATCATGTATCCTCTATTTATTGCTTTTTTATGTACCTATAAATTGAATTGTACAGCATTTAGAGCTATATGATAAGCTGTATTTATAACAGTAGCTAGCAGAGCTTGTGTGTTTATTTACCACTTAGAGTTTTATACTGTTTATGTCCTTTCTGGTTTCTGTGCAGAGAGCAGCCATGTTTTCCCTTATTTTATACAATTTTAATCAAGAAATATATAATTTTTATGTTTTGGGTGTTTACACTTAACTGTTTTTGACAGTCACAAAATATTTATACATAGCACTTGAACTCTTGCCAATTAGTTCACTATATAAAAAGTGTTAAAAATGAGGCACTGTCTCTAAGCAGGAGATCTAAATGCATCTGTGTACACCTGTAGGGTTACTTCCTGATGATGCCTTAAGGGAAACTGGTAGAAGCTGGTGGGGCTCTGCCAGACTCTCGCCTGGTATGCAATTCGGCACAGTTGGGGACAGCATTTGAGATTTTTGTCCAAATAAACTGAGGTTGGTTACTTATATTGCACCTGTGTGTTTTTTTCTTTGGTGAGTAGTGCTGAACTTGTTTGCTTGTTTCACTTGTTTGTCCATTAGTACACTCAGCTGTGGGGTGACTCTCCATGAGTTTGGACCATTTTGGTTACCAGCTCCTGGTGGACGTGGAGGTGGAGGCAGTCCTTGTTTCACTATAAGTCACCATGTTTGTGGTGAAGTTTGGTTAGGAAGGTGTCAGTATGCCAGAAAAGCCAAGCCTACTACCAAGCCAAATCCCCAGGTACTCGAAGATGGGGACACATTCAAGGAGGGTGCCATCCAAGGTGGAGAAGACAGGTGAAGGCGATAGTCTTGCCATTTTCTGGCTGGAGCCAAGGATCATGGTCACTGTCTTCTTGGTGTTTACCATGAGCTGGTTGACTTAGAACCAGTGCAGTACATTATTGCAGTCACGCTGGAGTGGGAGCTGAATAGCTGAAGCAGATGGGCCAGAGGTGTAGATGACCATGACATCCATGTACATGTGGATGTGAGAACAGACACAGACAGAGGGGAGGCCATTAAGGAAAACTGAGAATAGGACCAGACCCAAGATGAAGCCCTGTGGGACCCCTGCCTGTACTGGGGGGGGGCAGAACATCACCCACCTGAACTGCTCGTTTATGACCAGAAAAGGTGTACAACAAACCAACCCACAGTGGATGTAGAAACACCAATAGAGTTTAGTTTGTCCAGCAGGAAAGGATGGGACACAGAATCAAAAACTTTGGCAAGGTCAACAAAGATGGCTGTCATGATGTGTCTCCGATCCATCCCAGTAAGGATAGAATTGGTAACACACAGCAGGGATGAGTCGGTGGAGTGGTTCTTCCTAAAACCAGACTGGAACAGTAAAAGTGAAGCAGAGAAGGAAAAAAAGGGCAGCATTCAAAAGGTACAAGGAAACTGAAAGGGAAGAGGATAAGAAAGTATACTGGACTAGGAAAAAGGATACAGGAAAGAAGGTTAGGAGAGCTAATGCAGTGAGGAAGGGTTAAGTGGAAAAGGCTTTTTTCTAACATGTCTGTGAGAATAGAAAAGCCAGGGATGGTACAGGGAGGATAAAAAGGTTGGATTGAGTAGAATGAGAAGGAGACAAAAAAAGGCAGCCATTTTAAACAAGTACTTTTGCTCAGTCATGAACTTTTCATAAGAGGAGAGGAAGAAAGGCCCACCAGACAAGTATGAACAGATGTGGGGAGGGGGTGAAACAAAGTACAATTACATAAGAACTTACCTTAACAGTAGATCTTCAAGAGAGGCTCTTGCAGTGGGTAATTACATATAGGACTGAAGCCGGCAGGTGTCAGGACCCCACAGAAAAATTTCTAGCTAGCAGTCTCTGGTGGGGGACCGCCCCCACATCAGGTGACCGACGTCATGCAACGTCAGTATAAAAGGGAGGTCCCCCACGCCCGCCTTCCAGTTTTTTCCCACCACAGGCCAAAAGGTGAGATGAGAGAGAAGCAGATATTTCCCATCCTGGAAAAGGAGCTGAAAAAGCTTAGGGTGATGGTAGGCAGGAAGGTATTACCTACTGAAAAAGCCTCGTTCGAAGATCTACTGTTAAGGTAAGTTCTTACGTAACTGTACTATCTTACTTTGAGAGGGCTCTTGCAGTAGGTAATTACTTATAAGACTGAGACCCATGCAGTCTGGAACAAGAAGAAGCCAACAGGAGGAGGAAAACTACTCAGAAGTAGACCCTCTAGTTGTGAAGGTCTTAGGAAAGGAGACCTTGCAAAACAGCCAACCCAAAGCCCGCTCTACGGTGAGAGGCAATATCCAAACTGTAATGTTTTGTAAAGGTATGGACAGAAGTCCAAGTAGTGACTGCACAGATGTTGGCCGCTGACACATTCTTGAAACAAGCAGCAGAGGCAGCAACCCCTCTGGTGGAGTGGTATCTGACCTGATCTGGCAGGGTCTTGTTGTACTTGTCATAAAAGAAAGTGATACAATGAGCCAACCATTTAGACAGGCATTGCTTAGAGACAGCATTGCCTTCTCTTTTATGAGCAAAAGAGACAAACAGTTGATCAGTCTTTCTGAGATCCTTCATCCTGGAGGTGTAATATCTCAGAATCCGGTGAACGTACAGAGTACGCAAAAGGTACTCTCCTTGATTGGAGTGTTGCGTAAAGAAAGTAGGCAACTCTATGGATTGATTCACAGTAGATTCCGCTACCACCCTGGGGAGAAACATAGAAACATAGAATTTGACGGCAGATAAGGACTGCTTGGCCCACCCAGTCTGCCCATTTCCCTACCTACTGGATAAGCTGCAGATCCTAGTTAACCAGCAGCCTACTTCTTCCTACCCCCACCCCCTAGAATTGCCTTATGACTGTCCCATGCATGCTTGAATTCCACCACTGATTTTGACTCCACAACCTCCTCGGAAGGCCTGCTCCATGCATCCACAACCCTCTCTGTGAAAAATACTTTTAAATTTCTCTGAGCCCCCCATCTTCAAATTGTGCCCTCTTGTTCTTGCACACTCTTTTTGAAAGATGCTGCCTCTTGGACTTTGTTGATTCCCTTGAGGTACTTGAACGCTTCTATCATGTCCCCCCTCCTCCTTTCCTCGAGGCTATACATATTAAGCTCCTTTCGTCTCTTTTCATATGTCTTCCGTGCAGACCCTGCACCATTTAGTTGCCCTCTTCTGGACAGCTTCCATCCTGTCTATGTCTTTCGGAGATTGGGTCTCCAGAACTGCACACAGTACTCAGATGGGGTCTCACCAGCTGTCTGTACAGAGGATAATAACTTCCTGTTTTCTACTGGTGACGCCTCCCCTATGCATCCCAGTATCCCCCAGCCCTCCTTGCTGCCCTCTCACATTGCTTGCCCACCTTTAGGTCATCTGATATGACTACTCCCAGGTCCTTTCCATTTTGTGGTTGTTAGTATCTCACCCCCATTGTGTACTCTTCCCTGGGTTTTGTTTCCAGGTGCATTACCTTGCACTTCTTAGCATTGAATCTAAGCTGCCATACATTTGACCATTCCTCTAACCTTGCCAAGTCCTTCTCATCCTTTCCACCCCACCCTGTGCATCAACTCTGTTGCAGATCTTTGTTTCATCTGCAAAGAGACATACTTTTCCTTCCAGTCCTTCTGCAATGTACGCTTATAAAGACATTGAAGAGGACTGGTCCTAATACTGAACCCTTTGGTACCTCACTAGTAACCCTCCTTTCTTCTGAGTGGACTCCATTTACTATTACTCTCTGGGTCCTATTCTCCAGCCAATTCTTTACCTAGGCTGTCATCTTGGGACCCACTCCCAGGCTGGCTAACTTGTACATTAATCTTTTGTGTGGGACTGTGTCAAATGCCTTGCCAAAGTCTAGGTAGACCATGGCCACAGCCCCTCCCTGATCTACTACTTTGGTCACCCAGTCAAAGAAATCTATCAGATTCGCCTGGCATGACCTTCCGCTGTGAATCCATGCTGCCTATGGTCCTGTGCCTCTGGCCTCTAGATACTCGACAATTCTTTCCTTCAGAAGTGATTCCATCATTTTCCTATCACTGAGGTTAAACTAACAGGTCTGTAGTTTCCTGCTTCTGCCTTGCTCCCACTTTTGTGAAGGAGAATCACATCTTCCTCCTACAGTCCACGGGTACCACCCATCCTCCCATGATTTGTTAAAAGGGTAGTCAGTGGTGTCACTAGTTCTACCTTAGTTCTTTAGAATTCTGGGATGAATCCCATTAGGCCCCATTGCTTTGTCCACCTTCAGTTTTAAGAGTTCTTTCAGAACCCTTTCTTCTGTAAATGGGCTGGTATCAACTTCTGTATCCAGAGTGTTTCTACTGTTTGTTTTATGTACCTCCCCCTCTTCATTTGTAAATACTGAGCAAAAATATTTGTTTAGTATCTCTGCCTTTTCACAGTCTCCCTCTGCCCACCCTCACTTCCCTTTATTAAGCCTCACTATCCCTCCCTTGGTCTTCCTTCGCTCCCTGATGTACCTATAAAAGGTTTTATCCCCCTTCTTAACTGAGTTGGCTATCTTTTCCTCGGTTTGGACCTTTGCTGTTCTGACTGCCTTCCAGCCTCCTTTTGCTTTAACTGATACAGTTCTCTGTTCTGCTTCTTCTGCGATTCCTTGTACTTCCCGAATGCTTTCTTTTTCTCTTGAACCTTCACTGCCACTTCCTTTGAGAACTATAGTGGTTTCTTACATCATTTTGTTTTGTTTATTTGCTTCACACAAAGGCTCGTTACCTCTGTGATGGCAGTTTTATTATTCCTCATTGTTCTTCCACCCTCCTTCCTGCCCATTTGCTAGTGCATTCTTAGCACTCACCCATTTTGGCAAAGTCAGCCCTCCTAATGTCCAGTACTTTTGTCTTTGTATGGCTTGACTCTATTGCTGTGTTTATTGTGAACCATACTGTTCGATGGTCACTAGTTCCCAGATGGCTACCCACTTCTACATCTGTGATCCTCTCTCCATCTCCATTTGAGAGAATCAAGTCTATTATTGCCCTCTCGAGTGGGCTCCAATACTAGTTGTCTAAGGCATGCCCCTGTAGGGCATCTAGAATAACTCACTCTTCAAGTGGCAGCTGCAACTGCACTCCAGTTAACATCTGGCATATTTAGATCACCCATCAGCAATATCTCCCCTTTTTCTGCCATTCTAAGTATACTTTCTATCATTTCCTTGTCCATTTCCTCCCCCGAGAAGAGGGTCTGTATACAACCCCTGTGCGGATTGTGGTGCCATTGCCTGTCTCCAAATTTACCCACAGTGCTTCTTCTCCTCCCTGTTTACCCTTTTGTTCTGTTGCTTTTATTCCTTCCCTTATGTAAAGAGCTACCTCCTCCTCTCTTTACCCTCCCTGTCCCTCCTGTAGATAGTGTGATCCTGGTATGTTTACGTCCCAGTCATGGTTTTATGTACCATGTTTCTGTGATTGCCATGATATCCAGATGTTCCTCCTCCATCAAGGCCACTAATTCAGGAAGCTTGTTACCCAGACTACGGGCATTGGTACTCATTGCTCTCCATTTTTTGATGGCTTTACTTTCTGTTGCAGCATCCCCCACTGACCGTTCTACCTCAGTCTTTTTCTCATTTAGTACCCTGTTTGTAGGGAGAGACTGGGATTTTTCTGCTGCTTGTCAGTGCCTCCCCCTTTGACTAGTTTAAAACCTTGCCAATGAAGCATTTAAACCGATTGCTCAAAACACTTGTTCCCTTCCTGTACAGATGCAGACCATCCTGTCAGTATAGGCTGGTGTCCCTCCAGGTGGAACCCCAGTCCCCAATGAAGCCAAACCCCTGTGCTCCACACCATTTTTTCAACCATTCATTAAACTGCATGGTGCTAATTACCCTCGCCTCCCCCATGCCATTGACAGGCAGCACCTCTGAGAAGGATACTGTGTGTGCTACTTGTCTTAGGCCCCTCCCCAACTCTGCAATGTCCTCCTGCACTGCTCTGATCTCATGATAAGCCAAGTCATTTGTCCCTAGGTGGACAATTATGTCCAGCTCAGACTCCCTTGCAGCTGTTCTCATGATCCTGAGGATGCGCTTCCTGTCCCTCCAAGCCATGGCACTAGGCAGGCACCTTACTTCAGTTTTCCCAGCTCCCCCCAGTTCTATACCCTAATAATTGAGTCCCCACCAGGAGCTGCTTCCTTTCCTGTGGTGTCCTCTGCCTCCTTCCTGTGGGCCTCCCTTGTGACAGTTGTCATCAGTCTTCTGTGGTGTATCCATAGGGGAGCTATGCTCCCCCAGAATGGTGTATGGATTGTGGAGTGGAACAATTGACTGGGTGTGCCTCTGTTCCACCATCCTCACCCTCCCTGAGCCCACTGTGGTCCAACTGCTGTGCTTTCTTCGCAACCTCTGAGGTAGTGGTGGTGGCGCTAGTGCTCCCTGGATGGGGGAGGTTCCCTTCCTACTGTCCAGTGTGGCCTGGGGGAAGGTTTCTTTACTACTGTCCAGTGCGGCCTGAAAACGGGCAACTTCCTCCCTCAGGGCAGAGAGTTGTCTGCAAATAGGGCAGCATCTCAGCCTCCAGAAAGACTCCCGGAAGACTGCAGCCCCACAGCCATTACATTGCACTACTCCTCACATGTTTATCTACTTTTTTTTTGTTTGTTTGTTTTTGTGTGTGTGTGTGTGTGTGTGTGTGCGCGTGTGATTGGTTATATAGAAATATATATTATACAATGTGTATGCTTATATTGTCAGTGCAGTGTGCTAGAGAGGATATGACAGTGATATGCACTTTGCACTCTTGAGGAAATGATGTCAGAACCTCAGGTATAAAGGAACTATTTCCAGGGGTGGGTGGGGTGAGGGTGGGAAGGGGTTGGGCCTAAACTGTGCCCTCACAAAACAATCAGCTAAAAGCTCTCACCCACCGCCGCGATGAGTGCCTTCCTGTCAGCAAGATACCCTATACAACAATTTGACAGAGAAAATACCCTGCTAATCAAACAGAGAAAGATCCAGACATCCAAGTCAGACACAGGTAAACCTCTCCAGCCCCAAAACAGCCTGGTGGTTTGTTAGCCACAAAGGAAAATCAAATATGCAGTTATTTCAGCCCTTCTGAAGATGCTGACTAGATAAGCAGTTTTGAAAACCCCCTTCCTGAATTAAAAACTAAAATAATTAAACACAAAGCAATACCACTGTAAAAGTAAGGAAAACTTCTCTCAGATGTAAGCAAGAGAGAGAGAGAGATTAGTTACATATATCTAGTCTAATATAGTATATCAGACGCAGCTTTTCAGTTGTTTCAAAGCACACCCAGTACACAACTTGGAAGAAGATGGACTTCTGTCTGAAACAGGATCACACCAGTAGTTTATAGTAATTGATCAATGCTGAAATGGTCAAAGCTAGACAAACTTAGGGTTGGTATGCAGAGCCACATGTTCCTTGTGAAAAATCAAACACGGGATTTTACACATCAGGGCCTGGAGCTCGGAAATCCTCCAAGCAGAAGTAATGGCCACAAGAAAGAGAGTCTTCCACGAGAGGAACTTCAGATCCGCTGAGGCTGCCGGCTTGAAAGGAGGCAGAGTAAGCTTCTCAAGGATAAAATTAAAATCCCAAGGAGGGGCAGGAACCCGAACAGGGGGTCTCAGGTGGAGGACCCCTCTAAGGAAAATCTTAGAGACCTCCAGCTGTGCAAATGTCCTGTCTCCAAAAGGAACATGGTAGGCCGAAATGGCCGCCATGTGAACTTTTAAAGATGAATGACTGAGACCCTGATAAAAGAGGCATCGCAAGTAATCCAGAAGTCACCCAACAGAGCAAGAGAAAGGCTCGCAATCTTTGGAAGCGGCCCAGATAGTGAACCGTTTCCATTTCATGGCATATGTAGATCTAGTGGATGGCTTCCTGGCCTCCACCAAAATCTCAGTCATTCGGGGGGAAACAACGAAATGGACTTGAGCTATGTCTGCAGGAGCCACGCATGTAACTGAAGGGACTTGAGGCCTGGATGGACCTGGGTCCCCTGACCCTGGGTCAGCAAAGTCCGTGACAGAGGAAGAGGAAGTGGAGGTTCCTCGGAATACTGTTGCAGAAGAGAGAACCAAAGTTCCCTGGGCCAGAAAGGAGCAATGAGGATCATACGAGCTCTTTCCGAGCTGAGTTTCTGTAAGACCCTCGGAACCAAGGGAATCATGGGGAAGGCATAGACGAATCTCCCTTCCCCTTCCAGTCTAGAGACAGACTGTCCCTCCAATAAACACCACACACTGGAGTGAGTGAGCAGAAGGTGAGAAGTTTTGTGTTGAGAGGAGACGCGAACAGGTCTAGCTAAGGGGTTCCCCAGCGTAGAAAGATTTTGTCTGCTATACCCTGATCAAGTTCCCATTTGTGCGCGCATGAGCAGACGACCAACTGAGGTGGTCTGCCAATGTGTTCTCGACCCCTGGGATGTGAATGGCCATGAGGTGAAGGTTGTGCTGCACTGCCCATTCCCAAACCCGCATCACTTCCCTGCAAAGAGGGTAGGACCAAGTTCCTCCCTGCTTGTTGATGTACCAAACGACACACATGTTGTCCATTTGGACAGCCAGATGTCTGGGAAGCAGAAAAAGATGCAAAGCCTGAAGAGCATACAACACTGCCTGAAGCTCGAGCACATTGATGTGGAGTGATTTTTCAAGCTGGGACCAGGAGCCATGGGTCCTGTGAGGCCCGAGATGGGCTCCCAAACCTTCTCCTGAGGCATCTGTTGTCAGCATCTGGGAGGGGGGAGAAAGGCAGAAGGGAACTCCCTGGCAAAGGTTCTCCTGAACCGCCCACCATTGCAAGTCCCAAGCCATAGGGTTGGAGACCAGGATTAGGTGATCTAGGTCGTCCACCAGCTGATTCCATTGAGACTGAAGTGTCCAATGAGAGATTCTCATGTGGAGCCGAGCACGAGGGACTGTCAGAATAGCAGCCGCCATGAGCCCAAGGAGGCAAAGGACCGACCTGGTGCTGACCTGCCTGCGGCTGGATAACAGGTTGACCTGAGCCTGGATCAATGCCACCCTGTCCAGTGGCAGAAAAGCCATGCTGGAGGTCATGTCCAGGATCGCTCTGATAAACTGGAGCCTCTGGGACGGGATCAGATGGGACATGGCCTGGTTGACGGTAACACCCAGGCAGGCAAAAACCTGCAGGGTAAGGGAAAGGAAGTGCAGGAGTTCCTCCATGGACCAGGCCGCCAGAAGCCAATAATCCAGGTACAGGAAGACCTGCACCCCCTGGGTGCGCAGGAAGGCCACCACCACTGAAAGGCATTTGGTAAAAACTCAGGGAGCCGAGGAAAGACCAAATGGGAGGGCCTTGAACTGGTAGTGGTCTCCCTGAAAAGCAAAATACAGGTATTTGCAGTGGGAAGGGTGAAGAGGGATATGCAGGTAAGCATCCTGCATATCCAGAGCGCATAACCACTGTCCCTGCTGAAGGGGGGCAGATGACTCTGAAGAGAGAGAGAATCCTGAACATTTTGTACTCCACAAACAAGTTCAGGGAGCTGAGGTCGAGAACCGGCCTCACCTCTCCTTACTTCTTCGGGACCAGGAAGAAATTGGAATAGTAGCCCGTCCCTTGAAGGTGTGGTGGTACTGGTCCTATTGCCTCTTTCACCAGAAGAGAGGAGATTTCTTCCCAGACCAGAAGAAGATGTTCTGGGGAGTATGGCAACCTGGGAGGGGGATTCAAGGAGGTTTCCAAAGAAACTCTACAATGTCCTTCTTCGATCAGCTGGAGCACCCAAGTATCTGTAGTCATCCTCTTCCAGCTCAACAGGTGGAGGGAGAACCTCCCTCCTACCGGTTCCCCTGGTATGCCCAGAGGCAGTGGGAGAGAAAAGGAGTCAGGAGGTATGAGGCAGCATCGCGGCTGAAGCCCTCGCTGCTTTTTTGGGCTTGGGGAAGCTTGGCAGCTGGAGGGGCCCAATGTTTATTGGCCAGCTTTTCCTGAGGTTTCGCTTTCTGCCGAGGATGTCTGTGAAAGGGACGACACTGAGCTTGAGGGGGTTTGTTCAGAGAGTCAACCAACTTAAGTGCAGTACCCTTCTCCTGCAGATCAGTGATGATGTCCTTGACATCACCGCCGAACAGCACAGAGCTCATGAAGGGCACGTCCTGGATAGCGGACTCATGACCAAACCTGACACCTGGAGCCAGGAATGACGCCGCAAACCTATGGCAAAAGCCGAGCTCTGACCAGCAGCATCCACTGCGTCGTACGTGGCACAAAGCATGTGCCAACAGGCCGAATGCACAGACCGGACTAGATCTGCCACTTCCTGTTTCGTCTGAGATTCAGGAAGGGAGCCCAATTTAGTCTCCACCTCACTGAGGATTGCCTTCTGGTAGTCCCCCATATGACCAACATAATTCATGGTCCTAATACCCAGAATGGAAGAAGCGTAAACCTTCTTCCCATACTGGTCCAAGAGGCAGGATTCCTTGTCTGGTGGTGTTGAGCTCAAATGCTTGGAGTTAGCTGTCCGGCCATCAGCGGCGCTGATCATGACCGAATCAGCTCAAGGGTGCAAATTGAAAGAGTCGACACAACGCGGGAGCCTGATAAAGTCTATCCAACTTCCTAGGAAGTGGGGGCTAATGCCAACGGTTGTTTCCAAATAGTGGAGACAAGGTCGGCATGAGGCTCAATCCAGGGTGGCACCAGGGTCGGAGCGGTCTCAGGCAGATCCAGGTGCACAGTGAGTTTTTTACGTGTGGATCCAGCTCCAAGGAATGCCACTGATGAACTTCCTGGATTTTTCGCAGCAACGCCGTAAAAGTTGGATCCTCCGGAAGGGACTTCAGAGGAGTCCTCCGCCTGGGCTTGTCCGGAGAGCGTGGCTCGTCATCTAAGTTGGACCGACCATCGGAGTCATCTGAGGTGTCCTAAGAGGATGAAGAGGGAGAAAACTCTTCCTCCAGTGGTGGGGGAGGAACGGACACCTTGAGAAGCCCCTGGGGAAGCATATCCTGCCCCACCCTGGAACCGGAGGGCTCGCCTCTGGAATCCAGAGGTGGGAAGGGAGTTTCTCATCTCCGACGTAGCGGGTCCGGAACTGGGACCAGGGTCAGAAGATGGCTCTCTACCTCCCTGGTGAGCTAAGCCTTGGCCAAAGCTCACTAGGAGGCTAGAGTCTCCTTCAAATCCACCGGTGGCAGAGGGGGCGGTGGAGGAAGAGGAGGGGATATGGATACTGAGGATATCCATACTACGTGTATCCATACCCCGACAGCAGGTAACCCGGCATCGGGTAGTGAGGCATTGTGTACTGTGGCATCAGATAATGGGGTGCCAGATACTGCGGCCCCGGGTATGACGGTGTTGGATAGGACAGGGTTGGATATCCAGCGACCGGGGGGTTTGCAGGAGCAGACAGCCCGGCAAGATGCCCAGCAGGCGGTCCTGGAACAGGAGGCCCAGCGGGTGGCAGGCCCAGCATAGGGATGGCATCCAGGAGAGAAAGAGGGATGTTGTCTGACGATGGCAAGAGCGGTGTCGGCGCAAGCGTTAGAGGGACTGACATCAGGTCATCCGGCCCAGTGGGAGGGAGACCTAATGGGAGCGTACCTGTATCCCCTGCATCGCCCGGAAAAGGAGGAGGAGAAAAATCCCCAGGGTCAAGCTGAGGAGATGCTGGGGCCTTGGATGGCAGAGAATTCTACGGGGAACCGGGGACGGCAGACAGAACGATAGGGTCTGGCATCAGCTCCGACGCCGTGCGACCATTGTAGGGTCCGACGTCCGACTTACCGGTGGAGTCCGGTTGGACATCAGAGGAGCCGTCATCCAACTTAGCAGAACCATTGCCCGAGGCAGGCTGCGATGGAGGTGCGGTCTGGTCGGGCAGCTTAGGGGCCGTGCGCTGCCCCGAAGGGTTGAGCGACTTAACGGCCTTCTCCTGGCGGGCGTCAGAGGAGCCGAAGTCCGGCTTACCGGAGCCACTTGCACCAGTAGGCCGTGTGGCAGCCTTGCTGGGAGTGGAAGCCTCCTTTAACCTGGAGGTACCCGAAGAGCCCGAGCGCGAGCCAGACTGGTGGGTCGACGCCATCTTGGAAGCCTCCAAGATGGCCATCACGGAGCGGTCCCCCAGGGCAGGGTTGTTACCTTGAGTACGGCGACTCCAGCCAAAGTCGCGGTGGCCGAGGAAGAGGAGTCCCGGTCCCGGTGCTTCTCCTTGTCTTTCTTTTTGCGGTGACCCTCGGGCAAAGTTGAGTCATGATGAAACTTCTTCAGCTCCTTTTCCATGGAGGTAATTTTCTTTTTAAGGATGTGGGCCTCCAGGAACTGCTGCATCTGTCTGCGGGCGGCGGCGTTGGACTTCAGGCAATGCTGCCACTTTTCCATGGGGTGATCTGGGCCCAGACAGAAGAGGCACTGGGAGTATCCGTCCTTGTGCAGTAGTTGGGCGCTGCCCGAGTCGCACTTATTCTTGTGCTTGGAGGGTGTAGGGGACGACATACACCACTGAAATATCTGACAAAATTCGAGGAATTGAAGAAAAAAATGACAGTAAAACTGACGAGCAGTTGAACTTAACCTCGAGGCGCTTACACAAGCTAACGGCAGGAAAGAACTGGAAGGCGGGTGTGGGGTACCGCCCCTTTATACTGACGTCGCATGACATCGGTCACCTGATGTGGGGGAGGTCCCCCGCCAGAGACTGCTAGCTAGAAATTTTTCCGTGGGGTCCTGACGCTGCCAGCTTCAGTCCTATATGTAATTACCTACTGCAAGAGCCCTCTTGAAGTAAGATCACCATTTTCAGAGGAAAGAGTACTGAAATGACTTGAAGCTGTGAAAGCAGATAAGGCTATGAGACTGGATGGATTTATCCCAGGGTACTGAGAGAGCTCAGGAATGTGCTAGCTGCTCCACTGGTAGCCTTGTTCAACATTTTAACCTTGCCCCATGAATCTGAGCTGCATAGAAACATACAATTTGTCATCAGAAAAGGACCGCTTGGCCCACCTAGTCTGCTCAGATGGCCCCTGCCTAATTTGTCACCACACGCAGACCCTAACTGGTCACCGGCAACCCTCCCTATTTTCTCCCTGTCTATTTACTAATATTCCTCTATGTCTATCCCATGCATGCTTGAAGCCCCCTACTGTTTCCACATCCATCACTTCCAGGTGTCTACAACTCTTTCAGTGAAGTAGTGCTTCCTCACATACCTCTTAAATTCCCATCTGCAGCTTCATTGCATGCTGTCTAGTCCTGATGATTTTTCTTATTTGGAAGAGACCCCTCACCAAAACCCTGCTCACTCCGTGATGTACTGATAGGTCTCTTACCTTGACCCCTCTCTCTCCTTTTCTAGGTTGTACATGTTGAGATGCCTTAGTTTCTCCTTTAAGGGATTCTGTTGCAACTCTTGCACCATTTTAGCTGCCCTCCTCTGGACTGCCTCCACCCTGTCTATGTCTCTTCTGAGGTGCAGTCTCCAAAACTGGACACAATACTGCAGGTTGGGGTCTCATTAGCGAGTGATATAATGGCAACACCGCCTTCCTCCTCCGGTTGAAGATACATAGAAATATTGACTTTAACACCTCTCCCTATGTGTCTAAGCATACCACTGGCCCTGCTCACTGCTTTATCACACTGCTGTGCCACTTTGAAGTCAGCAGATATAATAACCCAAGGTCCAATTCCTCTTTAGTGACTCAGCACCTCCACTCCATCCTATATTCAGTTCCTGAGTTTCCATGCCATAGGTGCCCTCCACTCCATGCTACATTCAGTTCCTGAGTTTCCATGCCGAGGGTGCATGACTGTACACTTTTTTACATCATACCCCAACTGCCATGATCTTGACCACTCTGAGATTATTACGAATTTTCTCCACCCTCCTTCTGAGTAGACACCTTATTACAGATTTTGTTTTTTTCTGTAAAAAGGCATAGCTTTCCTTCCAGTTCTTCTGTAATGTCACTTTTAATGTCACTTATGAAGACACTGAAGTGGACCAGTCCCAGTACTGAGCCCTTTGGCATCCCAGTGGTCACTCTCCCATCATTCGTGTGCCGTTATCCACCCACCACTCTCTCCTACCCGTTAAGCAGTTTCTAACCCAATTCACTACTTTGGATCCCACTCTAGGCTGCTCAATTTCTTTATCAGTCTCCTGTGCAGTACAGCATCAAATGCCTTGCTAAAGTCCAGATAAGCCACTTCCACTGCCCTCCCCTGATCTATTTCCCTGGTTACCATAAGAAATACATCAAATTCATGTGACACAACCCTGCCCAACCCTGAGAATCCATGCTGTCAGCCTACTGCATTCATGATACGCTACCTTCCCTTTAACAGGATTTCTGTTAATTTCCCCACCACTGAGCAGAAACTGACTGGCCTATAGTTGCTAGCCTACTCATTGCTGCCACTTTTATATAGGGGGGGGGCAAGTCTGCTCTACTCCAGTCCTCCAGAACTGCACCTGTTTCCAGAGTGTTGTTGCCTAAGGACATCAGTGAAGCAGCGAGCACCTCCCTGAGTTCATTTAGTGCCCTTATCTGTATCCCATCTTGTCCAATAGCTTTGTCCCCTTTCAAAGCTGCAACACATTTTAGAACTCTTTTCTCTGAAACTGAACTTGTGTCCACCACTCCTTTTGCTCCTGCTGCTCCCTGGTGGTCATTACCCCCTTTCTCCACTGTAAAGACTGAGCAAACATACCTGTTCAGGGTGTCTGCTTTTCCATGGTCCTCTTCTGTGCAGCCCCCCTACCCCCACCCTCGCTATCGCCCTCCTTATCCTCAATGTCCCTCCCTTTATATTCCTCTTCTAACTTACGTACCTGAAGAAAGTTGTGTCCTCTGTAGCTACCCCTTGGCTATCCTTTTCTCTGTTTGCACTTTTGCTCCTCTCCCTGCATTTCCTGCTTCACTCTGTTTTCCTTGGTACACCTCCCTGTCTCCCTTCCTCTGTGTTACCTGATACCTCCTAAATGCCACCCTTTTTTTCTTCACCATCTTAGCCCTAGACAGTCTCTTTTTCCTTCTGCTTTTATTCACTTCCATCACACAGAAGCTGGTTGCTTGAATTATACCCTCCCTTATTTTTCCCCACTGTACCTCCACAACTCCCTGGCAATCCAACCCTATGAGGCCATTTCTGAGGCAGTCTCCCATTTCTTTAAAATCTGCCATTTAAAAGTCCAGGACCCTCATTCTCATTAGGTTTGCCTCTGTTCCTGACTCAATGTTAAACCACACTGTACTGTGATCACTGGTACCTAGGGGACTGCCCACTGTGACATCTATAATGCAGTCCTTGTTTGTAAGCACCATGTCCAGCACTGTCCCATCCCAAATGTGTTCATTGACTAGCTGTCTGGAAAAAAGCCCCATACAGGGAGTCATGGGTAGCCCTGCTCATTGCTGAAGCTGCAGATGGAAGACGCCAATCCACATCTGACAGACGGAAGTCACCAACTAGCAGCACCTTACCCCACTTGCCACCCTGATGATGGCTTTCCATGATACACTATCCAACTCCCCCCCTGAGATGGAGATCTGCATATCACCCCTGTTTGGATAATGTCTCCAGATTGTCTCCAGGATGACCCACAGTCCTTTCAGTCCTTTTTTTTCTCTTGGTGTCCTAGCAATTCTTCAGCCTTTATTCCCTCCTTGTTGGAAGACTTCAATCCACATCTGACAGATTAAAGTCACCACTAGCAGCATATTCCCCGTACTTGCCATCCTGATGATAGCTTTGCCAAGTGCCTTATCCAACTCCTCTCCCTGAGATGGAGATCAGTATACCATCCCTCTATGGATGGTGTCTCCAGGATGACCCACAGTAATTCCAGTCCTTGCTTTTCCTCCTGATGCCCTAGCAACTCCTTAAACTTTATTTTCACCTTTTCATGTAATGCAACCCCTCCTCCCTTCCCTGTCTCTCCTGAACAGAGAATAGCTCCGTATGGTCATATCCCAGTCACTGCTGTCAGTTTACCACAGGTTCGTTATGGGCTGGCCACTAAATCCTGGCTAGCCTTTGCCATGGTGACATCCAGGACCAGAATATATTTTCTAGACTCCTTGCAATAGCACACATGGCTCTCCATACCTGCCTGCTTCCCCGCGCCTGCCTGTGATGCTCTCCCTGCCCGAAGTCTCCCTTGTTACTGTCTCCATTGCCAGTCTCCTTTAATCCTTCCTTCTTGCTTCCCTGATTCATACACACTTTGTCCTCTGCCTTGTCCTCACCGTTGTCTTCTTTCACCCCTGCTCTAGTGGAGTTTACTCCCTTGCATCCTCCATCCCTACTACTTCATTATCGATGGGGGGGGTTGTTGTTTTCCTTAGTTCTACAGCCTGCCCCGATTAGTTTACATGCTC
The DNA here is from genome assembly GCA_016271365.2 of Neoceratodus forsteri. NCBI lineage: Eukaryota > Metazoa > Chordata > Ceratodontiformes > Ceratodontidae > Neoceratodus > Neoceratodus forsteri. Next base: position 143,642,795 of record CM028132.1, read on the forward strand.
ATCCAAGTAGCATTTAAACCTCTCACTAAGGACTGTGCCTCCTCCACATGAATATAATAAAGAGGATGATCCACAGGACTGAACACTGTGGCACTGCACTTGCCTAACCTCTGATTATTCTTAACCCTCTGTGTTAATCCCTTCTGCCAGCTTCATAGCCAGGTATAACCACCTGCCTCTTATTGGCTGCCCTCATTATCCAATCAAATAATTTTATCAGGTTTTGTCTAGCATGGTCTCTCCCTCATGAATCCATGTTGCCTGTTATCCTAGAGATTGCTTGCCTCCAGGAAGTTTACCAATGTTTCCAGTTATAATAGATTCTAGCACTTCCTCCATTATAGATGTCAGGCTGACTGATCTATAGTTTCCTGGAATGTGTCATCTGCCACTTTTGTGAAGGGGCCGTACATCAACTGTCCTGCAATCGCTGGATACCACTCCAGATATTAGAGAAGTAGTGTAGATATCTGCTAGTGGTGCTGTGACAGCCTGTAACATCTCCATCAGCACTCATGTACTTCCTGTCTGGTCCATAGGTCTGTCCGCTTTTAGCAGTTTCAGTCCCTCCATCACCCTACCTTTGCTGATGGGAACATTACTGGACTACTCTTCCTCCACCTCCATAAATTTAGTCAAACTGCAATGTGAGACAGTGGACCATTCTCTTCTATTGTAAAACCTGAACAAAAAAGTGGTTCAGTATGATAACCTTACTCTTATTCCCTTCCTCCCACCCCACTACCTGACGTAACCTAACTATTCCTTCTTTATTCTTGTGCTTCTCCCATATATGCCAGAAGAATGCTTGGTCTTCTTGCTCCTTGTTTCACACCCTCTGCTAATCTCAGTTCTGTCACCGACTTTGCTTTTTTCACTATCCTACTGGTTTCTTTTGTTCTTATTAGATATCCTTGTCTTCATCCTTTTGACTTTTTTATATCTCTTAAATGCCTTCCTTCTCTATCACACCTCCTCTCCTTCCACATTCATGGACCACAGTAGCTATTCTGCTTTACTGCTCTTATTTACCTCCCCAAAACAAACTTCTATAGTTTCTGCTACTCCACTTTTTAAATCCTTCCTGTTTGCTATCCACTATCTCTGTTTCTACTACTTTCTTCAGGCTACATCCCAGTATCTCTTGCACATTTCCAATGTCCACACCTTGACCACCCAAATTTCTGTCTGTCTGTTTGTCCTGCCATTCTCTAACTGGATCTCAAGCCACACTGTTTTGTGATCACTTGTTCCAAGTGTTTTCCAGTCTGTAAAATTCCAGACTCTGTCCCTGTTGGTGTAAGCTGGGTCCAGCATGGATTCCTTTCTTGTAGGGGTCAGTACTAACTGCATTAGGAATCCTTCCAGCCACACTGTTCTGTGATTGCTTGTTCCAAGTGTTTTCCAAACTGTGAAATTCTGGACTCTGTCCCTCTTGGTGAGAACTGGATATAGTGTGGGTTACTCTCTTGTAGGGGTCAGTACTAACTGTATTAGGAATCCTTCCTGACATGCTAACACTAGGAGCTGGTTCCCTGCACTTGCCACCATTGGGATACACCAGTATACACCAGTACACATCTGGCTTATTAAAAGCTCCCAATAGCAGCACCTCCCCAGCTTCTTCTGCCTTCCTAATGACTTCCTCCCTTTCCTTACCCTGGCTCTGTGATGCTGGTCAGTATACCACTCCAATCTTGATATTCCTCTCATTACTCATGATGGCATGCACTCAATGGAGTTCCAACCCTTTATCCCCCTGGTTTTGTTCATCTTTGTGTTCATTATTCCTTCCTTAATGTATAAAGCCACACCTTCCCCTTCCCTTCTCCCTGTCCCTTCTGAACAGCACATAGCCTAATATGGTCATGTCCTGGTCATGGTTCGATGTCCACATTCCTGTGGCCACTGTTATATCCAGCTGCACTTAGGTCACCAATGCATATAAGTCTGAGAGCTTATACCTAGACTTCTGGCATTCATGCACAGTCTTGGTTCCCAGGGTTTTCCTTTCTCCTTTTTACCATCCTTACACCTGTCACTATCCAGTCACTATCCTTGACTTGGATGAGCCTCTGTGGTGTCTGTGGCAGTAGCATCCCTACCAGACCAGCAGCTTTGGCCCTCAAGTGGTGTGTTTGCAGCCTTTGCACCCCGTTGCCTCTAGTTTCACTCTCAGGGCACAGAACCTCTTGCAACTCAAGCCATCGTCAAATTCCCATAGCACCCCCTTTGGGTCACAATTGTCCCACACCCCTGATATGCCTACCACATATCCCCCCCCAATGTTCCCTGCATGTTATGCCACTTGTGGTGTAGTTACTTTTTTCAGTATGGTTTGTTCTATTATCTACAGCACTATTACCAGCTGGTGCTTCTGCTGTACTGTTCATGAATGGATATACCCTGACTACTGGTTACTTGTACACTCCCTGTCATTCAAACAGCAGCTGGCTGAGGTGGTGAGTGTAGGATTGTGCTGGTCCCCATCCCTGAAGCTGAATAGCAACACCAGTGGGGGGGGGCAAGGGTGTGTGGGATGGAGGATACTGAACAGACAGGATGGGAGGTTGCCTGCCAGACATTTGGGGGGCTGAGAAACTATGGACATGGGGCCACCAATGGGTGCTGTATCAATGTACATGGCACCAGGAATGGTAATTGGGGTAGAGGTACCCAAATCATCAAGAAGGGTTCCATAACATTACAGCTAGTCAGGTGCAGTGATTGGGGTGGGGGTACACTATACCAACAGGGGATTCCATACTATTACAGGTCACCAGGAAGTGGCAAATGAGGTGGGGGTTATACTTACTTCCAGTGGAGGTTGCATTATATTATAGTTCACAAGGCACAGCAATCAGGGGGATGGGGGTACAGTTAGCACCATTGGGGGTTCCATAAAATTACAGGTCACCAGGAGGGATGATTGAGAAGGTTGTAGGTGCACTTACTATCAGCAGGGGTTCCATACTATCACAGGTCATCAGGAGTGGCAACTGGGGTACAGTAACCACCAATGGTGGTTCCATACTACTGCAGGTCACCAGAAGCAGTGATTAGTACGATAGGGGTAAAGCTACCCACAAAGGGTTCTATAAAATTACAGATCACCTGGAGGGTCCATCACTAAGGTGTAGGAATATTAACTACCAGAGGGGTTCCATACCATCACAGGCCATCAGAAGCGGCAATCAGAGGGATGGGGTACACTTATCCCTAGCAGGGGTTCTATATCATTATAGAATGACAAAAGCAGCAATCGCAGGATACACTCAATCAATCAAATCTTTATTTATCCAGGTGAGCACTGTTTAGAAGAACTCATTTTCAAGATGGACCTGGGCATCATACAAAACATCAATATAGGGAAAGGAGTACACACAATGTAAATATATGACTGAACATAATACAACAATAGTCAAAGCAATATAAGATAAATAATGAGCAACATACATTAAAATGGCAAGTGCAAAAAGACAATAAACTAAGATTAAGTGTATAATAAAATACAGAAGTAGCACTGGTTATAATGGCATAAAAGACCAAGGAAGACACATAAGGGGAGGGTTTGTAGACCAGATGAACTTGGAGCACCAGTAAGAAGTTTAGTAAGAAGATTACTAAAGTGGATAGCAGGAAGTTGCCAAAATGAGGACCCTCTGTACTATGAGGACTCAAGGCAACAAACAGGTAACAAATGCACAAGCCAAAGAACATTAAAGGGAGATCCTCTGCTCAATGGGGACAATAGGCAACAGTTAGGAAAAGCAGTTTGAGACCATCCTGACAAGACTCTAGAGGGCCTAAAAAATGTACAAGGGGCGGAAGAGGAGCCATAGGGGTGATTAGAGATGCCTGAATGCACCATCCAGGAATTACCATATACTGGACACCCGGGACAGTAAATTAGGAGAAGCAGTTACAGGACTCCTTGACAGCATGAGCATAACGCGTTTTGAAAGCAGACAGACTAACGGGAGGGCCAATTTTAATGCTTTTTGCAGCTTGTTCCAGAGTTGGGGTAACACATGACTTACGAACGCATGGCCCTCACCCACAGCAGCAAGATTGCCTCCGACTTCCTGAGGGACTGACTCCCCGAGAGCCCCGAGGTTCATGAGGGCTTGTGAATGCATGGTCCTCACGCACAGCAGCAAGATTGCCTCAGACTTCCAGAGGGACCGGATCCCCGAGGGTCGCGAGGGCTGGTGAATGCACTGCCCTCATCCACAGCAGCAAGACTGCCTCTGACTTCCTGAAGGACTGGCTCCTCGACAGCCCAGAGTGTCACAAGGGCTGGTAAGTGCACGGCCCTCACCCACAGCAGCAAGAAATACAGGTTACTCACCTGTAACAGGAGTTCTAGGAATGGTATATGTTGTTCATCCACACTCATTGGCAGTATCCTTGCCGCTTTAAATCTTGCCGGAAGGTCTTCAAGCTTGCTCCTCCCACCCACCCGGGTGGTATAACTCTCGGCTCCGCCCCATGACGCCAGATCTGGCCCGCTGGAAGCTCAGGTTGTGCGTCGAAGCCGGGGAGGTCGGGTGGGTCGTGTGGATGAACAACATATACCATTCCTAGAACTCCTGTTACAGGTGAGTAACCTGTATTTCTAGGGACATGGATATGTTGTTCATCCACACTCATTGGCAGACTCCTAGCAGTTCTCCGGGAGGAGGGAGGCAAGACGCACACCCCCATATACTTACTTGGGAAAGAGAGACTGGAGAACCGAGGCCCCAAAACCAGCATCCCGGCGTGACTCAAGGTCGATGTAGTGGGTAATGAAGGTGTTTGCTGACTTCCAGGTAGCAGCCCTGCAGATTTCCTGGATAGGGACGTCCCTGGAAGCAGCCACCGTTGCAGCAGTATGGCGGGTAGAATGAGCTCTTATCCCTCTGGGAGGCTCCATGCCCGCTAACTTATAGCAGAGATCTATGCAGGAGGTTACCCACCTGCTTATCGTCCGCTTGGCTGCAGGTCTGCCAGATGCGGCTTCAGCGTAGGTGACAAACAGCTGGCGAACCTCCTCGATTTCAGCCGTGGCGCCTTTATAATAAGCGAGCGCCCTTCTAGGGTCCAGAGTATGGAGCCTATATTCGGCCTCCGAGGTGTGATTGGGGTAGAACACCGGCAGAGTCAACACCTGGTTAAGGTGAAACTCCGACACCACCTTCGGAAGGAATTTCGGGTGGCAGGACAACCTTGTCCCTGTGGAAGACCAGGTAGGAGACTCGATGGAAAGCGCCTGGAGCTCTCCCATCCTTCTGGCTGACGGATAGCCACCAAGAAGGCGGTCTTCCACGACAGGTGAGAGAGCACACCTGTGCATAGGTTCGAATGGCTTGCCCATGAGCTTTGCCAGTACCAGCAGTAGATCCCACGGAGGTGGGGTTCCCGACTGAGGGGAAATGTGATCAAGGCCTTTGGAAAAGCGCCCGACCACCTTCTCCTCTGCGCCATCGACTGCTTCCCGGCCCGCGCCTGTAAGCAGAGATGGCTGCCAGTGCACCCTTAGGGTCGCCGACCTAAGCCCTTGACTAGAAAGGGACCATAAATAGTCCAAGATGCTTGCCAAGGAACAGGAGGAAGGGTCCAAGCCCTTGTTCTGACACCAAATGGAAAACCTTTTCCATTTGAAGGCATAGCATTTTCTGGTCGACTCATGAGGCCTCAACTACATTGAGGACCTCGTCGGAAGACCCAAAGCCTGGAACTCTAGCCGCTCAGGAACCAGGCCGTCAGGTGCAGGGATTGAAGGTCCGATGGAACACCTTCCCTGATTGACTGAGAGCAGGTCCGGCGAGCTGGAAGCTGCCGTGAGTCCTGGAGCTGAGACTGAGGAGATCTGGGTACCAGAACTGGCGAGGCCAGTCTGGGGCTATCAGAATCACCTGCGCCTTGTCCCTCCTCGCCTTGAGAAGCACCTTGTGGATCAAGGAAATGGGAAAGGCGTGAAGAGGCCCGGGTCCATTGCCTCGAGAAGGCATCCCCTGCAGCGAGCCCTGCTGAGGGGGCGGCATGGAACAGACTCAGCTTCTGCTTCCATGGAGGCAAACAGGTCCACCTGAGGTGTGCCCCAAAGGAGAACAGATGCTGTACTACTCCGCAGGAGAGACCACTGTGGGATGCAGCCCCTATCCGGCTCAGGGCATCGGCCAGGGTGTTGGAGGCTCCTGCCACGTGAATGGCTAGGAGATCCCCAGGCTGCGCGACGAGTGACCAAATGCGAGAGCCCTTGCATAGAAGCATGGAGCATCCCGCCTGGCGGTTTAGATAGTACATGGTCGTGGTATTGTCCGTCTGACTCGGACCACTTGACCCCGAGGAACGGAGCGAGGCGGTGAGAGCTAGGCGGACCGCTCGGAGCTCCAGCAGGTTGATGTGGCATCGACTTCAGGGGGACCAGAGGCCATGAGCCCGTGTTCCCCAGATGGGCACCCCAACCCATCAGAGAGGCATCGGTCGAGCGAGAGACCGCTGGCTCGGGCGGATGAACGGGATGCCCTCCTGCAAATGATCTGGAACGGTCCACCACTGGAGAGCATTCCACATCCCTGTGTCACCGGCTAACAGCTGGTCCAAGGGATCGCAGCTGCCAGGACCACTGGCTGGCCAGTCCCCACTGAAGGGACGCATGTTCCAGCGGGCCCAACGGACCACGCTGGCACAGGCCGCCATGAGACCCAGGAGGCGCAGGAAGTCCCGGGTAGGGTGCAATTGCCCAACCAGAAATGATCGGGCAAAGGAGGAAAGAACCTCGGCCCTGTCCGCCGGGAGCCGCGCTCTGGCTCGAAGAGAGTCGAAGGCGCCTGATGAATAAAATCACCTGCTTCGCTCGAGTTCCACTTGGCCTGTGATAAGGAGGCCCAGTTGAGAGCAGACCTGGAGGGCCAGATCTCTGGACCACTCCGCCTCCTTCCTGGAGGGAGCTGCTATCAGCCAGTCGTCCAGGTAAGGGTACACCCGACCCTCGGCGCCGCAGGAATGCTGTCACCACTGCCATGCATTTGGTGAAGACCCTGGGAGCTGGAGACAAGCCGAAGGGCATGGCTTGGAACTCGAAGAGAGATCCTTCCGCTCGGAAGCGAAGGAATCTCTGGTGAGACGGACGGATAGGGACGTGAAAAAACGCGTCCTGCAAGTCCAGAGAGCAGAACCACACGCCGCGTTCCAAGGATGGTATTATCTGAGCCAGAGTGACCATCCTGAAGGTTCGAGACCTTAGGAACTTGTTTAGGTCGTAGGTTTGAGAATGGGCGCCAGCCCCGTCTGCTTCGAACCAGGAAGTACCTTGGACACAAACCCTGGGTCTGAAGGAGGGTCCACCACCTCTCTTACCACCTCCTTCTGGAGGAGGAGAGTGATGTCGGCTCGACGAGCCGCCAGTGAGGCTGGGGATCCCGAAGCCCCCCGAGGGGCGACGGCTCTGAAGGGTGGTGCCTGCTCGAATTCCAGAGGCAGGCCTCTTCCCACCACCTCCAAGACCCACCTGTCCGTGGTAACAGCGGACCAGGCGGAACGGAAGTGCGGAGCCGCCTCCCACGGGGACCCAGGGTAAGGTGACGGGATGGGGCGACACCCTCAGCCCGTCACTGGGCAGGCTTGGAGGAGGGACCGGCCGAGGACCTCCTGGGCCTTTCCTCCTGCCTCCTGTTAGAGGCCAGGCGGCTTGGGTTTGGGATGCCAAGGCGGGCCTGCTGGCCCTGACGTTGTTGTCAAGGCGCCAACAAAGTACAGAAGGACTTAAAGGGCTTAGGCTGTGGTTTCATGGCCTTTGTCCTTCTGAGCTGAAGAGACCGAGTCCAAGGTGGCATTGGACTTCTCGATCCTCTGCAGGTGACCTTCCACCCCAGGGCCGAAGAGGTCAGTCCCCAAAAAGGGAACATCCGCCAACTTGTGCTGGGTATCCGAAGTAAAGGTGGATATCCTCAGCCAAGCCCGCCGACGCATAGCCACTGCGGCCGCCACCGATCTGGCACATGAGTCCCCTACATCCAAAGCAGTCTGGAGCTGCTGTTTGGCCACTGCCCTGCCCTGGTCCCGCACCTGCTTAACCGTAGTCTGCAGATCGGCGGGAAGATGAGGGATGACCTCATCCAGGGAGCCCAACAGGGCATGAGAAAAATGTGCCATGAGGACGGAACTGGCCTGACTGAGGCCGAGAGAGGACGCAGCGAGATCTTTTCGCCCGACATAGTCAATTTCTTGGACTCCTTGTCAGGAGGTTTGTCCACATCCCTGGCGCTAGCCGGGCGCCGAAAACGCTTGTCGGTAACCAACCCCTCAGCAGAGGGGTGTTCCGAAAAACCGGACAAGGAACCGGTAGGGACCGCATACTTCCTGGCCATCCTGGCCGAAGGCGCAGGGCAGGAAGCAGAGCGCTGCCAAAGTTCCAGTGCCGGACCCACTATGGCCTCGGCCACCGGAAAGGCCTCCGTCGGAGAATCCCCTCGGTCCAGAATCTCCGTGAGGGGATACCTGGCCCGTTTGGAAACGGGTTCGAGCTCCATCCCGTAGACTCGAGATGAGCCGAAGCAGTCCTAGGAAGGACGACGGGCTATCGTCCATTGGCTGACCTCCTGAAGACTCCAAGTCCAGTCGCTGGAGAAGAAGGAGGAATCATCTTCGACTCGGAAGAGTCCTCAAGAGCTGCCTCTGGCCTGAGCCACCCTTCACCTGCCGAGGTCGGTCGGGAGTGAGGGTAACTGACAGCCGATGGGGTGAAACCTCTTAGCCGACCGAGAATCCTTGGTCGGAGCCCCAATTGGTGGCTGTGGAGGCGGAGGTTCCACCGCAATCGGTGGAGCAGCTGGTTTTACGAACAACTGCCTGGGTATAGCGCCTCGGGCAAGTCGAGGGGTTGTGTCGGCTGCCCGTGACAGCCACTTAATGGCCGGGAAGGCGCGGAGTCGGCTTATTCTCGCCAGGAGGAGCTGTTGCAACATAAGGTCCTCGTACCGTCGACGTAATTTACGCCGAAGCCTCCCCTCATCCGAGGAGGAGGACGAGGACGAGCGGCGACGCCGCTTACCGCGGTGCCGAGACCGAGACCGCCTATGACGGTGGGAACGGCTGGACCGCGAAGAGGTCCGAGACCGAGACCGAGAGTCCCGGAATTTCCGGGGTCGGTGCAGGGAGGTGTCGGCCGGAACCGACACTCCCTTCGGCTCGGAAGGTCCATCCGAGGGCTCCGGAACCGGAGGCACAGGCGAGCCCACGGGATCCTCAACTCCTCCCGGGGGAACCGGGGAGAGGGAATCTCGCTGCAAAGGCGACAGCTCGGTCAATGGGTCGAGAAAATCTCGACTTCATCAGTGGAGTCTCGGTCAACTGACCTGGCGGGGACACCGTGAGGCCAGTGGCGAAGCCGGCGGTGCGGCCGAAGCCGACGGTCGGCGGCCCGGGAGAGGGACCTTTCCACCTCCCAAGAGCGCCGACGGAGGGACTTCACCTTGTCCTCTCTTGGACCGAGAAAGGTCCAGCAGACGCAGGCCCTTCTCCTTTAGTGGAGAGGACAGACAAAGCTCTAAAGGAAGTCGTAGGAAGAACCCAGAGAGAGCGGGATAAATGCCGGCGAGGAAGATACGGCCCGCGCCGCCTCTTCTTGAGGGCGACCATCCGCCGAGCTGATCCGCCGAGCCGCCGCCGGACACCGCCAACCGGGCCTCCTGGACTTCACCGAGGGAACGCTTCTGGACGGCCCAGTTGCAATCGGGCAGCACGGTCTTCGAGGACGTGAGGTCGGAAAGATGAGCACAGGTCGCAAGCTCGCGGTCGCGTCAAGGCCTAAGCAGTAGACACGGGAGTGTGGATCCGTCGAGACATCTTCTGCCCGCATGGGCATCTCAAAAATCGAGATCGGTTATCCGCCGCGGCGCGGGGATCGAAGACTAAGTCTTTTGCGAAATATTATTTTTAAATCCGCAAGCGGAGAAATAGGAACCAGTCACAAACGCAGAGCGTTAAGGAGGGAACCTGAGCTTCCAAGCGGTAAGGAAGATCTGGCGTCATGGGGCGGAGCCGAGAGTTATACCACCCGGGTGGGTGGGAGGAGCAAGCTTGAAGACCTTCCGGCAAGATTTAAAGCGGCAAGGATACTGCCAATGAGTGTGGATGAACAACATATCCATGTCCCTAGAATGCCTCTGACTTCCTGAGGGACCTGCTCCCTGAGAGCCTGAGGGTCGCGAGGGCTGGTGAACGCATGGCCCTCACCCACAGCAGCAAGACTGCCTCAGACTTCCTGAGGGACCAGCTCCCTGAGGGTCGCAAGAGCTTGTGAATGCATGGCACTCACCCACAGCAGCAAGACTGCCTCAGACTTCCTGAGGGACCAGCTCCCCAAGGGTTGCGAGGGCTGGTGAATGCACGGCCCTCACCCATAGCAACAAGATTGCCTCTGACTTCCTGAGGGACTGGCTCCTCGAGAGCCCCAAGGATCACGAGGGCTGGTGAACGCATGGCCCTCACCCACAGCAGCAGCAAGATTGCCTCCGATTTCCTGAGGGACCGGCTCCCCGAGAGCCCTGAGGGTCGCGAGGGCTGGTGAATGCATGGCCCTCACCCACAGCAGCAAGACTGCTTCAGACTTCCTGAGGGACCGGCTCCCCGAGAGTCACAAGGGCTGGTGAATGCATGGCCCTCATCCACAGCAGCAAGATTGCCTCCGACTTCCTGAGGGACTGGCTCCCTGAGAGCCCCGAGGGTCGTGAGGGCTGGTGAACGCACGGTCCTCACCCACAGCAGCAAGATTGCTTCCAACTTCCTGAGGGACCAGCTCCCCAAGAGCCCCAAGGATCTCGAGGGCTGGTGAACACATGGCCCTCACCCACAGCAGGAAGGTACGAATTCTTCCAGTTAGTAGCAGTGCAACGCACTCTGCTGTGTCGACATGGAGGACAGTGCCATTTTCAAACACAGAAGACAAAACCTTTTGTGTCAGCACATGAGTGCTGATTGTTTCTTTTTTGCATCTAATTGTAACCCAAAAGTACTGCCTCTGTAACATTTTAGGCGTGCACCTTAAGTGGGACTTCTTAATGCTCTTAATCTAGTTATTTTAGCCTAAAAGTGTTACTAACTGTGCTCCTTGTTTGGAACTCCGACTGCTTCTGTTAAAGGTTGATGACAGATTGAACTGTTTTAACTCAGACTATCCAACACTATCCAAAGCACCTAAATTGCATCTCAGGCTGCATTCTAAATCAATTTTCTCAGCCTCGTGTACTGCATTTTACCACAGTTTAGCAGAGCACCTATATTGTCTGTATTTAGCACCATTGCCTAGCTTCATAATTCATTCTTACTAAAGTCTGCTTTTGAAAAGAAAAAGGAAAAAAAAGACTTTGTAACCCTATGAAAACTGTAGCTTGTGCCTAGAAATACTGCCTTTAAAACAGTGCCGCTTAGCTCCTTAAAGTCAGATATTTATTTGTTTTTTGTTTCTGTTATAAAGCTGATTCTATAGTAGCAGCCAGCTGCATTTTAACCTTACACTAGCAGGGATTTAGAAACTTGGAGAAATATATCATCACTGTTGCGACCCCTCCCTCCCTCTTGTTGCAGTGGCACTCCCAAATCCCTTACTTGTAATAAAACTCTCCTCTAGCAACATAAACTCCATAATGCAGAAGCTTCTGCTACGCTGCTTTCTCCTTCCAGCTGTCTTTTTCTCACTCCCATCTCCCCATATCCACTCTCACCTTAGAGTCCACTCCCCTCCCCTCCCCCCAACAACTCTCCACCCTCCCCTTACTACAGGAACCACCCACTCAAACCCCCATACACCCCACCCCAACGCCTACCCTGCAACTCTCGACCCTCCTTTTTTCCCCTTCTCTCCTTCCCCTCTTCCACCCTTTCTTGCCCCTCCCCTCCATCCACCCTTCTCTGCTCCACTCCCACTTCCTTAACCTGGAGGCACTAAACCAATGCCTGAACATCCACGCGCTGCCCAGAAAACGCTGTTCCGGCACGTCCAAACATTCCCTGCTTCTCACATGCTCCGTTATCCTCCTACTTCTCATGGGCGACATACATCCCAACCCTGGCCCTTCTGCACCCAGGTTTTCCTCCACCTCATCCTCTGCCTCTACTGAATCGCCCCAGTGCTCAGCCCATAACTCACTCCCCAAGGGCCTTCGCATTTTCCATCTCAACTCCAGGAGTCTCCTCCACAAAATGGATGCCCTAACAGTCTGAGTAACCCAATACAACCCTGACATACTCTGCATTATGGAATCCTGGTTATCCTCCAAAATCCCAAACTCCTCTCTTGCCATTCCTGACTATAACTTATTCCGCCAGAACCAGGGCAAGCAAGGCAGGGGCATGGCACTTTACGTTAGGCATTCCTTCTCATGCTCCATCATCTTCAACGAAACCTGCCCTTCTTCCCAAGAATCAATTTTTGCACACCTATCCTTCCCTCCTCTGCCCCCTCTACATAGGGGCCCTATATGCCCCACCAAAGTCCTCGCCCAACTCTGTCATCAAGGCCAACTCCTCAATCTCCACCAAAATGTCAAACGACGAGCTCGTGCTACTAGGCGACTTCAATCTTGACTGGCTCTCCCCCTCTGCAAAACCCCCCATCCTAAGGCTCGAATCCCTAAATCTCTCCCAGCTAATCTGTGAACCCACTTGCCTTAACCACCAGTCCCAAAACCACACCCTCCTGGACTGGATTCTATCCTCACATCCTCACTGTATCTCCACCGCAGGTATTTTCTCTGGCACCCTCAGTGACCACTGTATCACCTATTGCATCTGCAAAATCCATTCACCACTCTCCCCTCCTAAATTCATATGGTCCCACTCCCTACACAGCATTAACATCCCTGCCTTACTCCATGACCTTACTAACACAGACTGGCTACCTGTGCTGTCCACGTCTGACGTAGACGCTGCCCTATCTCAGTTCTGCAGTATATTCCAGAGTATCTGGGACATGTATGCTCCCCTAAGGAAAGTAAGGGTAAAATGCCTCCACCACCCCTGGATCACAGCCGACCTTATCACCTTGTGTCGCTCTGTGGACAAAGCGTGGCGACTCTACCAAGCCTCCCACACAGTAAGCGATCTTCAATCTTACAAGCACCTCAGAAATAAATGCACTAAGGCCACCTGGCAATCAAAATCCTCCTATTTTAAAGCACAATTCACTCAAACCCAGAACCCCCACACACCTTTCTGGAAGTCGATCAACTCCCTCCTTGACACCTCCCCCCCACCAACAGACTTGCTTGACTCTCACCTTAGATGGGAAATCCACCTTGGATCCTGCCTCCGTGGCCGAGCTATACAAGTTTTTTATCTCCTGTGCCCTACCCAACTCCACCCCTCCTTCCCCTAACCTGGGTAACTCATCCTCCCCCGACCTTGGGTTCCTCTTTCCTGCCATCACACCTCTGGAGGTATACAATGCACTCTATGCCCTTAACTCATCCAAATCCAGCTCGGATGGAATCCACCCCAAAATGCTCCACATCTCTGCTGCAGCCATTGTTGCCCCCCTGACTCATATTCCAAATCTGTCCCTAACCACAGCTACTGTCCCTAAAGCTTGGAAATCAGCCAAAGTCATCCCTCTTCACAAAGGTGGTGACCCCTCCCTACCGGGAAACTATAGGCCTATCTTGCTCCTCCCTTCCCCTCCCTTGCCGAATTCCAGAGAATCCCTCATGCTGTCCAGACTGTCAAACTTTCTCTCTTTCAACAACCACCTTTCACCAGTCGAGTCTGGCTTCCATAAACACCACTACACCATCACCACCCTTTTACCTGGAGTACTGCGTGCAGTACTGGCATCTGTATCTGAAGAGGGACATTAAGTTACTGGAGGGGGTGCAGCGCAGAGCGACAAAGATGATCAAGAGGCTGGGGGACTTATCATACGAGAGGAGGTTGAAGGAGTTGAACATGTACTCACTGGAGGAGAGGAGAGACAGGGGTGACATGATTGAAACCTTTAAATACATGAAAGGAATAAACAAGACGGGTACAGAGGGGCTGTTCAAAGTAAGAGAGGGAGGCCACCAGAGGCCATGATATATGAGACTGGAGCGAGGAATGTTCAGGAGGGCAATGAGGAGACACTTTTTACAGAGAGGGTGGTGGCTGGGTGGAATGCGTTACCTGCTGAAGTGAGTGCGCTGTAGAACAGTGGACTGCTTCAAACGAGGATGGGACAGGACAAGGGGGAGGGTTAATGAAGGGGAAGGGTGGAAGGGAGGGGCAGCTGCAGAATAAGGGGTGCTAGCTGCACATTCGAGCAGACTTGATAGACCTCTAGGCCTTTATCTGCTGGCAAATTTCGTATGTTCGTATGTTCTAAGTGTAACTGATTCCATCCTCACAGCCATAGACCATAGCCTAGTCACAGTTGCCATATTCATAGACCTGGCTAAAGCGTTTGACTCTGTCTCCCACCAGCTACTACTCAGCAAACTTAACTCTTTCAGCATCGCCTAACCTGCCATCTCCTGGTTCCACTCATACCTCCACAACAGGCAACAATCAGTTCAAGTAGGTGACACTCTCTCCTCTTCCCAAGGCTCTATTCTTGGCCCCCTCCTCTTCTCTCTCTTCATAAATGACCTTCCCTCTTCCTCCTAGCCTCAAACGTGCACCTTTATGCAGATGGCACTGCCATCTTTGCCTCGGGCCCCGCCTATGACAGTGTCCTCCCCACTCCACAAAATGATTTCGAAAGAGTCCAATCCTGGTTCCAAGAAAACTTGCTCACACTTAATGCAAAAAAAAGGGTCATAACGGTCTTTGGTTCCAGACAGAAACTGGCCACCCTTCCAGCACCCCCTGCCATCACCACCAAGGATGACTCTCCTCTGGAGCTAGTCTCAGCTTTCAAATACCTGGGAGTTTGGTTGGACAGCCACCTCAACTTCTCCACTCACATCGAGGCACTCTGCACCAAACTCTTACCAAAACTTGCCATCCTCTATTGCCACAAGTCGAGCCTACCAATCCCCACCCATACGTACGTAGAACTATCCTACCTGTAATAAATGATGCCGACATAGTCTATGGTACAGCCCCATCCTCCTCTCTCTCCAGACTTGACATCCTTCTCAACTTCTTCTGCCGTTTCGCCACTGCCTCACCCCCACTCACTCACCACTGCCTACTCTACACTCCTCTCTCCCTGGCTCCGCTCTGCCACAGGTGAACCATCCACGGCGCCTCTTTCCTAGCTAAATTTTAGTATGGGTCCCTCCCTTAAGCTACCCTCTGTGCCGCAGGGACCCCCGCAGTTTCCACCTCCCCTGCCCTGGCTCTCTTACCATACAAGCTGCTTTTTCATACTGCCTCCCCCTTCTCTGGAATAACCCCCCCTAACCTTCGCTTGACCCCTTCTTGTTCGGCCTTTACTCAGCTCCTTAGGCTCCAACCCACTCCGCAGTGTCCTAAATGCTCAAATGGTCCCAGCACACAGCCGATGCACCACACAGTCCCCACTCACCAATCCCAGCTGCATAGTCCTAGCTGACCTTATCTCTCTTCTCCAACTCCACATGACATTTTTAGCTATCTCATTGCTGAACAATGTATTGTAATTGCTTTGTAAAATCTTGTGCCAACTGTCTGTTTTTTTTTCTCCTCAATCGATAGAAAGTCTCTGTACAAACTGTACCCGGGTCGCACCTGGAAATGAGCCTTGCTCAGTGTGCCTTTCCCGATCATCAAATTTTAAATAAATAAAAATAAATAAATAACTTATAGCAGACCTTCCAAAGCATTTTTTGACCTTGGGTATGTTTAATAAGATAAAGGAGGAGCTCCTCAGTGCATGCTTGCCTACCGTTGATATGGGAAGACAGTCCGATATACACTGGGGCAGCTTATTTGTGATTGCTCTATAAGTCCAGAGGGCAGCATTTCTTTGTCTTCTGTAGTTAAGGGAGGACCACCCAACTAGAGCATAAAGGGAGCAGTGATGAGTGGAATATGGAGCACCCAAGATGAATCTTATGGTTCTATGATACAGCGTATCAAGTTTGGCTAGCACAGAGACAGGGCCTTGGTAGTAGAGGAAATCAGCATAGTCCAATAAAGAAAGGAAGGTTATTTGTACCAGTCTCTTCTTGGTGCCTGAGTAAGAAGGTGTTTGATCCTATAAAAGAGGCCAAGCCTCTGCTTAAGTTTTTTTTATCAGTTCCTCAATATGATCCAGGAAAGAAAGTTTGTGATCAATCCATACACCTAGATATTTTAATTTGGTAACAAAATCCAGGGATTCACCTAGAAGTGTAAGGATCTGTGGTAGGGATCATTGGGTAATTGGGATAGTGGCATTAGGTAGAGGTGAAATGAGCATTGCCTTTGTTTTATTGGGGGGTTCAAAAGAAGTTTCTGTTTCAGTAGGTGAAGTTGCAGCTTACTGAATTCTTGTTGCAAGTCCATACATGCTGCTTCTGGAGTTGTTCTGTCTACATAGAGTACCTTATCATCGGCAAATAGATGGATATCACCAGATTTAATCCCAGCATCGATACCACAGATGTAGATGGCAAAGAGCAAAGGTCTCAATATAGAACCCTGCTGAACGCCCCTCAATAAGGGTTTTAACAGTGACAGTTCCCCTTCCACTTTTACCTGCTGTTGGCAGCCAGAAAGGTAATTTGAGGACCATCTCAGCGAACAGGGGTCGAGGTCAAGCTCACGGAGGGATACTAAAAGCAAGTCATGGTTGACAGTATTGAATGCGTTGCTTAAGTCCAAAAACACTGCACACACAACATTTTTGGAGTCCAGGGCATTCTACCAGTCATTGGTCACCTTAGCAAGGGCTGAGATCGTACTGTGGCGAGGCCTAAAGCCTGATTGTAAGGAGTTTAGAAGGTTTGCAGCTTCCAGGTAGTTCCGTAATTGCATGCTCACTATTTTTTTCCAACAGTTTAGATAGGATAGGGAATATATCAATTGGTCTATAGTTATTCAAATCAGCAGTGATTCCAGATTTGAATTGTGGTATTACATGGGCAGTTTTCCATATAGTAGGAAGATTGCCCTGGGATAGAGATAGGTTTAAGATATGTGTAATTGGCACAGCCAGGACGTGGTAACTTAAGTTTTAGGAAGTACAGGTCTATGAAATCTGCTCCAGCATTCCTTCTTGTATCTAAATGTAACAGTAGATCTTTGACTTCTTTCAAAGAAACAGGTTGAAATGAGACTGCAGTCCCAGTCTTGGACACAATCATAGCCACTGTTCCCAGGTCCTGAACACAGAGTTTCAAACGTAGGTTGTTTGCAGTAGATGTGTCGAAGGCTAGCCCTGCACTAGCGAAGTGATTATTAAGTAGTTCCAGAACTGATGGTTTATCTGTGACTGAGGTGTCACTAAGGGTAATTTTTTTAGGTAGGGAGTTTGAAGATGTATAACCTTCCACTTCCTTTAGAGTTTTCCAAAATTTGGTAGAACATTTAGAGGACGAGTCAAGCTCAGCCCGGTAATAGTTTCCCTTAGCCTCCCTAACTATTTTATTGCAGGAGTTCCTAGCCTTCCTGAATAGGACCCAATCAGCCAGAAGTTTTGTTTTCCAAGCTTTGTTTCAAAGAAAGTCATGACTGAGCAGGATGGTCTAAATCAGCTGAGAACCAAGGGCAAGATTCTTTCCTGGTACGGATCTTAACCAGGGGTGCATGTACTGTATGTCCAAGGCCCCAATCACTATATCCTGGAAAATATCGAAGGCCATGTTTACTATTTTGGCTAGGTAAAAGTTCTGCCAGCTCACTGAGTTTTGCAAACTGAACAGAAATCTGCAAGGGTCGAGATTGCGACGACACCTCTTGACAGGGAATGTGGAGGCTGGTTTTGTGACAGATCTCACACAGGTGATGAAACAGTGGTGACTGATGTCCATAAAGAATATACTAGCATGAGAAAACATATGAGGTTTGCTTACTAAGATAAGATCCAACAGGGTATTATTGCTAAGGTTGTTCTTATTAGGACATGTTGCTTCAGTAATAAGCTGGGTTAGACCAAGGGAGCCACTAACCAATCGGGGTTCCATTACAGGTCATAAGAAGCAGCGATCAAAGTGGGGGCACAATTATCACCAAAGGGGGTTCCATGCCTTTACCGGTCACCAGAAGCACCAACTGTGGGTGGGAATATACTTACCACCAATAGGGGTTCCATTCTATCACAAGTCACCAAGAGCTGTGATCAGAAGACGGGGGTACACTAACCACCAATGGAGTTCCATACAGTTACAGGCCTTCAGGAGGGGAGAAGAACAATACAAGCATGTGGCACTCCAAGCAATCAAATCTTCCAATATTCTGACACTATAAATAGCTTAAATAAGAAAGAGCATTCAGTTAAGGGTGAAATACTCAGGCTAAGCCCACAGCACTAATCCCAGCGCTTCAATTCATCAGGAGGGGAGAGGAAGTGGTAGTACTGCCAACATGGGTTTCATACTACTGGGGGTTACAATTACCACCAATGAGGGGAAAATGCAATTACAGATCACCAAGAGCAGTAATTGGGGGTACACTAACCATCATTGGGAGTTCAAAAAAATTCCAGGTCACCTGAAGAGATGATTGATGAGGTGGGGAGTATGCTAACTATCAACAAGGGTTCCATACCATGTGGGGGTATGGTAACTACCATCAAGGAATCCATACCATTACAGGTGACCAGGAGGGGTGATTGGGGAGGTGGAGGTTCACTTAGTGTCAACATTTATCAACAGGGGTTCCATATCATCACAGGCAGTAGGAAGCAGTGATAAAGGGGTTCAGGTACACTAATCACCACAGGGGTTCCATACCACAATGGGTCACCAGGGGAGGAGCTCAAGGAGGAGAAGGGGTTGCTATACCAACAGGTGTTCCACACCATTACCAGTCATACAAGTCACCAGGAGCAGCAATCAAGAGGATACACTAACTACCAACATGGGTTTGATACCATTACAGGTCACCAGGAACAGCAGTCAGGGGGTGGGAGTACCCTTAGCAGCAATGGGGGCTTTATAGCATTACAGGTAGTCAGCAGTGGTTGAGAGATGGGGACGCCAAATACCAAAAGGGGTTCCATACTATTACAGGTCACCAACAGTGGCAATCAGGGTGTATATTTACCATCAGCAGAGATTCCATACCAATACAGGTCACCAGGAGTGGCAATCGGGGGTAGGAGTACACTTAGCAGCAATGGGGGCTCCATTACACTACAGGCAGTCAGAAGTGATTGGGGGCTGTGGGTACACAAACTACCAACAGGGATTTCATACCATTACAGGTTGCCAAGAGTGGCAATCAGGGGGTACACTTACTATCAACAGGGGCTCCATACCATTACAGGTCACCAGCAGTGGCAATCAGTGTGTGGAAGTACACTTAGTGTTTACCTACCTACTTGCACTTTGCCTCACGTCAACACTATACGTTGATGAAGCCCAACCTCAGCACTTCAGGTTACCACCCTACCTCACACTCAGTGCCTCCTCTCCTCCCAAAGATGACACCCCTCCCACTTCCCTCCCTGTCATCCCCCTAAGCCTGCTCCTTCTACTTTCCTCTATGGGTTTGCAACTCAGTAGTGTGCCCTAACTTCAGACGCTGACAAACTATTATACTCCCTAAGCTGCTCAATTTTGTGTGTATTTTATTGTAACTCTGTCTGTGACAAATGTAATCCTGTAATGCAGTACCTTTATGTCTTTGTAAACTGATGTGGAACCTATAAATGAGCACCCACTCACTGGTGTAATCTGCTCAATAAAATAGAAATAAAATAAATATTAGCAATGGGGTGCCATAACATTACTGGTAGTCAGAAGTGATCAGGGAGTGTGTAGTTACACTTACTACCAAAAGAGGCTTTATACTATTACAGGTCACCAAGAGTGACAATTGGGGAGGCACACTTACCATCAACGGGGGTTCCATACAATTTCAGGTCACCAGAAATAGTAATTGGGGTTGGGATGCACTAACGATCAATGGGAGTTTTATAAAATTGCAGGTCACCAGACGAAGTGATTGAGGAGGTTTGGGTACACTAACTACCTATCAAGAGGGTGTTCCAAACCATTACAGGCCACCAGGAGGGCAATTAGGAGGGTTCACTTACCATCATACCATTAATGCGTGTTCCATACCATTACAGGTCACCAGGAGCAGTGAATGGCGGTGGGGGTACATTAATCACCAATGGGTGTTGCAAAAATTACAGATCACCAGAAGGGGTGATTAAGGAGATGGTGTACACAAACTACCAACAAGATGTTCTATGCCATTACAGGTCACTAAAAGCAGCAATGGGTGGGTGAAGAACATTCACCACCAGTGGGGTTTCCAAACCATTACAGGTCACCAGAGGCAGTGATTGTTGGGGTAGGGTATACTTACCACTAATGAAGATTCTATAAAATTACAAGTCACCCAGTAGGGCAATCGAGGAGGTGGGGTACGTTAACTGCCAATGGGCATCCGATGCGATTACAGGCCACCAGGATTGGCAATCTGGAGGGGGTTTGGTGACATGTGCACTAACTGCCAACAGGGGTTTCATACCTGTACAGGCCACCAGGACTGGCAATCTGGAGGGGGTACACTTACCAACAATGGGGGTGCTATACTATTACAGGTAGCAAGGAGAGGCAAATGGGGTGGTGGCGGCAGGCACATTTACCACCAACAGGGATTTTAGACCACTACAGGCCCCCAGTAGTGACAGTCAAAGGGGAGTTCCATACCATTACAAGCCACCAATAGGGGTTCCATACTATTACAGGCCACAAGAAGTGGCAGTCAAGGGTGGGGGTGGGGGCACCTTAACAACCAATATGGGCATACCATTACAGGTCACCAAGAGTGATGATCAGGTGGGAGGATGAACAGCTCTGTACAATGTTGTTGCGTAGTCATGCGCAGTGGCATCATATGGCATGCATATGGCCCTTAGAACACTGAATGTCCAATGAGCTTGTCAGAATGTTTTGACTGAATATGGCTCACAGGAGCACTGGCACTATCTGGTTTGGGATGTGCTCTCTCCATTTAGCACCTGTGGGCTATATTCCATTAGGGGACTGTATCAGTGTAGTACATAGTCACAATGTGCTGCACTGGCAATTTTTTTTTTTATTTATTTTGTTAACCGGGTAAACATATGAGCCAAGGCCCTTTTTCATATGTGACCCGAGACTATAAAATAGTCACAAGATGTTATACAAAAAGATAACTTTTACATTCGCTAAATACAGGAATACAAATACATGACATATAAGACAAACAATATAATACAAATTATTTAAAATAGCAGTGACATTGCAAGCTACTCAATAAATGATGCTTCAATTTGTTTTTGAATAAATTATGACTACTCATAGTTCTCAATTTAATTGGAAGATCATTCCAGTATCTTGGTGCCTGGATAGAAAAAGCTTGAGCACCCATTTTAGTTTTAGTGACTTTCAAATTTAAACAAGAAAGAAAATTTGATCTCAAGTTTCTCGGAGCTTCCCTTACAGATATCAGAGAATACAAGGGACAGAGACTTTTTGTCTCAATACATTATCCGTTTTAAAACAAAGAGAGTATATGGAACTCAAGTTAGGCAGTAGAAACCCTGAAACTTGATATAAAATACAATGATGTGTACTAAAAGGCAATATATAAACAAACATAGAAACACAGAAACATAGAATTTGACGTCAGATAAGGACCGCTTGGCCCACCTAGTCTGCCCATTTTCCTACGTAACAGATAAGCTGCAGATCCTAGTTAACCAACAGCTTACTTCCTCTTACCCGCCCCTAGGACTGCCTTATGCCTGTCCCAAGTATTCTTGAAGTCCCCCACTGTTCTTGACTCCACGACCTCCTCAGGAGGCTGTTCCATCATCCACAACCCTCTCTGTGAAAAATACCTCACATTACCCCTGGAGCCCCCTCTATTTTCAAATTGTGCCCCTTGTTCTTGACATCTCTTTTCTGGAAGATGCTACCCTCTTGGACTTTGTTAATTCCCTTGAGGTACTTGAAAGTTTCCATCATGTCCCTCTCACCCTTCTTTCCTCAGAGTATACATATTAAGCTCCTTTAGTCTTTCTTCAGTATGTCTTTGGTGCAGACCCTGCACCATTTTGTTGCCCGCTCTGGACAGCCTCCACTCTGTCTATGTCTTTGCAGAGATGAGGTCTCCAGAACTGCACACAGTACTCAGATGGGGTCTCACCAACTGTCTGTACAGAGGGATAACAACTTCCTGTTTTCTACTATTGATGCCTCTTCCTATGCATCCCAGTATCCCCAGCCTTCCTTATTGCCTTCTCACATTGCTTGCCCACCTTTAGGTCATCTGATATAATTACCCCGGGTCCCTTTCTATTTTTACTGTTGTCAGTATCTCACCCCCCATTGTGTACGCTTCCCCTGGGTTTTGTTTCACATGTGCATTACCTTGCACTTCTTTGCATTGAATCTGAGCTGCCATACATTTGACCATTCCTCCAACCTTGCCAAGTCCCTTCTCATCCTTTCCACTCCATCTTGTGTATCAACCCTGTTGCAGATCTTTGTGTCATCTGCAAAGAGACATACTTTTCCTTCAAGTTCCTCTGCAATGTCACTTACAAAGACATTAAAAGGACCGGTCCAGTACTGAACCTCAGGTACCCGCTAGTAACCCTCCTTTCTTCACTGTGTACTCCATTTACTACTACCCTTTGCGTCCTGTTGTCTAGCCAATTTTTTATCCAGGTTACCACCTTGGGACCCATTCCAAGGCTGGCTATCTTGTGTATTAATCTTTTGTGTGGGACTGTATCAAATGCCTTGCTAAAATCCATGTATGCCATGTCCACAGCCCCTCCCTGGTCTACTACTTTGGTCACCCAGTCAAAGAAATCTATTAGATTCATCTGACATGACCTTCCCATCGTGAATCCATGCTGCCTTGGGTCCTGTGCCCCACTGACCTCTAGGTACTCAACAATTCTTTCCTTCAGAAGTGATTCCGTCATTTTCAATACCACTGAGGTCAAACTAACTGGTCTGTAGTTTTCTGCCTCTGTCCTGCTCCCACTTTTGTGAAGAGAATCACTCTGCCCTCCTCAGTCCTCGGGTACCACCCCATCCTCCCATGATTTGTTAAAGGAGTAGTCAGCGATGTCACTAGTTCTACCCTTAGTTCTTTCAGAATTCTTGGGTGAATCCCATCAGGCCCCATTGCTTTGTCCACCTTCAATTTTATTAGTTCTTTCAGAACCCTTTCTTCTGTAAATGGACTGGTATCGACCCCCATCTTCAAGTGTTTCTCTTGTTTGGTTTAGGTAACTCCCCTCCTCTTCCTTTGTGAATACTGAGCAGAAATATTCATTCAGTATCCCTGCTTTTCACTGTCACCCTCTACCCATTCCCTCCCTTTATTAAGCTTCAGTATCCTCCTTTGGTCTTTCTTCACTCCCTAATGTACCTATAAAGGTCTTATCCCCTTCTTAACAGAATTGTCTATCCTTTCCTTGGTTTGGGCCTTTGCTATTCTGACTGCCTTCCCAGCCTCTTTCTGCTTTAACTGATAAAGTTCTCTGTCCTGCTCCTTCTGTGTTTCCTTATATTTCCTGAATGCTGTCCTTTTCTCCTTAACCTTCCCTGCCACCTCTTTTGAGAACCATAGCTTTTTTTCCTTCGTTGTGTTTATTGATTTGCTTTACACAAAGGCTTGTTGCCTCTGTGATGGCTGTTTTGATCACTCCCCATTGTTCCTCCACCCCTCCTTCTTGCCTGTTTGCTAGTGCTTTTCTGAGGCACCTCTCATTTCCCAAAGTCAGCCCTCCTAAAGTCTAGTACTCTTGCTTTTGTATGGCTTGATTGTATGGCTGTGTTTATCGTGAACCACACTGTTTGGTGGTCGCTTGCTCCCAGATGGCTACCCACTTCTAAATCTGAGATTCTTTCTCCATCCCCATTTGAAAGTACCAGGTCTAAGATTTCTCCCTCTTGAGTGGGTTCCGATACTAGCTGTCTGAGGCATGCCCCCTGTAGGGCATCAAGAATGACCCTGCTCTTGGATGTGCCTGCAGCAAAGGTGCTCCAGTTAACATCTGGCATATTCAGGTCCCCATCAATAATATCTCCCTTTTCTGCCATTCTAGAAAGCCTTTATCATTTCCTTGTCCATTCCCTCCCCTGAGATGGGGGTCTGTATACAACCCCATGCAGATTGTAGTGCCATTTCCTGTCTCCAGGGTGACCAAAGTGCCTCATCTGTTCCCTGTTTACTCTTTAGTTCTGTTGCTTTGATCCTTCCTTTACATGAGAGCTACTCCTCCTCCTCTTTTACCCTCCCTGTCCCTCCTGTAGATTGTGTATCCTGGTATGTTGACATCCCAGTCATGGTTCTCTGCCTATCATGTTTCTGTGACTGCCACAATATCCAGGCAACCCTCTTCCGTCAAGGCCACTAGTTCAGGGAGCTTGTTACACAGACTACGGGCATTGGTACTCATCACCCTCCACTTTTTGATAGCCTTACCCCTTTTAGCCCCATTTCTGTCCTTACTGCCTTTGCCTTTTTTTTACATTTAAATCTGTTCTGCTCCCTAATAACTTCTGTACCTTGGTGTTTACCTCACTAATCACCATGTTTTATGGGTGGAGGCTCAGTTTCCTGCTCTTTTCAGTGCCTACCCCTTGGTTGGTTTAAATGCTTGCCAATGAAGCATTTAAACCTCTCCCTAGGATCTGATTCCCCCTGGACAGATGCAGACCATCGCACCAGTATAGGTCTGCATTCCTCCAGGTGGCTCCCAGTCTAATGAAGCCAAACCCTGAGCTCCACACCAGTTTTCAACCACTCATTGAATTCCTGGTGAGAAGTGCCCTTGCCATAGACAGGCAGCACCTCCGAGAAGGTTACCGTATGCGCTACTTGTCTAAGGCCCCTTCCCAACTCTACAAACTCCTCTTGCACTGCTCTGATCCCATTCCTAGCCAGGTCATTTGTCCCTAGGTGGACAATGATATATAACACCCTCCCTCGTGCAGCTCCTCCCACGATCCTGAGGATTTGCTTCCTGTCCCTCCAAGCCGTGGCGCCAGGAAGGCACCTTATCTCCCTCTCCCCTTCCTCCCCCATTTCTACCCCCCTAATGATTGAGTCCCCCACCAGGAGTTGTTTCCTTCCCCGTGGGGTCCCATGCCACCCTCCTGTGGGTCTCCTTTGTGAAGGTTCCCAGCATCCTCCTTGGTCTCCACTGCTGGTGCCTCCATAGAGGAACCACTATCCACCAGAAGAGCGAATGAATTGTGGAGGTACAGCTGGAGGGATGCAACTCTGTTCCACCACCCTCTCCTCCTTGAGCCCACCCTGGTCCAGCCTCTCCTCTTTCTTGGCAACCTCTGAGGTGAGTGGCAGTGGCCCTGGTGGTCCCTGGGTGGGGAGGAGATTTCACGAATCTAGCCAGGTCAGCCTGGAGGCGGGCAACCTCCTCTCTCAGACCAGAGAGGTGCCTGCAAATAGGGCAGCATCGCAGCCTCCAGAATGTCTCCGGAACACTGCCGCCCACAGCCATTGCACTGCACCACTCCTATCATGTCTTATTTTGTGTCCCTCTACTGTTTCTCTGGATGCTTACTCTCTCCTCTCCTTACAACTCTCCACCCTTCCTGTTCTGGGACAGCAACTTCCTATCTTCTTCAGTAGCCTCCTTCTTCCTTGCTCAATATCAGATGACCAGCAGCTGGGGAGAGTGAGCTACTTTTTCTACTTTAGGGTTGACAAAACCAGTGTTTCTCTATGATCCTTTCCTTCCTACTGCCAAACAGGAAGTTCCTGTTGAAAGTCAAATCCAGTGGCTATAAAAGTGGAACTGGCTTTGGGTGGGATGGAAGGCAATTAGTAGGAAAAAAGGCTAGCAACAGGAAGTTGTAATTGGACTCACCTGCTTTTATAGTGTCTAAACCACACCCCAGGTAGCTCTCTTTCCTCCTACTGGTTTAGCAAAGTCAGCTGATACAGTACCCTTCCCTGCACAGAACACACACTGACTTTCTTTCTTTTGTTTCTTTTAAACCCTAAATAAGTCCCCTTCTACTTCTAATGAAGTTATCTGTCTACTTAATCTTAACAGACACTGACTCCTGCTGAGATATACATTTTAAATTAAGAAGAAAATGTAGCTTCTTTTAGTTAGCTGCTTTCTGCTCTACAAGCAAGGCTAGCAACAGGAAGTTGTAATTTGACTCACCTGCTTTTATAGTGTCTAAACCACACCCCCAGGTAAGCTCTCTTTCCTCTACTGGTTTAGCAAAGTCAGCTGATACAGTACCCTTCACTACGCAGAATACACACTGACCTTCTTTCTTTTCTTTCTTTTTTTTAAACCCCAAATAAGTCCCCTTCTACTTCTAATGAAGCTATCTGTCTACTTAATCTTAACAGACACTGACTCCTGCTGAGATATCGTTTTAAATTAAGAAGAAAATGTAGCTTCTTTTAGTTAGCTGCTTTCTGCTCTACAAGCAAGGCTAGCAACAGGAAGTTGCAATTTGACTCACCTGCTTTTATAGTGTCTAAACCACACCCCCAGGTAAGCTCTCTTTCCTCCTACTGGTTTAGCAAAGTCAGCTGATACAGTACCCTTCACTGCACAGAATACACACTGACCTTCTTTCTTTTTCTTAACCCTAAGTCCCCTTCTACTTCTAATGAAGTCATCTGTCTACTTAATCTTAACAGACACTAACTCCTGCTGAGATATCGTTTTAAATTAAGAAGAAAATGTAGCTTCTTTTAGTTAGTTGCTTTCTGCTCTACAAGCAAGGCTAGCAACAGGAAGTTGTAATTTGACTCACCTGCTTTTATAGTGTCTAAACCACACCCCCAGGTAAGCTCTCTTTCCTCCTACTGGTTTAGCAAAGTCAGCTGATACAGTACCCTTCACTGCACAGAATACACACTGACCTTCTTTCTTTTAACCTAAGTAATTCCCTTCTACTTCTAATGAAGTTATCTGTCTACTTAATCTTAACAGACACTGACTCCTGCTGAGATATCAGTTTTAAATTAAGAAGAAAATGTAGCTTCTTTTAGTTAGCTGCTTTCTACTCTACAAGCAAGGCTAGCAACAGGAAGTTGTAATTTGACTCACCTGCTTTTATAGTGTCTAAACCACACCCCAGGTAAGCTCTCTTTACTCCTACTGGTTTAGCAAAGTCAGCTGATACAGTACCCTTCCCTGCACAGAACACACACTGACTTTCTTTCTTTTCTTTCTTTTTTAACCCTAAGTAAGTCCCTTCTACTTCTAATGAAGTTATCTGTCTACTAAATCTTAACAGACACTGACTCCTGCTGAGATATACGTTTTAAATTAAGAAGAAAATGTAGCTTCTTTTAGTTAGCTGCTTTCTGCTCTACAAGCAAGGCTAGCAACAGGAAGTTGTAATTTGACTCACCTGCTTTTCTAGTGTCTAAACCACACCCCAGGTAAGCTCTCTTTCCTCCTACTGGTTTAGCAAAGTCAGCTGATACAGTATCCTTCACTGCACAGAATACACACTGACCTTCTTTCTTTTAACCCTAAGTAAGTCCCCTTCTACTTCTAATGAAGTTATCTGTCTACTTAATCTTAACAGACACTGACTCCTACTGAGATATACGTTTTAAATTAAGAAGAAAATGTAGCTTCTTTTAGTTAGCTGCTTTCTGCTCTACGAGCAAGGCTAGCAACAGCAACAAATCTACAAATACTATGAAAAGTCATTGTTAAGTTATTTACCACATGTTTACACAAATTAGTAAACAAAAATGAATTATAATTCAGTTGAGAAAGTAGTATACTTTGGGCTATATCTTTTCTGGCTTGTAAAGTTAACACATTCTGTAGTCTGAATAAAACCCTAATTTTGATTTATTGATTTTGTTAAAGTCAATATATGATTTCAAAATGTTAAATTTGAGTCAAATTCATTCCACATATCTAAAACATTACCTGCTCCAAATTAGTTCCATTTTACCAAAAATATTCAGTTTCCTAATTTAATCAACTTTTGTTTAGAGGTAAATATCATACTCTTGGTTTTGAAATATTCAATGATGATTTTAAGTCCAACAGACAATTTTCTAGACTCTGAAAATTTGCAGTCAAATCTTAGGCAATTTATCTAATGAATTAAAGCTATTATATAATATTAAATCATCAGCATATAAGATTGTCTTGCCTTAAGAATTTTACTTGGTATAATATCCATAAATATGTAAAACAATAGGGGTCCCAAGATTGACCCTTGAGGTTCACCCTTTCCCAAAATTCTACTCTTTGACACTGAACCCTCATAAAGAACTTGTAGTTCCCTACCTGATAAATAACTCTCCACCCATTCTAATGACAATCTGGATAATCCCTTGGCAGCTAGGCTCCTGAGCAGCAGGCAATGGTCAACAAGGTCAAATGCCTTGGACAGGTCCACAAAAACAGCACCAGTGAGCTCACCCCTCTCCATAGCCTCACTGATGTGGTTTGTGAACCTAGTCAAGGCAGTCCTACTACTATGAAATTTCCTAAAGCCATGCTGCTCAGGAGCCTGAAGCCCAGTCAATTGTAACTAATCACTAATTTGTACCTCTGTTATCTTTTCTAAAATTTTACCTAAAGGATGGAGAAGAGAAATAGGGCGGTAATTCCCCAAATCTTTACGATTTTGCCCCTTAAAAATTGGTCTTATTACATTTTTTTTCCATTGTTGTGGAAAGATCCCTGTTTATAAGGACAAATTAAATATTTTTGTCAAAGCCTTATAAATGTATGAAGAGATTAACTTCAAAAACCTTGGCTGAATATCATCAGTTCCAACATTTTTTAAAATAATTTTCTTCAAAATGTTCAGTACCTGATAGGGCTCTACTTCTTTAAAATGAAATATTAAATCATTTTGAGATGCTATAACTGTGTTCTTTAAGTCCTAATCATCCTAATCTACATTATATTTACCCATATCCTAAAATTGTTGTAAAAAGGCTGTACTTATTTCTTGTGGATCTTTTATTGTAACTCCTTCAACAAGGAACTCACCTGATTGTACATCTATGGAAGGAGACACCAAAGATTTGATTGAAGACCTGAATTTTTTGGGATTTGACAAATTTAGATCTTGTTGTTTTGTATAATAATCAGATTTACATAACCTTAATTTTATCTTACATTCATTTCCGATAGCTTTGAAAATCACTAATATTTTCACTCAAGCAAAATTGTTTCCATGCTTGATCTCTTTGTTTCATCAATTTAAACATCTCCAGAGTAATCCATTTATTCGCTGTTCCCCTTACTCTCCTTGTTAGTATTGGACAGAATTTATTTTGTAACTCCAAAACTTGTGTTGTAAAGTAATCTACTGCAGACTCTATGCAAGGTATTACATCCAAGTAAGACTAATCAACATCTTTTAAATCAGACTTTAATCAATCATCTAAATCTTTGGGATACTTTCTTTAGGTAATCAAATGAGGGGGAGGCTTTATTTTCTTTGATTTCCAAGTACAATATATTGCCAGGTGATCACTGATAACATCTGGTAAGACTCCAATCTTAATAATTTTAGTATGATTGTTAGTCAAAATCCAGTCCAAAACTGAATGATTATTTGTCTTCAGGTTCATGCATGTAAATGTTTGTACTAACTGACACAAACCTGCATTCATCAACAAGGACTCCATATTAGAAGCATCAAAAGAGTCCCAATGAATATTAAAATCACCTAACACTAAAAAGTCACCACTAAATTGGTAATTTGAAACAAATTGTAAAAACTCTTCAAGGACTTTACGTGCAAATTTTGGTGGATTATAAACAGTGCAATGTTTAAGTTTATAATCATCCCCTTGTTTTATCTCAATCAATAACCATTCACACTCTAATGGGGAATCAACCTTTAACTCCAGTTTAGACATAGTTAATTCTTGTTTGTAGCTATCATACGCCACACCCTTTTTTACCTGGTCTGGCTTTTCTTATTATTTATAACCATCTTAGGCCAACACACCATTAGTTACTGAAAGTTTTAACCAAGTGTCTGTTAAACTCAAAACATCAGGTTCATATTTTAAGACCCAACCTCTAACTCTTGTTTTTGGGAAATAAGCTACAGATTTTCAAGTGTGCTGCTCTTGGCCCCTTTCCCCAAATTAAGTGATCACCATACAGATTGGGACCTGGGTTTACTTCTATATCCCCAGACAGAGTTAACAATAACCCAATACAAAAAGACAATACAATATTTGGGCATAAGTTAGGAATTGGTACACTATAACCACCTATTCTATACTGTGACTTTTTGTTCAACAACCCTACCACTTGTAATTTTAACATCATATTATGTCTAAATTCACAAAGAAGAGTTGAATATATAAAATTATATTTGAATCTACCTTGTTCATACTTACCCACAGCATTATTTGCCAGGATCCAAACACTTGAATCCACAAGCATCAGCCCCAGTACACAACCCACCATTATAAGCACTTTTGCATTTTCATTCTTAAAAATGTTTCTAACACTTGATTATACAAATATAAGTGTCAATTTGTAGTTTTAAAATGTCAATAAACCTTTATATCTTCCTTATTTCCTCTGCTGAGTGGAGTTTGCACCACGCTCGCGCTCTCACGCTCACGCTTGTGAGCAGCTCAATTTATTACCCTGACTGAAGCACTCAGCCACTGGGCCAGCTGAGCAGAGTTGAACTAAACAGGGTAATTAAGCAGGGAAACACAGAGACCTTCTGTTAGAAATAGTAAAACAGCAGTTCTGAACAGGTTCAAAGTCAGCAGTTAAACACAGTGTTTCCACTCACTCAGCAGCAGCTAAGTCCACCTCAGCAGGATGTTACAGCAATAGAGGGCATACAGAGTTTAACTAGAAATGGCACACTGAGCTGAAAGCTTGTTTACAGGTGTGACCTGGGAGCACAGGGAAGTTAAGTGGCTTGCTCAGGGTCACACAGTAGGCAAGGGGGGGCTGTGGGATTCAAACCCAGGTCTCCAGATTTGCAGCTCAGAGCCTTAAACCACTGCACTATACTGCCTCCCTAAAGGCACAGCCCCATATTCCAACAGCATACTTCAGTTGGAGCATACTAATTGATTGACTATTGCCACAAGCTGGTTTCACGTTATTTCACACCTTCACCACTTCTAGGTGTCTAAAACTCTTTCAGTGAAGTAGTACTTCCTCACAACCATCTTAAATTACCCCCCTTGCAACTTCACTGTATGCTGTCTAGTTCTGATGCAGCTTCACTACATGCTTTCTAGTCCTGATGCAGCATCATTGCATGCTCTCTAGTCCTGATGTAGCTTCACTGCATGTTCTCTAGTCCTGGTGTAGCTTCATTGCATGCTCTCTAGTCCCAATGCAGCTTCATTGCATATTCTCCAGTCCTGATGCAGCTTCACAGCATGCTCTCTAGTCCTGATGCAGCTTTATCAAACACCTACTCACGTTAGAAGCCAGAATGAGACTAGTACAAACTACATTCCTACCTATACTGGACTACGCTGACTTCCTTTACAGTCACTGCCCATCAACGATGCTAAACAAAGTGGACACCCTTTACCACCGGGCTTTAAGATTTATCTTTAAATCTACCCCATAGTACACATCACTGTCATCTATACCAGGTTTTGGGATGGACCTCACTCTCAACTAGAAGAAAAAGGAATGCTCTCTTCTGGTTTTTTAGAGCATTATCTGATAACCGCCCTGCATACATCTCGAACATCTTCAAATGGGCTAAAGGTTCCTATGGCCTGAGATGCTTCTCCTTAATCTGCTTCCAGATTCCTAGAGTGAAAACTACCCTTGACTCAGCAGCAATCAACTTCTCACTTCCATCACTTTGGAGCACTATGCAAGGCTCATTAAAATTATTCTCACTTCCAAGCATTTTCATATTCAAAGCTCTATTAACGGATTATCTGAAGGAATCATGCAACTGTTTCAGACTCCGATGATCCCTAAGCCCCGGGTGCCACTCTCAAATCCTCGCCTAAGTATCTCATCCACCCCCATTCTAACAACAGAAACCTAGGACCTACAAGCCTAGTTCCCTTAATCCAAGATGGCCCTGCCTATTCTCTACCTTTTACCTGTGCTCACCTCCCTTTTGGCTGCCTACTCTTTCACCCTGATTTCTACCCTATTCCTTAATACCTCCTTATTTTTTATCATTTAGGTATGAGCTCTTACTTAGCGGAGATTATATGGGATTGTTGTCTCCTCTCATTTCAGTAAAGCTTATCATTATGTACCTTTGCGTGTTAATTATGTTGACCGGTATGTATAGGCCCATGTTGACTGGCACCTTCAAAATGTTTTTTTTTTTTTTTTGCACCGTTGTCCACCGTAATTGTAATCTTATGAAGTGTACTGTATGTATTAATGCCCAGGACCACCTTGAAAATGAGCTTGTTCAATGGTGTTTATGCCTGGTTAAATAAAGTGTTGATTGATTATTGCATGCTCTCTAGCCCTGATACAGCTTCATTGCATGTTCTCTAGTCCCGATGCAGCTTGTTGCATGCTCTCTAGTCCTGATGTGGCTTCATTGCATGCTCTAGTTCTGATGCAGCTTAATTGCGTGCTCTCTAGTCCTGATGCAGCTTCACTGCATGTTCTCAATGCAGCTTCACTGTATGCTCTCTAGTCCTGTTGCAGCTTCATTGCATGCTCCCTAGTTCTGATGCATCTTCACTGCATGCTCTCTAGTCCTGATGCAGCTTCATTGCATGCTCTGTGGTCCTGATGCTCTTTTTTATTTGAAAGATACTCCCTTCCAGCACCCTGTTCACATGGTGAGATACTGGTAGGTCTCTACGATGTCTCCTCTCACTCCGATCTTCCAGGGTGTACATCTCTCCTTTTATGGATTTGGTGCAACCCCTGCACCATTTTAGTTGCCCTCCTCTGGACTGCCTCCACCCTCTCTGTGTCCTTTCTAAGGTGTGGCCTCCAAAACTGGAGACAATACTGCAGATCAGGGTCTCATTAGTAAGTGATGTAGTGGCAAAACCACCTCCCTCCTCCTGCTGGAGATAGATAGAACTATAGACCTGAACACCTCTCCCTATGCATCTCAGCATCCCACTGGTCCTGCCCACTGTGTTTTCACACTGCTCTGCCTCTTTGAAGTCATCATATATAATAACTCAAGGTTCCATTCCTGTTTAGTGACTGTTAATACCTCCACCTCATCCCTTATTAAACTGGCATAATCTTGACCACTCTGAAATTGCTATACATTTCTCTACCCCCTGCTGAGTGTCATATGTTCATAGATTCATAGGATAGTTACAAGTTCAAGGGTGTGACCCATTTATGAACTCGCTGCCATCAATCTGATGGCAGAAAATGAAATTTTCTGTTTCCCATATACAAGTCTGTTACATTTAAACTGGTCAATATTTATACTGTTTACAACAACAGGTGGTAAAGAATTCCAAAGGTGTGATGATAGTTGTGTTACAAAGTTATTTCTTCTAGTCGCGTGGTTTACCTTTGTTTGTAATTTTAAATTACTGTATGTGATCTAGTATTTCTACTGTTTTCAGTATATTGTAAACATAAGGTTTCAAATAATATTGGATTTCTTGTGGCTTTATACATTAGACAAAGATCACCCTCATGGTTCTGTAATCCAATGAATAAAGATCCAAGGACTTCAATCTATCTTCATAAGCTTAGATGATATAGAGTCTTAATATTTTTGTTAATCTCCTTTGTACTTTTTCCACGCACCTTTAGAACCTATAGAAGTTGGTCCACAAAAGCAGAGCAATAATCAATAAGTGATTGTACCAAACTAGAATACAATGGGATAATTACTTAATTAATTACTCTATTACAAATTTTGTTTCTGTAAAAGGCATACCTTTCCTTCCAGCTATTCTGCAATATTGCTTCGAAAACACTGAAGAGGACCAGTCCCAGTACTGAGCCTTTTGGCACCCAGGTGGTCACCCTCCAATGAGTCCCATCATTAGAGTGCTGCTAGCCACCACCTATCTCTCCTGTTAACCAGTTTCTAACCCAATTTACCATTCTGGATCCCACCCCTAGGCTGCTCAATTTCTTTATCAGTCTCCTGTGTGACACAGCATCAAATGCCTTGTTAAAGTCCAGATAAGCCACAGTCATTGCTCTGCTCTGATCTATTTCCCTGTTCAAGTTTATTTATTTTTTTATTTAGCTTTTGTTAACCAGGTAAGTGCACTAGCCATAACATGACTATTTTCAGGCACAACCTGAGAGAGTACAGACATGCAGAAACTTAAGAGGATAACAATTTATAAGTGCTTTACATACAATGAGTTAAAGAGGATGTAATATATCAGAACATACAAAGTAAAGCGCTTTACATACAATAAGTTAAAGTGGATATAATATATCAGAGACATACAGAGTAGACCATTCATAAGTTCATAGGTGCCTACCTATGCAATGAATAGAGAGGACCTTGGACAATAAATTATCAGGTGACATATCATATGAACAGAACAAGGTACACAAAAACAAAAACAGGTAATACAAAATGAAGAAATAACCACTGAGAGCAGGGGGTGTCATTAAGGAAAAGGTTGGTAAGTGAGGAAGAGGGGAGCAAGCCATTAAATTAGATTATATGAGTGTATGTAAGTGTAAATGAGATGCCTGCAGTGCAAGATTGTATATGGGCAGAGAAAGGGAGCCGGGACAGGCTGAGGCAGTAAGAGGGTTATATAGAGGCGAGAAAATACTACTGTATGTCCTTAGACATCAGTCACTAGGTAGGGTGAAAGCAGGAACATGTATCATCAATCAGCAGATTCGAGTGCAATTTTCTCTTAAAGCATGTGTGGGAGCTAGAAAGTCTAATGTCAAGGGGAAGGGAATTCCACAGCTGTGGAGCCGCACACTCAAATGCAACAGCTTCTTTCCTAGTGCGGCACCTCGGCAAATTCAGAAAGGATTTATCAGCTGATTGTAGACCATGGAGTGTGTCCTGAGGAACAAGCATAGCTGCAAGACACCTAGGGGTTTGATTTCAAATGATCAAATCAATAGGAGAGCCAAGGTAGTATTTCCTACTAGCTAATGGAGAGAGTCAACCAAGATCATTATAAAGTTGACAGTGGTGTTTAAGCCGAGGAGCAGAAGAGGCATAGCGACATATGTTGTAAGTTGAAGAAATATATCAGATTCATCTGTCATAAATCCACTCACAAATTCTGAGAATCCATGCTGCCAGCCCACTGTATTCATGATACTCTACCTTTCCTTTAACAGGATTTCCAGCAATTTCCCCACCACTGAGGTGAGACTGACTGACCTATAGTTGCTAACCTCCTCACTGATGCTGCTCTTATGTAAAGGGGCCAAGTCTGCTCTCCTCTAGTCCTCCAGAGAGCCCATTTTAAAAGAGCTGTTGAATAAGGACATCAGTGGGACAGCTAGCACCTCCCCAAGTTCCTTTAGTGCCCTTATGTGCATCTCATCTGGTTCCATAGCCTTGTCCACTTTCAGAACTGCAAGTCACTTCAGGACTTTTTCCTCTGAAATTGAACTTGTGTTCACCACCTCTTTTGTTTCTGCTGCTCCCAGTGGTCCTGTCCCCTTCATCCACCTCAACCTTTTTATTAACACCTTCAATGCTATCTGTGACTCCCTTGCCTCACTCACTAAAAGGATGGTCAAAGACAACCCTGCACATTGGATCACTAGCCACCTACTGGCACTGATGCAAACCTGAGACTCGCTATGGCACCTCTCCAACGAGACCTGCCTGCTATCTGATGGACAAAGGTACAGAGAGGCTCAGAACAAATGCATGTGGGCTCTACGCCAAACAAAAGCAGAGTATTACAAATCCTCCTTAACCTCTGCCTGGGGCTCAGGATGCATGTTCTGGAATAATAATAAGGATATCTCTGGCAAGAACCACAATCCCCCTCCAAATCAGATAGTGGTCAATGGGTGTCTGTCCTTGGACTCCACTCAAATAGCCTCAGCCTTTAATCACGCCTTCACAAATCTCAGCCATGTTCTCCTTCCTAACTTCTTCAACCCTCCCCCTACCCATTAACCTCCGACCCCTCCAGCAGGCCCTCCTTTCCACCTTCGATATGTCACCCCCATGTCAGCCAAGTCTTATCTAGAAACAGCCCTCAACCACTCCAATTACAGTAGTGACTCATTAGACCTAAGACTCCTCCGGCTCACTCTTCATGAGGTACTCCACTCTCTCACCTATATTCTCAAAAGCTCTCTCTGCCAAGGAAATTCCTCTACTGGTGGAAATCTGCCTCCATCACCCCATATTTAAAAGTGGGGATCATACTGCCACCAAAAACTACAGACCCATTTCTATCCTCCCCATCAAAGGCACTTGAGTGCACTGTCTCCGACCAGCTCACCAAACACCTTAACAAGCCACGACCAACTCTGTAAACAGCAACATAGCTTTGCAAAGGGCACAGTACCACAACAGTCCTATTGGAATTTACCACACCGTCCACTCAGCCTTAGACAGAGGCCATACCTCTGGTGCGGTCTTTGTTGACCTCTAAAGAGTTTGACACCATCAACTACTCCCTTTTACTTAACACACTCTCCAACATCAGCTTCTCACAGGAGGCCCTCAGCTGGTTCACAGACTACCTGTCAGATCGGTACCAGCAGGTCAAAATTGGTATTGCCCTCTCTAGCAAACTACCAGTCAACTCCAGTGTTCTGCAGAGGGCTATCCTCGGTCCTCTACTCTTCGGTCTCTTCCTTAACTCCCTCCCCTCATCCTGCTCTGGCAATCTACTACTGTATGCAAATGATGCTGTCCTTTTTTTTCTCCAATCTAGACCCTACTCTAGTATGCAATTCCCTCCAGTCCTCCTTCTCTGATGCCGAAAAATGGTTCACCACACAATGTCTTACACTAAACAAGAAGAAGAACTAAAGTCATGTACTTCTCACATTCTCTGAACTCCCGGAAGGTACTCTACCCTCAAATTCTTACAACCAATGGGACCCCCATCGAGGCAAATGGATACCTTTAAATATCTGGGCATTACCTAGACCTTGCCCTTAACTTCCACCAGCACATCCTCCTGTCCACCTCCTTAATGTCCAGCTTGGAATCCTCTATCGCTTCAAACACTGTCTTACTTCTGAAGCTCGCTGTCTCTTCCTCTGTCCTCTCCCTCCTTGACTATGGTATTCTTATCTATGGTGCTGCAAACACCTCGACCCTAGGCAGACTGAGACTCTCCCTAAACAAAGCCTGCCGCTTCATCCTTGGCTGTGATCACCTCACACATACTTGCTCTCTATACACTTCCATTAACTGGCTGAACTTTGACAATAGAATATGGTTCCACACATCCCTCATGGCCAAAACAGTTCCACACATGCCTCATGGCCAAAACAATCGCCCTTGGTCTCTCCTCCTCTGGCCTCACCCCTAATATCCAACCGACCCCAACTCATAGAAACACCCAAAGCTCAGGCAAGCTGCTCTTCTCAGTTCCCAGGTATCGAACCTCCCAATTTCAAAGATCCATCAGCTACAGGGCCCCTTCCTGGTTGAACTGTCTACCCAGTGCACTTGCTAACAAAACCAGAACTGGCCCTTCAAAACCTCTCTCAGAGACCATCTCCAGTCCTCCACCCCTCGACTCCTCCTGCCCCTCTTCCCTGACAAGAGCCTCTGGCCTCTTCTCCCCCCTTTGCCCTTCTGAGCTGCTTGCTCAGCTCTATCTCAGGAGCCTTCATACTAGGCTGTTTTAGACCGGTTCATTACTCCTTTGGATCTGACTGATTAGCCATCTACTGTATTCTCTGTAACAAGTTTGTCTGAGTCCTGCTTTGAATTGTGTTTACTGTTGTATTGTTTCACTAAATGTGAGGTGGAGCCTTTTTAAAAGAGTCTTTGACTCAAAGGTATGTTCTGAATTTGCAATAAATAAATAAATAAATCCACTGTGAAGACTGAGCAGACGTACCTGTTCAGGATGACTGCTTTTCCTTGGTCCTCTTCTGTGCAGCCCCCTACCCATGCTACGGGCATCCTTTTGCCACTGTCCCTCATTTTACCTTCCTCTTTTAACTTATGTACCTGATGAAAGTTTTATCCACTGTAGCTACCCCTTGCCTATCCTTATCTTTGTTTGTACCTTTGCTCCCCTCACTGTCTCTCCTGCTTCCCTCTGTTTTTCTTGGTACACCTCAATGTTTTCCTCCCTCTGTGTTTCCTTATACCTCCTGAATGCCACCCTTTCTTCCTTTACCATCTCAGCCACTTCCCTAGAGAAGCATAACAGTCTCTTTTTCCTCTCGCATTTACTCATTTCCATCACAGAGGCTGGTTACTTGAATTATGCACTCCCTTACTTTTCCCCACTGTACCTCCACCCATTCTAGCAATCCAACCTTTATGAGGAGGTTTCTGAGGCAGTCTCCTATTTCTTTTAAATCTGCCCTTCTGAAGTCCAGAACTCTCATTCTTATTAGGTTTGCTTCTGTTCTTGACTCAATGTTAAACCACACTGTACAGTGATCACTGGTACCTAGGAGACTGCCCACTGTGACATCTGTAATGCAGTCCCTGTTTGTAAGCACCATGTCCAGCACTGTCCCATCCCAAATGTGTTCATTGACCAGCTGTCTGGAAAAAAGCCCCTTACTGGGAGTCAAGGGTAGTCCTGCTCCTTGCTGAAGCTGCAGATGGAAGACTCCAATTCACATCTGACAGACTGAAGTCACCAACTAGCAGCACTTTACCCCTACTTACCACCCTGATGATGGCTTTCCATGATGCACTATCCAACTTCTCCCCTGAGATGGAGATCTGCATATCACCCCTGTATGGATAATGTCTCCAGAGTGTCTCCAGGATGACCCACAGTACTTTGTCTTTTTTTCTCTTGGTGCCCTAGCAATTCTTCACCCTTGATTCCCTCCTTTTCATATAATACAGCTCCTCCTCCCTTCTTCCCTCCCATGTCTCCCTTGAGCAGAGAGTAGCCCGGTATGGCCATGCCTCAGTTATTGCTGTCAGTATACCACAACTTGATTATGGCCACTAAATGCTGGCAAGCCTTTGCCAAGATGACATCAGAATCAAATTTATTTCCCAGACTCCTTGCACTAGTGCACATGCCTCTCCATGCATTTCTCCCTCTCTGGCTGCTTTCCTGTTCCCCCACCTGTGATGCTCACCCCTGCCCTCGTCTCCCTTGTTACTGTCTCCATTGCCAGTCTCCTTTACCCTTCCTTCTTGCTTCCCTGATTCATACCCACTTTGTCCTCTGCCTTTTCCTTCACCCTTGTCTTCTTAAACCCCTGCTCTGGAGTAGTTTACTGCCTTGGATACTTCATCCCTACTGCTTCATTTTCTGGGAGAAATTGTTGTTTTGCTTGTTTCTATAACCTCCCCTTGACTGGTTTAAGTACTCATCCAAGTAGCATTTAAACCTCCCACTAAGGAATGTGCCTCTTCCTCATGAGTATGTTAAAGAGGATGGGCACGAGGACTGAACCCTATGGCACTCCATTTGCCTAACCTCTGATTATTCTTCATTTATGCTTACCCTCTGTATTCGTCCCTTCAGCCAGCTTTATATCCATCCTGCTACACTTTTATCTACATGGAGATCTCTTAGCTTCTTGATCAGCATAATGTGGGTTTCCGAGTTGAAGGCCTTGCTAAAATCCAGATATAAGCACCTGTCCCTTATCGGCTACCCTCATTACCCAGTCAAATAATTTTACTAGGTTTGTCTGGCATGGTCTCCTCTCACAGACCCATGTTACGTGTTATCCTAGAGATTGCTC
Organism: Neoceratodus forsteri; assembly: GCA_016271365.2. Taxonomy (NCBI): domain Eukaryota; kingdom Metazoa; phylum Chordata; order Ceratodontiformes; family Ceratodontidae; genus Neoceratodus; species Neoceratodus forsteri. The sequence continues at coordinate 143,682,654 of CM028132.1, forward strand.
GCTTCCAAGAATTCTATCAATGTTTAGAACATGATAGATTCTAGCGCTTCCCCAATTATAGATGTCAGGCTGACTGATCTATAGTTTCCTGGAATGTCCCCTGCCACTTTTGTGCAGGGCACTACATCAGCTGTCCTGCAGTCCCAGGGTACCGTGCCAGTTACTGAGAGCTACTGTAGATATCAGCTAGTAGTGCTATGAGAGCCTGCAACATCTCCCTCAGCACTCAAGTGTGCATCCTGGCTGGTCCCATAGATCTGTTTGCTTTTAGCACTCTCAGTCCCTCCAGCACCCTACCTTTGCTGAAGGAAAAGTACTGGATTGCTTCTCCCCTCCCCATCCTTCAGTCAAACTACAATGTCAGATACTGGATCTTCCTCTTCTATTGTAAAAACTGAACAAAAAAGTGGTTCAGTATGTTAGCCTTACTCTTGTCCCTTTCCTCCCACCCCACTACCTGACTTAACCTAATTATTCCTTTTTATGTTTGCTTGCACACATGTGCAAGAAACATTATGTGGCAGCATAGGAGAGAAGCGTGTTGTGGAGGCACGGCAGTGTGGCAGCCAATAGAGGCATTGCATTTGGGGGCTTGGCACTGGTGGACCAATGAGGGCACAGTGTGCTGATGACACTGGCTTCCAAAAGTGCCACCAACTTGTAACGTTTTCACCGCAGCAATCAGGGGCCACCTCGTCATTACAGCATCAGCCATTCTGCTGCAATGAGGGAGTGACCCATCGCTGCAGGGCGGAATGCTGCCTAGTGTAATATTGTTTGCGAACACTGTGACAAGCCACCGCCATGTTCACAAATAATATTAGATAGCCCCTAGTGCCGAGAGTGTGCCCAATCCCTCTCGGCATCATGTGCCGCCCCCAAAACAGTTTTTGTTTGCTGATGGGGGGCCCAATCTCCATTGGCTTCATTCCCTCTCCTTTCCAGTGTAATTTGCCGACGGGGGATCCCACTCCCCATTGGGATAATGTTCCCCCCAAAAATGCTGGTTTTGTGCCAAGGGGTGCCCAATCCCCCTTGGCTCTTGCCCCCCATATGTGCCGATGGAGGGTGCCCAATCCCCTGTCGGCTACAGGCCCCCCAAAAAATAACACTCAGGTGGCACGCTGGCCCACTCCAGTATGCCAAATGTCCCTAGTAAAAAAAAAAGTCCCGCAATTTTTTCTTTTTCTTCTTTGTTCCTGTAAATCAGAAAATGGTCCCTCTTTGGAGTCCAGTGGTGCCACCCCAACCCGCGCCCACCTTCTCGCACCCTGCCTCCCACACCCCATGACCTCCGGGCCCAAGCGCAATGATCTTGGTGGACTGGGAAAATGCCTGCACTCTTCAAAGCCGACCGCAAACTGAAGAAATGCCGATAAACTATATAATGGCATAAATAGGGGGTTTTCAACTTTGGTGCATAGCTCAGGCATTTTTGGGAGTTTTGGCACCACATTTTCAACATGGGGTTATTGGGACCCCTCCTCATGAATTCAGCCACTGTCATGGCGTTATTAGGTCCTGAAAGGTGATTTCGCGGTCACTGCCTGGAATAGCCTTTTGGAACCGATTAACAAGATGACAGTGCCAGTGTTCATGAGGTAGCCTCTCAAAAAGTCTATGTTGAAAATTTGGTGGAATAAATCCAATAAATTACTGTTTTATGAGCGTGCATTGCAGTTGCTACGCACTCGTAACTTCATGAATTTGCAATACTTTCACTCCAGATTTTCAACATTGCCATTTTCCCACACCTCCTTATGAACAGTACAGCTGTCATTTTTCACAACCTGACCAAAATGTGTTTTCGCACTTCCAGCACAGAATAGCGCGGTTGCTTGGGAAATCAGTGTTCAGGACACATTAAGAAAATCACAGTGACACTGTTCATTAGCAGAGGTCCTAAAATGCCTATGCTGAAAATTTGGTGATTAAAGTCCGTAAAATGACTGTGTTATGAGCGTGCATTGCGCAGTTTCCATGCACATTCGTAACTTCGCACATTTGTAATATTTTCACTCCAGATTTTCAACATTCTCATTTTCCGCACCTCCTTATGAACAGTAAAGATGTCATTTTCACATCCTGGCTGAAATGTGTTTTGCACTTCCGGCACAGAATAGAGATGTTGCTGTGAAATCAGTGTTCATGAGCAGAGGTACTAAAATGCCTATGTCGGAAATTTGGTGACAAAAGTCCATAAAATGACTGTGTTACACACATGCACATTGCAGTTTCCACATATGCTCCGAAGTGCGAGCATTTTTAATATTCCCACTACAGATTTTCAACATTGCCATCTCTTCACACCTCCCTATGGATGGTATAGCTGTCATTCTTCACATCCTGCCCTATCTGTGTTTTCGTACATGTGGAGCAGAATGGCACTATCACTGTTGGAACTCAATGTTCAGAACACATTGACAAAATCACACTGCCACTCTTCATGAGCAGAGGTCCCAAATGCTTTCATGAGGTGGGGTCACAAAAAGGCCATGTTGAAAATGTGTAGTGCAAATACCAACAAATGCCTGAGACTTTAGGGTTTCTAACCATAATGTCCTACCCTGTACATACTGACAGGCATCAGAGTGTGCCTTTGGACTGCTGACTGTACTGCTCATGTCATCCCACCCCCACCCCTCAGCCACTGACAGGCATCGAGGTGTACCTTGGAGTCTTTGGCCCCAGACATCATCCCATTCTCCTATGCTGCACCCGTTTCAGTGTATGTCCTTATGGAATGGGGTGACTGTAAAGCCAACCACCCTAAGGCACACCTCAACATGTGTTGGTGTCTGCAGAATAGGGTGAGGTGACATGGCATGACCGTCATGGGTGACGGCCCAAACACTTACCCTAATGCCTGTCCGTCTCTATAAGATGGAGGAGGGGTTGGCGTGAAGTTCAGTACTTCACTGACATTCCTATTCTGCATCTGTCTAACTCCTGCATTTCCAATGCTAATACCAGCAAGCAAACATTCGGCATTGACAAATGCTTGTTTATTCTTGTGCTTCTCCATATATACCAGAAGAATGCTTGGTCTCCTTGCTTCACACCTTCTGCTAATCTTAGTTCTGTCTCTGACTTTGCTTTTTCACTATCCTACTAGTTTTCTTTGTTCTTATTAGATATTCTTGATCTCATCCTTTTGACTTTGTTTATATCTCTTGAATGCCTTCCTTCTCTCTCACACCACCTCTCCTTCCATGTTCACAAAACACAGTAGTCATTTTGCTTTACTGCTCTTATTTATCTATCCAAAGCAAACTTATATAGCTTCTGCTACTCCCATTTTAAATGCTTTCTACTTGCTGTTCACTACCTCTTTTTCTACTATTTTCTTCAAGCTACTTCTCAGTATCTTGTGCACACTTTCATTGTCCACATCTCGAACTATCAAACTTCTGTTTGGCTCTTTGTCCTGCCATTTTCTGACTGGATCTCAAGCCACATTGTTTTGTGATCACTTGTTCCAAGTGTTTTCCAGTCTGCAAAATTCCAGACTCTGTCCCTGTTGGTGTAAACTGGGTCCAGTGTAGAGTCTTCTCTCGTAGGGGTCGGTACTAACTGCATTAGGAATTCTTCCTGGCGTGCCACCACCAGCAGCTGATTCTTTGCACTTGCCACCACTGGGATACACCAGTACACATTTATTTATTAAAGTCTCCCAATAGCAGTACCTCCCAACTTTGCTGCCTTCCTAATGACCTCCCCAATTCATTTCCTTGTCCTGGCTCTGTGATGGTAGTCTGTATAACACTCCAGTCTTGATCTTTCTCTCATTACTCATGATGAATTACACTCAATGAACTTCCAACCCTTTAGCATTGTTCATCTTTGTAGCCTTTATTCCTTCCTTTATGTATAAAACCACCTCCCCTTCCTTTCTCCTTGTCCTTTCTGAACATCACATAGCCAAATATGGTCATGTCCTGGTCATGGTTTGGTGTTGTCTACATTATTGTGACCATTATTATTTCCAGCTGCACTGAGACACCAATGCCAGAAAGTCAAAGAGCTATACCTAGACTTCTGGCATTCTGCATTACTCCACATATCCCTTGCCCTCATTTAGTTTACGTTTTCCTGGATGCACTACTCAAATCTCCTCCCCTACACCCAATTGTTAGGATGTAGGACATATGTCTTAAACAGCCTACATCTACGGCCCCAGTACTTGAGAAACCAAAATCCCACCTACTTGCAACACCCTTTTAACCGCATGTTCATTGAAGAGGTACAGATCTAGTTGTTCCCTCTGGTTCAGGTGTGGCTGCAGAAGAACCTCTGAGAAGGTTACAGCGTCTGCCCTTTCTCTGACCACTCAGCTTAGGCGTGGAAGCTGGACTTCTCCTTGCCCATGATCCTCCTACTCAGATTGTTAGAGCACACATACAATCAAATCTGGCCACCTGCCCTGTGAGTTCCGCTACCTGAACCTGACTCTGTCCACTGCAGTCACAGGGTAACAGTGTTCCTTCACTTACTCATCTGTAGTGAGACCCACCACTCTTCCTGATTCTCTTAGTATCAATTCCCCTACTACTAACCCACTCCTCCTCCCCCCTTTGGGGCTTTCTTCTCTCCCTGGCATGCTTTCTTCATATGTTGCTTGCCTGTTCAGTGAGCTTCTCCCTGTTCCCACTGTGTGAGCTTCCTCAGACTTCTGAATTAACAGTGGCAGAAACCTGCTGGACATGCATCATCCTGGTTCCCTAGGATTTTCCTTCCCCTTCTTTACCCTCCTCCCACCTATTATTGTCCAGTCACTATCCTTGGCCTGGATGAGCCTCTGTGGTGTCTATGTCTGTAACATCCCCACTGGACCAGCAGCTTTAACCCTCAAGTGCTGTTTTTGCACCCTTTGTACCCCTGTTGCCTCTAGTTTTCCTTTCAGGGCATAGAACCTCTTGCAGCTCAGGCCATGGGAAAATTACCAGAACACCCTTTGGGTCACCATTGTCCCACACCCTTGTCCGCCTCCCAGAACACCTCTTGAGTCACAATCATCCCCTCGCCAGTGCCCTCTTGCATGTTGTATCACTTGTTGTCTAGTGTGCAATTTGCCCCTCTCTCTAAAGCTTTAAAAGTGGTTTGAAAATTTACTTACATGGGCTATATGTTTGTAATTGCTATGGTTAGTTTATAATATTAACTGTTTTGTTTGTATGTACTTCTCTTGTATTTTGTTTTATATGTTCGTGTTGGACCTGAAAAGGACATGTTCCAGAGTTCTTACCCAGTTAACAAAATAAAAGGCCCCGTGTCTATGTTCCTCAGCCTCAAATTGTCCAACAGACCCCCCATCCTGTCTGCTTAGTACCCCCACCACACACACACACACACACACACACTTGCCCCCACTCACTGATACTGCTATTCAGCATCAGGGATGGGGAGTAGCACACCCCTACACTCACCACCTTAGCTGGCTGCTGTATGAATGACAGGGAGTGTGTAAATAATCAATAGTCAGGGTATCTCTTACGTGAACAGGACAGCAGCATTTGGTAATAACGCTGTAGATAACAGAACAAACTACATTGAAAAGTAACTAGACAACAAGTGATACAACATGCAAGAGGGCACTGGCAAGGCGTGTGGGATGATTGTGACTCAAGGGGTGTTCTGGGAGGCGGACAAGGGTGTGGGACAATGGTGACCCAAAGGTGTTCTGGTAATTTTCCCATGGCCTGAGCTGCAAGAGGTTCTATGCCCTGAAAGGAAAACTAGAGGCAACAGGGTACAAAGTGCAAAAACAGCACTTGAGGGTTAAAGCTGCTGGTCCAGTGGGGATGGACATGCACCATCCTGGTTCCCTAGGATTTTCCTTCCCTTCTTTATCCTCCTCCCACAAAATGAGGAGCAGAAAATGAAAAGAACGATTATCAGACTTGGATTTATAGGAAATTTCCACAAAGAGTACCCTTGAAGGATTGCAGCTTCACTGAAGTGTCATGAATTGAGACCAATTTACATAAAGGATATAAACTAGTAGAAAACATAGGCTTATAAATGAAGGCCCCCATATTCAAAAGTCCGCTGCACATCTGAGATATGCTGGCCCAAAATAATGAGATAGTCAGAAGGTGTGTCGTGATGCAATTTCACACATCCTGCTGAGTTTTCTGAACTTGCGTGATCACGCAGTGGGAGATGCGTGGTGCAGCAGGTTACCTGAGCCCTATGCAGAGCATGGGGAAATGCGCGATGCAAAGCCAGTTGTGCAGTGCACAAAATTGCAATATTCAGTTGGGATATGCAAATGACATCATTGCACATTCCAAGCCCATCTGCCACATATGCAGCTCATTACTGGAATGTATTCAGTCCATTTGCATACGCCAGTATACTTAGTTCCAGCTTCGGAGGGCTGCCCCACCACTCCACAAAGGTGAACAAGAGGTACTGCAGCCTAGCAGACAGGTGTGCTGGAATGTTTGTGTGTGGGTGGGTGGACTGCATTGGCTTGGGTACAGTGCTATTACCCATAGCCATGCACAGGATTGGACTGGGGTATAGGGGGTCCACCTGGACAGTGCCAAAGGGGTCTACCTGGATGCGCAACAGGGGAGGGCACCGGGTGACACAGTCTGTTCGGTATACCACATGCATGTGATACAACAGCTCCATATGCAGCATACAGTCACCTGCAGTGCCCCACCCCCATATGAAAGGAACATGGTGTTAGCTCGAAATGGCAGTTTTCAGAGGTTCCCATGTACCCAAGTGGGTTGGTCCCACTTGTGTGCACCTATGGTGTACCATCGTGGGTATGTGCCACTGGTCAGTCCCTGGCCTGTGCTAGGCTGCCACTCATCTACCAGGCTACCTGGGTACTGTTGCCCCAGACAGCACCTTGGGTGCATGCCACCACCAGGTGGCACCCATGAAACCACATGGGTGTAGAGGCCATGGCCCCTAGTACATTGCTGCATTGTGACTGTCCGTTCTGCTGGTGTGTCAGAGGGCACCGGAAGCACTGGCATGTGGCTTCTAGGTGTCTATGTCCAGGGTGCAGTGTGGGCGTTACTCCTGGATGGTGCAGGTGGTGACATGGCACCTGTGGCTCTGGGTATGTCCATCCTGGCATAACAGTTGTGTGTTGGTGCCTGGAGCATGTTCTGGTGCTCCTCCAAGGGCTGTCTCTGGATGGCCGGCCTGCAGTTCTGTGGTCTGCCTGTGGGTGGTTGGCTGATTTAGACCATCTTTTTGTCTGTCTAACTTTGGGTGGCTCATTTTTGAGATGTGCGAAAACTGCGCCACATAGTTTGGCTGAATATAGGGATACAGGGCATATTCATGGGAACACCCTCTTTATTTGCACCACATACATTATTTCTGCATGATGGCACATCTGGAGGCGAACACCACTTCTCTCCATTTTGAATATCATGCTTCCACACATTTTCTGAGATGTGCCGAGCATCTTTTTATTTTTTATTTATTTTAGTCTTTGGTAACCAGGTAAGGCCCACTAGGCACAAGTGCCTGTTTTCAGGGGTGACCTGGGAGCACTGGGCGGTTAAGTGAGTTGCTCAGAGTCGCACAGTATGCAAGTGGAGGTTGTGAAAATCAAACTCAGGTCTGGTCTGATGGATGTATCAAGCTTGTTCACACCTCATTCCTCTAACCTCTAGGCTACATTGTCAGCCCAAATGCCAGCATCTCCATTTTGGGCCACGCAACTCCTTTGAAAATGTGGGCCAAGGCTTCCAAACAAATACTCAATCTGGCTCTTAATGGTAACCATTCTTATTTAGAATACCATAATCAATGGTGGGCTTGACCAGTGATGAACTGACAAATATTATTGTAGGCGATAATTAGGGCTTTACTTTCTTTTTTATTTTGCATAAAAAAATTTATTGGTGAATTCTTTCAATCCATCATTATCACAAGCATTTGATTCTTTTCCACCTTTTAAACATGCATCAAACAGACATGCATGCAACCACATCCAAACATATTACAGAAACACAAACTAGAAATCCTGTTCATATTGGAATCCATACTAAAATTACCTTATCCTGTGACATTATTTCATCAAGACTAGCTGTACCACTTTCCCTTTGTTAGGGCCAAGCATCCATCCCCCTTTTTCTAACCCTCTTAGGAGCCGCACCTTGATGGAACCCTCTGTTGTACCTCCTCTCTCATTCCCCTGATCTTAATATCTGTGCTTTCCCGGAGTCAGGTAATCTATAAATGGTCCCAATCTCTTAGAAACCTGTCCTCTTTTATGTTGATTACGCATGTGCAGGAAACATGTTGCGGCAGCTTGCTGCAGAAGCAGGTTGTGGAGGTGAGGCACTGTTGTGGCCAATGTCCCCACTGCCTTTGGAGGCTTGGCTGACTTTCTCCAATGGGGTGGCACCTGCTGCTGACACTAGTTCAGCCAGTGTGCCAACCTTGAAACAGTTTCAGGGGCCGCTTCATCATTGCAGCATCAGTCATGCTGCATTGAGGGAGCGACTCTCTGTCATGCAGGCGTCCCTTGCTTCCCTTGACCCAATTTCCAATGGGAGTCCAGTCCCTGTCAGTTTCTGGTGTCTGCCGATGGTGCCCAATCACCCTCGGCATCCTGTCCCTTCCCCATTTCTTTGCAGATGGGGGTGCCCAATCCTCATCGGCATGTTCTCCCCCTCCCCCATTTCTTGGGTGCCAAGAGGGTGCCCAATTCCCCTCGGCTCATAAGTTCCCACCCAGTATGTGCCGACAGAGGTGCCAAATCCCCATCGAATCCAGTCCCCCACCCCAAAACACACAGGTGGCATGCTGGGAGCCCACCCCAGCATGCCAAAAGTACCTGTGAAATGGAAAAACCGTCCCGCGAAGTCTATTTCTTTTACCCCCGTAAAAAAGAAAATGGTCCCTCGGTATCTGCGCCCCCTCCCGCAACCTGCGCCCACCCTCTGTGCACCCTGCCACCTCACACTCCCCCTTCCCCCGGTACTTACCTGCGGAACCCAACCCAATGATCTTCGATGGACCAGGAACATGTCTGCACTCTTTAAAGCCAACCGCAAACTGAAGAAATGCCGGTAAGCTGTATAATGGCATAAATAGGGTTTTTTCAACTTTGCTGCATATCTCAGGCATTTCTTGGAATTCTGGCACCAAATTTTCAATATGGGGTTATTGGGACCCCTCCTCATGAATTCCAGCACTGTCATGGAGTTATTCAGTCCCGAAAGGTGATTTCACAGTCACTGCGTGGAATCACCTTCGGGATCAGATAATGAAATGACAGTGCCAGTGTTCATGAAGTGGGCTCAAAAAGTTTATGTTGCAAATTTGGTGGAAAAATCCAAAAATCACTGTTTTATGAGCGTGCGTTGCACGGTTCCTACGCACACTTGTAACTTTTCGAACTTGCAATATTTTCACGACAGATTTTCAGGATTGGCATTTTTTCACACCTCCTTATGAACAGTACAGCTGTCATTTTCCCCATCCTGGCCGAAACACGTTTTCTTACTTCTTGCGCAGAATAGCATGCTCGCTATGGTAAATCAGTGTTCGGGATAGATTAAGAAAATGACAGTTACACTGTTCTTGAGCAGAGGTCCTAAAATGCCAGTGTTGAAAATTTAGTGATGATAGTATATCAAATGACTGTGTTACAAGTGTGCGTTGCGCAGTTCCCACGCACCCTTGCAACTTTGCAGATTTGTAATATTGTCACACCTGATTTTAAACACTGGCATTTTTTCACACCTCCTTATGAACAGTACAGCTGTCATTTTTCATATCCTGACCGAAACCTGTTTTCGCATTTCCAGCACAGAATAGCGCAGTCGCTGTGGGAAATCAGTGTTCGGGACAGATTAAGAAAATGACAGTGACACTATTTATGAGCAGGGGTCCTAAAATCCCTATGTTGAAAATTTGGTTATGGAAGTCCATAAAATGACGGTGTTAGAAGCGTTAGTTGAGCTGTTTCCATGCACCCTTGTAACTTTGCAAATCTGGAATATTTTCACGCCACATTTTCAACACTGGCATTTTTTCACACCTCCTTATGAATAGCACAGCTGTAATTTTTCACATTCTGGCCAAAATATGTTTTTCACTTCTGGCACAGAATAGCATGGCCGCTGTTGAAAATCAGTGTTTGGGACAGATTAAGATTGAGAGTGGGGGGAGTGGCCTAGTTCAACTGAGCTCTGCCTGGACTGTTGCAGATTTCTTAGTGGGCGGAAAAAAAACAATGCAGGCAGGAGCCCAGTACAAAGGCTGCCTGCAGGCTGGGAGAAACAGAATAAGAGAGCAAGTGAGGGAGGGGGAAGTGAGCTCAACGGAGCGCTGTCAGGACTACTGCAGATTTCTTTGTGGGCAGAAAAGGCGTCAATGCAGGCAGGGGCCCAGTACAAAGGGCAGCCTGCAGCGCCGGGAGAAACAGAACGAGTGAATGAGAGAGGGGGAGTGAGCGAGCTCAATGGAACTCTGTTGGGACCGCTGCGGATTTCTTTGTGGGCAGAAAAAGGTGCCAATGGAGGCAGGAGCCCAGTACAAAAGGGCAGCCTGCAGTGCCATGAAAAACAGAACGAGTGAGTGAGAGAGGGGGTGTGAGCGAGCTCAATGGAGCTGTGTCGGGACTGCGGTGGATTTCTTGGTGGACAGAAAAAGGCGCCAATGCAAGCAGAAGTCCAGTACAAAAGGGCAGCCTGCAGCGTCAGGAGAAATAGAACAAGCGAATGAGAGGGGGGAAGTGCGCGAGCTCAATGGAGCTCTACTGGGACTTTAGAGTTGCCCACCCTCCTGCCCAGAGTCCTCTGTTGTCCTATATTACAGAAGGGTTTCTGGAGTGGAGACAAGGCAATGGTTGGATACTTTTAGGATTGTTGTCATAATACAGATTAAATTGTTCTGTTTATTTCTCTAACTGAGCTAAATACTGAGCTATTGTGTTATGATTGCTGTAATAATACGTATTTATTTGTTCTGTTTATTTCTCTAACTGAGGTGAGTAGTAAATTTGGTAGAAAAAAATCCAAAAAATTACTGTTTTACAAGCATGCATTGTGCAGTTGCTACGCATGCACGTAACTTTGCAAATCTGCAATATTTTCAGTACAGATTTTCAACACTGGCATTTTTCCACACCTCCTTATGAACAGTACAGCTGCCATTTTTCACATCCTGGCCGCAATGTGTTTTTGCACTTCAGGTGCAGAATAGCGCAGTCACTGTGGGAAATCAGTGTTCGGGACATATTAAGAAAACCACAGTGACACTGTTCATGAGTAGAGGTCCTAAAATGTCTATGGTGAAAATTTTGTGATGAAAGCCCATAAAATGACTGTGTTACGAGCGTGCATTGTGCAGGTTCCACACACCCTTGTAACTTTGCAAATTATTAACATTTTCACACCAGAATTTCAGCACTGGCATTTTTTCACACCTCCTTATGAACAGTACAGCTGTCATTTTTCACATCCTGGCCAAAATGTGTTTTTGCGCTTCAGGCGCAGAATAGCATGATCACTTTGGGAAATCAGTGTTTGGGACAGATTAGGATTGAGTGAGTAAGAGAGGGGACCGAGCTCAACTGAGCTCTGTCGGTACTGCTGTGGATTTCTTTGTGGGCAGAAAAGGCTACAATGCAGGCAGGAGCCCAGTACAAAGGCAGTCTGCAGCTCTGGGAGAAACAGAACGGCGAGTGTGGGAGGGAGTGCACAAGCTCAACAGACTCTGTTGGGACTGCTGCAGATTTCTTTGTGGGCAAAAAGGCAACAAGAGCAGGTAGGGGCCCTGTAAAAGGGCAGCCAGCAGTGGTGGGAGAAACAGAATGACCGAGTGAGAGAAGGGGAGTGAGTGAGCTCAGCGGTGCTACTACAGATTTCTTTGTGGGCAGAAAAAGAGCCAATACAGGCAGGGGCCCAGTACAAAGGGCAGCATTGCAGCGCTGGGAGAAACAGAACGAGTGAGTGACAGAGGGGGAGTGAGCGAGCTAAACACAGCTTTGGCAGGACAGCTGCAGATTTCTTTGTGGGCAGAAAAAGGCGCCAATGGAGGCAGGAGCCCAGTATAAAAGGGCAGCCTGCAATGCCAGTAGAATCAGAATGAGCGAGTGAGAGAGGGGGAGTGAGCAACCTCAATGGAGTTCTGTTGGAACAGCTGTGAACTTCTTTGTGGGCAGAAAAAGGCAACAACGCAGGCAGGAGCCCTGTACAAAAGGGCAGCCCACAGCGCCGGGTGAAACAGAACGAGCGAGTGAGAGGGGGGAGTGAGCGAGCTCAACAGAGCTTTGTCTGGACTGCTGCAGATTTTTTTGTGGGCAGAAAATGGTGCCAACACAGGCAGGAGCCCAGTGCAAAAGGGCAGTCTGCAGCATTGGGGAAAAGCAGTATGAGTGAGTGAGAGAGGGGCAGTAAGCAACCTCAACGGAGCTGTGTTGGGACTGCTGCAGATTTCTTTGTGGGCAGAAAAAGGTGCCAATCCCAGCAGAAGCCCAGTACAAAAGGGCAGACTGCAGCATCATGAGAAATAGAATGAGCGAGAGAGAGAGTGGGAGTGAGCGAGCTCAATGGAGCTCTGCCAGGACTTTACAGTTGCCCACCCTCCCGTCCAGGTCCTTTGTGGTCCTATGTTACAGCAGGGTCTCTGGAGTGGAGACAAAGCAATGATTGGATACTTTAGGATTGCTGTAATAGTACAGATTTAGTTGTTCTCTTTCTTTCTCTAACTGAGCTAAGTACTGAGCTATACTGTTATGATTGCTGTAATAATACATATTTATTTGTTCTGTTTACTTCTCTAACTGAGCTGAGTAACACTTAGAGTGCAATAGGATTTGTAACTGGGCTAAGTGAAACTATATGAGAGCAGAGAACAAAAAGTATGGTAGCTGAGGGGTGAAAAGCGGACAAGGAGGCTTTAGGATTGCTACACTAATACAGTATTTAACAGGATGATTTGAGACTGAATTACCCTGGTTGCAAGGGGTCAGTAGGGGAGACTAGTGTGGGGAACAGGAATTTGATGAAATGGGGCCTAACAGTTGAGTAGGGTACAGAACCTGTGAGTAAGAGCCCGTAACATAAGATGGGAGCCAAAATGGGGCAGGTGCCACATGTAAATAGGCGAGGTATCTTTGGAAGTGTGGAGGGGTGTACAGGGTGTGGGTGTGCCATGATCCTGGACTGGGCTTGGAGGAAGGGGGTGTATGGTCTGTAGTTGACTGGCTAGTCTGAGGGAGTAACTGTGGAGGTTAGGGAGGAGTGTAAGTGGCAGGGCAGAGGAGTATGGTAGGCATCCTGAGTAGGGAACAGGGGTGGCAAGGGGATGGGGAAGAATAACTGGGGACTGAACTGACCCCAGTATCAAAGGCACTAAAAAGGAGAGGAGAAGGGAGGGGGTGCCCGAGGCGAGGGTGGGGGGCCTCCTGAAGGGGAAGAAAGAGACAACAAGGAGTACCAAGGGAGAACCAGGGGAGAGAGCAGATGGCTGCGGGTAGGGAGGGACCAGGGGTGGCACTGAGGGGAGCCGATAGAGGGAAGATATGTAGGACTGGTATCGACTATGAATAGATTTGAACCTCTGCTATGGGACAGAGGGGGGAGCAGGAACATACTGAAGGGGGGAGGATAAGCGGGGCATGAGAGGGATGGCAACAGGTGGGGAAGAAATAGCGAGGACAAAAGGGTAGAAGAGGGCTAGTAAGGAAGGAGAGGGTGGTGACTGAAGGAGAGAAGGCTATGAGAAGGGCATCACTATCTGGGTAGAAGGGAATGGGGGCTCTAAATCGAAAACAGCAGGGATAGGAGATGGGGTTGGAAATCAGCAGGGGAGGAGGGGAGATCGACATGGGAAGCCCAGTAGGAAGTAGTCAGGCTGGGAAGGGGTTCAAGGGGGATAGGAGGAATAAGGCAGAGAAAAGGGGTGAGGCGGAAGTAGGGGGTACAGATACAGAAGTCATAGAGGATGCATCTGGCAGGAGTGAGGGACAGGGAAGAATGAATACTGGGGTGGTGGAAGGGGTATTAGAAGGGAAAGGGGGTAATGGGCAGGGGGGTACTCATTCTGGGGGATTCTATACTGAAATGGGTGAGATGGGATGGAAATGGGGAAAGGCACAGCCATATTTGGGTTGAAGCTGTCCTCAGGTTTACTGCAGGAGGGGCAATGCAAGCACTGCTCAAGCATGCACCGAGGGAGAGGAAGAAACCTCATTTACTGTTGCATATGAGTACAAATGACTTGGCGGGGGCACTGTGGAAGTAGAAGTGGGAGGTCTGAGTACTTGGGCAGGCAGTGTGGGGGGTGGGGAAGTCAGTGGCATTCTTGGAGGTACTGCCGGTACCATGTGCAGGAATGGAGAGGAAGGGTAGGCTTGAGAAGTTTGAGTGGCTGAGGGATTGGTGCCATACAAAGCATTATGGGTTAGTGACTAATGGGTAGGGTCGGGGAGAAATAGTGACTTATACATGGGAGAAAGTGTACACTGGAGCAGGAAGGTGAGGGGCGTATTAAAGGCAGCATTGCTGCTGGGCCACTGGCACTGAGGATTGAGGCACTGGACGCCACACCTCGTGCCACGCTGGCGACCCAGGTTCAGATGCAAGCCTGGCCTGCCAGGGGTTAGCAAGGAGGAATAGGACTGAACATCTGGAGGACTGCTCACCTATCCTGGAGGCGGGATCAAGGACCCACCGCTCTGTGCGCCCCTGGTGATGACTACGGGCACTACTACAGTGGTGTAAGAAGGGTGGAGGACTGTGGCGGATGTGCACGCTGTACTGAAGCATCTTTGCATGGCCGCACTCTGCAAAAGGAAGAAAAGTGGAAAATATGCTATGGTCAGGCAGCATGAGATTCGACCCCGCCCACCCCGAATGGCATCTTCTCAACCGGATCCTGCTCTGGTGGGTTGACCTGGGAAGCGCCTCACCACCCCACCATGGGGTAATCCATGGAGGTGAGCAGGTTGGCCTGATGTCGGGGGCAGGGCTAGGGGTTGGTCAGGATGACCAAGCCAACTGTAGCCCGGTGAGAAAATACATAAAAAAAACAAACAAACAAAAAAAAAAAAACAAGCAGGATTAGAAGGGTGTATCTCTACTAAGATGGATTTAAATGAATGGGGGTGGCCAAAGACTGAAGTTGGTAGAGAGGTCCAGACAGGGAGCCTGATGAGCTCACCGCCCTAGATGTGGGTAAAGCAGGCGTATTAACCCTGGGAGGCGGGCAGAGTGGTCTGAGTGTAATACAGAAGGCACCGCCACCCGGAAAGAATAAGGAGGAGAAAGGGTGTGGACTACTGGGAGCATGGACACAAGCCAAGGAGGACAACAGTGAGGAGAGCGAGGGACTGGGTGGAAGGTGGTCTGACTACATGGATAGAGAACTGGTTACGGGGGTGCTGGTGGTGGGGTAGTTCTCGCACCCACAGCAATGACAAGCGGGGTGCCACAGGCTCAGTCTTGGCCCAATGCTGTTGGGCTCTTTATCTCCGATATAGCACTCTGAGTGGGGGAGTAGGGTTAGTCTGTTCGCACATTATACCAAATCAAAAGCAAATAATTATAGTAGCAGAGCCCCACACACACAACACGTCATATTCCCAAAAGCTGCTTAAAAGCATGCAATTCATTTACATCGGTTCCATTTTCTTACTTACTTGGGGTTCAATGCCAACAAATTTAAAATCATGTACCTAGGGCATAGGAACCCTGATGCTGGGTATAGGATGGGGGGAGGTACTGATACTCACTAGACATGAAAAAGTCCTTGAGGCTATTATATCAGAGGACCTCAAGATGGCAGTACAGTGTGACAAGGCTATGGGCAGGGCAAATTGGATTCTGGGGTGCATAAGGACTGGCATTTCCAGTAGGAGGAGGAGGTGGGATACTGTGCTGCCATTGTATCACTTACTGGTATACCCCCAGGTGGAGTACTGTGTCCGGTTTTAGAGTCCACTCTTCAGAAAGGACATAAGGTGGAGGTTTTCCATGAGAGGGCAACTAAAATGGTTCAGAATTTTCACAGGAATCCCTACAAGGAAAGGCTGAAGAATCTCAACATGTACACTCTGGAAGAGAGGAGGGCGAAAGGTGACATGATCAAGACCTACAAAGTACCTCACAGGGGTAAAGAGGGTACAGTTGGGGAGTTTCTTTCAAATGAGGCTGAGCATCTAAACCAAGAGACATACAATGAGGCTGGGGGGGCATTCAGGATAGATGTGAAGAAATATTTCTTTACTGAAAGGGTGGTAGATGCCTTGAACAAACTGCCATGAGAAGTGGTGGAAGCTAAAATGGTAGGGGCATGAAGCATGCATGGGATAAACATGGGGTATATTAGAAAAAGGGAAGGATTGGGTTAATGAAGATCAATAGGGCCATGGAAATAGAGTAGATTCAGGTTCATTGCAGGAAAATCCATTAAGCAAGCTCATTCACAAAGAGGTCCTAGCGGACACAGGCAGAATAAAGCATGCAGTAACATATACAGGCAGGAGTTACAAGTAGGTAGAGAACACTTGGGCAGACAGGGTGGGCTGAGCAGTCCTTTTCTGCTGACAAATTCTATGTTTCTATGGCATCATGTGTTAATTCAGGTGCAGTGTTTATTCAAAGTTGGGCCTACCATACATCCAGAGGTAAGGTACAGTAAATTACTGAATTAGATGCATCCCACTTACAGTACGATAAACAGAACCACAGTGCTTCGAGAAGCCTTTACTCTTCATAAGGCTGCTTAAAGAGCTGGGGTTCTATTTGCAGTGTCCACACCAGTACACTGATCTTAAAATCGACGCTACATCTGAATGAGTATTTGATTCTTCCTCACTCCATTTCTTCCTCACTTTGAAAACTGCTTGTCCTGAGTTAGTTTTGGGCTGGCAGCACCTCGCCTGTGTTAGAAGATGACCAATAAGCAGCACTGAAAGTTATCAGATTTCACAGACTGCAAAGGCAGATGCTTACGGACAGACATAAGACAATTCTACTTGGGGGGGTAGGAGGAAGTAAGCTGTTAATTAACTAGAATCTGCAGCTTATCCATTAGGTAGGCAAATGGGCAGACTAGGTGGGCCAAGCAGTCCTTATCTGTCTTCAAATTCTATGTTTCTATGCTTCTCACCCACCACCTTGACAAGAAGAAGGCTGCATCTGTGGCCACTGATGTCTGTTCGGGTGTGGGGATGGGGGAACCAAAGGGGACAGACCTAAGGAGATAAAATCATAATAAAAATTGTGAGACCTTCACCAGCTTTCCAAAACGCATACCAGTAAAAGAACACTCTATGAAGTTTTTAAATGGCAACACAAGCTGGTGAGCCCTCCGTCTGCCATCTGACATCAGGCATCAGCCAGCATAAAATTGCCCAAAGAAGGCAGAGTGGTTACTGAAATACTGGAGATTACAGATTTATAAGAACAAAAGAATATCACACAGAAGCTGGCACATGTGCCTATAGCAGCAGTCTCCTGCTTCTCAGTACTTATATTTATACCCTTGAGGTACCTGAATGTTTCTATCATATCCCCTCTTTCCCTCCTTTCTTCCACTGAGTACATATTGAGGTCCCTTAATTTCTCCTCATAAGTCTTGTGTTGCAAGCTCTGTACCATCTCATTCACTCTTCTCTGGACCATCTCCAGCCTGTTAATATCCTTACGAAGATGCGACCTCCAGAACTGCACACAGTACTCCATGTGAAGCCTGACCATGGTTTTATATAATGGCATCACTAACTCCCTCCTTATGCTGGTGATACCCCTGCCTATGCACCCCAGCATGTCACTGGCCCTCCCCGCTGCCTTATCACTTTGACATTTTCAGGTTATCTGGAATAAGAATCCCCAGGTCCCTTTCCTCCTTTGTGACTGACAGCAACTCCCTCCCCCCCATCCTGTACCTTTCCCCAGGGTTTCTGTGTCCCAGGTGCATCATTTTGCACTTTTTTGAATTAAACTTCAGTTGCCAGTCCTCAGACTATTTCTCAAGCTTCCCCAGGTCCCTCTTCATTTTCTCCACCCCCTCTGGGGTATCCACTGTGTTACAGATCTTGCTGTTATCTGCAAACAGGCAGCCCTTTCCCTTTAGCCCTTCTGCAATGTCACGATGAAGACATTGAACAGGACGACCCCTGGATCAATCCTGTAGCACCCCACTGGTCACCTCCTCTCCTCAGACTGCGTCCCATTTACCACCACTCTCTACCTTCTGTCTTTACCCAGTTTCTAACCCACTTTACCACCCTTTCCCCATGCCCAGCCTACTCAGCTAGTTTATCAGCCTCCTATGTGGGACAGTGTCAAAGGCTTTGCTTACATCGAGGTAAGCATTATTCACTGCCCCACCCTGATTTACTTCCCTTTGTCACCCAGTCAAACAGATCAACCAGATTTACTTGGTATTACTTGGTATGAAAGAACAGAAGAAGGCCATAGCCCATCGAGACTGTTCCCACACTCACTGGGACATTATTTATCTATTATCCCTCAAGCCAAACATCTAATTTGTTTTTAAAGACAGTGGCATTAGTTGCCTCTACCAATTCTTGTGCAGGTGTTCCATACAATGGATGCTCTTATTGGAAAAAAGTTTCCCCTTTTGCTGGTTTTATAAGTTTTTACTGCAAGCTGTTTATTATGCAGTCTCAGAACATGTCTCCTTTTGGAGAGTGTTAGACCAAATTTTTCCATTAGATCTGGTGAATTTATTAAATTAAAACCATAAGCATATCACCTCTTAATCTTCTAGTTTAAAGAGAGAAGAGACCAGTAGCTTTTAATCTGTTCTGATAATCCAAGTTTATTAATCTTGGAATCATTCTAGTTACTCTCCTTTGAACCTGTTCAAGAATTGCTATGTCTTTTTTTTGGTTTGGATTCCAGAAAGGGGAGCCATAGTCTTGTTTTAGATTATTTACACGAAATGCACTACTAAACATTTGTCTTGATTAAACTGCGTATGATTTTCATTTGCCCAAAGTGTTAATTTTTCCAAGTCCTTCTTTAATGCAGAAAAATTTTCTTGATTATTACCTTGCCCCCAATTTAGTATCGTCTGCAAATTTAACCATAAAGTTATTTGGCCCTGTTTGTAAATCACTGATAAAGAGATTAAACAATGTTGGTCCCAAGACCGACCACTGTGGTACACCACTTGTCACACTACCCGAATCAGACAAGATATCATTAATTCTGACTCTCTGAGAATGATTTGTCAACCAGTTTAAAGTCCAGTTGACAATATCAGGTGACAAACCTAGATTGTGTATTTTAGTAATGAGTTTTCATGTGAGACTTTATGGAAAGCTCTACTAAAGTCCAAAAGAATGACATCAGTAGGGATACCCACATCTAGTACAGTACTTATATTATTGTAAAAAGATATCAGATTGGTGGTGCAGGAATACTTGGGAGTAAACCCATGCTGATTTGAATAATAAATTCCTAATTTTTTACAATCTTGATCTATTAGAGACTTCATTACTCATTCCATTAATTTACCAGCCACTGAGGTCAGGCTAATTGGATGATAATTTTGCACAGAACCTCTATTGCCTTTTTTAAATATGGAAGTAACTATTACTGAACACCAATCATTTGGTACAATGCTTTCTTGTAAGTTTGTTGAAGATAACTGACAAAGGTATAGAAATATTTATAGAGGTTTCGATCAGAAACCATGGATGAATACGTCTGGGCCCAGACTAGTATTGTTTTAGTTTTTGATAGCCTGTATAATGTCAGTTGGATAGAATCTATGATAATCTAGTGGTGAACTTTGAATGTACTAATAGGTGATTTTTGAGAGAAGACAGAACAAAAGTACTTATTAAAGAGATTCAAGGTTTCTATATCAGATAGAGAAGAGCCATTGGTTATAATGGGACCAATGGTCATTGATACACCTTTTTACTATTTATATTGGAGAAAAGAGATTTGTGACAGTCTTTTGTGTGAACTAGTTTAAATTCTAACTTATTTTTTGCCAATTTAACAGAATGTTTAAGTTTTTCACAGATAGTCTGTATTTATGTAATAGAGTAGTTTTAAATGGAACAGAACTATTCTTAAGTTTCCTAAAAAGTTTAATTTTTATTTTAATCTGATTTTTAATTGTCTTGTTGAACCAAGGGGAATTTTCCTTTATTATTAAATTTTCTCTTTGATGGAATAAAGGTATTTTCCAAATAATGTACAATGTTTTTAAAAAAGTCCCAAGCTTGTTGTGTTGTACAATTAAGAAGATTAGATTCCCAGTTTATATTTTGTAAGTATTCATTGATTTTAGAAAAATTTGCTTTATTATAATTTTTTGTACAGTACAACTTCCTTTGTGTAGTTTTAAACTGTTGAATTTCAAAAAGAATAGATGAATGATCACTAGTCCCAAGAGGATCCCAAATTTGTAAATTGCTAGTTTGTTGCTCTATATTAGTAAATAATAGATCCAAAATATTAGGACATCAAGTGGGTTCAGTAATAAGTTGTTGTAATCCAGTACTAACTACCACATCTATTAGTCCTTTCTGCATAGGATTGTCCTGAGAATGAGTCCCAGTTAATATGAGGGTGGTTAAAGTCACCAAACATTACAGTATCTTGAGATTCTGAAAATGTGTAATTGTAATCTGAATTTGCAGATGGAGGCAATAGATGTTACCAATAGTTATATAGGACTACTTCTTCAATAAGATTTTAACCCTATACTTTCCAAAGGAAAGGCAGAACACACTTCAAAAGAAGGAATATCATTTCGTATGTACATACAAACTCCACCGCCTTGCTTATCTAATCTGTTTTTATGATATAATTTATAACCTGGAATTTCTCTGGGCCAAATTGAGGATGCATCCCACCAAGTTTTGGTTACTCCTACCACACCTATATTTAAAGTTTTACATTTGGTTTCGAGTTCTGCTAATTTGAGTTGGTTTAAAGATCTTGCATTCAAAGCTAGGAATTTACATTTAATTGTAATAATATTTTGGTAAGTATTCAGAGACTTAGGAATAGACCCATTCTGCCCTATTGTTTTTAGTTTAAACAATGATTTATGATTTTAGTGATACTTTTCCCCATAAGTATACTACCCCTATGACTGAGATGTAAACCGTCCCAGCAAAACAAGGAAGAATGATCCGAAAATGATTCCCAGTGGGTAATACAGGTTATATCTTGCTTAAAGCACCACTTTCTCAGCCATTCATTTAGGGCTTTGATTTTCTGTGTCATGGTAGATGTTGCTCTCGGGACTGGTAGAATTTCAGATATACATACACAGCATCCCCTATCAAGTAACAGGTTACATAACACCACATAGTCCTGTTGTAACTGATTAAATGGGGTGTTGTTTATATCATTAACACCGGCATGTATGATAACCAGTGGATGTTCCCCCACATTTTGTAAAATTTTAGGCATCATGGAGTAATGTCGGATACCCTGGCCCCACAGAAGCTAGAACAAGTGCAGTTGCTCTTTTCACTATTGCATACCGCCCTGTCAATGTGCTTAATGATTGAATCTCCCAGGACTAACATTTGTTTTTAGACAGTAGGGGTACAAGAATCAGAAACAGGTGATTGTTTAACACACTCTGGAATGATTAACTTAACAGATATTGATTTGGTAACATGAGACTTACTAGGACAAATATTCATGGGCATTAACTCCTGATTGAAAAGTGTTTTTAAACCATTATTATCAACAGAGGTTGATGCACAGGATAAATCATGTAGGACTTCATTATTTGATACAGTCAATTGAACAAACCTATTATGAGTTTCAATAGGGGCACTATTATGTATTTGACCGCCCCTCCTTTTTTTAAGAGGCTTTGTAACAATGGTCCAGTCATCATTATCATTAAAAGAGGGTGGATAATCATCCACTTTATAAGAGGGGACAGAGACAACAGGTATACTAGTACTAGTCGTTACAATTGTCTCCTCATCAGGAGGCATAGAAATGCTACCTAAATGTGAAGGAAATCGTTCATTGGAATGAAGTTGTTCATCAGTAAGATCAATGTAACTTTCCAGTTCCCTAATATCAGTAGAAACTGGTTTAATATTAAGCAGAAATGCTATCTCTGCTTCAAGAGTAGTAATCAGATGGCAATTAGCACATAATACTCGCTCCCATACTTTCCTCACTATACATCAAACATTGCATACACTTACTAAGTTCTTTTCCATTATTAAAGGTGTATATTTATTAAGTAGACGATATGCTAAAATGATCTTATCAAGTTTGTCTAATGGCAGCAGTTTCAGTGTGCCCAGGACAGCATGCTCGCCCGGCTGCTAGAGGGCAGGTTTAGCCGAAAAACCGGAAGTAAGCGTCCGTTCACTTCTGGTTTTGGCACAAAGTAAAAATAACAATATTTACTTAAATTCAGCAATATTCTGTGAGTTGAAGGTTTACAAGACCTTAAAAGGGCAAGAGAACCACCAGGCAACAGTGCTTTTAACAGAGAGATGTTGTTTTGGGGTAGGAGGTATACTAGCCTATTGCTAGTCCTCCAGGTTCCCACAATGCTCTGCTATTCACTGAAGAGTCAGTTACAAGCAAATGGTACCACACAGGG
The DNA here is from genome assembly GCA_016271365.2 of Neoceratodus forsteri. Taxonomy (NCBI): domain Eukaryota; kingdom Metazoa; phylum Chordata; order Ceratodontiformes; family Ceratodontidae; genus Neoceratodus; species Neoceratodus forsteri. The sequence goes on from CM028132.1 coordinate 143,705,223, forward strand.
TTGACAAAACCAATGTTTCTCTATGATCCTTCCTTCCTACTGCCAAACAGGAAGTTCCTGTTGACAGTCAAATCCAGTGGCTATAAAGTAGAACTGGCTTAGGGTGGGTGGGATGGAAAGTAAAAAAAAGCTAGCAACAGGAAGTTGTAATTTGAGTCACCTGCTTTTATAGTGTCTAAGCCACACCTCCAATTAAGCTCTCTTTCCTCCTACTGGTTTAGCAAAGTAAGCTGATACAGTACCCTTCACAGAACAGAACACACACTGACTTTCTTTCTTTCTTTCTTCTTTTACCCCTGAATAAGTAATAAGTATATCTGTCTGCTTAATCTCAACAGACCCTGACTCCTGCTGAGATATAAGTGTTAAATTAATAAGAAAATGTAGCTTCTTTTAGTTAGCTGCTTTCTGCTCTACAAGCAAGGTTAGCAACAGCAACAGGTCTGACATGACCTCCCCACTGTGAATCCATGTTGCCTATGGTCCTGGCCTCCGATGGCTTCTAGATGCCCCGCTATCCCTTCTTTAACCAATGTCTCCATGATCTTCCCCACTACTGAAGTGAGGCTGCCCAGCCTATAGTTCCCCGCCTCCTCCCTACTGCTGGATTTCTATAGAGGGGCCACATGTGCTCTCCCCCAATTCTGTGGTACCACCCCTGTGTTGAATGACTCACTGAACATGGCTGCCAGAGGTACTGCTATTTCCTTTCACAGTTCTTTTAATATCCTTGGGTGTATGCCATCTGGTCCCCTCACTTTGTCCACCATTAATTTACTCACCTTCTGCAGGATTCTTCTGCCTGTGAATGGACTATTGTCCACCTCTTCACGCCTTTGCAACTGCTGTGGCCCTTGTCCCATCCCATCTTCTGTGAATACTGAACAGAAAGACATAGTGGATGTCTTGGGGGGGGGCACATGACAGTTCTTAGGCATGGTACTTTCACTTCCAAATACCTACTGTAAACAGCACATATAAGCAATCAACATTCAGCATTGACAAATGCTTGTTCTTTAATGGTCTATGACAAACTTTCAAGAGCCAGTGTCCAAATTATAGGGGTTTTCCACTGAGTCCAGGTTTGGGTGATAGCAGCCACCCATGTATTCAACATGCAATGTCTGGCTAGGAACAGTAGTACCCTTACCCACCTTGGTAGCTGTTTCCATTCCTCATCTCCCTGTTTTTTCCAACCCAAATAAATATTCCATAGGTTCCCTCTCTAACCTTCTACCCAGTAACTTCCCCAGATCCTCCACCATCTCTAACCAGAACTGTTGTAAGGAGGGGCAACCCCAGAAATAATGTATATAGGTCCCAAGGGCACCCGCACCTCCACACATAGGTGAACTACCTGGATTAAATTTATGTACTAGCACAGAAGGGCAATACAACCTGTGTATGAATTTATAGGCGATTCCTGAAACTTATTACAAATTAAGATTCCTCTGTGATCCTATCAATTTTTGCCAGGTCCCGTCTGTTATATTCTCACCCAGATTCTGTGTCCACTGTTCCCTTACTTTCTGTAAGGCATTTCTACCTATTTGCTGCTGCCTGCCCAATTAGACCCTTGTTTTTCTTTCCTGTCATAAGCACCAAATGTTCAACCTAGGACAAAGGTGACTCAGAGGCCTTCCCTTCCCCCTACTTTTTATGTATGCCCTTACCTACAGAATCTGATACAATTATCCCATTGGGTTCCATGTGTCCCCTCCCATCTCTTCCACCGATGCCAAGTGATCACTCTTGTACAGGTGCCGGATACATTTAACTCCCATTTTTTCCCAACTCAGGAACCCCTTGTCCTCCACCCCTGCCAAAAATGTTGGGTTGCCAGTTATAGGTAGGAGTAAGGTCTCGTCTTGCAGGGCCCCAACCAATTTCCTAATGTGCTCCAAGGCTACTAGAGCTGCCGCTGCTATAGGGTTTCTATTCGCACCCTGCCTATAGCTCCCTGTACCCCCTACACACAGATATGCTGAGAGCCTGCCCGGACAGGACATTTCCTCGCGGTCAAGCCATCCTGCCACCCGTGGCCTATGTACCCAGTCCCCAATGTACCTAATCTGGGCTGCCAAAAAATAATTTCCCGAGTCGGGGAAATTAAGACCCCCACCCTTAGATTTATCTGCTTGTAGCCTCTTCAAGCTGGCTCTCGGCCTTTTACCCCTCCAAAGGATGCCAGAAAAAGCCCTCTCCAGCCTCTTAATATCTGTCCTGGTGGGACCTAAATGTAGCATCTGTATTCGGTACAGGATTCTTGGTAAGATATTCATTTGAATGATGTTTATATGCCCCATCCAGAATATTGGCAACTCTCTCCATCTCGAAGATCTCCTCTATCCTACCTATCAGTGGAGTACTACCAGTACTAGGCCATACCAAGAGGAAAGTTCTTTCCAATCTGAACCCCAAGTCCTTACATGATTTAGTTACTCATTGAGGCCCCAGGTGTCTCTCCCTCAATCTCGGTCCTTCCCCCCCACATTCAAATTTCAGATTTTGTATGGTTAATCTTATATCTGGAAAAGACCTCAAATCTCTCTATGACAGATAACAATACCGGCACCATCTCTTTCGGTCTGCGAATGTATAACAGCATATCATCTACGTAAACATAACTTTATGATGCGTTCCTCCCTTGCCTGTTATCCCCTCAATTTTTGGGTTATTTCTGATACCGATCGCTAGTGGCTCAATTGCCGGCGCAAAGAGCAGTGGTGACAGAGGACAACCTTGCCTCGTGCCTCTACACAATGTGAATTTCTCTGTTAATGCACCACTCACCAAGACCCTAGCTGTGGGGATACATAGAGTGCTTGGACTATACCAAGAACTCTTTCCCAACCTAAACCCACCCAACATGATGAATAAATACTCCCACCTATCCGATCAAAGGCCTTCTCTGCATCCATCAATAACACTGCAGCGCTTTTCCTTCCCCTTGAGGCCAGCCAAACCAAGTTCGCAGGTTTCATCATGTTGTGATAGGACTGCCTGCCACATACAAACCCTGTCTGGTCTGGGTGAACTAAATTCGGCAAAAACGAGTCCAACCAGCCTGTCAGGACCTTAGCCACTATCTTTGCATCACAGTTCAGGAGGGAAATTGATCTGTATGACGCACATTCCCGATTATCCGGAATGAGAATATCACCGCCTCACAGCAAGATGCTGGGATTTCCCCCCTTCCCTTACTTACCTGAAGGCCTCAAACAGAGGATCCACCACCACCCCTTGCATTTCCTTATAGAATTCTATAGGAACCCAACTGGGCCACTCGCCTTCCCACTATTCATTTTCTGAATAGTCTGCTTTATCTCTTCCTTCAACATTTCCTTACCCAGCTTCTCTCTTTGATCCCTATTAACCTGTGGGAGTTTAATCCCCTCAAAAAAAACAGCTGCCTCATTCCGGGTGCCAACACACTCAGCTTTATAAAGTTCTCTGTAGAACCGTGCAAATCTGTCCATTACACTCTTTTTATCTTGGACCAATCTCCCCTCCTCTGTTTTAATACCGCCAATGCGAGCGTTTACCCTACCCCCTTTACGAGGCATACTAGCAAAGGGCCTGGCTTGTTGCCCCACTCAAAAAATTTATTTTTCACAAAGAGCCACGAAGTACGTGCTTCTTTCAAAATGAAAGCAATCAGCACTTCCTGGGCCACAGGTAGCTGCTTTTAAGTTATGCTCCCCCAGGGTCTTGTATTAGTTTAGCCTCTAGCACTTTTACCTGCTCCACCAATTCTTTCTGCTTCCTTTCCTGTTCCTTTTTAAGCTTTGCGACATAACTTACAACAGCGTCTCTGAGGAATGCCTTTCCTGCATCCCAGTACACCCCCTCCGAGTCCACCGACCCCTCATTGATCTTCCTGTACAGTTTCCATTGGTCTTTTAAATAGTGACTAAAATCTTGATTACCTAGTAGGTATCATATAAATTTCCATGGAGGTGGATCTTCCCTTCCTTTCTTAAACTGACACTCCAATGTTACCATAGCATGATCTGACACATAAATCGGGCTATGTTGAACCCTGCCTATTCTATGCACCCACTATCTGGGGATATAGATGTAGTCCAAACGTGACCATGTCTTGTGTGGGTTTGAGTAGAATGTATATTCTCTCGCTCCCGGATTGGCAGCCCTCCAGCTATCTACCAAATCCAGCGCACCCACACCAAGGAGCCATCAGCTAATACCTCCTGCCTTCCTTCCCTTCCCTTGTGAGTGATCGAGTATCGATTCATAGTTGTATTAAAATCCCCTCCCATGACCAGCCTCTCAAACTGCTCTCTTACGAAAATATGCAAGATCCATTGATAGAAGGATGGGCCGAACTGCGAAGGCGCATATCACTCCCAAAAGTGATGTTTTCTCCATATAGATTCCCTTCTACAAAAATGTATCTCCCTTCCCTGGGGTCCACCACCACCTGCTTAACTTCTAGGGGGAGGTGTTTATTCACCAGGATCACTACCCTCTTTTAGGTGAATTATAAGAGGCTGCGTGGCAGGCCCCTACCCATCCCCCTACCAGCTTTTGATGTTCTTTCTGTGTGAGATGCATCTCTTGCAGCAGGGCTATTTGTGTTCCCCGTTTTCTCAATGTATTCAATATACTTTTACACTTAACAGGCGATGAGAACCCTCTCACATTCCAGGTCACAATCTTTACCTCAGTAGCAGCCACCATCTTGCTTTATTACTACTTTTCCCCACAGCATCAGCCAGTCTACTATCTCATATTTCTTATGTTCCTCCCATTGCAGGATGTCATACCATAACAATACCAATGTAACCATAACACACAATCAAACATATTAAACAGTTCTAAACAGTGTAAGCTATAAACTCCCTTCCCCCATTGAGTAAAGTCTTATCCCCTTCCCCTCCTCCCTTCCCTCCTGCAATACCATCACACTTAGTGCTCCTGCCATCTCCCCTGAGACAGCATTACTCCCAATCATCGTGAGCGAGACCATGCCCCCGAACTCCCAGTATTCCCATATGTAATATCTCTTAACTTTCTTAAATGAAATCAGTCTCTTTATTCCCATTTCATCTCCATAGACCCATCTTTTTCTTATTACTAGTCCTTAAACTTTTCATTCCCCCCATCTATCTCATCCCTCCCATGTTTCTCTCCCCTTCTCTGCACTGGTGGAGCATGACCAGTTCTCGAGTTGCTCCCCAGATTCTTTCCAGAATTCTCTCTCCCTTTCTCTTATTTCTGTTCCATTCCCATGGCATATATGCTAGTTCCCAGGGGAGACTCATTCCATCATGCTCAGCCATTTCTTTTTATCCAACTGCCCCCCCACCTCACTAAGGCAGCTGGCTTCTCTGTCTCCTTCCCATCTCAGGCCTGTTCCTTTCCAGAGTCTGCTTACTCCAACACGCCTCCCTTCCAACTCCTAGTACACTACGCACAGAGCTGCACCCCGTTAGCATCTGCCAATCTCCCTTGTTGAACTGTGTCAGTGATTCTGTGCATAATCCTTTCCCATCGGGGACTCTAAATATCCAGGAGCTACTTCCTCGCATCTTCCCCTTCCACCTCATCTACTTTACAAAGTACGTGCGAGTGCCAGCAGCCTCCCTACACATTTCTCCTTCTTCCCCACCATGTACAAGCTTTCCATACCCTTTACTCCTTTCCATATCCTCCCTCATTCCTCTAATCATCCTCCCTGTCTCCATGCATGACCTTGGTCCCTTCAGAGTCTCTTCCATTCAACTCGGGATTCTCCTCTCCTCTACCACCATTTGCCTTCCATGTCCTCCTGCCTCCCTCACTTTCACAGATCCATTAAAGTCTTTTATTTTGACTGCTGCTCTGAACCCGGGCCCAGACAGGGCACGGACTGAGCCATGCTGCACAATATCAGCGGTTGCTCAGTCCCCCCACCCCAAGGCCGACCTTCTGGTTTCCAGGATCTTGAGTTCACCTCCTGCTCCATGCTGAACAACCACATAGCTCTCCACCAATGCTGCTTCTCAGTTATCTCTCAACCGGGACAGATGGATATGCTGAAGAGCAAACAAAAACATTCTTCCACTCAATCCATACTTAAACAGTTCCTTTGAAGCCAACGGGACAACTCGTAAAACCATACTTGCTGCTAATCATATATCTCTTAGCACTTAGTCCAGTCACACCGAAATGCACTTCAAATGTTTTTTATAGAGCACATTTCAGCCATTTTAATTGCCTCCTGCTTCAACCCCCTTTCTTTCTCAGTTCTGCCAGGAATATTTCTGCCTTCTCTATTTCCTAAAAAGAGAAGGTTGCCCACTTGTGCTTAATTTTCAATGTAGCCGGGTACAGCATGAAATTCTCAATTTTCAATCCTCTCAATTGGGCCATAACATGGTTGAATGCCCTCTGTTTTCACTGCAGGTGGTTTGAATAATCTTGTAAAAGGAATATGCACATGCCATTCACTCTTAACTCCTGCAGATTCAGTAAGCAGCCAGCACTTTTTTCTATCTTGGAAATTGTGAAACCGAATATAATTTGTCTTGGCGACTGACCCACTGGTGGCTTAGGGGCAACCGCTCTGTGCACTCTCTCTAATTTTAGCCATCCTCCTTTCATCTGTAAGCCCAATAACTTAGGGAGGTTCACTGAGCAGAATTCCATGACACTAGCACTTTCATTCCCTTCAGGCAACCCCCTGATCCTTTAATTCAGCTGCCTACGATAATTCTCCTGGTAATCCATCAATTCTTTCATTTCTTCAAGCTATTTTTCAAGTGCCGAAACCCTCCCATGTAACGGATCTGTCGTGTCTTCCAAACAGGAAATGCATTCTTCAGTTTCGGTAATTCTGGAAGTCTGTGCCACTGACTGCACCACTAGAGATTGCAGTCGCGTATCAAGGGTACTAACAAGTTTATTTAGCCTGGAGTCCAGTGCAGCCATTAGTTGTTCCATCACCTCCCTGCCAAGGGATGTCATTTCGGCCACCGAGAGTGAAATCTGACCTCCCAAGGAGGCCTAGCAGGCCGCAGTTTGCTTTTAGTACTTTTTCCGACTTCTTTCTGTGATCTGCCGGCTCCACCCATAATATACTCATCCATCTTCCTCCCCTCCCTTCTGGACAACAAAATATTTTTTATTAGTTTAGATGCTTGGATTTCATATGGCTTTCCTGCTGGTGTTCAGGAGCTCTGGAAAACATGTCCTTACAGTAGCTTGCTCATTAGTGTCCCCATACTTTCTTTTACAGCTAAATTAAAATACAAAACAGCACAATAATCTAAATGGGGCAGCAATATTCCTGTAGCAATAGTCCTTGTTTCACTGAGAAATTTTCTTCAATTATAAAGAACACCCAATTTACAATATATTTGTCTACAAGCGGCCTTGACCTGATGAGAAAAGTTTAACTGGGATCTAACAAAACTACTCCTAAATATTTACAGTCACAAACTTGATCAAGTTCAAAGCCCTTATTATCTCAAATATATATAAATATATATAAATATATATATATATATATATATATATGCATGCATGCATGTATGTATATATATATATATATATATATATATATATATATATATATATAAATATACACACACACATATACACACACACACACACAGGTGCAGTCAGTGTGAGTATAGCTAAGTTAAGTAGGCAGTTTGATGTTAAACCTCCAAATTTTGCAAGTTAATAAATTTGCAACCTTTCAACAGATTTGCACAATGTTTGGAATGCATGGTCTGGTATGGTAGGTCTCTTGATGTAGGAAGTTGCATTTTGGTCAGACTTATGGTTTATGCGCAGTGGAGTGCTGATAAACGTGTTTTTCGCCACTTTTGACACATTTTTTGCACATCGCGCTGCAACCATACCATTTGGTGTTTTGGTCTGAAATTTGGAATGTAGAAATAGTTTGGATTAAAGAACAATCCAGCATTGGTTTGGTTAAAAAATATTAATCCATTCCAAAGTTATTTATTTTTAATTTTGGGTTCTGAGCATGCTCAGTTCACTCCAAGATTTATATGCATGTTTTGTGAAGGAGTTGGGTTCACAGTAGGATTTTGTCAGCTTGCGAAAGGGGATTTAAAATATCCCCGTCCATCAGGAAAATTCCTCATCTGCGAGCTGCCATCTTGTTTTCATTTTTCCTCAAACAAAATGTTGTAGCTTCCTCCACAGGTGACTTCTTTTTGTAGTAAGTATGGGTTTTGTTTAGACGCCCTCTACAAACCTATACCTTTGGTTTTGCTTCATTTGGGCCAAAAAATGGGCATTTCAAATTCTGAAATTCTTGGTCTGCGACTTGCTTCCGATCCCCTTTTGCGAGCTGACAAAATCCCAGTCCACAAACTGATCCCCTTTTGTGAGGTAGCAAAATCCTTAACCATCATTTAGGGACCAGATGGCCCTTCTTGTGGATGAGGACAGACTGACGGTCAAGGATTTTGCTGCCTCGAAGCAAGGATAGTCACTTAGGACGGGATTTTGTCAGCTTCAAAGGGATTGGTTTCGAACCTCTTCGTGAGCTGACAAAATCCCCGTCCGCGAACAATCCCCTCGCAAGGCAGCAAAACTCCTTGACTGTCACTTAGGGACCAAATGGCCAAAATCTGATGGTCAACGATTTCTCACAGACAATCCATTCTGACAGCTCATAAGCGAGGATTGACCTGGTGGCGGGATTTTGCTACCTAAGAACTAGGGACTTTTAAACTTTTAAAAACTTTGACACTGCACTGTAAATTAACAGTTTGGTCTTTTGGCTGAAATTTGCAAGGTATAAATGGGGCATCCAGAGATGCAAATTATGCTTTTTTACATTAAATCTTTATTGAAGTTTCCAACATAAAATACACATGGTCCAGGAAACTTAGAAGAGACATATTCATTGGGAAGGAATTATGCTTTTTTGGGGTAAACAAAGTTAACGGTTGCTAAGCTATCCCATGATGAAGTTGAGATTTTTCCCATAGAATAACATTGTGGCACCCATAGTGACTTTCAGCACCTGTATCTCAAAAATGAAGTGAGATATGGATTTGGACTTAATCGTAAAATCAAAATTGTTAATGAATTGTTACGTAAGTGGTGTTTGTATCAGGGCATAACTTGTATGACCCACTGGGAAGAATGTAATATCAACTGGTTTAGCAAGGATGGGTCACATCTTAACAGAGAGGGGAATGCTCTCCTAGGACAAAAATTTCTACCACTTATTCATAAATATTTAAACTAACTATGGGGAGGATGTACAGTTCAGTCACCTCAGGTATCACTTTCTAACATCAGCAAGTGTACTAGACATTCTTTAAAGTGTATAAGCTGTAATGCTAGATGCTTGACTAATAAACTAGATGATTTAAAAATAATAACTCATAATGATAATGTGGATATTATTTTCATAAGTGAAACATGGGGTGATGCTAAGGCAACCTGGCAACTTACGATCCCAGGCTTTATTGTATACACTTTAACTACGGTAAACAAAAAATGGAGTGGGGTTGCCTTGTTTATTAATAATCAATTTATATCTGTTGATGTATCCAGTCACATTAAAAAACATGATAAGCAAACTGAGTCAATCTGGGTAAAAGTGCATATGTCAGTTGATGATTATTTAATTTTGGGCTCATGTTATCGCCCTCCAAATTCAGCAACAGATATTTTGGATGCCTTACTTAATGAGATTGAAACAGCAAGTACCTTAGGAAATATCATCATCACTGGCGATTTTAATCTGGGGAATATTAACTGGCACAATAACACGGCAATTGGCAGCAATTGTAATACATTTTTGTCCACTTGTGTACATTTAGATCTTAGACAAAATATTCTTGCTCCAACGAGAGGAGATAATTGTTTGGACTTAGTAATTACTAATGACACACTTGCAATTGAATAATGTGGTGGTTGGAGACCCCATTGGCACCAGTGATCACAATACTATATTGTTTCAAATACACAAAGAAAGTGTATACCATCCTAATTTAACTACAATCTATTTATATGATACAGCTGACCTTGAGTCAATAAATAACTATATGCAAGCAATTGATTGGGATACATTATTTCTTAATAAAACTCCTGAACAGTATTGGAATACATTTAAAAACACACTTTTTTATGTTAGAGATTAATTCATTCACTCTAAGCCTAAAACATTGAAATTCTAAATGAGCTCCGAAATGGATGAATAATTCCATTAAAAAAATGAATTAGAATTAAAAGGAAAAAACATAATTTTTTTAAAAAAACAAATCTAACATAAATTGGATTGCCTACTGCAATATTCAAAAAAGTGTAAAGCCATGATTAAAAAGGCTAAGAATAGATGGAATTTTAATTTGGCTTTAACAGCTAAGAAATCAAATAGTAAGCATTTCTTTTCATATATCAATTCATTAAAAAAACCTTGTTGTCAGGTTGGCCCTTTATTATACAACGATAAACTTATTATGGATGCTGCTCCTATGGCTGAGCCATTTAATATTGAATTTTGTAATACTTCTTCTGTTAATGTTCAAAATCGAATTCAACTTACCATCATATACATCCCCATTAGTTTTGTGCTGACAACATTAAATCTAATTAACATCCTAAAGGGAAAAATGTAGCCCAGGCCCAGACAATATTGCAGGTCACTTACTGTTTCTCCTAGCCCATTTCTTGGTTTACCCCTTAAAGATCTTGTTTGATCTATTTATTTCTGAGGGTTATGTCCCAAAGGACTGGAAAGAGGCCTATGTTATACCCATTCATAAAAAGGGTATAAAGAACAACTGGGAGAATTACAGGCCCATTAGTCTCACGTAAACTATTTGAAAGTCTTGTTAAGGACATTATTACCCCTGTCTTGGATAATCTTGACACAGAGCAGCACGGTTTTAAAGCTGGCAGAAGTTGCCTTACTAATTTGCTTTGTTTTTATGAACAAATTAGTGGTCTGTTGGATAGACGTATACCATGTGATGTTGTGTTTATTGATTTCAGCAAAGCGTTTGACGTCATGCCCCATTGGGCACTAATTCAAAAATTATATAAGCTTAAGATAAACATTTCTATTATAGGTTGGATTAATAATTGGCTATATGGAAGAACTCAGCAGGTTCTTATTAGTGGTATTAAGTCTGGTAAGGGGATAGTAAGCAGCAGCCTGCTGCAGGGTTCTGTCTTGGGTCCCTGTCTGTTCCAGGCTTTCATTTCGGATCTTACTACAGATTGTTTTTCTATTACTGTCAAATATGCAGATGACATTAAACTGGGTGGGCCCTGCATTAATTCCTCATCAGTTACTGACATCCAACATGGTCTTGATGTCATTTCTAACTGGGTTAATATTTGAGGCATGCAGCTTAATCCATCCAAGTGCAAGGTTATGCACTTGGGTGCTAACAATCTGCATAATACATACGTATTGGCTGGCACAATTTTGGGCATAACCACTGATGAGAAAGATCTAGGTATCATCATTTCAGATAAAATGTCGTATAACAAACATCTGTATGAAGCTAAATGTAAAGCAAACAAAGTTATATGGTCCATCTTAAGAAATATTAGCTTCAGGACTCCGGAGGTGTTGATGCCTTTGTTCAGAGCCTATGTTAGGCTCCATCTGGATATGCTTCCAATTATGGAGCCAATACCACAAATATGCTTGCAATTCATTAGAAATGGTACAAGAGGAAGTTTACTAAATGCTTATTCGGTCTTCAGACTATGTCTTATGACTCTAGATTGCAATCCTAAATCTTATGCCATTAGCAACTCGTTGACTTGGAGGTGATTTATTGTTGTTCTCACGATATTGTACAAGATCCTTACCTATTATGTGAATTGGGGTTGCAATTTAAAGATCATTCACATGATATTCACGGACACCCTTTACAACTGATGGGAAAATCATTTTCATCCTCTAATCTAAATATTTTTTCACCTTAAAGATCATTGATCCTTGAGATAGGCTGCCACTGTATGTTGTAATTAGTGAAACTAAAATAATTTTTAAGTATCAACTTGATAAGTTGCTTACCTCAGGCTTTGACCTGTCTTATTATTCTTTGGATTAGAATAAAAGCATATATGGGCAAATGCCCCACTCTTTAATATTCCGTAGTGTGTGTGTGTGTATGTGTGTATATATATATATATATATATATATATATATATATATATATATTTTTTTTTTTTTATTTTGGTAACCGGTAGATCCACTGAGACCAGTACCAGTCCCTTTTTCAAGGGCAACCGAATTAATTACAGATACTTGAAATGTAACATTTGCAGAATTACGTAAATATTTTACCGTCCCTTAGAAAGGAACAATTAAGCAATAAGGCATGACAGGTGCGGTATATCGCATGGATATCACGCCTCGGGTGGTTGGGCATGAGGCGCAGGCGCAGTATCAACGCACCCAAGAAGTGACGATATCCCATGATATACCACACCCTGAGAGACTTATTGCTATTAAGAACTGAGTTTGACTTTTCATAAATAAAAATAAAACAAACAGGTTTTAAACATTTTATGAACAAGTTTTAGGGTGGCGTAGGAGTACATTTTGAAAAATAGTTCTCAGACAGAACAGAGCAAGAGGCTGGTGGCGCGGACCTTTTGAAGCCGTGATGATGTAGCCCGATATCATCATGGCTTCAAAAGCTCTCTGCCAATCAGATTCCTCTGTTTACGCTCCTCAGTTCATAATTAACAATACCCGACAATTAGTAACACTTGTTAATACACTTAAAGACATTTGTGAATTAACCCACTCATGGACAGATTTATTTGACTCACGGGGTACAAAGTTGAGATATCAATGGTGTCAAGTGCACTGGTTTATCTCCAGCAGGTGGGCCTTAATCCCCTTTTAAGTCCCCCTAAAGAGTTACACTCTTGGAGACTAGGGAGCGTGTTCTGGTGGGCATGAAGGCTGAGAAGGCACGAGATCCTTGGGCAGACTTCGCTCTGCGTACCGTGAGGAGCTGTCTGCTGGAAGATCTTAATGTTCTGCCATTCTTTTTTGTTGTCAGCAACTCTGCCAGACTCGGGGGAGGGGGGGCACTGGACAGCCTGAGCTTGTAAGCTGCACAGAGCGATGGATATTTTAATCTCCCTTCCAAGATGGGCCAGGATATGGCTTGGAGGACCCGATGGTGATGTTCTCTCGGGGGGCTGCTGCAAACCTGCAGATTCTACGGTACTGGGTTCTAAGCTTTTGCAACTCAATGGTTTTAACAGAGAGCAGTACCATAGAGCAAGGTGGGTATCAGGGTATCTTGAGCAATCTTGAGCATGGAATCCCGAGTAAGATAGGGGCTCAGGTGAAATAGGAATCCGAGCTTCTGGTTTAGTGTCTTAGTGAGCAGTTCAATGTGAGCCTTGAAGGTGCAATCCTGATCAAGGATAATTCCAAGATACTTCAGAGGTTCCACTACCTTGACCATAGTCCCAGGTGATAGTGAGAGGTCCAGCTTGTTAGATCTGTCTGGTCCAAGGTTTTTTGGGCCGAATAGCATTGCCTTGTTTTTTTTTGTTATTTAAGACCAGCTTGTTGTTGTTTAGTCATCCCTCCAGTTCCTGGAGGTTTCTGGACAGCAAATCAAACCAAACCAAACTTTATTTCTGAAATGCTACACCACAAAAGATCATAGCGTTTTACACAGTATAGTCAAACAATATAAAAACAAACATTTCTAAAAACATAGCAGGAATCCAAATATCAATATAAAAATGCCAGTTCAAATAAATAAACTTTCAAGGCAGATTTAAAGGGCCTCAACAGATGGGCATTCCCTTATCCAATAAGGTAGAAATTCCACAGGGTTGGAGCAGCAAAAGCAAATGACCTAGCTCAGACATTGTCAAACATACCTGGGAATCTACAGCAATCCCTCAGTGGAGCGGAGAGGAGAGGCAAGAGGGAGTAAGGACAAGGAGCTCTTGCAAGTATCACGGTCCCTGTCCGTGTAGGGCCTTATATGTCAGTAATCCAACCTTCAAGGTGATCCTCCACCACACCAGCAGCCAGTGCAGAGCGCGGAGCACAGGTGTGACATAGTGAGATCTATGTGAACCTGTCATCAATTTGGCAGCGCATTCTGCACCAACTGCAGGCAGCGGAGTCCACACCAGTAGCTCTAGGTATAGGACATTGCAGTAATCAAGTAGTCTATTAAAGGGCCTCATGGTTCTTTGAGGACCTGTATAGCACTATGTCATCTGCATATTGGGTTATCTTTGCATCACCACAGAACGTCGGCATTTCATTAATAAATAAAAGAGAATGACAGAGGCCTCAGGATTGATCCCTGTGGGAGCCCCTCTTGTATTGGGTACTTATCCAATATAGCACCCTGCCATCTAACTAGTTGGGACCTTCCTGGAGATAGTCAGTAAACCACTTTACGCTACACTATCCAGGCCGATCTGCTTTAGTTTTGCAAGGAGTAGTTGATGATCTACCAGGTCGAATGCTTTGGTGAGATTAATGAAGACCGCACCAGTAAGCATTCCCTTATCCAGAGTGGAAAATATATCTGTAGTGAGATTTACCAAGGCTGTATTTGCTCCATGGTTCTTTCTGAAACCATGTTGTGCAGCAGTAAATGTGTTGCGTCTCGCAACGTGTTTCACAGCTTGGGTTCTAGTTTATTATACCCCGCTGTTCTTTGAGTTTTGAACCCCTTTAGTAATTTTAGGATCTCGTTTCTGGAGATTAATTTGAAGTGAAAGTCTGGGGGGTTGGGATTACCTTTGTTGGTATCTTGGGGGGATTGAGGTGGCACGGGGCTTTATGTCTTGAACTTATCCAGTTCTGTGAAGAATGCGTTAAAAGTCTTGGAGGCATCCATGGGGTTCTTGTGACAAGTTCCTTTTGCTATAATATCATACTCTTCTTGTTTGTTGTGGCCCTTAATAAGAGTATTAATTTGTGCCCAGAATTTTTTTCGGTCAGAAAGATTCTTTTCCTGAATGTCTCTTAAATGTAGTTTTTTGGCTCTTTTTAACTCAACTTTGCATTTGTTTCTGAGTTTCCTATATTTCTGCCAGTTTAAGGCTAGGCCTTAAGATTTAAATGTGCCCCAGGCTCTGTCTCTATTCCTCATGAGTTTCCTTAGGTCACGAGAAGGCCACCTGGCTTCTTATCCTATGGCTCTGATCTGTTTTAGTAGGGTATGCTTATTGGCAGCAGACAATTAGTTATTAATGAAGTATTAGGGTTTTATCAAGGTTGGGAGCAAGCTTAATATGCTGCCAACTGACCTCGGCCAGGGTACTAAGAAAGCAGCACGGGTCGAGTTTAGAGAAGTCCCTGGTCCAAAATGTTCGGGGGGAGGGAAGTTACTTCTCCATATACCAAACATGGGGGGAGTGGTCACTCAACGAGTCAGCAAAGGTTCCAGCCAGTTTGAATCTATCAGGATTAGTAACTAGGAGCCAGTCCAGAGTGGTGTGGTTGCCATTTTTCATATTAGGCTGGTCAATTCCTGTATTAGTTGGGTGAGTTCGGCCTCTAGGAGAGAGGATTTAAGGTCATCTGTTATGTAGGGCCCCAGATGTATATTGAAATCCCCCAGGATAACCTTCTCACCCTGGGGAAGGGAAGGAAGTACATGTATGAAGGACTTCAAGGATTCAGTGGCAGTCCTGGGAGGGTTATACAGAGTTCCAATGAGAAGTGGTTTAGTCCACCCAGTAGAAGTTTTACAAAAACAGTCTCAGCATTCAGAGTGGCTAAGGTCTGGTACCAGGACAGGTGAGGCATTAAGCATTGACTTTACATAGATCAAAACCCCGTCTCCTTTTTTCCTCATTCTGTCTTGCCTAAAGGACCTGTACCCAGTTAAGTCAACCTCATGGTCTAGTATATGGGGTTTGAGCGATGTTGCACTAGTTGCAATAACATCCAGGGAATATGGGCTCACCCAGACCTCTAGCTCATGTATTTTTGGCCTTAGGCTATTAATATTTATATGTGTTAATTTTATTTTTATTTATTTATTAGATCATCGGTTTACAGACCTTTGAGTCATAGACCCATTTACAAAGGCACCTCATCAAGACAGCAATACATCACAGCAAACAAAACAGTACAGTACATAACGCTTAGATTAAAAAAGCAAATAGTGTTACAGGCATTCACTTGTGGTACACGCTTGGTAATAGGTAGATCACAGTAGTCATAATATAGGTACACGAGTACCACATCAAGTAGCAACCAGAGATATTTTATTACATTAGTCAGCAGATGTTGCATGAGACCCCCAGGTATATACAGCAAAAGTAGACAGGGCAGACGCAGCCTAGTGGTGAAGGTAAGGGGCAGGTGGGGGATTATGTGCAGTTGCAGCAGTGATTACTTGTCAGATGGCTTCTGAGGGAGACCTTGAAAGGACCAAGCTTGGTGGAGTCAGCTATATTGGCTGGGAAATGAGCCAGGAGGGAGCCCGACAGCAAAAGGATCTCTGGGCTATAGAGGTCCTTACCCTGGGGACAATAAGGGAGGTTTTGACAGTGCTGCGGGTGGAGACTGAGGGGGAGGCATGCTGCAGGGAGGTGGCGACCCCAGGGGGGAGAGCCCTAGCAGGGTCTCTTTTACAAGAAGGCAGGTTTGGAAGTGGAGTCTTTCTTGAAGGTTGAGCAAGTTGGTGGTGAAGTACAGCAGGCACGTATGGGTGCACCTAGGGGCTCCCAGCATTAGCCTGCAGGCCTTGTTTATCGACAGCTGGATTCTTGCAAGTGCAGTGTTATTAGCTACAGCATAGATGGGCAGCCCATTGTCGATTAGTGACAGGACAGAGGAGGTGACTGCCAATCTAAGGGCCTCTTGTGGTAGTTGATAGGCAGTCCCTATGGCGGTATAACAGTCCAATCCTAACATTGGTGGCAGCAGAAAGGGCATTGATATGGTTATGGAAGGAGGGTGCCGAATCAAAGGTAATGCCCAGATACTTGTAGGAGGAAACCTGCTCAATGGGGTTTAGTGTGCTAGGAAGTATCACGAGAGGGGCACCACTGGCTTTGCTTTGGCGATCCGAGAAGAGCATAGCTTTGGTCTTTTTTAGGTTCAGGACTAGCTTTAGTGATGTGAACCAATGCTCAGCTCTATCAAAAGCTTGTTGGAGGGTGGCCTAGAGTGTGTTGGGGTTGGGGTTTGGGTCAGTGGCGAAGAGCACAGCGTCATCCACGTAGAGGAGGATCTTACTTGGGCAGGCCAAGGGGAGGGAGTTACGGTAGAGACTGAAGAGAAGAGGGCCTAAAATGGAGCCCTGGGGAACCCCAGAGTGAACAGGTAGTGTATCAGATAGGGTGCCATTGATTTTTTTACACACTGAGTTCTGGCAGAGAGGTAGCTGGTGAACCATGCAAGGGGGCCGGGGGAGAAACCAAGGCATCTGAGGGAGTCAAGCAGGAGAGGATGACAAACCATGTCAAAGGCTTGGAGAGATCAATGAACATAACACCGGCAGGACTTCCGGCATCAAGAGCAGAGTGCAGGAAGTTGAAGAATTCAAGTAGCGCAGTCGTGGTACTGTGACCTGCATGAAAACCATGCTGTTCAGGGCACAGGATATTGTGCATGGCCAGGTGTTCAGCAAGTTGGTTGGCAACTACTTTTTCAAGGTCCTTAGAGAGTGGGGGAAGGATGGAGTTAGGTTGATAGTTACCCGGCGTTGCTCGGTCGCTGCTCTTTAGGATGGGAGTGATGATGGTGGTTTTCCATGTGCTGGGGAACTGCCCCAGGCACACAGAGCAGTTGAGCAGCTAGGTAAGTGGGACCAGGATAGCATCCAACATCAGACGAAGTAGCCTAGTGTTGATTGGTGCCGGGGTTGTTACTACTAATGGCTTTTTGCAGAAGGGATCTAGCCTCCAGCGGGGAGATGGTATGTAGGTAGAAAGGAGGTCTCTGGAGAGTGGGCAGGGGTGCTACTGGGATGGAGTGAAAGAAGTTACTGGGCAGGACTGAACTCAGGTCTGAGAAAGTGTGGTTTAGGCAGCCTACAATGCCAGTTCTTTTAGCCTTTTAGTGGTGTCCCATGTGGGCTTGTTGGAGGTGGCTATCTGAATACTGGGTACAAGGGGGCCAGGGTGTTCCTCTATATCCCCTGCTAGCAACAGCTTTATACACATGCGTAAGTTAACAAGATACTGAGGCATTGGGGGGTGGGTACAACGTATATGGGCACTGGTATACATCATTTGATGGTACAGGTTCCCTTGTTGCCTAAGATCTTGCATATATATCAAGGAGTACTAAAGTGTATCAGCGGGTAGTTCATATTGCAGTATATCTGCACCCTGCACATATTCCTGGCATATCTGGTGCAAGATATGGTCAGAGCTCAGCACGACCAGGATATATAGAGCTGCATACATTGCTCCTTGTGATATTTTGAGTTGAAGCACTTTTACAGTATCACTCCTTGTATGCAAGCTATCACCTAAACCCTGCTAGAACTTTATTAGGTTTCTCTATAAGTAACTTCTCTACACGTTTCCCTGTACTGTTTCCCACCTAGACCTTCACTTAGTATTGTGTGAATAACCAATTCATGATGGTACAAAACTGTGAATAAATGGCATATAGTTAGGTATCTCACATAGCAAACTAATTATTACTAGTAGTACTGTTGCAACACCACATTTAAGATAGCAGCACACAGGTTAGTAGTGGTAATGCTAGAGTTTACTACTTGTATTGGATGGGGTAAGGCAGCCTAGGATTTAATCTTGACCTCCCCCCTTTTGTTACCAGCAAGCACCACCAGCACAATAAGTAGGGTTTACAATTATGGTGCTTAGATTAGTCTGGCATATAGATGCTGTCAGAGTGCCGGGTTCTTATTATTTGATCTGCTATGGCTCTATCACAGTTAATTACTTCCAGCAACGTAACTGGCTGATGGCTGACTACTGCATCCAACACCCATGGTGCAACACCCTTGGCTGTCCCACCCTTAGTGCGGAGGAATGCTAGTGTGGAGAACCAGGGAGCAGGTGTACACTACATAGGCAGTGGAGTATTGTGATTGGCTGCCATTTGTGGGTCTGCTTCTCCAGTGTCTCCGAGTTGTGCTTGTGCAGCAGTGGGACTGGGAGAATGCCATTCAGTTGATGAAACTCCCCATGTACGGTGGGGTCCTAGTAGCAGTAGAAGCTCCCGCAACCCCTCCGCCTGTGGTCCACTGCAATCCTCGGTGATGACTGGTCAGAGCACCAGAGCTCAGCCCCTTACATCCCTCTGGAGACAAAGAACTATGTTCAAAAGTTGGTGCCAATCCAGCTCCGTGGTGTGATTGCTGCGGTCATGGGTCTGCTTCTCCGATGTCGAGCTGCACTTGTGCAGCAGTAGGACTAGGAGAATGCTGTTCAGCAATGAAACTCCTCATGTATGGGGAGGGGTCCCGATAGCAGTGAAAGCCCCCTCAGCCCCTCTGCCTGTGGTCTGGCCTTGATCCTCGGCAATGACTGGTGGGAGCCGGGCTCAGCCCTTTAAATCCTCTGGAGATAAAGAACTCAGTTAAAAAATCGGTGCCAATCCAGACCCGTACTGTGATTTTCTGCCGGTCGTGGGTCTGCTTCTCCAGTGTCCCCGAGCTGCACTTGTGCAGCGGTGGGATTATATATCAATGTACACATCACCAAGAATGGTAATGGGGGTAGTGGTACCAAAACCAATGGGGATCCATACCATTGCAGTTAGTCAGGAGCAGTGATCATGGGTGCGGTACACTACACCACTAGGGATTCATACTATTAAAGGTCGCCAGGAAGTGACAAATGAGGTGGTAGTAAGGTTATACTTACTACCAGTGGAAATTACATTATATTACAGGTTACAAGGCACAGTGATCAGGGGAATGGGAGAACACTTACCACCAATGGAGGTTCCATACCACTGCTGGTCATAAGGAGTGGCAAGTGGGAGTACACTAACCACCAACAGTGATTCCATACCATTACAGGTCACCAGAAGTAGTGATTAATTGGAAGGAGCAAAGTTACCACCAAGGGTCCTATAAAATTACAGGTCATCAGGAAGGGCCATCAGTAAGGTAGGGGTACACTAACTACAGAGGGGTTTCACACCATCACAGGTCACCAGGATTTGCAATTAGAGAGATAAGGGTACACTTATCCCTGACAGGGGTCCTACATCATTAAAGGATGCCAAGAATGGCAATCAGGGTGGATACACTAATCAATGGGGAGTTCCGTACCATTAAAGGTCACCAGAAGCAGCAATCAGAGCGGGGACACAGTTACCACCAATGGGGGTTCCATTCCATCACAGGTCACCAGGAGCAGTAACTGGGGGGATGAGGGTAAAATAACCATCAGTAGGGCTTCTATAAAAATACAGGTCATCTGGAGGGGAGACTGAAAATGGTGGTACACTAACCACCAACATGAGTTCCTTACTATTACAGGTCACCATTTTTGACAATGAGGTGGGATACACTTACCACCAATGGGGGTTCCATACCATTACAGGTCACCAGGAGTGATGAACAGCAAGGTGGGGAGTATGCTAACTACTGGCAGGGGATCCATACCATTACAGGTCACTAGGAGGGGTGATCAGGGAGGTGGTGGTACACTTAGTACCAACAGTTACCTACAGGGGTTCCATATCATTGCAGGTAGTTGGAAGTGATGCTCAAGGGGTTCAGGTACACTAATCATCAAAGGGTTCCATACCACAATGGGTTACCAGGAGAGGCGCTGGAGGAGGAGGGATTACACTACCAACATGAGGTTCCATACCATTACAAATCATACAGGTCACCAGAAGCAGCAATAGGGGAATACATTAACTACCAACAGGGGTTCTATAACATCACAGGTAGTTGGGAGCAGTGATCAAGGGTTCATAGAGACAGCAGTGGAGGGACATTTACCACCAGTGGTGGTTTACTGGATTGATAGGACAAAAGCAGGCACTATGTCCATCAAGATTGTCCCCCACAAGTGTGGGCCATTAGTTGAAAGGGTAATGATGGTTTAGCCAGGCATCAGATTATGCTTAAAGGTGTCAAAATTAGAACAATTTACTAGTTCTTGGGGCAATAAGTTCCAGGGTCTGGCTGCTCTGACACAGAAAAAGTTGTCCCTCTTATTAGTTTTGCCCAACGGATGACTAATTGTTTATTATGGACTCTTCCCACTATGTGTTTTGTGGCTAAGGACAGTCCACACTGTTTCATTAAAGACTGAGACTCAAAAATTTTAAAAATGAGTAAAGGACACCTCTATATCTTCTGTGATGTAAAAGAAATAAGCCAGTGGCTTTTAACCTAGCGTCATAGTTAGGGTGTGAAAGTTTGGGAATCATTTTGTCAATCTCCTCTGAACCTGTTCCAGCCTGTTTCTATTACTTTTAAATAAGGGTTCCAGTAAGTAGAGGAAAAGTCATGGTGGGAATGAACATATGCCTTGTACAGGAATAAGACATTGTTCAGACTTGCTGATAAATGTTCTTTAAATTTGTTTTAAAATTATATTAGTTAATGGGCAATTTTGTTACAGTCGTAGATGAGGATAATTTATTATTTATTGGATCTACAAATCGCGTTAAGCTTATAGAGGACTTAAGCAGGAGTTATTTAAATAGAATTTATTTAATGGATTATTTTCCCTAACTGGAGGACAGTACATTTATCAACGTTGAATTCCATGGAATTTTGAGCTGCCCATGTTTCAACAGCTTAAAGATCATGTTCTAGTGACATTAAACTATAGGGTTATCCACTCTACCACCAAGCTTTGTATCATCAGCAAATTTTGAAATAAAATTAAAGGAGCTAATTGACATGTCGCTAATAAAAATACTGAATAAATACGATCAGGACAAACCCTTGAGAATGCACTTGTGACAAGACCAACTTTTGAATCAACTGAATTCATCCTAACTAATGGTAATGGTTCCATACCATTACAGGTCACCAGAAGCAGTAATTATGGTGGTGGGGTATACTTACTACCAATGAAGGGTCCATAAAATTGCAGGTTACCCAGAGTGCAATTGGGGGTTGGGTACACTAACTACCAATGAGCATTCCATGCAATTACAGGCCTTGGGATTGCTAACAGGGTTCCATACCAGTACAGTCCACCAGGACTGGCAATCTGGAGAGGGTACACTTACCAACAATGGGGGTTCCATACCATTACAGGTAGCAAGGAGAGGCAAACAGGGTGGTGGTGGCTGGAACACTAACTACCAACAGGAGTTCTAAATCATTACAGGCCACCAGAACTTGCAGCTGAGTGTAGGGTTCCATACATCACAGGCCACCAACAGGGCTCCACACCATTACAGGCTACCAAAGTGGTAGTCAGGGTGGGACTTCATACATTACAGGCCTCCAACAAGGATTCCATAAAATTACATGCCACCAAAAGTGAAAGTCAAAGATTGGGGGGTGCTACATTAACAACCAATATGAGTTCCATACCATTACAGGTCACCAGAAGTGGTGATCGGGGTAGGAGGCTGAACAACACTGCACAATGTTGTTGCGCAGTCATGCACAGCGGCATCATGTGACATACAAATGGCCTTTAGCACACTGAATGCCCAATGAGCTTGTTGTTAGCATGTTTGGGCTGAATATGGCTCACAGAAGCACTGCCGCTATCTAATTTTTATTTATTTATTTTTTATTTATTTATTAAAGGAATCGGAATTACAACCTTTGAGCCAATGACTCCTTTGCAAAGGCTCCATGTCATATATACATTACATACACAATATACATACATTACAAGAAATGGCAAGACATACAACAATAAATATACTGAGAACACACCAGAAAACATACACTGCAAGTTCAGAGACAGTATATACAATAAGAGGCATATAATGAGGACAAGTTACAGTTTAAGGGTGGAAAGGACCAATCCGTGTCAAATCATTACAAATACAGCATGTACGATAACATCTACAGAAAATCAAAAGGTTATAGTTACAGGCAAGGGGGAAAAGGACTAAGCACAGTCACCGTTGGCGTGGGAGAGGATTTCAGCACGATGTAGGGTTTTAAATGGGCTTAGCCACTGTTCCTCGGTGATGGCCAATGGCATTTCATTCAACCAGACGGGGCCCTGTAATAAAAGGAGCATTGGCCCAGGGAGGTCCTGCAGTAGGGTAGAGAGAGGGGGGCTAGCAAGGAGCTCCATGTAGACTGTGGCTGAGTGGAGGGCTGAACAAGGTGGCAGAGATCTGGGGGAGAAGTGTTTAGGAAGCGCTTACTAACAAGGAGACAGGTCTGGTACCTAAGTCTGCCATCAAAGTTAAGCAAGTTGGTACATTTATAGTGCTCACAGGTGTGTGTCCAACAGTTGCATCCAGTGACTAACTGGCAAGCTTTATTTAGGGAGATTATGATTTGATGCAGGGCAGTGAAGTCAGCCATGCCATAGAGAACAATCCCGTAGTCAATAAGGGAGAATGCTGATGATGTCACGGCAAGACCTAGGGAGTCAGGAGGCAGGCACCCCCTGTGCCTATATAGGACACCTAGTCTGGAATTGATAGCTGAGCTGAGCAGATTGATGTGATCATGGCACATGAGAGAGGAGTCAAGGGTGATGCCGGGTATTTAAAAGTAGGCATAAGGTAGAGGGAGCCCTGGGCATTAATGATGTTGAGGGAAATGTTCAGCTTATTTTGTGTGTGGGAAAAAGCATGACCTTGGTCTTTTGTAATCTTTGTAATTCAGGACATGATGGTGCTCTGAGAACAGATCTCTGCTTCAGAAAAGGAGCTTTGCAGGGAGGATTGAAGGGTGGGAGTCAGTAGCTGTCAAATATAACAGCGTCATCAAGCGATAGAAGCATTTGTCCTGAGCAGGCCTTTGGGAGTATTCAAGTACATGCTAAACAGGAGGGGCCCAGTATTGAGCCTTTGGGGACTCCGAAGTGCTGGTTTACTGGCTGAGAGTGTGGAGTTTAACTTGACCCTCTGGGTTCTGTTACTGAGGTAGCTTTTAAACCATGCAGTAGCATTCAGAGACAGGCCCATACAAGGCAGGGATTAGATTAGGAATGTGTGGCTGACAGAGTCGAATGCCTTGGTTAAGTCAATATAGGCAGATCCAACTAGGTGCCCGCTATCAAGGGCTTTGCTTATAAAAGTGGTGTATTCCAGAAGGGCAGTTATAGTACTGTGGCCCTTCCTGAAACCATGCTGTTCGGGGCAGAGAAGGTCATATTTAGTGAGACAGTCTGAGAGCTGATCTGACACTATTTTTTTCTACCACCTTGGGGGGGGGAGAATGGAGATGGATTGGAAGTTGCCCGTGGCAGTGCGGTCCCTACTTTTTAATATTGGGGCGATGACAGCTGCTTTCCAGCGAGAAGGGAATTTTCCGTGACACAGGGGGCTGGTTTAGAATATCAGTGAGTGGGGAGATAATTGAGTCTAAGGTGAGGAGGACTAGTTTTAGGTCCAGCGAGTTGCTACTAAAGCACGTTTCCCGAGGGCTTTGATTAAATATGGTCTTGCCTCTAGGGGGGTGATTGTTCGGAGCCTGAAAGTGGGGGTGGACACCTTAAGGGGTGGGCTGGTGGGCAAGTATGGGGCTGGGTCGAAGAAGTTAGGGGGAAGGACACCACTAAGATCAGAAAATGCAGTGCTGAAGGTATCGGTAATCAACAGGGGATCCTGGGAGAGTGAGCCATTTACTAGCAGCTGGGCGGGGGGGGGAAGATTTTTCCATTCAGTTCTTTAATGTTGTTCCAAAATTTGTGCCCAGAGCCCCAGGAGGAGAGAGTGTCTCTTGGTAGTGGGTAACTTTGGCTTTCTGAACTTCCAGGTACATTTGTTCCTAAGTTCTCTATAGAGTTGCCGTCGTGCAGTTCCGTTATCTATTAGTTTACACCACTGATTGTCTCATTGCTTAATGAGATCAAATAGGCATGGAGAGCGGGATGTCCTGACTTTTGATTTTCTGTTTGGAGACTGGGGCATGGTAGTCACAAATGGAGTTAAGCGTAGATAAAGTAATCCAGGGCACTGTCAGTAGACTGTGCAGTGCTGATGGGGTCCAGTCACATTGTAAAAGGTGTTATTTGAGGTGTGAGAGAGATCCTTTTAGGTGACATATAAAGGTATATTTGGGTAGCCATTTTGGGGTTTTAGAGGATCATCTACAGAAGACTAGGAGTGGTCATTCAGTGCACCTGGAAGTACTGAGACATCAGATATGCGGGTGAGATGATTCATGAATAGGAGGTCAATGAGTGTGGAGGTGCCAGTTTTATAGTTTAGCCTTGTGGGGGACTGGACAAGTTGGGTGAGGTCCAGTGATCCAACAGCATCCTTGTAGGGTGCAGAGGAGGCCACTAGCCAGTTGACATTATAATCACCCAGAACAATGATTTCACAGGAGGTGGGCAAGCAGACTGGGCAGTTCATTACCAAGTCAAACACTGGCTTTTGGTGCCGGGGGGGATATAAACTGTGACTATGTGTAGAGCTTTGCCAGATGTGTGAGGTTGCAGTTTCACAGTGTGAACCAGTGCACCATGGGACGGAGTGGGAGCAAGAGGGACTAGTGAGGCCTGAAGAGAATCTGTATAGTATAGAGTGCAGCCCCCACCCGTTAGCTAACCTGTCAGTTCTGAGGATAGAGTACCCAGAAATATGGACAGCTGAGGCCGGGGTATCAGGATCAAGCCACGTCTTTGTAACAGCAAGGGTATCCAGGGAGATCTGTGCCATCCAGCCCTGAAGGACAGTGAGCTTTTTTTTGAAGGCTACAGATGTTGTCGGTGGCTGGAAAGCATCCATTTAATGACCCACAGGAGGTGCTGAGAGAGGAGGTGGGCTCGGGTTTGGGTGCACATTGCCTGAAAGGGGAAGGAGTAGGAGAGCAAGGTAGAGGAGAGCGAGTCTAATTAGCTGGATTTTATGTTAGAGTTACGTGGCCAGGGTCAGGGTTTGTGGGCAGCAACAGGTATAAGTAGGGTGGAGATATGCGCGGCCACTAAGAGGGCTAATGAGGTACGTTGGGTTAGGTTCTGAGAGGGGGGACATGTTGGGGTATGGAAGGTGTGCGGAGTATTGCTGGTAGTGTACCACCTGGTGGCATAATGTTTGGTAACTGCCTGACTGACAGACAGATGACTTGGGGGAGGAGAGGAAGTAAGCAGCACTAGGAGCACACCAAAGATTAGAGGGAAGGGCATGGTGGAGTACAATGCAAGAGAGGGAATGACAGCCACAAGAGGGCAGTGTGTCCAGAGGCCACAGGACTTGAGAGTTAGCAAAGTATCCTCTTAAGTGATCCCAGGTCAGATGAAGTAGTGGTAGGATTAGTGCTCAGGGTGCAGGGTTCGAGTCTGGGAAGAGAAGCAAGTGGTAAATTAAGAGGAAGGGGCCAGAAAGTGTTAGCTGTACAGGGGTAGAGAACACAGAAAAAGTAAAAAGAAAATAAATAAAGTGAGGTTAGGGGAAGGGAGATCAGAAAAGATAACCTGCTAATGAGGAAGTGGGCACTTAGTCATGTGACCAGATGATGTAATATATTGAGAGTTGGCCGGGGGGGGGGGAGTCGATGTGAAGCATTGACAGGAAAACACCCTTCCAGTGGTATTTCTGCAGGTAGGAGAGAGGTGATTACCTTTAAAAGCCTGCCCAGCCTTCCACTCCCAATGCTGGCTGTGTGTGTACTGGAGTGTCCTGGCTGAGGCCTTTAAAAGCCTGATTTTGGATATGCTCTCTCCATTTAGCTCCTGTGGGCTATATTCCATTAGGGGACTGTATCAGTGCAGTGCATAGTCACCATGTACTGCACTGGCACAGAACCATATTCCAACAGCATACTTTAGTCGGAGTGTACTAACTGTCTGAATATTGCCACAAGCTGGTTATACGTTATTTTATATGCAGCATTGCTGTGTGCACAGAGCACATGGCAGACTAAATATGGGACCATAGAGGACTGACTATCCTGTTTTGGAGAAACTGATTATGGCTAATTGTAAATGTTTTTTGTATAAACATGGATAAAATTGAATGTATGATATTGCAATCAAACTTTTTATTGTCAGAGTTTGCATTCAAATTAGAGCTGTGCAGAATGAGAAAATTCTAAATTCATAGAATGTCGATGAAAGTTTGTAAAATTCTGCAAAATTGTGTAGAATGTCATTGGAATTTTGTGGAATTTTTTAAATTAATTAATGTGGTCATAACCCATACATCTACTGGGCTAGAGCTCTGCAATTAGGCATACAGTATGCATGAGCTCTACTGAAATGAATCAACACACTCACTCATTCATTTCCGTAGTGCTCTATGCATACTGCAGTTAATCGACACCGTGGTGGTGAGAGGAGGCAGAGCGGTCACCGCACACTTTGTGGCATGTCTTGGGATAAGCGAGGGTGTCACTGCCAGGTGGGGGACCACTAGACTACCAGGAAAACTATGTTATTACAGCTACTGGTGGTCAGGATTCATGCTGGGGTGGGGGACCACTAGACTAGCAGGGAATACTACGCTGTTTACATGTACCAGAGGGGTTGGGAGTCATGCTGGGGGGTCCACTAGACTACCAGGGAAAACTACAATATTTACAGGTACCCTGGGGCGGGGGGCGGGATTCATGCTGGGGGATGGGGGGACCACTAGACTACCAGGGTGATTCCTGCTATACCGAAATAGAAAGGGCAGGGTGCAAACAGATAATAGGCTGCACTGTGAGGAGCGAGGAGAAAAATGTTGAGAGATCCCTTCCAATCTCTAACATCATGGTACACACGGCAAGGCGCACAGTAAACAGGCAGATTAAAGTAGATTAATTTACACAGTGTACTACCCCCCAAAGACTCCACGGTCCTACTTGTGAAAACTAGAAACTAGCTACAGTGTAAAAACAGGTAACAGGCTGCACTGTGAGGAGCAAGGAGAAAGCTGTTGAGAGATCCCTGTGTAGTGGGCAATAAGGAGCATCTTACAATGCTCCAGCCACCTCCATATTGCCCCAGATCACTAACAAATATTCACTTTGTGTACTGCAACCAACCCATATAACGGGCAGAATGTGCTTGCACATATGTGCCCATTACAAGCAGTGGGGACTATATATAGATATATAGATATATATATATATATATATATATATATATATATGTGTATATATGTATGTATATTATAGTGAAGGAGCCATTTCTATATTAAACCCCAAACTTTGCACCTTAATAACTTTGCAACCGTTTGATGGATTTGCCTGAAATTGGAATTTATGATCATGAACCATAGGCCTTGGGATCTGCCAAGTTTCGTACTAGTCGGATATCTGACTGGCGTTATTAAGTATGATCTGTCACAGCGTTTAACACCACATGGAATTCTGTGGCGCCATACAAGCAGGTCGACGGTTTATGGACTGGCCCGAAATCTTCAGGAACGTGCAGCCAGGGTCCCCGATGTGCCTTTTGAAGATTTCGCGGAAAATATTAAACGGTTCAAAGTTATTCAAAAACAGTTTCCCATTATAAGTCAATGGGAAAAGTTAACAAAAGTTCAACACTTTCGCAAATGCATTTTTACTTTCTAAATGGGCCTGTTACTTCCGACATCCCATTTTGTTTTCAGTTGTGATCAGAAAATGGTTGGCATTTAAATTTGGGACCCTCTAGCAACCTAATTTTTTGTATTCACCTAGTCGGGCCCTGAGGATGCTTGCCATGTCTTTATTTTGGTAAAACACCCCAGAAATATGTTTTCAATTTCTGGAAAAAATACTTTAATAAATTACTTTCGTGCTCACGAAAGGTCGATAAATTCCAAAGCTTTTTAGAATTGACAGATAGTTTTCTAGTCTGTGGGAAAATTACAGCAATTCTTTGGCACTGCGCTGCAAAAGAACCGTTGGGAGTTTGAGCTGAAATTTGGAGGAGCGGGCCGACATCTCACAGATGTGCCTTTCACTGTTTTATTGAAAAAATATTACATGGCGGCAAA
This sequence comes from Neoceratodus forsteri, assembly GCA_016271365.2. NCBI lineage: Eukaryota > Metazoa > Chordata > Ceratodontiformes > Ceratodontidae > Neoceratodus > Neoceratodus forsteri. The sequence goes on from CM028132.1 coordinate 143,734,204, forward strand.
GTTACAGCACTCCAAAGTTGACGGTTTTTCCCATAGGATAACATTACGACGCCTGACGCATTACAGAAATCCTTTGGCACCCTGCTGCAAAATAACGGTTTGGTCTTTTTTCCTGAAATTTGGAGGGAAGACAGCCAACAGCCCACAGATGTGCCTTTCAGTAGTTTGGTGGAAAAATATTACACAGCGGCAAAGTTACGGCACTCCAAAGTTGACATTTTTTCCCATAGGATAACATTACGGCGCCCAACGCATAACAGAAATCCTTTGGATCCCTGCTGCAAAATAACGGTTTGGTCTTTTTTCCTGAAATTTGGAGGGAAGACAGCCAACAGCCCACAGATGTGCCTTTCAGTGGTTTGGTGAAAAAACATTACAGGGAGGCAAAGTTATGGCGCTCCAAACTTTTCTTTTTTTCCCATAGGATAACATTATGGCGTTTGCCGTGCCTTTCAGGGCCCGTATCTCGGAAACGGTGCGAGATACGGACTTTACGTTGGAAAATTTCTTAGCCCCCCAATGGGGCTAAGATTCAAATTAGCCAGGGCAGTTGTAAATAATATGACATTTAATTTTTTTTCTATGTCGTATGGTTCCTGAGATATAATGTATTTAGTATTCCAAGATCTCATTTTCTGCGCCGATACTCATTATTTTGCATACATTATTTGTACTCACTGTCTTTCTCAATGCAGGTTTTGGGGAAAACCAGCCTGTGCAACATTACTGTTACTGTTGCCCTTTCCGCTTGCAGTTCCATTACCCGTTCACTTACCGTTGGCGTCTAAGCCACCATATGCGTTATCCTTGCGTTTTCATTTGCGCTTGCGTTTCTGTTTTTTGCCATTTCTGTCTACAGTACTGTTTATCTTTCTGTTTCACTTTACATCACCATGCCCATTGACATTTCTGTTTGCAAGCACCATGTTTACTATGTGACAACACATCACGTGGCAGAACCATTCCGCTCACACCATGTGCGTTACCCTTTCTGTTCTCATTAGTGCTTGTGTTACCATATGCGCCACTATTAGCATTTCTGTTTGCGTTGCTGTCCCTGTTAGTATGCCACAAGACATCATGTGGTGGGCCTGAGGCCCAAAGGGCTCGCCTGGCCCTCCCATCCAGATATGCGGTGGGAGGGCGGGGCCGAGGGCACCAGGCTCCCTGCTGCATTACATTCACTATTTCTTGTTATCATTCTCAAAAGAAGGAAATTAGAAGCAAAAACTCAGTTTAATGCATTAGTTAGAGTTGTTCCACAGCGACAAAGTGAGAAGTCGCTGTTAGGGTTGAAAACCCTTGCACCCCACCACCCCCAACCGCATTGGGGTGTGCATTGGGATCATGAGTCCTAACTCTCACCCCATTCTCTATACTTCTGCTGCTTTACACAGGTCATGGGGTGAGAGTTAGAGCTGATAATCCCAATGCACACCATCTACCACTCTCGTCATCCTTTGCGTTTTCATTTGCGCTTGCGTTTCTGTTACTTTTGCCATTTGTGTGTACGCATTGTTTCTCTTTCTGTTTCACTTTGTGTCCCATGCCATTGACATTTCCATTTACAGGCACCATGTTACTATGTGACCAGACATCACGTGGCACACCGTTCCCATCTCGCCACCGTGCGTTACCCTTTCTGTTATCATTCGGCGCTTGTGTTACCATGTGTGCCACTGTTAGCATTTCTGTTTCATTGCTGCTCCTGTTACTATGCCACAAGACATCATGTGGCGGTATGCAGGCCCTTACATTCCACGATTTCTCAATATCATTCTCAAAAAAAGAAATTGGGCAAAAACTCTGTTTAATGCATTAGTTAGGGTTGTTCCACAGCGACAAGTGAGGAAATTCGCTGTTAGGTTGAAACCCTAACTCAATTCACCCCAGCACCACACACACACAGACACACACACATTCAAGTATGGGAGGACCAAGTCAATACAACCAATGACAGACATCCAGCAGCAGGTGACAGAAATAACAAACAATTGTCTAAATGTACCACGAGACATCCCCCCACCTGACCAAGTACTGCATGCTCAGTGGAGATCAACAGCAAAACTGAGGCCATGTACACCAAGCGTACACATCCCTGATTACAGCTGCACACAGCGTACCACACTTAGTAGTTGCATGGCCTTACCTACGATGCCCACACCACCACAACTGGTACTGTGCCGTTATTCAATATAAATGCTGAAGGTGCATGATGACAGTTGTAGAAAGGTTTTAACACTACTGGTATACATTAATTAAGAGAAGCACATAAATGAACTACAAGACACTAGCATGCTCAAGATAAAAGTAGTGATACATTTAGTAGGTGATTTACATAGTAGTACATTTACTGCAATTGTTTACTCAACATAGAGAGCTGATGTAAAGCAGTGTGAAACATTGCCTGTTCAGCGCTGTGAAATTGGTACTGCCAGTATCACATGCATTCTTACTGATGAAGGTGTACTGCTGATGTATATACATAGACCTTCAGTGTGTTTCAATATTAAGATGCAGTAAGTATTCTTTGTAAGAAAGATTGTAATTGCATGGATCAGGCCAAGCAACTTCTAAATATCATAGCACTACTGAGCCAACAATGATGTACCTGTATCGGACATGTATATAGGATAGATTTTCCTGTAGGCACTTACTGAGTATGTTGTACCTGATAAAGACAATCTCATTGCATCTGTGATGACTAACTTATTCAAATAGTAATACATTTGCTATTGTTGCAATGAGTGATCTATGCCACTTATGGACACAGTGTGATTTTTTAACAGTTGTTTCCTATACTCAGGCTGTATGCCTACTGTTTGGGTTTCCACACTTCTGTCACTGATGCTATCAAGTGATAACTATGTTAATTCTGCTACAACAGGAATCAAGTAGGTATGGTGTAAATATAAACAGAATGTTTTTTAGTATTGATTTAACTCATAGTGGGGTAAATGTACTAGGACAGCAGGGGTTATCCTCTATCACTGAGTCTGTCAGTTATAATCACACTAGGGTTTGATGACTGTAATGATCAAGTTACACTGTTCATCTTCATGAGTTCATATTCACAGCCATTCTCAGCAGCTAGACAGTGTATGGTGTAACTGGGTGGGACACTGTGTTTGCAAAGCTGCTGCAGTGCCTAGCAGAGGGAGAGTATCTACTCATAAAGACAATTAAGCAATAAGGCATGACCAACAGTTATGTTAAATGGTCTGTTAATCACCCTGTAGGGTTTAATGTTGAATGAGGCATATCCGAGTGCCACTGTCGCTAGACAGTGATAAACTGACCATTAACATAATACCTGGGAGTGACTTATTGCTATCATAATAAACTGTTTTTAAACAACATTAAACCATATTCATCATATGGTTAGGCTCTACATGTATGTTAATAAAAACTAAACATAAGGCTGTTACAATGTTTACAGTCAATTAGAAAGCTGCATTTCTCAAACCCTTGTTATTATCAGAGATATTATACCTGTACAACTCCTTGGTTTTGCTTAACTCTATTGCTTAGGTGGCCCACCACAAGTGGTGTGGTGTGGTGTGGGGCATCAGTAGTGAAGCCATGCAACTCAAATGTGTGGTACGTTGTGCCAGCTGCAATCAGGGATGTGTACGTTTGGTGTACATGGCCTCAGTATTGCTGTTGATCTCCACTGAGCATGCAGTACCTGGTCAGGTGGGTGGGGATGTCTCGTAGTACATTTAGACAATTGTTTGTTATTTCTGTCACCTGCTGCTGGATGTCTGTCATTGGTTGTGTTGACTTGTCCTCCCCATACTTGATGCGTGTGTGTGTCTGTGTGTGTGTGTGCGGGGGGTGATTCGAGTTAGGGTTTTCAACCTAACAGCGAACTTCCTCACTTTGTCGCTGTGGAACAACCTAACTAATGCATTAAGCGGAGTTTTGCCTCTAATATATATATATATATTACGGTAGCAGTAGTGCTACCATAGTTAAGTTGAGGAGCCATTTACATATTAAACCCAAAATATTGCACCTAATAACTTTGCAACCGTTTCTGGATTTGCCTGAAATTTGGAATACATGACCAGAACCATAGGCCTTGGGATCTGCCACATTCTGTACCAGTCGGATATACGGCTGCGGGTTGTGAGCGTTATCTTGGCGTGCGTTCACTTTCTGGAATTCTGGTCGGCCTACAGGTAGCTACGGTTTGCGTAACAGCCCCAATCTTAGGGAATTATGCGGCCAGGGTCCCCGATGTGCCTTTCGAAGATTTCATGAAAAATATTAAAGCGTTCAAAGTTATTCAAAACTATTTCCCATTATAAGTCAATGGGAAAAGTTAACAAAAAGTTCGACAGTGTTGCAAATGCACTTTTACTGTCGTAAATGGCCCTATTACTGTCACAAATCTGCCATCTTGTTTTCAGTTAGTGATCAGAAAAATGCTTGGCATTTAAATTTGGGACCTTCTAGCAACCTAATTCTTTTTGTATTCACCTAGTCCGGACCCTGAGGATGCTAGCTATGTCTTTATTTTGGGGTAAAACACCTGAAATATGTTTTCAGATTTCTGGAAAAAGTCTTTCATAAGTAGTGTCGAACTCACGAAAGTGTCACAAATTTTATGAAAAGCTTTCGCAAGTGCGACACTGACTTGCGACACTATGCCCAGTGCTGCATGTCTGTCGCCGCTGGCAACTTTACCACGGAAGGAAGGCAGGAGGTAAAAAAATAACTTTATATTTCAGTCGTTCAGTCGTGCAAAATGTCAGCCAGATCCCTATACACAAGGCTTGAGAAGGGGACTCTGTGTGCATTTTGCGCCATCATCCGTCTGTAAAGTTATCAGTAACAACTCTGTAAGTCTGATTGAAACTGTTCGCGAAGGATGTCAGGATACGGGAGTGTGTCTGTCAGTGCTGTCCAGGTGTCTCTGTGAAAAAAAGCCCCACACCTTGGACGGGTGCGCTGGCATCTGTGTGTTCCACATGTCGTGGTGTATGGTGTTAGCAGTAGTCAAACTAGCTGTCCTGTTGGTCAGGGTTGTCTGTTGTGGAAGCGTAACTAAATGCGGACAACCTCCCATATGGAGGAAGAAACTAATAAAAGCCATGCCTGTAAAGTGTGTACAGAGCTGCATTGGAGGTGGGCGCTTCTGAGCTGTCCTCTCCCGACAAGGTGCAAGTCAGTAGATTCCACATCTTGTTCACATAGCCTTGGCTAGCTGGTGGTCGTCTGCTGCATTGCTAAGATCCAGGTATCGGACTGTACCATTTGATCACCCTGTACGTAGAGCATTGCTTCCGTCTGGCATATTGTGTTAGGGGTTCTGAAACAGAGACTTGCATGACATGAGCTGGGGACTTATTGTGGGTATGGGTGAAAATTGGATTACTGACCTGGCCCGTCCTAAAAGTCGGACTTGCTGGACGGTCGGACCTGTTTTCATTAATCAATTGATCAAAATAAGTTGGAATCCAGCTTGTTCAGCTTTGTTTAGTATGGGCCAGTGCTAATGTGGTTGTGAAATGAGACAGACATTCTCTGCTAGCCAAGGGGACAGTACATGTTTTTCTCCCTTGTATTTGTTATAATGTAACAAAATAGGCACCTGTTAACAGTATTAAATGTTTAGTTTTTTGACACATCAAGAGCTGTAAACTAAGATCATGCATGTTTGGGTCAGCTGCCAGTGCTGTATGTAGGAATGTGCTGCGGTGTTGAGAACAGATGAGAAAAGCCTATGTGGACTGGATCTGACTAACATAATGAATGCAATGATAAGCCTTTCAGATGACAAAGACTTATTTTTCAGTGGTTCAGGTCACAGTATGCAAGTTGCGAAATCCAAACCAGGTTTGCTGGTTCTAGCTCTGTTATCTAACCTACAGTCTCCCTTAAAGGTGTTTGTTCAGGTCCATCTGAAGTTTCTTGGCAGCATATGTGGATTTGAAAAATCCTGTGTAATAATTAATTGTCAGTCAAATCAAAGTATTACTACTAAAGTTTTGCTGTCATCTGAAATACTTCTCTGCTAACAAAATGTTAAGTCCGATAGAAGTATTTGATTGGCTGATAAACATTCCAGTCAGCACCAGTATTTTTGTACAGTCAAACAAATCCTTTTTTTTTAACAAAAAAACAAACAAACAAAAAAGAGTTTTTGGGCAAAGTATTTTTCTACGTTTATTTTGAAAAGCCATATTAAAAGTGCAGTTAGACATTTCAGGTATATGCCATGCCACTATGGTCAGTAATCACGCTTTTTGGGTGCTTATTTATTTATATATGTATTTATTTAGCTTTTGTTTACCAGGTAAGTGCACTAAACAAAAAATGCCTATTTTCAGGCAGGAGCCAGGAGAGTTACAAAAGCAGGTAGCAATGAACAAAACAATGGTTTGTAAAACAGTGGTAAATGACCAGAAAGTATAAACGTTACTAAACAGCAGCCAAAAAGAATAGGCAGTAGTAAGGTACAAATGATTAATACACACAATAGAGCATTAGCCAAGAAGAAACAATAGCAAAAGTAACCAAACAATTTGTGGTCCTAGAAATAAATAAGTGGATGCAGTACACAGTAAACAACAGAAAAACAGCTGTCAACAAGGGTAGTGCATCAAGTAAGTACTAGCAACAACATCCAGTCAAACCACACCAAAAGTTGACAATTGCTAAAGGAACAAAGCAAAATGAGAAGAAAATATGCAGCATAAGAGGATATAAACAGGAAACCAGCAAGAGCGTAGATTGGGAGATGTCAGGAGCATTTATCAAGGCGCTGATATAATTGAATAATTTCCTCTTAAATGTAAGAAACTTGCAGATCCTAAGGTGAGAGGGTAGGATTGGCCCATGATTACATGCCATGCCATGTCTTATTGCTTATGCGTTCCTTCTGCCGAAGGCTACAGTAATTCAGATAATATTAACACATTTGAGCTTTTCATGCATATTATAAGTGGAATAGCTCACACCGGGGATATGGAGTGATGTAATAACCAAACTTTCCACATGGTTGAAGGCCCTCAGCTCTGCCTCACAACCCACACAGGGGGTGTGGTTGTAACAGAATCACCACACCTTGTTGTTTTGTTCCTTTATGCAGTAATGCATGACAGGGTGTGGCTTGGGGTGAGATTTACCCACACCCACTGTGGCGTGTTACAAGGCCACAGGCCAAGTGACTTTAACTAAACAAAAGTAGTAGTAGTAATGGCTTACTTTGTACAGATAAAACTATTAGGAATCAACGCCCTATTTACAAAGTTATCCTGTTATCAAAGCATCAGTTACAATGATAATTCAAGATGGAACTCACAAAATAACACATAGTTAAAATTTAACAAACAATAATCAAAATCAACCAATTACAGTAAATATTACATCGTGGAATCTCACCACAACCTGCACCTTGGAGTGCATTATTGGCAACAAACAAAAGAGAATATTATTAAAATATTAATTTTTTAAATGTCTTGTAATGCTTCCCCCCAGGTGAAATAGTTCCCCTCCCAACAGCTGGCTGAAGAGGACATGGATGTGTGTTGTGTGTGTGTGTGTGTGTGTGTGTGCTGCAGCAGCAGTTATAGTTTTATTATAAAATTGTAAGTGCTTTAAGTTGTGAGCAAGAGTGAGAGTAGGTCAGACTGGGAGAGCGAGTGTGAGCTGTTTTGTGAGAGAGGTATCTCCAGCAGGAGAAAGGAGATGGTGGTGTCACTACTGTTTGCTGTTGAGACCCCACCTGGAGTACTGTGTCCAGTTCTGGAGGCTGCACCTCAGAAAGGACCTAGACAGGGTGGAGGCAGTCATGAGGACAGCAACTAAAATGGTGCTGATTGGAACACTAAATGATGCTATGGCTGCAACGTACTGTACTTTACACAGCTGTTATTAATCACTGTGTATTGTAGTATAACACCACACCCTTTAAAAATCAAATGGTAATAGTTTAAGTATCAGCATGTGGTTGCCAATATCAGGAGAGCCTTTGCAGCAAAGCAGTAATAGCAGACTAAATATCAATGTAAAATCAAGAAAAGATTTGTTTCACAGATGTATTGGTATCAATTGCACATTCTGAATCCCCGACCGGTGTATGAGGTGGGGCTTTTAAATAGGTGATGAACTGTGTACTGTGCCAATTCAAGTTCAGACATGAATACCCTACTTCTTCTGTCATCCCAGCTAGGAGTTGGAAGCCTTTCTTGTATTGCCTTTTATGATCTGAGCATTCACAATTGCCAGCAAGTTATTTGGTTTACTGTTTTGCAATCTGTACAGGTTGCTGATGATCACATATGGAGTTTGAAATTGCTGCAGCTTAATTGGGTTTGTGTAAAGTTAACTTTTGTAACTTGGTGTGCTTTGTAGTTTCTGTGTATGACACGTAAGTGTTTTGCAATTATTTAGCACACCCACTGTCTGGTCTGAAGGCTGCTGACTTGTATCTTTCAAGGCTTACCATGCACAGGCAGACAGCCTCATAGTGAACAGGCTGTAGTGGCTGTCCAGCTCACATTGTTGAGAACCAAGGATGCTGGAGTGGTGTAAAAAGTGCGGGGGCTGATGTTTGAAATGGCATCTGCGGCATATAATGGCAGGCTTAGTTCTGAAAGGACACTTTATGCCTGAAAGGCTTCAAGGGCACAAGCGTAAAATAGTGGGGAGGAGGGGGGCCTATGGGTCCAGCATCCATGCTGAGAACCGTACCTTTCAACCTTTTGTTACTGAATGAAGGACATGGACATTTTGGACACTCAGAATGAGGACACAGACCCTCAGAGTGAGACACATCCTCAGACATGGAGTTACAAGTTCAGAACCTAGAAAACCACTGTGTTTACTTGTACAAAGTTTATTTTGATTTAACATCTTAGAATATTATGAATTTCTGGTTTAAAGTCTGAATTTACAGCACAGTCTGTGTATGGGCAGCACCTATTCCATGAGGGACAGATTAGGGACAGAGCAATTTTAAAGGGGTGAAATGAGGGATGTCCCTTGTAATCATGGACAGCGGAGAGTATGTTGAGAACTGTGATGTAGGATCTGTTTACCAGGTAAGCTGAAGGAGAGCTCCACTAGCTGAGTTAGTAGAAACTGTTATACTGAAGCAGATCAGAGATTGGAGAATCAAATTGGAAGCAGTATAGCGTTGTGGTCTAGGGCTCTGAGCTGCAAACCTGAGTTTGAATCCCTAACCCCACTTGCATACTGGGTGATCCTGAGCAAGTCATTTAATTTCCTTGTGCTCCCAGGTCACACCTGAAACAAGCATTGGCCTAGTGTGCCTTTCCTGGTTAAACAAGTCCCCCCCCCCCAGATCACCCATAGTGGCCTGGAGAAGCATCACCATTTACCCTGTGTGCTGGTATCCCCACCATAGCTTGTAGGAAGTGCTGTGCTGTTGGATGAGATGAAAAAGCAGACAAAAGTGACTGCCTCAGTGCCCTATAGATGACAAAGATCCCATGGCACTTTCCAGGCAAGTGCAAGGAGCGTTAATGCTGGTACCCAGAGCAAAAGTTCTCTAAGAAGCTTCACTTCCTTACACCAGCATGGAGTATAGTGTGGGCCTTTTGTAAGCAAGGAAGTTTGCTGTGAGAGATACCCTAAATAAATGTCTTCACTGATGGTAATATTAAACTCAGCTCTCACTGACATATTAGCACAGTTTTAGCCACAGCATGACACTGACCAATGGCTTTAGGATCAGGACTGTCCAGGTTTTGGCAGCTTTGTCCTGTGAAAAATCATGAACATCTGATCTTATGGTAGAAAACATATTTGCTTACTTTCCTCTAGAAGTTGCAGAAAACTGTAATACCTTAACTTAAATACCTTAAAATGATAGCAAACAATGTGAACAACTGAGAAAAACTACAACTCTTAGTTCTGATTATTTGGAGAAAGGAAGACTATTGCATTGATTGAAGTTACATATTGCAGGGTTTTAAATAATTGATTAGCACTTTTTTTCTTGAGACAATACTAACTGTATAGAAAGCATTTATATAGGTTTTCTAGAAGTGTTATGTTTGTTAAACACAATAAGGCAAGTGCTATGCATTTTCACAATGTTTTAGAACTTTTATGAGCAAAACGCTAATCAATTTTTAGAGTTAAATAAAACCCTGTATTGTCCTGCAAAAAATCAAGTGCTGGTATGAAATATCCTACTTTGAGCTTCTTAAAAGGTTGTAACCCTAAACAGGTTGGATTCAGAGCACAAAGCAGGCGTGCATGTTGTGTGTTGCAGTCTCTTGGGAGATGACAATAAACAACATTTTTCTTAGCAGCAGGGAGCAGTCCATTTAGTCATCTGATATCTGTCAAGTCAGCCAGATCTATTGTGTGTAACTATGCACTTGATTACATAAAGCGATGTCTATATGATAATATGGTTCAAAATTAAACCCAAGAAATTCAAAATAAGAAGACAACTGCAGCCGAGTTACTGAGTTACAATATTTTTAACTCAGTGGGCCATTTGTCAATTTTTCTGATGTTTCTAACTATGAAGGTAACATTACCTTTGACATGTTTTCCAGAGGATGTACATGTAAACTCATATTGGCTGTGATTCATGAATGCCATGCAGTGGTGCCCTGTGCACCACTGGCAGCAGTCACTAACGGGTGCATTCACGCCCCACACAATGGATTCCTGATTGGCCATGTGGCACCGTGCCATGGGTGGGATGGGGGCATACTAGGGGAGTGCCCTGCATGGCACCCATTCACAACAGCACTGCATGCCATTCTGGGCTGCATCCTCTACTGGGGGGGCACAGGCATAGCTGTTGTGCCCCCCTCACAGTGCCACTGCTGGCTGTGGCAATTCATTGCTGGCCCCTTTTCCATGCTGCCTCAGCCCCATGGACCAGAGGGGGGCTGGGGGTGGCTGCCTGGGCACTCATCTGGTATCCCAGTAAGGATGCAGTACACAGGTCTGACAACTCCCACACTGCATGGGGCCAGTGATCCACTAGCGGACTGGGTATGGGCATCCACTGGCTGCCCGTCCCCTGCCCGCGATCTGCTCCCTCACACCAGCATGCTAGAGGGGAGGTTCATGGTTGGGAGGCACATGGTGGCGGCGATCGTGAATGCTGGCCACTGCTCACCCGTCCATGGGTGTGGAACCGTTCGACGTGAAACCTGCCCATTCGTGAATCGTGGCTATCATGAAATCATATTACCATGCTTCGAGAAAGAAGGCCAAAATTTGGTTTACTTGATAAGTCTGTCCTTTCTGATGAACAGACTTGCCAGGAGCCCTTACTGGGACTCAAACAAGGGACCTAAAGTCTCAAAGATGACACCTTTAAAGCAGCAGTATTTGTTGGCTGCAAAAATATTGTCATAGAGTTTGTTTTAGCAAAAATGTTTTTCTGACATCCTTAGATTCATCATTAGTATATTTTCATATCCTCAGATATTTTTAAATTAGCTTTTATTACTATTGTTGCAGTTATTGTCGAGATGGCTCCCACTGCAATTTCTATAAATCTCTTCCACTGAGGTTACTGTTTTACTGTACAAACTAGATTTGTCCTGTAAATGTATTAGGATGACACTAGCACACAGTTTGGATGGCAAAGCACATAACATTACACATGGATGTTTAATGTATCCACTAAATGCATGGCAAGTGAACAGGAACATGTAAAAATATCAAACCCACATATCTTGGGTCAGGAATTAAATAAAATGAAAACAAAATAACATGGACTTTTATATGTTTTGCCGCCAATGTATTATGAAACATTATAAAATGACATTTTTCCCCATTAACAAATGCTGCTGCTTTCACTATTTACTGTAGCTAAAGGGAAATTCTTATCAGCTAGGAGGTTTGACAGTGCCTTCAACCTTCTGCTATCTGTATCTCACAAGTAAAGGGTGCAATTTGGTTATTATATACCTTTAGCCTTCTCCTGCTCTGTCTCAGAACTAAAAGGTGCAATTTGGTTTATATATATATGTGTGTGTGTGCGTGTTTATGTATATGTGTGTGTGTGTGTGTGTGTGTATATATATATATATATATATATTATGGTAGCACAGTAGTGCCACCATAGTTAGGGTTGAGGAGCCATTTACATGTTAAACCCAAAATTTTGCACCTAATAACTTTGCAGCCATTTGTGGATTTGCCTGAAATTTGGAATACACAATCAAGACTGATACACCTTGGGATCTGCCAAGTTTCATACTGAGTGGGATACACGGCTGTGGAGGTTATTAGCGTGATCTGCGCATGCGCTTATACTTTTCTGGAATTCTCACGGTCGGCATACTACAGTTACTACGGTTTTGTGACCGTCCCGAGAATCTTCAGGGAATGTGCGGCCGTGTTCTAATGTGCCTTTGAAGATTTCATGAAAAAATATTAAACAGTTCAAAAGTTATTCAAAAAACAATTTCCCATTATAAGTCAATGGGAAAAGTTCGACAGTGTCGCAAATGCATTTTTACTTTCGCAAATGGCCCTCTTACTTTCACAAATCCGCCATCTTGTTTTCAGTTAGTGATCAGACATATGCTTGGTATTTAAATTTGGGACCCTCTAGCAACCTAATTATTTTTGTATTCATCTAGTCGGACCCTGAGGATGCTAGCCATGTCTTTATTTTGGGGTAAAACACCCCAGAAATATGTTTTTCAAATTTCTGAAAAAAGTACTTTCACAAAGTACTTTCGTGCTACGAAAGTGTCACAAATTTTTGTGAAAGCTTTCACAAATTGCGACAGTACTTTTCTAGTCTGTGGGAAAATGACAGCAATTCTTTGGCACTCCGGCTGCAAAAGAACAGTTTGGAGTTTTGGGCTGAAACTTGGAGGGAACGGAGCCGACATCTCACAGATGTGGCTTTCAGTGTTTTGTTGAAAAAATATTACACGTCGGCAACGTTACGGTACTCCAAAGTTGACGCTTTTCCCATAGGATAACATTACAGCGTACGATGCATTGCAGCAATCGTCTGGCGCCCTGCTGCAAAATAACAGTTTGGTCTTTTGGGCTGAAATTTGCAGGGTACACCAGGCAACATCCCACAGATGTGCCTTTCAGTGGTTTGGTGAAAAAATATTACAGGGAGGCAAAGTTATGGCAGTCCAAACTTCTGTTTTTTTCCCATAGGATAACATTACGGCATTCACTGCGCCTTTCAGGGCCCATATCTAGAAAATGGTGCGAATTACGGACTTTTTGTCTAAAGATTTCTTAGCCCCTTAGTGGGGGCTAAATACAAAACTAGCCAGGAAAGTGATAATTCTTATGACTTTGAAATTTTTTTCTGTGTCATCACGGTTACTGAGATATAAGCAATTTACTATTCCAAGTCCTCATTTTTGTGTTCCGAGAGTCATTATTTTGCATACATTCTTTGTGCTCATTGTCTTTCTCTATACAGCTCTTGGGTAAAACCAGCCTGTGCACTTACATTACTGTTACCATTACCATTTCTGCTTGCAGTTCTGTACCCGTTTCACTTACCGTTCACGTTTACGCCACCATGTGCGTTACCCTTGACGTTTTCATTTGCGGTTGCGTTTGTGTTGTTTTTAACATTTCTGTCTACAGTACTGTTTCACTTTGCGTCACCATGCGCATTCGATTTCGTTTGCGGGCACAATGTTACTATGTGACAAGACATCACGTGGCGGGGCGTGGGCCCGCCGCTGCATTACGTGGCGGGCTCTGCTCTCCGCGCCGCATTACATTCACTATTTCTCATTATCATTCTCAAGAAGAAGGGAAATTAGATGCAAAAAACTCAGTTTAATGCATCAGTTAGGGTTGTTCCACAGCGACAAAAGCGAGGAAATTCGATGTTAGGGTTGAAACCCCCTTTGCACCCCAGCCCACCCCAAATGGAATGGGGTGTGCATTGAGATCATCGGTCCTAACTGTCACCCATTCTCTATTCTTCAGCTTCTTTCCACATGTGATGGGGTGACACTTGGGCCGATGACCCAATACACCATCCATTTGAGAAGTGAAGAAATACAAGGTTTCAACTTCTAATATCCTCACTTTTGTTGCTGTGGAACAACTCTAACTGATGCATTAAATGGAGTTTTTTGCCTTTAATATATAGATAGATAGATAGATAGATAGATAGATAGATAGATAGATAGACAGACAGACAGACAGATAGATAGATAGATAGATAGATAGATAGATAGATAGATAGATAGGTAGATAGATAGATATACAGGTCCTGCGTGCACAGATGCATGGGTGTGTTGTATGCACTGACTGTGCCTGCCAGCATATAGCTCCTGCTGCTTCCAGCCTGTGCTTCTATTCAGACCAACGAGGATGATGTGGGCATACCTTGGCCTGCAGCACCCAGTCTGTACTTCCATTCCAACAAAAGGGGACGTTTGCTCCATGCAGTAGCACCGGCAAACTGCATGGTAATGTATCTAAGCAGCTCTTAATGAGATGCAAATGTGCCCTGTTTACCCACAGATTACCTAAGTAGGCTCATTTTGAATGGGAGCTTTGAATACAGCTCCCGTTTGCCCCAGGCCTAACTGGTTTGCACCAGGCTAATGTGTTATCACTGTGCAATCAGGTTAGCCCAGGCAAACTCAAGCTTCAACATAGCACAATTCTGCAGTGTTTGACTTACATTGTTGTTTGCAGGAGATGTGAGACATCTCTATGCAATCACACACAATGTTCTCCACCTGCAACACTGGCTTTCTCCAGGGTCTAATGAGCTGCAGTAGCAGTGTGAACTTCCTTTTGCTATATTCAGTACTGTCTTATTCTCGGGCTATTTTGCCCTGCACTCTGGCCCTATTTGCCCAGCTTCCTTTGCTTGCTATATTCAGCTGGTTTTGCACGGCTATTCCTTTTGAATAAAGCTTGCTTTTTGCTCGGGCTAAGTTTGCCCACTGGGCAGTGCTAATTTAGCCCCAGGGCAAAGTTTTGAATATCTGGCCCTTGATATGCTATTTCTATAACATACTGGTACAAAATCATGGGAGGAGTTCTCATGACATGCTGAAACCATAAAACTAAGAGGAATTGTCTCTAAACTATAGGTGCTCAAAGTCTGTACTTTCATTTTTTGGCAGAACTTTTACGAAAAATTTTATCTGCAGAACCTAAGTCATCTATTGGGCCAAAGATCTTAAATTCGGCATGATTACTTTGATGATAGTTGTTCTAAAAAAGTGCCAGCCTTCCTGACATTAGGATAAATTGTTTCAAAATTATAGGTGCTTAAAATCTGTCATGTTATTTTTTGTGGATATTTCATGACAATGTTTATCTGCATATACCTTAACTATCTATCGGTCAAGATTTTAAATTTGTCATGATTACTTGATGATAAGCGTTCTATAAAGGTGTCAAATTTTATGACATTAGGTGCATAGTTTCAAAATGATATGTGCTTAAAGTCTCTCATTTTATTTTCTGTGGGAGATTTCATGAAAAATGTTATCTGCATATACAGTAAAGTAACTCAGGCACCATTGGAGCTAGGCATATGTAAATTAGCACAAATAACCTTTCTGTAATGGTTAAAAAATTTCTAAATATGGAGAGCATTAGATTAGAGATGTTTAAGTTACAGGGGCTCAAACTTATTTGTAAATATTTGCAAAAGTTTGTGAAACTCTCAAAAATGTGAGGTGTTTGTAACTTCTCTGCTCTTACAGGCATAACATTTGCAAGACATATACAATATCAGTGTATTCTAGTGTCTACACGAAGTGGATAAAATGGTTTAGCAGTTTAAAATTTAAAGTGGAAAAAAACAAAAAATATTAGCAACATTTTCTCAAATATTTATGGTAGCATATAGACGAAGCATTCAGAATTCTTTTTGTGGAATTTAGCATTCAAAACGCACGTATCACTATGTCATTCGATAAGGTGGGCTGAGCTTTTTGCAGTCCAGCTATTCCTCTCTGGGTAACTATTCCCTTCCCTCCTATGTTAGTGTAGCCAGATTGAATCAGTAGAACTACTGATCCCATGGATGTCCTCTTTGTTCTTTACAGTGACACAATCCCTTAAAACAAGAGTTACCTACTCCTTTTCCTATCAACTTATTCTGTTGGAATAGCCAGAATGCTTCCTTCCTTCCTTGTGCCCCGATATTGTCTTCCCCTTTACATATTTGAGTACCTCTAAGTCCCAGACTTGCACGTATATCCAGCTCCCTGGATCATCAATTTACTGGGTGTGATCCTTATATATCCAGCATTCAGGTTGGAACTGTTGACACTGTGCTGTCTTGCTCCAATTGGGAGTCTACCACTGGTATGCTACCCAGCTTAGCTGTTAATTTCTTGATGAAAATGTGCATCTTAACTCCTGAACCTGGTGACCCTGCACCACCTGTTTCTCATACATCTATCCTTTAATTTGAATCCCAAGATAAGACTGAGTGAGTACCAAATTCCAATGCTATGGAATTTTCACAGAGGCTCGTGGGATTTGAATTTAAGTACAGATGTTATTTTGCAATGCTGGCAGAAAGCAATTAGTAAAACGACTCACACAGTCTCCTTGTAAGATCTAAGGACCTGCCATATTTAACAACATTGCATTCTCTAGCTTTAAAGTTTCAGGAATTTATAAATTTTAAGTTTGCATTCTTGTAAAATATAATTTTAAAATGGTGTGAGAGTATGACTACATTTAATTCAGTACCATTTAAAGCTATAAATATGAACTTTGTCAGGAATTACCGTTTGGTATATTAGTTTAAATATTTAAAATCTGGTTAAATTTGGATATGTTGTTTTAAAATTAGAGGGAAATAACTGAAATTTAAATGTGGGCAACACGTTTGGCAGGCTTTACCGCAGTCCTATTTGAAGCTAGAAATCTGAAACTATAAACATATGTAAATGCAGTGATACTCTGCATACTTGAAAAAGTGTATAACATTTCAATGAATACTATCAAAATTATACTAAAATAAATAAAAATGTTGGCAATATGTTTGGCCAACTATAACTCCACCCCATTTAAAGCTTGAGACTCAAAACATGGTGCATATACCCATGTTGTATGTTTTGCTATGTCCTGAAACTGTGGAGAAATTTGGATAAGTAATTTTAAAATTAGATTTAAATAACAGAAAATTAAATTTTGATTAAATGTTTGGCCACCCATAACTCTGACCCTTTTCAACCTATGACTCTGATATTTGAAACACTCATGTAAGCTGTTACTAGCTGTCTGTATACCAAACATAGTGTCAGTTGGAGGCCAACCTTGAAAACAAGAGCAAAATAACTGAAATATAAAATCTGACAAACTTTCACAAAGTTTTGTGCAAATTCTGTGAAATTCAATGGAATCAGAAAAATAATTCTGTAGGCATTCCACATGTGGAATTTTACATTCTGCACAGCTCTAATTAAAATCTTTTAATACTAAAAGTTGGAACTGTGACTTTCAAGTAAAAGTTCAACTTACAGATCTAAGTACAATCTTAGATCCTATGTTACCCTCTCAGGCTCCTATAAATGCACTTCAGAAGGCAATTTGTTATCTTAGAAATATTGTATCAATTTATAAATATCTCACTTTGGATGCACTGAAAAAGTACAGTTATGTAAGAACTTACCGTAACAGTAGATCTTCGAGAGAGGCTCTTGCAGTAGGTAATTACATATAGGACTGGCCAACCGGTGGCAGGACCCTGAAAACTTTCTAGCTAGCAGTCCTCGGCGGGACCACCTATCGTCAGGTGACCGCGCTATACTACGCCGGTATAAAGGGGCGGTCCCGACGCCCACCTTCCAGTTCTTTCCCGCCACAGGCCCGGAAGGCCCGGATGAGAGAGAAGCAGATATTTCCCTCAATGGAAAAGGAGCTGAAAAAGCCTAGGGGGATGGAGGGCGGGAAGGTATTACCTACTGCAAGAGCCTCTCTCGAAGATCTACTGTTACGGTAAGTTCTTACGTGACTGTGCTATCTTACTTGAGAGGGCTCTTGCAGTAGGTAATACATATAGGACAGAATCCCAAGCAGTCTGGAACAAATGAAAAGGCACCAGGAGGAGAACTACTCAAAAAGTAGAAAATAATCTAGCAGGACTCAAGAAAGGAGGCCTTGCAAGACCATTAACTCAAGCCTGCTCTACGGCGAGAGGCAATGTCCAAACTGTAATGTTTAGTAAATGATGGACTGAAGTCCAAGTGGCAGCAGCACAGATGTCTGCTGCAGACACGTTCTGAAACAAGCCGCAGAGGCTGCTACTGCAACGAGTGGAGTGATTCTGACTTGACCCGTAGGGTCTTGTTGTACGTTGTCATAACAGAAAGTGATGCAATGGGCCAACCATTTTGATAGGCATTGCTTAGAAACAGCATTGCCTTCTCTTTTTGAGCAAAAGGGCGAACAACTGATCAGTCTTTCTGAGATCCTTCGTCCTATTGGTGTAGTATCTCAGAATCCTGTGGACATCGATGGTATGGAGCAAGTATTCTCCTTGGTTGGAGTACTGCGTGAAAAAGGCAGGTAATTCAATAGACTGATTTAAGGTAGACTCTGCTACCACTTTTGGAAGAAACTTAGGATTCGTGTGAAGAGCTACTCGTTCTTTGTGAAAAATCAAGTAGGGGATTTTGCACATCAGGGCTTGGAGCTCGGAAATTCTGCAAGCAGAAGTGATGTCCACCAAGAAGAGTGTCTTCCACGATAAAAACTTCAGGTCTGCGGAAGCCACAGGCTCAGAAGGAGGAAGGATAAGTTTCTCGAGGACAAAATTTAAGTCCCAAGGCAGAGCTGGAGTCCTGATAGGGGGCCTAAGATGAAGGGCCCCTCTGAGGAAAGTTTTGGATACCTGTAGCTGAGTGCATGCCTTATCAGCAAAAGGGACATGGTAGGCTGAGATAGCCGCCATATGAACCTTCAAAGAGGAGTAACTGAGACCCAGGTCAAAAAGATGACGCATGTACTCGAGCAGAAAAGTCACAGGGCAGGAAAAGGGCTCCACATTCCTGGACGTCGTCCAGATAGAAAATCTTTTCCATTTCATGGCATAGGTGGACCTAGTGGAGGGTTTTCTAGCCTCCACCAGAATCTCAGCCACCTTAGAAGAAACAGCAAAACGAGATTGGGCTAGGTCTGTAGGAGCCATGCATGAAGTTGAAGGGACTTGAGTCCCAGATGAACCAGGGTCCCTGATCCTGGGTCAGCAATCCTGGAGATAAAGGAACAGGAAGAGGAGGAACCTCTGAGTATTGTTGTAGAAGAGAGAACCAGATTTGCCTGGGCCAGAAAGGGCGATCAGAATCATTCTCGCTCTTCTAGAGCAAGCTCTCTGTAACACACGAGGGACCAGAGGAATTGGGGGAAAAGCATAGACGAATCTGTCCTTCCAGCTTAGAGATAGAGCGTCGCTCCAGAAAGCGCCTCGCTCTGGAGTGACCGAGCAAAAGATTGGAAGCTTTGCATTTTGGGAGGAGGCAAACAGGTCTATCTGAGAGTCCCCAAACCTGGAAGATGTTTTAGGACTTTTGGTCAATTCCACTTGTGTGGAAGAGCCGACGAAGACTTTTTAGTCTGTCTGCTAGGACACTGTCTACTCCCGGAACATGGATCGCCGTGAGGTGAAGGTTGTGGAGAGTGCCCAATCCCAGACCCTCATTGCTTCCCTGCACAGTGGGTAGGACCGGTCCTTCCTGCTTGTTGATGTACCACACCACGCACATGTTGTCCGTTTGGACAGCAAGGTGGCTGGGAAGGATGTATTGGTGAAGGGCCTGGAGCGCATAAAGCACTGCTCGAAGCTCGAGCATGTTGATGTGGAGAACCATCTCCAAGTTTGACCAAAGGCCCTGGGTTCGGTGACGACCTAGATGGGCTCCCCAACCTTCGCCTGAAGCATCCGTGGTCAGAGTCTGATCGGGGGGAGGATGAAAAAAGGGGACCCCCCGGAAGAGGTTCTCTCGAACCATCCACCATTGCAAGTCTCTTACCATCGGCGAGGAGATCAGAACCGGATGATCTAGGTCGTCTACTCGTTGATCCCACTGAGATCGAAGAGTCCACTGAGAGATTCTCATGTGGAGGCGTGGCCGGAGAACTGTCGGGATGGCTGCCGCCATAAGCCCCAGTAGACGGAGCACTGACCTCGCCGGGACCCTCCTGTGTGCCAATAGGAGGGAAATCTGTGACTGGAGGGAGGCCCCCCTGTCCGGAGGCAGAAAGGCTTTGCACAAAGTTGTGTCAAGAATTGCCCCAATGAACTGGAGCCTCTGTGAAGGATCCAGGTGAGACTTGGAATGGTTGATGGTAATACCCAGGCCAGTGAAAACCTGCCGGGTGAGGGAGAGAAATGCAGGAGTTCCTCCTGGATGGGGCCAGGAGCCAGTCGTCCAGGCAGGGAAACCTGAGCTCCCAAAGAACACAGGTGGGCCGCTACACGCCAGGCATTTGGTCAAAACTCAGGGAGCCGAGGAAAGACCAAATGGGAGCACCCAGAATTGGTAGTGGACCCCCTGGAACGCAAATCTGAGGCACTTTCGGTGCGAAGGGCGAATGGGGATGTGCAGGTACACATCCTGCATATCTAGTGCACAAAGCCATTGGCCCGGCCACAGCAGGGGCAAAAGGGATTGAAGGGAGAGCATCCTGAACCTCTTGTACTCCACAAATAGGTGCAGGGAGCTGAGATCGAGAATAGGTCTGAGATCTCCCGACTTCTTTGGTACAAGGAAAAAGTGGGAATAGTACCCCATTCCGTAGAGGTGAGGAGGATGGGTTCTATAGCCTGTTTCGCAAGAAGCGGTGAGATTTCTTCCCTGACCAAAGGAAGATGGTCCCTTGCGTAAGTGGAGTTCAGAGGGGGGTGACATGGAGGTTTCTGTAGAAACTCTATGGAGTGCCCCTCTGCAATGATCTGAAGCAACCATGAATCCGATGTTATCCTCTCCCAACCCGGAAGGTGGAGGGAGAACCTCTCTCCTACCGGTTCCTCCGGAGCGTCCAGAGGCGGTGGCAGAGGAAAGGAGTCAGGTGGTGTGAGGCACCTCCGCATCTGGGGCACCGTTGCTTTTTGGCGGCGGGGTCTGGCAGCTGGGGGCCCGGCGTTTAGTAGCCCGCCTTCCCTGAGTTTGTGAGGCGGCTGCGTCTGCGAAAGGGCGGCACTGTGGGGATAGGAATGGTACAATGAATCAGCAGTTTAGGGCCATCCCTTCTCCTGCAAATCAGTGATGATGTCTTGACATCACCACAACACAGAACCTCTGAAAGGTGCTTCTTGGATGGCTGACTGAACCTCTGGGACCAAACCTGACACACGGAGCCATGCATGACGCCGAAGACTTATGGTGAACGCAGAGCTCCGTCCTGCGGTGTCCACTGCATCGTAGGTCGTCCTCAGAATGTGACGACTGGCAGAACGGACCAGGTCGGCCAACTCCTGCTTGAGTTGAGAGTCAGGCAGAGAGTCGATCTTGGATTCCGCCTGGGTAAGGACGGCCTTCTGGTAATCCCCCATATGTGCAACATAGTTCAGTGCCCTAATCCCCAGTGTGGAAGAAGCGTAGATCTTCCTTCCATACTGATCCAGAAGGCGAGATTCCTTATCCGGGGGAGATGAGCTCAAGTGCTTCGGATGTGCTAACTGGCCGTGAGCGGTGCTAATCACGACCGAGTCTGCACGGGGGAGAGATTCTAAAAAGTCTACACCCTCCAGAGCCTGGTATAGCCTGTTCGACTTCCTGGGAAGTGGGGCTAAAGCTGACGGTTGTTTCCAGATAGTGGAAACAAGGTGGGCGTGAGGCTCAATCCAGGGTGGCACTAAGGTGGGAGCCGTAAGGGGCAAGTCCAGATGCTCGTCGAGTTTTACCCATTGAGGGTCTGGTTCTAAGGAATGCCACTGATGGACTTCCTGGATCTTTCTGAGCAACTCCATGAAAGAAGGATCCTCTGGAGGAGACTTCGGAGGAGTCCTTGGCCGGGGTTTGGACGGAAAGCGTGGCTCATCGTCTTTCTCGGAACCTCCATTGGAAGCCTTGGAGGAGTCCGAGGGAGAAATGGAGGAAGAGTCTGAAGCAGAATAAGACTCCCTAACTCGTCTAGGGAGAACGGGTTCCTTGGGAGGATCCCAGAATCGTGTCCTGCCTCCTGGAACCGAGGCAAAGCCGGGAGTCGGAGGTGGAGGAGAGTGTGCCGTCTGAGTGCGCAGGCGGGGAGTGGCACCGTCACCGTAGATGGTTCTCGACTTCCTTGGTGAGCTGAGCCTTGGCCTCAGCCCACCAAAGCAAGTCTCCTGCAGATCCACACGGCGGCCAAGGGGCAGAGGAGGAGGAGGAGGAGGATAGTTATCTGGAGGAAATCTATAGGTATCCGTAACCGCTGCGGGAACCCGGCGTCGGGTACTGCGCCGCCGATGAGTCAGCACCGGAACGACAGCACAGGATACTGCAGACCTGGGAAAACCGGCATCGGATACGACTGCGGATACCCAGGTGCTGGAGGAGCTGCGAAGCAGGCCAGCCCAGCTGGGTACTCCATGGGCAGATCAGCGGGATAGGCCCGTGGGGTGGAGGCCCAAAGGAAGAGAAAATTCCTGCCTGCTGGCATCGGAGGGACGTTAGCCGGAACCGGCGTCGGCGGGGCGGTGTCGGAGCGGCGTCAGGGAACAGGCGTCAGATCAGCTCTTTGGGAAGAGGATCGGATGGTAGCCCATGGTCTCGGTCTAGATCGACGGGGACAGGGGAAAATCCCGGGGTCAAGCAGGGGACTGGGACTGCCCTGGCGGCAGCGAAGGCTGCGAGAGCCTGTAATGACGAAGTAGTAAGATCCGCTGTGGCTCGAGGCCCGGCGCACGTCGGAGGAGCTGGCGTGTGGCTTATGGGCAGAGTCCGGCAGGCGCCAGAAGGGCGGCGTCCAGCTTTGAGGGGTCCCCTCATCGGGCGGGCGAGAAAGAGAGCCTGGTCGAGGGGCCTGCATTACCGCCCGAAGGTCAAGTGTCTTAAAGGCCTTCTCCCAGCGTGCGTCGGAGGCCGGCGATCGCTGGGGAGGTGCGCACCAGTAGGCCGCCAGGTCTGCAGCAGTACTGAGGCTGGTCCCTTTGCGCCCGATGCCCAGCTCAACTCCGAGCCCGTCAGGCGGGCCGGCGCCTCCTCAAAGCCTTGAGGCTGCCGTCGAGCGATCTCCCAGAGGAAATATTACTTGTCCGCGACTCCGGCCAGAGTCGCGAAAGTGAAACCTTCTCCGGTGCCTTTCCTTATCCCACTTTTGTGCCCTTCAGGGGAGGCGTACCTGCAGTTTTCTCAGCTCTTTCTCCATCGCGGACATCTTCTTCTTGAGGAGATGGAGCGAGGACTGCTGGCGTCGTCTGCGGTGGCGCGATGAACGGAGGCAGTGCAGACACTGATCGACTGCGTGGTGGGGGCCTAGGCAAGAAGAGGTAGAGGAGTAGCCGTCTTTGTGAGGCAGTTAGGCGCCATACAGTCGCACTTATTCTTAGAAGGGAGACATATACAGCGTTCACCTAACGAAAAAATAAAATTCTGAAACTAATCTGAAAACCGGACGAAGTAACAGGACTGAGCAATAAGAACTTAACTACAGAGCGCTGCAGGCTGACGGTGGAAAGAACTGAAGGCGGGCGTCCGGGACCGCCCCTTTATACCGCATGTCGTATGACGCCGGTCACCTGACCGGGGCGCGGTCCCCGCCAGGGACTGCTAGCTAGAAATTTTTCTGTGGGGTCCTGCTGCCGGCCGGCGTCAGTCCTATATGTAATTACCTACTGCAAGAGCCCTCTCAAAGTAAGATCACTAATGCACTCTTTGGTGCTAAACAGACTGATTTATAAGAATGCCATTTTGTCTTCCTTATAACTCCTTTAGTAAGTAACAACTTGTTGTATAGTCAGCAGTTCATATTACGAACATACGAACATATGAAATTTGCCAGCAGATAAAGGCCTAGAGGTCTATCAAGTCTGCTCGAATGTGCAGCTAGCACCCCTTATTCTGCAGCTGCCTCTCCCTTCCACCCTTCCCCTTCATTAACCCTCCCCCTTGTCCTATCCCATCCTCGTTTGAAGCAGTCCACTGTTCTACTGCATACCACTTCAGCAGGTAACGCATTCCACCCAGCCACCACCCTCTCTGTAAAAAAGTGTCTCCTCATCTCCCTCCTGAACCTTCCTCGATCCAGTCTCATATCATGGCCCCTGGTGTCCCTCCCCTCCCTTACTTTACTTTGAACAGCCCCTCTGTACCTGTCTTGTTTATTCCTTTCATGTATTTAAAGGTTTCAATCATGTCACCCCTGTCTCTCCTCTCCTCCAGTGAGTACATGTTCAACTCCTTCAACCTCCTCTTGTATGATAAGTCCCCCAGCCCCTTGATCATCTTTGTTGCTCTGCGCTGCACCCCCTCCAGTAACTTAATGTCCCTCTTCAGATACGGACGCCAGTACTGCACGCAGTACCCAGGTGTGGTCCTAACTAATGACCTATACAGTGGCAGAATCACCTCCCTCCTCCGAGATATACCCTTGCAATACAACCCAGCATTTTGTTGGCCTTGCAGCTGCCTTCCTACATTGTGCCGAGTTGTTCATTGACCCTGTAATGAGCACACCAGATCCTTCTCCTCCTCTGTCTGGGCTAGCTGCACTCCCCTAGCATGTAACTCCTCCTTGGGTTCTTCATCCCAAAATGCAGCACCTTGCACTTTTGGCATTAAAGCCCAGTTGCCAGGTGTCTGACCAGGTTTCAAGCTTTGCCAGATCATTCTGCAACCCTGCCATCCCCTAGGTCATCCACCACCGCGCCTACCTTGGTATCATCAGCAAACAGACTGATCTTGCTCTTGATGTCCCATGATATGTCTGCAATGACTATCCCAAACAACACTGGTCCCAACACCGAGCCCTGTGGAACACTGCTCGTCACTGCCCTTGGGTGTGAGAGCTCCCCACCCACTACCACCCTCTGTTGCCTTCCCTGCAGCCAGTTTCCTACCCATCTCACCAGTTTTGCACCCGTTCCTCTGCCTACTAACTTCCTTCCCAGCCTTCCATGTGGCACTGAGTCGAATGCCTTACTGAAGTCCAGATACAGGACATCCACTGCATGGCCCCTGTCCAGTTGCCTAGTTACCCAGTCATAGAACTTGATCAGGTTGGTTTGGCAGGATCTGCCGTATGAAGCCATGCTGTCTGCTGTCCTGTAGTCCTTTGGCCTCTAGGAGGGCCACCAGCCTCTCCTTCAGGATAGTCTCCATTAGCTTACCCATGATGGATGTGAGTCTCACTGGTCTGTAGTTTCCCGGTTTATGCTTGGGGCCACTCTTGTGGAGGGGCACCACATGAGCCATCCTCCAGTCCTGAGGTACACACCCCGAATGTAGTGAGGCATTAAATAGGTCTGCCAAAGGTCCTGCAAGGACCTCTGCCAGCTTCTTCAGTACCCTGGGGTGGATGCCATCTGGGCCTGGTGCCTTGTCCACCCTCAGTGCCTTCAAACCCTCTCGAACTCTGCTCTCCATGATTTCCCCATCTGTCACCATTTCCCACCCTGCTTCTGCCATTTCTCCCACCTTGGGTGTCACCCCCCTCTTCTCTTTAGTAAATACTGAGCAGAAGTACTCATTTAGGTGCTTCCATGTATGCACCCTGCTTCCACCAACCCCCTTCCTAATCCTTACTATGTGGTCCTCACAGCTCCTTTTCTCCTTGATGTACTAAAAGTCCTTCTCCCCTTCTTAATGCCTTGTGCCAGCCTGAGTTCCATAGATGCTTTGGCTCCCTTACTGCCCTTGTCACCTCCTTGATTCTGTCAAGTACTCCTCCTGTCCTCCTCCTCCCTGTTTTCTTGTACTTCTAAAGGCAGCTCTTTTCCTCCTTACCTTTTCCATGACCTCCTTGCTCAACCAGATGGTTTCTTAGCCCTAGCCTTCTTGCTTTGGGCTTTGCATTAAGTTTTGTTTGCCTCCACTATCCCCAGCTTTATGAGCTCCCACCTCTGGTTAGTGTCCATACTAGATTGAATTCTGGCCAGGTACCCTTTACCACTTCCTCCATCCTCCCAAAGTTGGCCTCCTGAGTCCAGCACTATTGTGCCAGATTCCTCCTTCCTTGCCCATATCAATGTGAGCCATACTGAGTGGTGGTCACTCCTGACAGCGGTTCCTCCACTGTAAGTTCTCTCACAAAGTCCCCATTTGCCAGCACAAGGTCAAGGGTATTCCCTCACCTGGTTGGTTCACTGACCATATTGTAACTGAAACTAAAACATTTGCTCACACCTGTCCTATTTTAATACAACTTCACTGGCTTCTTGCAGAATTAATTGTACAGTTCTCTTGCTAACATAAATATTTATGTGATGCAGGCCCTAACTTTTTTTCATCTAGGTTTTTCTCCCCATCTTTTCCATCACCCAGGGATGCCCTGTCAATCAGGAATGAACCCTGTTCAGTAGATGGCAAGAGTTTTTTTTTCCAAGTTCTTCTCCCTTGGCTTCTCCCCTCCACCTACAGTGTGATCCATGCCCATCAGTTTTGCCATAACAGCATGGCCCCGCTGAAGGAGTAAAGGTAGTAAATGAACAAAGGGACATGCTTGCTGCCACACTGATGGCCTTATTCATCAAGCTCTCTGACCTACCTGCAGGTTTTGCAGCCACACTGATGGCCTTATTCATCAAGCTCTCTGACCTACCTGCAGGTTTTGCAGCATGCTAAAACCCTCCACCTGCCATTTCTAGCTGGAGCATGCTGTCTTCTGTCAGCTACCTTGCAGGGGTCACAGTATGCCAGAATTCACTGCCAGCCCTCCTGGCCAAGGCATGCTGTCCTCCTGCAGCTACTGCAGACTGACCTGCCTCCTGATGAAATGATGGTCCTGACTATTTAAAGGAACTGTATATTGATGATGTTATACTGTGTGTGTAAAGCATGCTGCCCTCCAGCAGCTACTGCACACTGGCCTGCCTCCCAATGAAACAACGATCCTGACTATTTAAAGGAACTTTATATTGATTATATTATACTGTATGTGTGAAGTATGCTGCCCTCCTGCAGATACTGCAGACTGACCTGCCTCCTGATGAAATGATGGTCCTGACTATTTAAAGGAACTGTATATTGATGATGTTATACTGTGTGTGTGAAGCATGCTGCCCTCCAGCAGCTACTGCACACTGGCCTGCCTCCCAATGAAACAACGATCCTGACTATTTAAAGGAACTTTATATTGATTATGTTATACTGTATGTGTGAAGTATGCTGCCCTCCTGCAGATACTGCAGACTGACCTGCCTCCTGATGAAATGATGGTCCTGACTATTTAAAGGAACTGTATATTGATGATGTTATACTGTGTGTGTAAAGCATGCTGCCCTCCAGCAGCTACTGCACACTGGCCTGCCTCCCAATGAAACAACGATCCTGACTATTTAAAGGAACTTTATATTGATTATGTTATACTGTATGTGTGAAGTATGCTGCCCTCCTGCAGATACTGCAGACTGACCTGCCTCCTGATGAAATGATGGTCCTGACTATTTAAAGGAACTGTATATTGATGATGTTATACTGTGTGTGAAGCATGCTGCCCTCCAGCAGCTACTGCACACTAGCTGCCTCCCAATGAAACACAGATCCTGACTATTTAAAAGGAACTTTATATTGATTATGTTATACTGTATGTGAAGTATGCTGCCCTCCTGCAGATACTGCAGACTGACCTGCCTCCTGATGAAATGATGGTCCTGACTATTTAAAGGAACTGTATATTGATGATGTTATACTGTGTGTGTAAAGCATGCTGCCCTCCAGCAGCTACTGCACACTGGCCTGCCTCCTGATGAAATGATGGTCCTGACTATTTATAGGAACTTTATATTGATTATGTTATACTGTATGTGTGAAGCATGCTGCCCTCCTGTAGCTACTGCAGACTGACCTGACTCCTGATGAAACGATGGTCCTGACTATTTAAAGGAACTGTATATTGATGATGTTATACTGTGTGTGTGAAACATACTGCCCTCCAGCAGCTACTGCACACTGGCCTGCCTCCCGATGAAGCAATAGTCCTCACTATTTAAAGGAACTTTATATTGATTATGTTATACTGTATATTTGAAGCATGCTGCCCTCCTGCAGCTACTGCAGACTGACCTGCCTCCTGATGAAACGATGGTCCTGATTATTTATAGGAACTTTATATTGATCATGTTATACTGTGTGTGTGAAGCATGCTGCCCTCTGGCAGATACTGCAGACTAGCCTGCCACCAGAAGAAGCGATGGCCCTGACCAGTTAAAGGAACTGTATGGTTATCTTTTCCTCTGTGATCTGTGCTCCAAAATCATCACATTTTGTCTGTTCCAAAAGTTAGAATGGCGATAGTAGGAGATTGTTCCTTAAATGTTAAAGTGTTGTTCCTTAAATGTTAAAGTGTATATATATTATGGAACTTCTTACCAGCAGACATTTCACCACTCTCCTCAATGAACACATGCTTATTCTAAATTGCTTCTAATGGTTCATAACATATTATGCATTTGTGAATTATAAAATTGTATATTGATGATGTTGTACTGTTCTACATGAATATTTATGTATTGTGATGTGATGTGTTTGCCAAAGTGGATATTTATTATTTACTTCAATAAACAGTACAGTGTTTTGAGCATTTCTATGGAGCGTTGCCATAAAAGTCGGTCCTTCGCTGACTGATTTACTATACTCTTTCTAATACTGCTTGTATTATCATTTCCTAGATCCCTCTTCTGCTGAAACCATTTTTCTTGCCTACATATCCTCTCATCATGACTACAGTAATTCACTCCTCTCAGAATTTTCAAGTCCCTTCTCTATCAATAAGAAAATGACTGTAATGTAGATATCTGCCTGCTTACCCACTCCTGGAATGAAGAACCTAAGAGTTCAATCCTCTATAATGTCCACCAACTCTCAGTTAAGTCCCATGTAGCAGTAGTATTAGTAGTAGATTTTGTTTCTTTTGGGCCCCCTTCTCCGTAGGCTCAGGGGGCCCTTATAAAGTACAAGATAGACAAACCACAAAAGTATATACACAAAAGACTCATAATAAAATAAGTATAAATAATGATAAATACAATCATTAAAATGTATATTAATCAAATCTCGAACTGCTTGTCACGTTAAATATATTTCTCAGGCCCCAAATGCCTGTTGAAGAGGAACAATTTTAAGTTCCTTTTATATGTCTCAAGGAGGGCTCCTCCCAGAGGTACCCAACAAGGAATTCCAAAGGACCGAGGTGGCCACTTCAAAGCCAGTCCCCAGAAGATTTCAGCCTTGCTCTGGGGACCTCCAGGAGAAGCCTCCCACCGATCTGTGAGTGACTCAGGGTATACTGATGCAAAGCTCCTTCAGGTAGCCCAGACCCAACCCGTGTAAGGCCTTATAGGTCCAAACACCTTTTTATTTTTCTACATTTTACTCCCTCTCTATGGTGGCCCCATCCTACTGACTCCCCTAGCCTCATTGGCCGGCTCCTCTGGATCTTACCTTAGCCATCCGTGGCTTTAAACCACGGTGTGGAGCCTGTAGAGGATCAGTTGCCATCCTACTGCTGTAAGGTGTTTTCCTCCAGTTTACTCCCTGGACCCATGTACATGCAATGGGCAGGGAGACTGTGAATGGGTCCAACCAATGCTGAGCAGCATGCCTGTGCTGATGACCCCCAACCTCCACTTGGTGTCAGTCTACAGTGCGCTGTGCTGTCCCCCCTTCTCCCAAGGAAGGAGAGCTGCCAATGGATGATCAATCCTTCCTCACCCTGACCAACCCCTGAATGACCCAAGTCTGTTCCCGAACCCAGGTCACCGGCGTGGCATGAGGTGTGGCATCCAGCGCCTCAACCCTCAGCACCACAGGGCTGGCCAAAAGACCTATTTTAAAGGCGATCCGTCAGCGCACTGGCAACCAGTGCAGTTTGCACAACACTGGCATAATATGACTGGACCTTGACAAGACCCATCAACAGCCAGGCTACAGCATTCTGCAGCAGCTGCAGGCACCACATTACACCTTCTATGACCCTGAGATATAGTGTGTTACAGTTGTTGAGCCTTGTAGTGACAAACGCATGCACTAGTGTGGCCAGATCATCCGGGGGATAAGAGATCTAATTCAGGCAATGTTACGGAGATGGTATAAACCAGTCCAGACAACAGCCATCAACTGAGCCTCAAGTGTCAACTCATTGTCCAGAGCAATGCCCAAATTCCTCACCTTTGGGAGGCCTCTAGTTCAGTTGGAACAATAAACAGACCTAAACCTTCCCCAGAGGTCCCCACCCCCCCAATACTTTGGGTTTCCCCTATAAATATCCACTATAAAACTGACTTGCTTCTTTTAAAAATTCTTCTTGACTTCACTTACTCCTATCTTTCTGCCATACTTAGTATTTGTTTGTATAATAATCCCATACTCCCTGCTACTTGTGGTCAATTGGTCAATATAGGGTCATATATTTTTAAGTCAAATTTGAATTTGAATTATAGACCTAGATCACTTATAATGGAAACAATACTATTTCAACTGTGTTCTATTTCTGCTAAAATCCAGCCTGTCATTTTAAGGTTGAAATGACTGTGCAGTTGTTTTTCTGCTAGGTGCATGGTATACACAACCGCAGGCACCTGTCCATAGCCACACTCCCTTGGCATGCAGGGTCACACGGGTGGTCGGGGCGGAACCGTGGACCAGGGCGGACATCCAATTGGAAAAAACATACTGGGTCCCTCATTGGATCCCTGGCACCCATGCAGTGAGCACACAGTCCAGGAGAATGCTGTGTACTACAGCAACAGAAGACTGCCCACCAGGCACTTGCCTGAGTCACTGCCCCAGCCCTCCCCTGCAGCCTAGTGGGTTGGGGAGGCACGGATGTTCGTTGCCTGGTGCCGCTGTGCCCAGTGGCCAGAGAACATGGGGATGTGTATTGGGTTACACCTGGTCTCTGCTGGCATACCTGGTGCCCCTGAGCCTGGCACTACAAAGCTTTGTGAATGCTGTGTAATGCAGGCATGCCCCTGACACACACACACCCCAGCATGGTATACCTCAAGTGGCTTGGGCAGCGGGCGTGTATGTTTTTGTGCACCCTTGGTGAATGCCGCCTGGGGCTGTGGGACACCTGCAGCATGCCATTCACAATTAAGGTTGTCTATGCACCTCAGATACGCGGCGTGTAGGCAACTTTTCTGTTCGTGCATAGGTTCCATTATCTGCAACTGTTCAATGATATGTATACTGTTTTCCTAAGTGAAGCTAAGATTCGGTGCCATTGTGAACTTTGTTTAAAATCCTCACATAGATATCAGAGCTGAATGTGCATCACCTGTGTTAGCCATTTTGGGAAATGAAACACTAGTGTCCCAATCATTTCTTACTTAAGAAATGAAACAACAAGTGTGTTAAATGCAGTGACTTAAGAGGTTCAAACCATTTTGTCAACTTTAACAAAAACATACTTATCAAAAGTTTCCAGCTGAAATGTAAGCACAATTCATTTTTGGCATCTTAATGTCCAATGACCTAAGATGAGAAAATGCTTGTAGTGTAAAATATTCTATAGAAAATATGGCCATTTCTCAAGAGACATTAGGGTATTGCTTAACATCTAATGCCATCAAGAAATGGTACTACTTGACATCTGACGTAATCAAGAGATCGTACTACTAAACATCAAACAATGCCATCAACTATGGTATTTTTAGCATCTAATACAATACCGTCAAGATACTAATATCAGCATTCACCAAGGTGTGCACAGTACCTTTTCACATCTAGGTACTCACCAGTCACAGATCATCTACATCAAACATCCATCTGAAGCAACTCAAGCGTTACTTGACCGCCATAGGCGACAACATCATGTAGAATCCTATAGTTATCTACCATACCTCAAAATAATGCTGTGACAAGTCATTCAGCACCATGACTCCTACTAGTTCAAATGTAACCCCTCACCCCTGCCTTTTTACTAAAATGACAGGTGGCATGCTATTGGCGTTGGCAGCAATACCTGAGTGGGGACCTGGGTTCGAGGGAGGATGAGGTTACCTGGCACAAGGGACCTAGGTTTGGCTACTCTGCACAGGGGCACCCAAGTAAATCCAACTACGGGAAGCAATAACTGTAATGTCCAGAACCAGGATTGGGATTTTTCAATGTGGCTTTTATTCATAATTAGCTGAACATAACAAAGCATAGATGGACCCCTAAAGGGCTACGTTTACTGTAAATGCAGATTAGAGACTACAAGGCTTAAAGAATGAACCCATTTCTACTGTTGTCTGGCTCTGGACCCACAGGCACTCAGCCCGGACTTGCATGCGCTTTGGATACACAGCCTGACTGGCCTGGCTCCCATGCGAGCCACTTGACTGTGATCCATTTAAAGAATGAACCAGATTACTTGTTGTGACTCCCATCAAACAAGGAGAATTATTTTCCCAAGCTGTAGCTCCATCAAACAAGGAGAATTTTTTTCCCAAGCCGTGGGTCCCCATACCACTTAGAGTCTACGACTCCTAGAGATTGTTTTCTTACTTCCTTCCGACTTCCATCAAACAAGGAGAATATTTTCCCAAGCTGTGGCTCCCACACCACTTAGAGTCTGTGACTCCTAGAGATTTTCAATTTGCGACCACGTCTAGGTACCTACCTCATCACTGGCCAGGCGCATGGGGCAAGTAGCAATCACAGTAGAAATCCGTAGAGGTGGACCTGGTTACTAAAGATGGGGTGTTCCCACCTCCAGCTCCCACAGCCCATATCCGGCCATTTCTCTGGACAAACAGAAACTTAAACTTTGAAATGTAGATTAAGCGATTGGATGACCTGAAGCACCCTCTACATTACTTAAATCCATACAGACTTTAAATTTTAAACTACTCCATTTGTTTGTCCTAGTACAATAGGCCTCCCAAATAATAGTTTACATCCCAACTTTCTTCACATTTTCAAACTGAAGAAACATATTGTTTGCCCTCTCAAATAGAGCAAACACTCACCCTTCCGTTGCAGGTGCCCACAGCGAAGTACCACTTCTTTGACTGTTATATGAACAGAACAGAAACTGTAAAAGGCAGCTTTCTTCTGTAGTGAAAATTAGGGGATTGCCCCTGGAATCCCACAGAGACTTTCTCCCCCGAGGGAGGGCACTGAAGACCTGGACAGCGGTCTCCACCATAAAAACTGGACTCTAACTTTCTCCCCAAGAGGTAAACAGAAAAACACTTCCTTCCTGTTTGGAGGTAAACAGGAGACCTCCTTCCTGCTTGAAGGTAAACAGACAATGCCTTCCTGCTTCAAAACAAACAGGAGACTGACTTTGAAAAACTCCCAAAGTTCTAACTCACTCCCTATGCTGCAGATTCCAATGTGGCTTATGCAGCTGCGACAGTTCTATGGTGATGTCATCTCTCAGTCTCAGCTGTGACTGAGAGCAGAGTGAGACAGTGTGAAACCCATTTAACTGGAGTTTCACAAGCTGCCTTCCCTGCCTACCACTAGGTCTTACTGGGATTCTAGTAACCCCGGGTAACAAGCGGGTTACACAAACATGTACACCAAATTGGACGGGTCAAGGGAGAGAATGCCAGCAAACAGCACCCCCTTCCCCCATGCACCAGCTAAAACCAAATGTTTGTAAAAGACAGTAAGCCCTTGCCAAACAAAACTCTCTAATTAACATCTTATCTTTGGCAAGAGAA
The DNA here is from genome assembly GCA_016271365.2 of Neoceratodus forsteri. NCBI lineage: Eukaryota > Metazoa > Chordata > Ceratodontiformes > Ceratodontidae > Neoceratodus > Neoceratodus forsteri. The sequence goes on from CM028132.1 coordinate 143,767,931, forward strand.
TAAAAGTGCTGGAAGTGAGATTTTACCTGGGAAGAGCAGCGGGTTTACTGAGTAACTAATGTGTTTGCATGTTTGGCAGAGAACTGTATAAACTGTCATCAACTGGACTGGTTATATGCCAAGCTGAAATTAAGACTTTTGTACTAAGGATATCAACAAAAAAGGAACTGTTCAAAGAATATATCTTTCCAGCAACCCCGTCAGCAATGTAAGGCTCTTTGAATCGGAGTGCACTGGTACAAACATATTTGAAGAAGACTCTTGCTTAATTACTTAAGCAATAAGCCACAAGGGGGTGTGGGTTATTGGGGGATTTACCACGGCTGGAGTGGTTTGCCCATGAGGCACAGCCGAGTGGGTAAATCCGTGCCAACAGTGGTAAATCCCCCCCGATAACCCAGATCCCCCGAGTGGATTATTGCGATTATACCAAGTTCTGTTTTTTCTTAATTATTTAAAACAAACAGTACTTGCTATAATGCTTAAATAAGAGACTCAGTAGTAGAGCAGTCAGTGTTTTTGTTTACTGTCCCCTGATGTACGGAGCAGTTTTACAGTCTCCGCTTAGCGGGGAAACAAGATGGAGGCCAGAGTTCTGCGATTTCACCGTCGGATTGCTTTTTTCCAAGATGCGGTTGGCTGGCACCTTTTGCGGTGATTATCAGAGGATTTACAATGGTGGTAAGGTGCCAGTCAGTCGTTTTGATTGGTTGTTGTCTAAGCTGTGTAACCCCTCACTCCTGCCTTTTTGCAAATGACAGGTGGTATGCTGTTGAAGCTGACAGCAGTACCGGGGGGGACTGGGTTCAGGGAGGACTAGGTTACTCGGTACAAGAGCTAGGTTTGGCTACTCTGCACAGGGGCACCCAAGTAAATCCGAACAGAGGAAGCAATAACTGTAATGTCCAATACCAGGAATGGGATTCTAAAGTGTGGCTTTATTCACATCCAAGCAGAACAAAACAAAGCATAGACAGACCCCCACAGGGCTACACTTCTGGTAATGCAGATTAAAAATCAGAACACTTCCTCAACACTTCAGCCCTCAGGCTCTGAACCCACCAAGCACACAGCCGGACTTGCATGCTGCTTTGGGTACTGCAGACACTTGTACACTATTCTAGGATTTCCCTGGCTCCCCCTGCCGGCCACTCAAACACCTTCCATTTGACATGGACACATTTTCTGGTGGCTCCTAAACCACCTAAGAGCCTTGACTCCATAAGGAAACTTCCTTTTAATCCACGTCTGGGTGCTTTCTTCCAGCACTGGCCAAGTGCCTGAGGGAAAGTAAAAGGGCCACAGAGCAAATCCGTAGAGGTGAATTTGGTTACTACTGATGGGGGGTCTCCAACCTCTCGCTTCCACAATTCACACCTGGCCATTTTTCTGGACATTAAACATCTGTTTCTGAAAAGCTTGGCAATGTAGATTAAAGGGTAAATGCTTGGCACATTTCCTCTACATGTCTTGGCTTCCCATTGTACTAGACTCGACCATACTTAAACATCTCTTTCTGAAAAGCTTGGCAGTGTGGATTAAAGGGTAAATGCATGACACATTTCCTCTACATGTCTTGGCTTTCCCATTGTGCTGGACTTGAACATGCTTTTACTTGGCTTAGCCCATTACTCTAGGCCTTCCACTGATTAAGCAGTCCAATCCCCACTTTACTTTACTCTTTGTGCTGGACTTGAACATACTTCTACTTGGCTTAGCCTATTCCTCTGAGCCTCCCACTGATTAAGCAGTTCAATCCCCACTTTACAACAGTTCAGGTGAAACAAGGCCCTACGTCAGAGCGAACTCACCCTTTGGTTGCAGGTGCCCCACAGGCGATTCTTCACAGGAATCTCTTTCCCACAGATTCTGGTGCTGCAGCATAACTTGAAACAAGGCAGCTTCCTCCCTAGCCGGAACCAGGAGGGTTGCCCCTGGAATGACAGGCAAACCTTTTCACCCCATCCCCTCAGGGATGGGGCACAGAGACCAGTAACAGTGGTCTCCACCACTTCCACAGAACAGCTTACTGTGTTCCTCTTTTGGTGGAAACACACCGTCCCCTAACAGTAGCTCTATATCAGAGCTTTAGGCTCAAGAGCCTGTGCACAGACTGCTGTGCTCCTCTCTTCAAGACTGCTCACACACAACTCCTTCAAAAACTCCCAACATTCTAACCTAACTCCCAACTGCAGATTCCAATGTGGCTCATGCAGCTCTCGAAAGTTCTATGGTGATGTCATCCCTCAGTCTCAGCTGAGACTGAGAACAGAGTGAGACAGTGTGAAATCCATTTAACTGGAGTTTCACAAGCTGCCTTCCCTGCCTACCACTAGGTCTTACTGGGATTCTAGTAACCCCAGGTAACAGAGTTACACTCACCCTAGACCCAGGAAAATGACTGTCACAGTCATTATTTACCAGCTGAGGCCATCTCACCCTATGTGCTACCTGCGGAGGGTGATCAGGCCCCTCCTACCATGTGCTAGCACACTAAGGGCCTAGGGCCTTTGGCTGACATAATCAGCCTCTACTCTACCCACTAACTATAGGTGCCTAGTGGCTCGGTAGAACTGTCCAGAGCATAGCCCTAATAGATCAGCATTGCAGTCCCTCGGCCGTTCAGGACCACAGCCTGTCTATCCCCCCTAGCCCTCTAGGGAAAATCTGTCTGCCTCTAACTCACATCCCAAAACAAAACCGGGAACCCCCGACCTTGGGCACACACCAGGAGCTGATACCATACCATTGCATTACTCCCTCACTCCCTCACAACCATACCTATGGAAAAAAAGGGTTACTACACAGTAAAAACAACAACAACAGTACTTTAAATACTACACACTGAAGTACTAGTGAGGAAGTCCGATAGACCGCTCCCCTCTTCTTGTCTTTTCTTCTATCTTCTTCAGGAACACCTGCAAGAAAAAGAAAGACAGCACACTCTAATCTGCATACACAGTCTATCTGACCCCTACCATCAAAACACTGGAGAATCCCAAAAATATTTTTGTTAGAAAGGTAGAAAAACAGTACAAACATTAGAGCTGTAGAAAAACAATGACATTCTTTACAATACACATTTGGGTATGGAGTGCCCTAAAAGTCCCAACTAGTGACCACAGTACCCGAAGGCTAGTCCATTAAAGAGTCTCTCCTGGGCCGGAGTCTGGTGAAGCACAGTTCTAGCAGGCCAAAGTCCGAAGGGAGGTCTTTGAGGACAGTTCATACATCTGGAGTCTACTAGTGTAGGGTGTGTACTGCGATGTCATAAGAATAGAAAAGTTTGGACTTACCAGCCCCTTGTAGAAGGAACAACACACACCGACCTGCTCCTCGGCCGAAGACTCTCCCTGGCAGCATTCTTCCGATACAGCTGGGTGGACATCTTCCGGGAACTACAGGAGGGCCCACCTGGAAACTGCTGGGCTGATGTCATCTCTGGAGATGGAACCTTGGAACAGGAACAAGAAGGAAAACAGCTGGTCTGATGTCATCTGATTACCAGGCGATGAATCAGGATACAGCTGGGCTGGCATCCTCTCTGGATCTGAAGTCATCTGGTGGGCCAGTCGATGGATTCTGGAAAGTCAATACACTGTAGAACTGATGAATGTGGGGCACCTGAGTCCTGGATGTCCACACGGGCGGAACAACAAAGGCACTGCAATGGCTGGAGTGGCAGCACTGACTACCACTGCTCTGCTTTCCATCTGGTAGGCATGGGCACATTTGCAGGGAGTTCTCTGCATTGAGGCCAATAGCACAATGGGTCAGGAGCTTGAATTATTACCCCGTCTGGGTGCACATAATTCACACTGTGAAAGGTTTCATGTCCCTCTCCATCCACTATTCGAACAGTGTCCTGCCTCTTTTTCACTGGCTGTATTTTACGTGAAACATTCTGTTCCTGACATGCTTGTTTGCACCAGGATGCACACATTTCATTGCTTTGGCACAAATCCAGGATTTCCTGCTGTTCTCATTCTCCTCCCAGACTCTCCGAGGAAAGGTAGGAAAGGACATCCCATAGATTTCATTCGCCTTCCTACGAACCAGTCTCTCCTCTTTACTAGCTTTGGTCAACCTGAGACCGCTGGCCTGGCTTGGGAGTGGCCAGTCCTGGTTCTGCCAGCTACGCATTCTCAACGAGACAAAAAATGGATCCCTGACTTCTTCTTCTTGCACAGCCTGGACAGTGGCATCACCACTCTCTTCCATGCATTTTTCTGAGGCAAGAGCTTGAGGCTGTGTACTGGTTCCTTTTTCACAAGGCCACACAGGTTCCCCCTCTTCTTCTTCTTTCTCACTGAGAATCTGTGCCCAGGAGTGAGCAGTCGTCCTCACTCCTGAGACTATCCACTCTTCACTTGGTGCAGAGGTCGACATATCCCATTCAAAGGCCTCCTTCATCTCATCTTCTCCTATGAGACTTGGGCTAGGCCCCCCTCTCCAAGGGTCTGCTGATGCTGTCTGAATTGTTTCTCTGCGATCCAGCATCCGAAACATCAGCATTTTGTTCTGTCTGCAAATCTTCACCCTCTAGCTTTGTGCCACACTCCCCCGAGAGGCCTTCTCCAACAGGCTCCACCTGGTGCTGTGTGCTGCCAACTACAAATTCCTGAACTTTTGTCCATGTGGGAGCCAAACGAATCTTGGGCGCTTTAAACAAGCCGTATTTCTCTAAGCACCCCGAACAGTGAGGTACGATGAAGACGTCCCTTCCAGCATTTAAGCATTTTAAACACACTTGCACTGGGTATCCAGGAATTGCCACATGAGAAGGCAGTTGTCCTCCATAGTAACACCTCTCAATGTCCCTTAACTTATTTACTTCTGCTGCTACCATAGCCCGGGCATGATTCGGGAAGCGGGCTGGTCCTGAGGCCATGACTGCAGGGAAAAACAAACAAACGCTCACTGTTATTGAAAGTCCCACATCACTGAACACTTTCTTTTACTTTTAAAATGGCTCCTCTGCTGCTGTGTTTGACTTTACTACCCCACCCTGTAATGGCAGGCAGCACTCCTGCGCATCAAAATTCAGAAATGGTTAAGCCACTGCGCATCCAATTTACACCACTACTATAACTTTGCTTAAAACTGCACAAACTTGCACTGTTCTTTTCCTAGCACATTTATATGATTTGCCATGGACTTTTCATTTGATGAAAACATTTCTTTAACTCACAGTCCCTTAAAGCCTCAGGATTTCAAGCACAGGGTTGCCTGTAACTAGCACTGCATAAATTGCTACAACTCACAATCTCTCTCATGGCTCTGAAACTTTATTCTGATGCTGAACCCATAACTATGCTCACAGTCAATGGCTTAACAGACTTGCTTTTGCTGGTAAAACTTGACATAGTCTTTATTTGCAAAGCGACTACACTGTTGCACATAGATTCAGCTGACTTTTGGCAAAAATCACTGGTTTGAGCAATTATTACTGCTGGTACTCACTGTTATCAGTAGCTGTTTACTGCAATGGAAAAATGGCCTGTAGCCAGTCTTGGAGGCCTCAGAAAGGAAGCGGGCTGGCAGTCCTGCCGATCGTCTCTCCGATCACCACACTCACAATCCAGTCGATCAAGATGCGGGTTGAGCCCGATTTTAAACATTAAAATCTGCTTTTTGAAACTTTTACAGCGCTTTTTAGTCACTGCAACGCTTCTCCACTAAGCCAGTACATGCACTCCACTCACACTCCCTCTCGAATGCTGGGCAGTCACTGTAGAGCTGGCTTGGGGCGGGACTGATTGCAGCCTCACCAATCCTACGCAGCATGCAAATGAGCCTCTTTCCTGTAGGTGCTCTTCTCCTCATGGCTATCATCGAGCAGGCAAATTTAAACTGCAAAAACCACTTCTTTTTTTTTTTTTCGAACTGACTCCATGGGAGCCCATTTCAACCATTTGTCATGGCCATTAACACAGCAAGTCTCTCAGTTTACTAAAAAGCATTTCCAACGTCAGGGCACAATTTTCCTGTTGCTACCTAATCTTCCACACTTTTCTTTGTCCAACAGTTTTTAAAAGCTGGCAAAATGCTTTAAATATTTGATGCAGGACAAGGGCATACTCCTTCAGGCTTTACTGCTCCTTGGTAAACAGTTGTCATTTAACAGCATATGGACAACAACACACAGCGACACACTAGTTAACCTTGCTTCAGCCTTTGGGCTACCCACTGCCAGATAACCAAAACGCTAGCCACTTGCCCAAGCACCTTTCCTCCCTAATTTAAAAATCCAAAGCGGTGCCTCCATTTTGTAACCCCTCACCCCTGCCTTTTTGCAAATGGCAGGTGGTATGCTGTTGAAGCTGACAGCAGTACCAAGTGGGGACTGGGTTCGGGGAGGACGAGGTTACCCAGCACAAAGGCTAGGTTTGGCTACTCTGCACAGGGACACCCAAGTAAATCCGAACAGAGGAAGCAATAACTGTAATGTCCAATACCAGGAATGGGATTCTAAAGTGTGGCTTTATTCACATCCGAGCAGAACAAAACAAAGCATAGACGGACCCCCACAGGGCTACACTTCTGGTAATGCAGATCAGAAATCAGAACACTTCCTCAACACTTCAGCCCTCAGGCTCTGAACCCACCAAGCACACAGCCCGGACTTGCACGCTGCTTTGGGTGCACAGCCCGAACTTGTACACTATTCTGGGATTTCCCTGGCTCGGCTCCCCTGCCGGCCACTCAAACACCTTCCATTTGGCGTGGACACATTTTCTGGTGGCTCTAAACCACCTAAGAGCCTCCGACTCCATAAGGAAACTTCCTTAATCCCACGCCTGGTGCTTTCTTCAGCACTGGCCAAGTGCCTGAGGGAAAGTAAAAGGGCCACAGAGCAAATCTGTAGAGGTGAATTTGTTTACTACTGATGGGGGTCTCCCACCTCTCGCTTCACAATTCACACCTGGCCATTTCTCTGGACATTAAACATCTGTTTCTGAAAAGCTTGCATAATGGATTAAAGGGTAAATGCTTGGCACATTTCCTCTACATGTCTTGGCCTTCCCATTGTGCTGGACTTGAACATACTTTTACTTGGCTTACCATTACTCTAGGCCTCCCACTGATTAAGCAGTCCAATCTCCACTTTACTTTACTCTTTGTGCTAGACTTGGAGCATACTCTACTTGGCTTACCCTATTGCTCTAGGCCTCCACGGATTAAGCAGTTCAATCCCCACTTTACAACAGTTCAGGTGAAACAAGGCCCTATGTCAGAGCGAACTCACCCTTTGTTGCAGGTGCTAAGAGGCTATTCTTCACAGGAAATCTTCCCACAGATTCTGGTGTTGCAGCACAACTTGAATAAGGTAGCTCTTCCCTAGCTGGAACCAGGAGGGTTGCCCTGGAATGACAGGCAAACCTTTTCAACCCATCCCCTCAGGGATGGGGCACAGAGACCAGTAACAGTGGTCTCCACCACTTCATGAACAGCTTACTGTGTTCCTCTTTTGGTGGAAACACACACCTCTCCTAACAGTAGCTCTGTATCAGAGCTTTAGACTCAAAGAGCCTCTGCACAGACTGCTATGCTCCTCTCTTCAAGACTGCTCACACACAACTCCCTTCAAAAACTCCCAACATTCTAGCCTAACTCCCAACTGCAGATTCCAATGTGGCTCATGCAGCTGTGAAAGTTCTATGGTGATGTCATCCCTCAGTCTCAGCTGAGACTGAGAACAGAGTGAGACAGTGTGAAATCCATTTAACTGGAGTTTCACAAGCTGCCTTCCCTGCCTACCACTAGGTCTTACTGGGATTCTAGTAACCCTGGGTAACAGGGGGGTTACAGGTGCATGGTATAATTGCTAATTTCTTATATGTCATCTTTTCCTACATCATATTGTTCCTCTATTCCAAAACTAGGCCCATGCATTCAATGAAACTGAACTTCACAGTGCTCCCCAACAAGGTCCATACATCAACAGAACCTGAACTAAACACTGTTCCCTTATTAGGCACATACATCCCACTGAAGCAGAACTTTACACTGTTCATCTAGTAGGCCTATACAGCCACCAAAAATGAACTTCACACCTTTTGGCTACTAGGCCCCATACATTCACTGAAACCAAACTTTATACCACTCCCTACTATCCCTTCCATCCACTGAAACTGAACTTCACACCGTCCCCTACTAGGCCCATACATCCACTGAAACTGAACTTCACACTGTTTCCTACTAGGCCCACATTCACTGAAACGTAACATAACACCATTACCCTACTAAACATAACATTTTACGGCAGAGCCGGTCTGCTGGCACAGAGGCATAGTCACCGTTTGCGGCATCGATGACCCGAGAATGGACCAGGACTTGAAGGGCTGGCCGGTGGGGGGAGTAGGATTGAGCATCTGGTGGACTGCTCTCCTATTCTGGGGGATGGTGGGGTTCAGGGACCGATGCATGATAAACCCCTGGTGGAGGCCGGGAGTTCCACTCCACTGTGGTCGGCGCCTGCATGTTCGGGCAGGGTGGACGTGGGCCATCATTGCACATCCCTGTCCCCTCGGGGTTTACAGAAAAACAAATGCTGGCCCCTGCTATTAAGGCCAGCTCCATTGCCGTCCTCTGGCCTGAGGATTGGCCTATCGGCGACCCTCCACTTGGGGAGGGGTAGCCTGAGTATGAGGGAGTGGCTGTTGGAACCTGGAGAGTTCATTGAGGCTTGGGGAGCCAGCACAAAAAAAAAATTACAGCAGATAAGACCCACTTGGCCCACCTAGTCTGCTCATTTTCCCTACCTACCTACCTACTGTAATACCACAGACCCTACTTGATCTCCAGCTTAGCTCTCCCTTCCCTCACCCCTATGGTTCCCTTATGTCTATCCCATGCATTATTGAATCTGATTACAGTTTTTGCCCCATCATCTCTACTGGTAGACTGTTCCAGGTATACACCACTCTTGCTGTGAAGAATTACCTTGTCATGTTTCCCCGAGTCTACCCCTTCCAACTTCATAGCTTGCCCCCTTGTCCTTGAGCATCTTTTTTTCTGAAAAATGCTTCCACTAGAAACTTACTAGACTGATACATCCAATAAAACTGAGCTTCATACTGTTCTTCTACTCGGCCCATAGATCTAGTGAAACTGAACTACACACTGTTCCTCTACTAGGACCTAACATCCACTGAAGTGGAATGTCACCCTGTTTAATTGCTAAAGCAATAATACACTGAAACTGAATTTCATACTGTTCCCCTACTAGGCCCATGCATCTGCCATTCCACCTTGCCTTGTTTGCTGTACAACTGTATCTTACACCTACTCCTGCATGAGTTCCCTACTAATCAGATACATCTGCCATTCCACCTTGCCTTGTTTGCTGTACAGCTGCATTCTACACCTACTCCTGCATGAGTTCTCCTACTAGGCCCATACATCTGCCATTCCACCTTGCCTTGCTTGCTGTACAGGTGCATCCCACCTACTCCTGCATGAGTACCCTCCTAGGTCCGTACATCTGGCAAGGCAAGGCAAATTTTATTTTTCAGGTGCCCAATCCCAGAGGCTCTGGGCACCGCATCAATCAAATACATAAAAAAACCAGTTAAAATGCAATAATTAAAATACAAAACATATCAATTAAGCATATTTAAAAGCAGACCACCCAAAGCAGGAGGCCTGACCTAGCAGCAAATTTCTAAAGGGTCATTCTTTCAGAATATCTAGAAGCAGTATCTAAAAGACTGTCTGGCAATGCCTGGCTGAATAAAAAGGTCTTAAGGTGAGCTTTGAATGCCTCAATTGAAGGGCCTCCCTTACTGATGGAGAAAAGATACTACGGGATGGGGTTGATGACACTAAAGCTCGGTCACCAGCAGTTTTAACTTCATCCTGGGAATCGCAAGAGGCCCCTAGAGGAGGACGGAGGAATGGACCACGCAGCAGGTGTTAAAAGCTCGACAGGTAGCCAGGACCCAGTCCATGTAGGGCCTTAAAGGTGAGCAAACCCACCTTAAAGAGGACCCTCCACCGAACTGGCAGCCAGTGCAGTTCATGCAGCACCAGGGTGATATGGCAGTATTTTGACTGCCCCTTCAGCAACCTGGCAGCTGTGTTCTGTACTAGCTGCAGCCAGTAGAGGGTACCTCGAGAGACTGCAAGGTACAGTGCATTACAATAGTCAACCCTTGATGTCATGAAGGTGTGTACCAAGGTGGGGAGGTCCATGGGCGGAACTAGTGTTTGATTCTAGCAATATTCCTCAGATGGTAAAAGCTGGTCTGGACAACGGACAACACCTGAGATTCAAGTGTCAATCTGCTGTCAAGGATAACACCAAGATCGCACAACCTAGAGGAGGTCTTCAATGGCACAGACCCCAGAAACAATCCAGTCTCTGTGCCAGGGGCCATCCTATCATGCCCCCTTTTTGACTCCACCACCAGTACCTCCATCTTGTCAGGGTTCAGTCACAACCAGCTGCAGGCCATTCAGTCATTGATCTCAGCCAGGCAGTTGTTCAGTACATCCACCGCATTGGATGTCCCTGGGGCAAAGGATAGATACAGCTGGGTATCATCAGCATAGCAATGAAAATCTAGACTGTACTTCTTAATGATCTCACCCAGGGGCAGCATATACACGGCAAACAACATTGGTGACAAGACTGAACCCTGAGGTACTCCACAAGACAGAAGGCTAAGAGAGGAGAAGAAATTTCCTATAACAACCCGCTGCCTCCTGTTTGTGAGATAGGACTCAAACCAGCAGATGACAGTGCTGGCAAGTCCAAAAAATTTCCTCAGGCGATTGAGCAACACACAATGGTCCACCATGTCAAAGGCTGAAGAGAGATCAAGGAGAATGAGAATTGTCCCCCTCAATCTTTCACCCTGAGGAGATCATTATGCACCCGAACTAACACGGTTTCCATACTGTGCCTGGCAAGAAACCCAGACTGGAGTGGCTCGTAGATATCAAAGGCCATGAGGTGTTCCTCGAGCTGCTGCTGTACCACAATCTTCTCTACAACCTATCCCAGAAATGGAAGGTTGGAGATAGAATGATAATTCGCCTTGACATCAGGGTCTAAAGATGGTTTCTTCAGAAGGGGGTCTCACCAGTGCCTCCTTTAAGGCATCCAGGAAGACCCCCTCCAACAAAGAACACTGGACAATCAAGGCAAACACCAAGCCTACAAAGTAAATGCATCCCATTAAGAAATGAGTTGGCACTGGGTCCAGTTCGCAATATGTGTGCTTCAGCCTAGAAACAACCTCAGTGATCTCGCCACTTCCACTGGTTTAAACTCCCCTCAACCAGGGAGTGCTCCTCAAACAACCAGGATGACCACTGTCAGCCAGACCATAGGCTCACTGGCAGAATTCCTGCCTGATAGCCGAACACTCTGTCCAAGAAGAACCGAGCAAACTCATTGCATAAAGCATCTGAAAAGCTTTTTCGGCTGTAGACAAGGTGGTTGTAACAGCCTGTCCACAGTCCAAAATAGCATAGCTGGTCGGTTCTTCCCAGCGGCAATCTCCTGGACAGGAACACTGCCTTCTTACAGTTGATTGCCCCTGGTACACAACATAGTGTGCACGCGGCGCCAGTTTGTCTGCCTCCAGCAGCACTCTAACCTCCGACCCTTGATCTTCATCGCTTTGAGCTACCCATCAAACTTAGGGGACCTCAAGTGAGAGGATCTGGGTCATACATGGTGTAAAGGAAGTCGAAAGTGCCTCAGACATCGCCTTATTATAGGCATTGACTTTTCACCGTGCCCCCTGTGCATGCACCCCCACACTAGATGGGTCAACTACCACCAGAAAACCCTCTGGGGTCAAAACTCTCAAATGGCGGTAGCTTACTATCTCTACAGAGGGAGGGCTCACGGGGGCCCTGAGCAAGAACTGCACCATGCAATGATCAGACCAAATGACCCGATCAGTTTTAAGACTATCGATCTCAAGTTCCAGCAAGAAGACCAAGTCCAGCATGTGACTGCCCTGGTGGATCGTGGAAGAAACTTCTTGCAACAGGCCCAGAGATGACATCATCTGGGAGGTGATAACCCAGCCTACATGATCAGTCAACAGCTCAAACACTGAAGTCCCTAGAACTGAATCTGCCATTCCACCATGCTTGTTTGCTGTACAGCTACATCTTCACTACTCCTGCATGAGTTCCCGTACTTGGGCCATACATCTGCCATTCTAATTTGCCTTGTTTGCTGTACAGCTGCATCTTACATCTACTCCTGCATGAGTTCCCCTACTTGGGCCATACATTTGCCATTCCACATTGCCTTGCCTTGTTTGCTGTACAGTTGTATCCTGTACCTACTAATGCATGAGTTCCCCTACTAGGCCTACACATTTGCCATTCCACCTTGCCTTGTTTGCTGCACAGCTGCATCCTACACCTACTCTTGCATGAGTTACCCTGCTAGGCCCATACATCTGCCATTCGACCATGCTTGTTTGCTGCACAGCTGCATCTTACACCTACTCCTGCATGAGTTCCCCTACTTGGGACACACATCTGCCATTCCAACTTGCCTTGTTTGCTGTACAGCTGCATCTTACACCTACCCCTGCATGAGTTCCCCACTGGGTCATACTTCTGCCATTCCACATTGCTTTGTTTGCTGCATAGCTGCATCCTACACCTACTCCTGCATGAGTTCCACTACTATTCTGACACATCCACCTTAACTGAAATTCACACTTCCCCTACTAGGCCTATACTGTCCATCTGCTATTCCACCTTGCCTTGTTTGCTGTACAGCTGGATCCTACACCTGCTCCTACATGAGTTCCCCTACTTGACCCATACATCTGCCATTCCACTTTGTGTGATTGCTGTGCAGCTGCATCCTACATCTACTGCTGCATGAGGGCTATACAGCAGAAGGGTGTTCTTCAGTGGCATCATGCAGGTGACACCTACAAGACTGCAGGTGACTCTATCCAGTCATGAGGGCAGTACAGCAAAAGGGTGTATTCCAGAGGGACCATCTAACGAAGGTATCTACAGGTCTGCTGGTGACTCTATCCAGTCATGAAACCATACAGCTGGAGGGAATATTCCAGGGGTGACATACAGGAGGATTCTACAGATCTGCAGGTGACTATATCCAATCACGAGGACCATAAAGCAGAAGGGTGTATTTGAGGGTGGTCACACAGGGGGCATCTACAAGTCTGCAGATGACCCTGTCTAATCATTAGGGCCATGCAGCTGACATCTACAGATCTACTGGTGACTTTATCCAATCATACAAGTCTGGCAGCAGGAGGGTGTATTCCGGGGGGGGGGGGTCATACAGGAGACATCTACAGGTCTGCAGGTGACTATCCAATCATGAGGGCCATACAGCTGGAGGGAAAATAATTGGAGCATCATACAGGAGGCATCTACAGGTCTGTAAGTGACTGTCCAGTCATGAGGACCACACTTCAGCACGTTATATTCCAAGGGCATCATACCGGAGGCATCTATGGGTCTGCAAGTGACTCTATTTGATCATGAGGGCCATACAGCAGGAGGGCATCCTTCGGGGGGGGGGTACAGTTGGTGTCTACAAGTCTGCGGGCAAGTCTATCTAGCTGTAGTTTGTAATAATTATAATTTATTATTTCTAGTGCACAGAACCTCTCACTTAAAATGTTCCCACCAGGGAAACATGAGACTCATCTCTCACTCCCTCCATTCTCCTGTAAATATTTTCAATATTAGCCTCAATCATTATTAGGATGTAAATGCTCACCTGCTTTGGCCTTTGACTGCTCCATCCCTGCCTGCTTCTTTGTTCCCTGCTCCTCTTCCTCCACCTTGTCTGATCTGCTGTCCTGTGGCTTGTCTTCCTTTAGCATCTTTGACTTGTCCTTCTTGCTGCTTTTGGGTTTCCATTTTTCTGTTCGTTCTTCCTTCCGCTGTGAAGGCAGCTCACATGGCTGTCGGAATGTGGGAGATGATTTGGAGGCTAAAGGTCAAAAAGGCACAGGGTTAAAAAGACAATTTTCACCAAGCTTTGTTTTCATTTACAGAAATACTAGACATGCCTCTCTCCTAATATGTTTTCCACAGCTGGGAGAAACATGGTAGTCAGTTACAGTCCGTGAGACAGCACCCATTACCATACTCTTGTTAGTGCATTTTTTGAACACAGACATAAACAGACGGCAGCATCACACTTATTCATAAAGTTACACAAATAATAAAGTTATTTCTAGAGGGTTTGGTGCAATGGTTACAAACTAAAGCAAACAGTCAAGCCTTGTGTCACATCAAGGCAATTTCTGCAGTTACCTTGATGTAGTGATGAGCTTGACAAAAATATTTTAAAATCTATCAGCTTATGCTTCTGTATCTCAGCTGGCTCACCATGCTCCTTAACACTTCCTCTGGTGTCAAGTTTACCTACCAGGAGAACTGGCAGCTCTGCACTGTGTGGTGATGCAAAATTATCCTTTTCTGGATGACCCTATGTTGCAAATAGATCATTTATCATTGAAGTCAGCAGTTCACACTTGTGTGCAAAAGACTGGGATTAACTTAACCTGTCTACCAAGATGTTTTAGACACCTGTGAGAAATGCAGCTGATATCTGCAGGCCATGAAAGTGTCCCATGCCATACTCTCATTGCTTTTCAACCTATGAGTTAACAGTGAATACCCCCTTGCTTGTTGATGTAGTGATTCACACTGACATTGTTTTTCCTTATCAACAGGGAGCCAGGATGGAAGTGTTCTGTGAAGAGTTGGAGACTGAACAGCCCTCATCTCCAGAAAACTGATGTGGAGATCTGAGAAGAAGCCCCTACTCAAACCTCTTCCTCCAGGCATGTCTCTACCCACAAACACATATTCTGCAACTGGGCATGGCTATGTGGGGACTCCCAAGGAGTAAAAGCCCCAACCCAAACCTCTGCTGTCAGGTGTGCCTCTACCCCAATCACATGGTCGGCCACTGGGTATGGCTATATGGTGACTTTCAAGAGCAGTGGACCCTCCAAACCTCTGTTTCTAGGTGTGTCTCTACCCAAAATCACTCTGCCTGCTGCTGGGTGCAGATATACAAGGTCATCCACAGATCAAACCCAAGTGTCTGCCACCAGATGTGTCTGTACCCCAAACACATCATCTACCACTGGGAGTGGCTATATAGAGGTTCCTAAGGAGAAGAAGCCCCAACCTAAACCACTGCTGCAGGCGTGTATCTACCCACAGTCTCATCATCTGCCACATCCTAGGGCACGGCTATATGGAGGCTCCCAAGGAGCACAAGCCCTAACCAAACCTGTGTCACCAGGGATGTCTCCACACCTCAACACTGTTTGCCAATAAGCGTGTCTCACAGATTCATTGCCACCCAAACACTTGTCAAGTTGTCATCACATATATCTCGCCTTTGTTGATATCACATTTACATATAAACATATGATGAAATCAGCAAAATAAGGTCATTAAGTCTATCAAGTCAGCTCCTAATGCAAGGTCTGTAATGCTCATAATGCAGGGCCCTTAGCATCAACAAGATGCAAGCAAACATTTTCACACTGACCAAGTCTTGTTTATACCCATTTGACCAAAGACTCCTGACATGACTTTTAGTTGTGCATGCTTTTAATGAAGGACACATAAAATATACCATGTCCTGGAACAAAATCTCCCAAGTTTTCCATTTTGTTTCACAAAGGCAGACTTTTACATACAAGCTGGCTTACCCTCAGTGGGTCACAAAACTCCTCTTGACTACATCCACTGAAGCTGAACTTCGCACCATTCGCCTGCTAGGCCACACATCTGCCATTCTACTTTGCCTTGTTTGCTGTACAGCTGCATCCTGTACCTACTCCTACATGAGGGCCATCTGGCAGGAGGGTGTCCTCCAGGAGGGTCATACAGGAGGCATCTACAGGCAACTCTATCCAGTTGTAATTTTTTAATTGGAGCAATTCTTTATGATTTCTATTTGGTATAGCTTCACATTTAAAAGGCCCCTACCAGTGAAATATGACAAGCCTCTCCTCCAATTCCCCCCGCTATTCACCTGTAAACACTTTTCAAGATTACCCTTAATCATTAATACATCCTCCTCTACATGTTCACCTGCTTTGGCCTTTGACTACTTTGGTCCTGCCTTCTTCTTTGATCTCTGCTCTTCTTCCCCCAACTTTCTGGTGAGGGGTAGCTGGCTTTTTTGCTGTTGTTTCATTTCCCATGCTAAAAATATCAGACAAAAACACTTATCCCAGTCATCTTGCTATTCTCCTGTACACATTTTCAATATTACTGTCATTCATTGCTGTATGTCTATATGTTCACCTGCTTTGGCCTTTGGCTGATGTATCTCTTCCTTCTTTGATATCTGCTTCTCTTCCCCCAACATTTCTGGCCTGCTGTCCTGTGGCCTGCCCTCCTTTTGTCTCTTTGATGAGATCTCCTTTCTACTACCTTTGGGCTTTCTCTTTTCTTTCACTTCTTTCTTCTTCTCTGATGGCTGCTCACATGGGTCTTGGAACATACATGAAAGCTGGGGGGCTAAATTTCAAAAGGGTGCAGGGTTAAAAAAACAGTTTTATGCAAACCTATGTTGTTTACTCATAGAAATACTGTATTAGGACATTTAAACACAGAAAAATGCATCACCATATTTATGAAAAAAAACAAGCCTTAACATTGTGTGGAGGCTCATGGTCAAGCTCTACATTATATAACGGCGCCTCCAGCAGTTTCCTTGATGTAGCAGTGAGTATGATCATGTATTTATATTGAATTCATGTGACTTGAAGACTCCAGAACTGACTTTTAGTTTTCCATATTTTTAGTGAAAGACACATAAAAGATGCACCATGGCGTGTAACCAAAATCTACTGAATTGTCTGCTTTGTTTCACCAATGCAAGACATTTACCTACTTGCTGACTTACCTCTCTGGCTCATAGAACTGCCGTTGACTGCATCCACTGAAACTGAACTTCACACCATTTTCTGACTTGACCCACACCTATGACGCTCCTCATTGCCTTGTTTGCTATATTAGTTCATCCTGCCTGAGGGCTACACAGAAGAAAGGCATCTTCTAGGTGTCACATGAGAGGCATTTACAGGGGGGCAGTAAATGCATTCCAGGTGTAATTTTGTAATTTCTGCAACTGTAACCCAGCTGCAACACAGGGGTTACTAGAACCTATGGGCATCCTGTGAATGGTAAAGAAGTTGTGAATAGGATTCCAGTGGTGGCAAGGGACTGTGGCCTAGACTGATGAATTTGTTTATGTGGTGGAAGCTTTGGGCAGTTTGCACAGAGGATGTGAAACCCAATGGCGGGGGATGTACCCAGTTTCTTGGTAAACCACTATTGCAATGACTGTTCTAGGTACTCACTCCAACCCTCAAGGAGGCAAGGGCAGGCTGACTTGGGAAGCAATATAACCCACCAAAATAAGGAGAATGAGAGAGTGTGTGTGTGTGTGTGTGTGTGTGTGTGGGCACGCATGCACAAGCATCTTGTCAGAAGGTGAATCCCTTTGACTGACCTCCACAAAGGCACTGATTGCTCTCTCTCTCTGTACCATAAAGGACAGGGTACACCCTGATGACCTCTTTCCCTCACTGCAACAAGAGGAAATGCACAAGTAATTGTTGATAACTCAGAGTAAAATCACCTTATGGAATGGGGAAAAGTGCAGCCAGAGTGATGGGCCATATAATAAAAGTGTTACTGAAGTGACTGACCATATAGGAAAAGCATCACCAAAGTCACTGATCATACAGGAAAAGTGATACCAAAGTAACTGACCATATGGGAAAATTGACACCAAAGTGACCATATGGGAAAAGCGTCACCAAAGTAACTGACCATATGAAAAAAGTGTCACTGAAGTAACTGACCATACAGGAAAATTGTCACCAAAGTAATTACCATATGGAAAAAAATGTCACTGAAGTTCAAGTTTGTTAGCAGAAATAACTCCATTGAGCATGCTCATTTACACCGTGGTCCTAAACGGACAATTTGGTACAAGATATACGACTAGCAAACAGTACAAATACAGAGATAATATTTTACAACAGTCAACACAATAGAACAGGTTAGGTACATGGATGAACAATGAGAAAAAATATAAATCCACAGCACAATCCTGCACTCACCACCCATATAAAGAAAGGATGGCTCACAGTCTGGACTTGCACATGGCACTATTACAATAAAATATAGCACTAACTATGATTGTGAGCCATCCCTCTTTATATGGAGTGGTGAAATGTCACGAAATTGCTAGTTTCTAATATTTTATCTATGCACTAACCCGTGCAAACCTCTTCACTTGCAAAGAGAAAAATATATATATATATATATTTATGTCATTCATACAATTGAAACAGTCACATTAGTCGTTATGAGGAAGTAAATGGCAATATGGGAAAAGTGTTGCTGAAGTAATGGATCATATGCAGAAAGTGACACCAAAGTAATTGCCATATGGGAAAAGTGTCTCTGAAATAAATCACTGTATGAAAAAAGTGTCCCATTGTAACTGACCATATAAGAAAAGTAGTAGTAGATTTTATTTATTTTGGGCACCCTTCCCTGAAGGCTCAGGATGCCCTTACAAAATATAAAACTTGCACATAACATACATATACATGGGCAGACTAAATGGGCCACTCTGCTCCCATCTGCCAGCAAATTCTTATGTTCTGATATTCTTAGCATAAGTATAAATAACCTCTTTTAATTAATAAATAAAGTATAGCAATTTAAAACATTTAAAACTAATTATAATATAGAATTTAGACCACAAAGGCTTGTTCAAACAAAAATGTTTTCAGTTTCCTTTTAAATGTTTCAAGGGTGGGTGCCTCCCTGCAGGTCCCCCGGCAAAGAATTTCAGAGGATTGGGAAGGCCACTTCAAACACTCGATCCCCGGAATACTTTAATCTTACTCTGGGGACTCTCAGGAGGACCTCCCCAGCTGATTGGAGAAAGCATCCAGGGGTGTAAGGATGCAGGGGCTCTCTCAGGTAACCTGGACCCAACCCATACAGGGCCTTGTAGGTCAACAGACTTATTTTAAAGGAGATGCACAAGCGCACTGGCAGTCAGTGCAGTTCAAGCAACACCAGTGTAATATGATAGGATCTTGAAAGGTCTGTTAATAGCCAGACTGCAGCATTCTGCAACAGCTGCAGGTGCCACACCACCCCTACACTGGACCCTGAGGTAGAGGGTGCAGTTATCGAGCCTTGAGGTAAGAACTGCGTGTACTAGTGTGGCCAGATCATTAACGGGATAAGCAGTTGAATTCAGGTTGTAATCCGGAGATGATCAAACCAATTTCAGACAGCTGCCGACACTTGAGCATCAAGTGTCAGCTCATGGCCCAGAAGGCCGCCCACATTTCTCACCTTCGCAGAGGCCTCTAGTTTGGCCAAGCTAGTAAACAACCCTAAGTACTCTCCAGAGGTTCCCACTCCTCTCCTCTGACCCGGTTCAGTCACCAATACTTCAGTCTTCCTCAGGTTGAGTCCCAACCTGCATGACATCCATGCATGGATCTCGGACAAGCATTCAACATGTTGATCTCGTCTGATCTTCCAGGTGCAAAGGACAGGCAGAGCTAGGTATCATTGGCATAGCAATGAAACCTAGCCAAAACCACCTTATGACCTCACCCAGGGGCAGGTATACACTGCAAATAACATGGCAGAAAAGGACAGAACCATGGGGTACCCACAGGAAAAGGCAACCGGCCTTGAGAAAAATTCCCCAAGACCACCTTTTGGGACCTGCCCTGGAGAAAGGACTCAAATCAGCTGATGATCTCACCAGTGAGTCCAACATAATCCCTCAGTCTGTCCAACAAGGTTCTATGTCATAACGGTTATCGCCAAAGGGTGATCATAGTTACAGCAAATGTATATTGCTGAAAATAAGAATGGCAATGTACATTCACAGTGACAAAACTAAACTTAAGTGTTTATAAAGGGGGCTTTGCCCTCACCTCCCCGCACCCTCTCCCCTTACTAAAATAACAAACTTTGGGGGAGGTGCATGTTGGGGAGGGGGGAGAACCAGGATGAAAAAAACCTCAAACACATGGGCACAGAAAAGCACAAAATATATACATGCTCCACCCAGCCCGGACCCTGCACCCTCCCCACCACAGCTAGCCACCCTAATCACCATGCCACTAGGTCAGCTCGGTGGCTTTCCCTCTTGCCACCCTTCACATACCTTAGGGATACCTTCTGGTATCCCGTCACTGTTCCTCTCACCCTGCACTTTCCAGTTGCTACCCTTTCAGGTAGCCCACAACACAGGTGCTGACATTTAATTGCTCATACGTGGGTCGCTCAATCTTAGTCACCCAATATTTTCTCTATTTTTCATAAATCGGGCAATACAGCAATATATGTTCAAGACCGTCTCCAGTTTTCCCATCACATTTACAAGAGGGTGACATGACTCAGTCTCTCTTCTAATTACAGTATATATAGTTAGCGTTGTATAATTCCAATTTAAAACTAGTCACTAATCTCCTTTCTGATGGTTTAGTTAATTTTAATAAATATGGATCAAGACTATGATGTGATTTAATACATTTAAACCATGTAGAATGTTTTAAATTTCCAATTCTAACCATATCAGAGCTTAAGGTGGCTTCACGGACCCTCTTTCCTACTATTTCACCAAGTTCTAAAAATGGAGTTTGGCAAATTTCATATAAAAATGAACCTAAACCCAAAGGGTAAATCAGACTCTTGACATCCTTAATTGTAGGAAGTAAAAAGACCCTTTGATTATATTCTATTACTTCTTCCAAAGCTAACCTTGGGAGCCTAGACTCAGGCATCAAAAATAACTTCAAAATTTGTTTTATTTTTTGAATTTGTACCACAGTTGCCAGTGAGTACCATTCTAGTTCCCTTCTAACTACCTCTATGGGCACTGAATTGGGGACCCTTAAAATGTATCGATGCAGTTTGTTTAATGCTACCTCTAATACTTTAGACTGTCCTTTGACCCATATTTCTGCCCCATATAGAATACTTGTTTTTAGTTTAACATTTATAACTTTTAAAAGACCTATAACGCTTCCATTCCTGTATCTGCCAGTGAATCTTTTAAATGCATTAACCATTATACTAAGTCTTCTTTAAGTAACATCAGATGATTATTCCATAATGTGTTTTCCGTAACTCATATCCCCAAATAATCATAATACTTAACAGTTTCTATCTTAATTTTATTTATATATAAAAAAGGAACTTTCCTTTTTCTATTCTCCAAAATTACCATATTAGTTTTTTTGTGTATTAATTACTAATTTATTTTCTCTACATAGTTCTACAAAGCAATTTAGCTTCCTCTGTATCCCAAGAAATGTAGTCGGCATCAAAATTATGTTGTTCGCGTAAGCTAGGCATGCAACTCTTTGTGATCCTAATTTAGGTGAATGGAATTCTAGATCCTCAAGTTCTTTTATTATTGAATTTATATATAAATTAAATAATAAAGGAACAAAATGCATTCCTGTCTAACAGCATGGTTGGTGCATATTTTGTGTGACAAATCCCTATTTTGCTTAAATTGCACCTGTATCCAGGTATTCGTATGAAGACACACTAAGATATATAACAGATTTGGATCCATTTCATGAGATTCTAACTTATTCCATAATAATGGTCTATTAACTGTGTCAAATGCAGTTTTTAAATGGATGAAACAGCATATAGTTCATCTTTTTTGATTTGGACATATTTCAATATGAAATGTTGTAACACTTAATGATGAAAGGTAGACCTATTCTTCCTGAATCCATCCAGTAACTCACTTATAATATTAGCTTCATCTGCCCAAGTTTGAATTCGCTTCAATATAATTCTTGTGAATATCTTTTGAGATGTGTCTATCAGACTTATAGGTCTGTACATCATTGGATCATTAGTTTGTCCTTTTTTTAAAATTGGACATATTTTGCTTCCCAACCAGGATTCTGGAATTGGATCACCTTGAGCACATTTATTAAATAGTACCAACAGAATAGTAATCCACTATCATGGGAAGAATTTAAATAATTCAGATGTTATACCATCTCGCCCAGGGGCCTTATTGCTTACCATATCTTTCATTGGCATCAATATTTCTTCCTTTTCTATTAGTATTGGCCTAGGTGATGTAATTATTTTAGGAGGCACTTTACAGTCCATGTTATTTTCTTCAGCATGCTATAAAGCTGAAAAATGCCTGTCCCATTGTTGTGGTATAATCGCAGCCTCTGTGTGTCTTGTGTATTGTTTGAAGCCATGACTGACCAGAGTCCAAAAATCTTTAACATTGTTTGTCCTTATGGTATTCAGTAACTCCATCCATAGTTTATAATGACATTTTTGCTTTTCAACTTCCAGAGCTTGTTTATAGTTCTTCCTTTCTTTATTTATCTTTATGTGGAGAACGTTTATATTTTTTTACCAGAAAATTCAATTCCTTCATCTTTTGTTTACACCTATAGTTGTACCAAGTTTTTGGCTGATCCATTATTTTTAATTATTGTGTTTGTGAAAAAGGGTCTCAAATATCTTAATATATATTCCCAGTTGTCAGTTACATTTTCACCTAGCAAAATATTTTGCTTTAAATTCATCACATGTCCGTAATTTGACAAAATGTAAGGGGCCAGAGATGGTTTCTTCAACAGGTGCTTCACCAGAGCCTGTTTAAGAGGCTCAGGGAAACCCCCCATTGCAAAGGAATATTTACTCTCATCAAAAAAAGAGCCCTATGGGAGGCAATATAGCACCGTGGTTTAAGGCTCTGAGCTGCAAATCTGGAGACCTGGGCTTGAATCCCACAGCCTCACATGCATACTGTGTGACCCAGAGCAAGTAACTTAACTTCCTGGTGCTCCCAGGTCGCACCTGTAAACAAGCTTTAGCTTAGTGTGTCTCTCCTGGTTAAAAATAAAAAGGGGACCAAAGTTGTGATGCAGTCAATAAGTAATTGCATTGGGTCTGGATCCAAGTTGCAGAATGTTGGTTTCAGCTTCAAGATCACCTCACAGACCTCCGCCATTATTATCAGTTGGAACTGTCCCGAGGGAGACTGAGTGCACTAACCCCCCCCGAGGCCCAATCTTGCCAGGTGATAACAAACCAACTAGTGAAATCCAACCCCTAACAGAGGACACCCTGTCTGAGAAGAAGTACCAAGAGTAACTGACCATATTGGAAAAGAATCACTATTGTAACTGACCATATGATGAAGCCCTCCCATAACCAGGATGAGATGGTCCTGGTTGTGCAGATATCAGAGGAAGAGAGAGATAAGTAGATTCACTAGCTGATCTCCTTGGAAGGCTAATGGAGAATCCTTGGTGAATGCTGTCACCCACTCAAAGCAGGTGACACCATACCAAGCTGCCGAAATTTGTGGGGCGCTGCGTATATTTGGTGAAATGTTCAGATTGAAGCCAGGATATACCATGATGGCAGAGCACCACATGGATACAGGGTCACAAGCCATGCTGAGACACTACCTTACAGCATCCCAGAAGGAGTAAACCATGCCACAGAGGGGGAGATCAAGGAGATGCTGGATCTCTGGGTGATCCAGGAGTCCAATACTCCCTGGGCAATCCTAGAGGTGCCGATCCTCCAAAAGCATGGGACCATGAAGCTCTGTGTCACTCATCAATGTTCAGCAGGTACATGGAGTCAGATGCATACCCCATGCCCAGGATGGAAGAGGTCCTACAGAGGTTAAGGGATCACTCTGCCTATCCACCACAAATCTGACAAAGGGCTATTGGCAGATACCCTTCTTGACCCCCCAAAGCCAGAGAGAGATAAACCTTTGTCACTCTGTTTCAATTATTTGAGTGCAGGGTAATACCAATCCAGATGGAGAATGTGCCAGCCACTGTTCAATGGCTCATGGTTCACATTCTGAATCAGACAGGAGACATGCCCAGGTATACATGGATGACATCGCCATCTGCAGCCAGACATGGAAGGATCCCATCATGAACATTAACCAGGTATTCTGCCAACTGCAGGCTAATGGTCTGACAGTTAAGGGCAGATGTGCCACACAGGAATAGCAGAAGTGACATATCCTAGACATAGGGTGGGGACTGAGTATATACAGCCTGAGCTAGTAAAAATTGAGGCCAGCCAGTGATGGGCAATGCCCATGACCAAGAGAAAAGTATGGGCCTTTGTAGGGATGGCTGGGTACTACCATGCATTTGTGCCACATTTTAGCAGCATGACCAAATCCCTTCCCAGTCTTACCAGGAAGAATATGCTAGAAAAGGTTCAGTGGATAGAAACCCATGATACCACAGTTCTCCAGCTGAAGGAGGCATTGTGTAGGGCACCTGTGCTCACCAGTTAGGACTATTTTCTTTAGTGTACTATGCATGTCACATCTGATCATGGGTTAGGTGTAGTTCTGAGTCAAGCTACGCACTTATAGGAGACGATCACAAGGTCATATATTTGAGCAGAAAGCTGCTACCCAGACAGGAGGCCTACACCTTAGCAGAAAAGGAGCGTGTAGCTATTGTTCGGGCTTTGCAGAAGCTGCAGCCCTATAGTATGGGCATTAGGCACAGCAGTTGGTCACAGCATGGCAATGCAGATGGGCTGTCCAGACAACAGTTTGTGCCCTTTTTTTAAGTGGGAGATGTGCTATGAGATAGTAATAATGGGTTCACACAAAGAATGAACTGAGGGCATAGCAGTGGGAGTCAGCTGACACACAAAAACAAATATCATTTAACGCTGCTAAAGCATCTGTTATTCATTTCTCTGGGGAGATGGGACATAACAATTTCCAATGTATACCTGTTGCTAATTTTTTTTTATTTAACTCTTTCTGCATGAGTTTCTGTTAGAAATTACTAGCTGAAGGGACAAAGCTGATATTCCTGGGATATTCTAGCTAACAACTGATATAGCACGCCTGCTGGAGTAGACAAGGCTGAAAACAATAAGAAGATTTCTGAAACCACAAAAACCTGATTCTAGTTTGTACAGTTTTCTAGATGAGAGGTTTTCCAGGACACAAAAAGAAGTGTCATTATAATGCCATTATTATAATACCAATGCAATTGTGTACTTGCTTGTAATGTAATGCTATGTGCCTGTTCACTTTCTTTTGTAACTGACAGGGAACCTACAAATGAGCATCTGCTCACAGGTGTTCTCCAAAATATCATTAAATAAAAAAAAATGTCATAGTGACATACTGGATGATGTGTCATGGGGTCTTGTGGCTGAAGGGTTTTCAGGACTTACCAGACCATTAAAAAGTTAGTTAGGTTTGGGACTCAGAATAGTTACCATCTAACCTTCTGGTCTGTCCAAATTCACCAAAGTGTAATGTGTGGTACACTATTCTAACTTGCTTAACAGAGGGAGAGAGAGAGAGAGAGAGAGAGAGAGAGAAGAGTAAGATATGGTTTTCTGTGTGCTACCAACTATTCAAAACACTTTCTTAGTGACTGCATAGTATCCTATATAATATGCATAATTATCTTCAAGTATTACAAATATTTTTTTAATACACTTCATGCTTGTGTGACTGATTTATTTGAGGTACAGATACATTTGTCACTGAAAAATATGCTTTCACTTCTAAGAGAAGGCCAGTGTTACCATATTTTGTTTCTAAAGTAAGGTGCTGTCAGCTATGACAGAGAGTGATAGTTCATTTGTTCTTTGACAAGGAGCATTGTACTGTGTCAGCAGTAGCCCCAGAGGATACAGACCTAGAGATACAACAAAGTGTGTCCATACTGAATGATGGGAGCTACTGAGGTAGCCTTGGAGGCATCTGAAGGGCTGAGAAAGCTGATAACAGTGTACAGTCTGATTCTTGGAGATACCAGTCTGCTACAACCTCAGTCATTGTTTTATTTTATTTAGTTTTTGTTGACGGGTAAGTGCACTAGACAAATCCTGCCTATTTTCAGGCATGACCGGGGAGGATACAGATGAATGCCAACTGACCTTCAATCAGATTAAGCTGTTGGTGGTATTTTTTAGTGAATGGGGAATTTTGGTCAGGACACTGGGAAATTCCCTACTCTTCTGCAGGTGGACGTCTGTCTCTGCGATGAGATAGCCACTCTGGGGAGCTGTCAAAGGAGCTGGACACGAGTCTAGTGGTGAGAAGGCCTCACTATTAGCGAGGAAAAGTTTTCAGAAAGTTTGTTGATCACACTGGATCATGAAGGAGATGAGATTTTCACGAAAGCTATGTGGTACGGATCAATTGTTCCCTGTGAAACTACTATGGATGCAAAGAGTTAAAAGGTGAAAGGCTCACAATTCGGCTAAAGGGCCGCTGGAAGTAAATTCAATTGCAGCGCACTCTCTCAGCTAAGCTCTCGTCATCTGCTGTTTTAGCTGAGCAGTCTAAAGCTGCCTGCAGGTGTTGACAGAAGGAATGAGGAAGTCGAGTCAGTCACCACTGAAGAGAAGGGTGAGTCGCTAAACATATCCTTAATGCTCTGGTAAATAAAACCTTTATACCGGCTGGCAGTTTAGTCACTGAGCGTGGCAGTGCAAACTGGGTCAACCTCCTGTAACTGAAGTGCGTTTTAAACAGGCATCTGTTGGTTCAGAAGAAATTCAACACCCAACCCTGGTTGCCTTGCAAAGAAATCTGACTCACAGTTTAAAGAAGTGATTACCTGACAAGCGAGTTTGGGTTTTATCCACGTTGACTTCTGGTACTGCAAGGACTGAGCCTGTTTTGATAAAATATCAAATGGGTGCTACTGACCAGAAAGGGTCACTGAATTTAGTTTTCAAAGCCTTTAACCCCAAAACCCCAGGTTCCATCTCTGAAGGGCTAAAACTTTACTGCAAGAGAGCAAGCAGTCAAAGGCATGTTGAATTATTACAGAGGCTGTCTCAAATAATCAGGGGTTAGAAACAGTCTACATGATGATTCTTGGTCTCCCCAAAAAGCACTGCGAGGCAGGATGGGAGAAAGGGCCCTCAGGTATTTGGACCCCGGACTCGGCCAGGGATTCTACATTCAATTTGCAATCGGCATCTCCTCAGTGGTGGCCTAAGACTGATCTAAATGTTATCCATAATGCTTACAAGGAGAATCTGGCTGTGGGGAATACAGTTATGACTAAACAGTCATTGGAACCTGAGCCAAAAGCACCTTCATTGGTGGAAAATACTCCTGGGCCTCAGTTTATAGAAGAGATAGAGAGTTTGGAGGCTCCAAGTCCTACAAAAGAGCCCCTATTATCCAAACTTTTTTCTAAATCCAGAAGGGAAGCTGCTCCCGGTGGAATGCAGTAAGAATACCTCAAAGGTGGGCTGGAAGTGAGACCCGAATGACATTATGTGGGAAATATTTAATTAAGGACTCTTTGAAGTTTTACCAAGGGATGTGTTTGTGTTCATTAATATTTCCGGAAGATAATTTCGATATTAGTTTTGATCAGCTTTTAATTTAGACCTTTTCTGGGAATGCTATGGTCAATTTAAATTTTCTCCCATATGGCAATTCCACTCACTAAACCTTTAATTAAAACTATTACGGTTATGTTTAGAAATAGGGGTTCATGTGGAAGATATTACCTATTGGCTTTCCCAAAATGTGAAATTCTAAGTGATCTAGAACCTCTTTTGGACTCTGAGCAGTTTTGGACAGGGGTAGAAATACAAGGTAAAGCTCAGGCAATCAGACTCAGGGATTGAACACATTCCTTAATGCTTTTTTGTTGGGGAGGGACCGTGGAGTATGTTTTTATAGTGGACAGCCCAGAGCATGTTATAAGTGTGGGGCAAAAACTCATCTTTCTAGTGTGTGCAACCAGCCTAGATGTGATAATTATGGTGAAGTGGGCCATATAACCATGCAGTGTGCTAACCACACTAAGTGTGACTTGTGTGACGATTTTGGCCATGCCTTCAGAAAATGTCCATGGGCAGCTAGGAACAAAGCCTCTTGTGGAAGTCCTGACTTAATCATTCAGCAAGCCCATGATGCTGATTCTAAAGAAGTGGGGACTAAGGTAGAGGCTCCACCATCCTCTCATCAGCAGGAGTCAACTAAATCTCTTCCTCTTTAGGCCCCCCACCCACCCACCCTCTCCATTTACCTCCCTCTTCTGAGGTTCCTGAAAGTAATGTTAAAATTGAATCAGAGGTGGCAAACCTTTGGAACCTGTTTGTTATAATGATCCTACAGATTTAAAAAGTGCAAGGATAAATAGCTCAGAAGTGTCTCCCCTTTCTCCACGATGGTCTAGTAGGCACGTGAAGGCCGTGGTTGCACTGAGGAGTGAGTCTATCGAATCCCCTAACTCGTATGCCACTCTGTTTACCTCTTGGGGTGATTCAGAAATGCATATTGGAGATTTGGATTCCCAAAAATCCACACAAGATAGCATGGGCACCCCTACAGAAGAATATAAGGAGAAAAAGAAAAAAACGGAGGAAAAAATAGGCTAAGTTTTTTTTTTTACTTTTTCCTCTGGTTGACTTAAATGGCTGGTTTCATATGGGGTTCACTCAATACACATAGTTTACTAAATTCTGTTAAGAGACAAGCTGTCTTTCAGTTTCTTTGGGACTAGAACTTAGGTGTAAGTTTTCTTCAAGAAACCTGGATGTTTGCCCAAGAACGAATAACTTCATTTCAATGGGATTGGCCATGGGGGCCATCTTATTGGTCATTCGGTAGAGATAGCGTGGATGGGATAGGTATTTTGTTTAATTCTTTTCGATTTGTTTTACTCAAACTAATTGAATTAATTCTTGGGAGAATACTAATCATTGATGGTCTATGGCATTCTAGATCTTGTAGATTTATTAATACTTATAATCCTCAGACGAAAGCCCTTAGAACTGAGTATATGAAACAAATTCAGCCATTGTTGATTTCTTCCCTTAATATTTTTTGGGGAGGGGATTTTAATTGTAGTCTCAACATGAAAGGTGGGTCAAATAAAAAAATCTACTGCAATTCAAATTGTCTGGCATCTATTATAAAGACAGGGGATTTGGTTAATTGTAACTGTTCAGCAAAATTAGACTCTAATTTCAGTTTTTTAAAAGGGAAAATAGGTTCTACGATTGACTATTTATTCCTCTCTAAAAATGTAAAAATGGGACCGTTTAATATTGTCCCTGTGGAATTCTCGGATCATCTATTAGTGCTGGTTGAAGTTGGAATGTCCCTCTCTTCTGGGAGGAAATCTATGAGATGGAAATTAAATACCTCCATCCTGAAAGAAGCTGTAGTAATACATTCCATTTCCCTTATATCACAGGCTAGATTATCAGTGGCATTTTTATATTCAGACTTAGGCCTTTGGTGGTTGGAAACAAAGCGGGATTGCTGCACTTGATTTAAAAAATATGGCATTCAAAGGAGGAATTCAGGTTTTCTTTCATATTTAAAATTAAGGTCGCAATTGCAGTATTTGATTTCCTTAGCTAACGCATCCAGGTATGATTATTCTGCTCAAATTGAATACATTAAAGATCAAATGAAATATTACCAATATAATAGATCTCAGACCTTGCAAGTCATTTTAACTAACCATCCTTCTAAAACAGTAGTTGGGGATCCATTCAAATTATGTAAAAAACTCAAAGATTCTATAGCTTTGGAATACCTTATGTGGAATCAGATTAAGGTGGAGGATGAAAAGGGTATTAACTCTATGATAAAGGACCATTTTGGTGATCTAAAACCAAATTTTGAGCCATCAGTTTCTGATATTTCAAGTTACTTAGGGGTGTCTCCTGATCTGCTAGATCCCCCAGAGATTAACCAACTGGTAGCATCATTTTCTAGTTTAGAAATAGGAAAGGTTATTCACAAATTGAAAGATGATGTTACTCCAGGTTTGGACGGCTTTCTAATTCATTTTACAAAACATTTCAAGTAGACATTACTGCGTGTTTACTTCTAGTTCTTCAATTTTTTGTTTCCAGAGTATGGTTTCCAAACTCATTTACAGATGGGCTATTGATTTATGTATTTAAATCAGGGGAAAAAGGGGATATTAGGAATTGGAGGCCCATCACTATTTTAAATTCAGATTATACAATTTTTACTTCTTTATTAAACAATACACTAAGATTAATTGCTAATAAAGTAATATCTCCTCTGCAATATTGTGGAGTACCATATAGGCATATCCAGTCTGCCTTAACAATAATTAGATATGTAATAGAGTTTTTATCCTTAGAAAGAAAATCAGGTTATGTGTTATCAATAGATTTGGAGAAAGACTTTGACAGAGTTGATCATGTTTTTTTATTTCAGGTATTAGAATTTTTAGGGATTCCTACTCCATTTATAGGGATTATAAGGGCTCTCTATAACTCAGCCAAAGTCTATCCGGTGATCAAAGGGAATATAACAAAAGGAATAGTACTTAACACCAGGGTTCATCAGGGGTGCCCGCTTAGCCCCTTGTTATATGTTTTTTCGCTAGAACCTTTATTAAGAGCTTTAACTCTCCCTCCCAGATGGGAAGGGTTACATACGCCACTCTCCAATAATCAATTAATAGTACAGGCTTTCACAGACAATGTTTGCCTCTTTTTTAATACTCAGGAGCAGATAGTGGAGTTTTTTAAAGAATTTACTCTCTCTTCTACTCTATCAATGCTAAAGTTAATCATACGAAATCCAGAGGTTTACTGCTGGGGAGTATTACTCATTCATCTATTTATGTAAATAATATAATTTTCTCAAATGAGCCATTGTCTATTCTAGGTATTCTATTCAGGCCCCAAAACCTACCAGTAGAAAACTGGGATTTGGTATTTAAAAAGGTTGAAGCAAAAATTGCCAGGTGGAAGCAGTTTAAATTTTAAAAACTCAAAAGAATCCAGGTTCTTAAACAATTAATTCTGCCCTTTTTTAAATGTATTGCTCAAATCTTTCCTGTACCTTCACAGTGTGAAACTAGATATATAGTTGCTGTTCTCAACTACTATGGGGAAGTAGACTGAATCCAGTGAAAAGATGTTATACGTATTTGGCTAAAGAAAAAGGGGGTTTAGGTATGTTGGATCTGGTTATTTTTTGCCATATGCTGTTTATTTCACATAATTTAAGAAGATGTTTACTGTATCCAGAAAGTCGAGATGGGTATTGGATTAGGCAGTCCCTAGATCGGTATGTGAAGGCCTGGATTACTTATGCTCCAAAAATTCATCCAAATAGTAATTTTCCAGCATATTTCAGACCAACAGCTCAAAAGTTGTATAAATGGCAAGTGTCAAAAGACCAAATTACTTCTAATGTCACGAAATCTCTTTATAAGTATATAATGTCTAGTGTTTAGCCTAAGGACCCGTGTTTTAAAAATTGTCCCTCAGCTAGTAATAATAATATTTTAGTCCAACTAAATAACCCCAGACTCCCTATACATATGTGGGAAACTCAGTGGCTCGTTATGTATGGCTGTTTAAATGTTAGGGGTACGGCTAAATAGAAAGCTAGAGAAGAGAGGTACTGCCCTTTTCCTGGTCGTATTCACCAGGAAGAAATGATGGAACATTTTTTCTTGTATTGTTCATTTTTGAAATCAATGTGGATCTATGCTGCTAACAGATGGAATATGTCTTGGTTGTCTCTTATCAATTATGATACTCTAAATATTGCGGTGGTGTCACCTTGCCTATGGATCTATGATAAAAACACTTTGCTGATCTTTTTTGCATGTTTAAGATTGTGTTTATGGCAATTAAGATGCCAATGGGTCATTTATCAGAAAATGAGCATGGCTGAGGGGTTTTGTTGCTATGTAAGGAATGAATTGCTGAAAGTTTATTTAAAAGATAAACAAATGTATAATGTAGATAAAGTTAAACTCTGGTGGAAGGGATTTTTTCATTCATTAAATATAAATAACTCAGATAATTGTTCCCCCTTGTGGGGTGAACATTTGGGAGTGATACTGTTTTGATTTGTGGGATTTATGGGTTTTTTGCTTTTATTGTTTATAGTCTTTCTTTGTCTTTTGTGTCTATTGTATGATTTCTCTGTATGCACTATTGTAAATAAAAACACCCCTACTATTTTTGATAAGTGCCTTGGGATCTTTAACATCCACCTGAACTACCACCAATCCAGGCAGATGGGACTTCGGTTTAATGTCTCATCCGAAAGACGGATTACTGTATATCTATACGCTCACCGGCTTTGACCTTTGGCTGCTTTGTCCCTGCCTTCATCGTTGATATCTGCTCCTCTTCCTCCACCTTGTCTGGCCTGTTGTCCAGTGTTTTTGCCTCCTTCCGTCTCTTTGATGACATCTCTGTTTTACTACCTTTGGATTTTCTCTTTTCCTTTATTTCTTTTTTCTTCTCTGATGGCTGTTCACATGAGTCTTGGAACATGCATGAAAGTTGGGGGGCTAAAGTTCAAAAAGGCACAGGGTTAATGAGAGTGTTTTTTTTTGTAAACCCCTGCTTTTGTATTGACAGAAATATGGAATTAGCACACTTCAAATACAAACATAAAGAGAAATATGGTATCCCATATACTCTTAAATGCAAACCTTAAAGTCATTTCTGGAATCTCTAATCCCATGGATTTAAATGGATGCTTATACTACAGCTTTGGATCTTCTTATCTCCTGTAGCATCAGCATTGTATGACCATATGGCTAAAGTGCCACCAAAGTAACAGACCATAAGGCAAAAGTGTCAGTGAAGTAACTAGCCACATGAGAACAGTGTTGCTGAAGTTATGGAGCATGTGGAAAAAGTGACACCAAAGTAAATAAATATATGAGAAAAATTTCAACAAAATAAATGACCATATAGGATAAGTGTCATCACTGCAACTGATCATGTCAGAAAGGTGCTAAAGTACTTGAAAATATAGGAAAAATGTCACAGTTGTAACTAACCAGATGAAAAAAATGGCACAGAAATAACCAGCCTTACAGCAAAAGTGGCACCAGAGTAACTGACCATATGGTAAATGTATCACTGAAGTAACTTACCATATTGGAAATGTGTCATTGACGTAACTGACCACATGCAAATAGTGTCCCAGAAGTAACAGACTATATGAAAAAGTTTAATCTAAGAAGCTGGTCATATTTGAAAATGGTCACTGAAGTTATTGACCATATGTGAAAAGCATCACTGGCTCAACAATCTCACACCTATCATAACCAATGAACGAAAACTAGGACCATTTAAGGAAACACTCCTTCAGCACCTCTCCTCCTTGCGCTCACTGCTGTGACTGCAACTCCTCACTGTGCAGCCAGTCTCAAACACTACACCCACCTGAGTTCCTCCCTACACCCCTTTACCTAATTTCACATGCTCTCTGAAACCCCCATACTCTCTCTTCACTCTAATTACCTTACTCACCTATAACTCCCTCCCCCTCTGTACACTACACTTTTCATTCCCCCACCCCTTCCTCCTCCCTTTAATCAGCTACAGTTCCTTACTGCCTCCCCGTCCATCTTCCTGCTCACTCTCCTGCTTAACAAAGTCAATATTGACTGCTATTGAGCTACAGTATATGCTAGATATGTATTTGTCTATTATTATATTGCCTTCAATTTGCACAAACTCTGTATCGACTGTATTTTACTGTATCTTGTATGCCTGTAAGTTTCTTGCAGGTCTGTATGTATTTGTCTGTTATTATATCCCCCTCAACTTGTTGGCACTAACTCTGTATCATGCATTGTATTTTACTGTACCTTGTATTTGTAACTTGCACCTGTTTATGACGTGGAACCTTTGTAAAACAGCTTCTAGCTCAAAGGTGTTTCTCTAAGACAAATAAATAAAGTAAATAAAGTAAATAAATCACTGAAGCAACTGACCATATGGGGAAAGGGTTACCAAAATAACTGACCATAAGGGGAAAATGGTCACCAAACTAACTGACCACATTGGAAAAAGGTCACCAAGGTAACGGAACATATGGGAAGAGTGTCAGAGAAGTAACTAACTGCATGGGAAAAGTGTCACAGAAGTAACTGATCATATGAGAAATGTGTAAGAGAAGTATTAGATGATATGGGAAAAGTGTCACTGAAGTAACTGACCACATGGAAAAAATGTAACAGAAGTAACTGACCATATGGAAATAGTGTCACCAAAGTAACTGTCCATATGGCAAAAGTACCACCAAAGAAACTGACTATATAAGAAAAGGATCAGCAAAGAAACTGACTATATTGGAAAAGGATCAGCAAAGTAACAGACCCTATGGGAAAAGCATCACTAAAGTAACTAACCATATTGGAAAATTGTGAGCAAGGCAACTGACCTTATAGGAAAAGTGTCATGGACATAACTGACCACATGGAAAAGTGTCATGGAAGTAACTAACCACATGGGAAAAGTGTCAAGTAATGGACCATGTGGAAAAAGTGCCACCAAAGTAACTGACTATATAGGAAAAGTGTCTCTGAAGAAACTGACCATATGAGAAAAGGGTCACTGCAGTAACTAACCATATGGGAAAAAAGTCACCACAGTAACTGACCATATTGGAAAAGGGTCGCGAAGTAACTGAATACATGGGAAATGTGTCAGCAAAGTAACTGAATGTATGGGAAGAGTGTTATCTAAGTAACTGTCCATACAGGCAAAGTGTCACTGAAGTAACTGACCATATGGGAAAAGGGTCAGCAAAGTAACTGACCAAATGGGAAACGTGTCATGGAAGTAACTGACCATATGAGAAAAATTGCCACCAAAGTAACTGATCATATGGGAAAAGGGTCACTGAAATATCTGACTATGGAAAGTGTTATGACCTGACCATATGGGAAAAGTGTCACTGAAGTAACTGACATTTTGGGAAAAGTGTCAGCAAAGTGACTAACCATATGGCAAAAATTAACCGAAGTAATGACCATATGGAAAAAGTGTCACTGAAATAACTGGCTATATGGAAAAAGTGTCACCAAGGTTGTTGTATAGACTGTAACTCCAAATTGCTCTTGCTGTTAATTTTCATTGTTTGTACATACTCTATTTTTAGGGCCAGATATTCAAAACTTTGCCCCAGAGCAAAATTAGCACTACACAGTGGGCAAAATTAGCCTGGAACCATTTGCAAGCCATATTCAAAGGAATAGCCCAGGCACTAAATGAGTTGAATATAGCATGCAAAGTGTGCAAACGGGTGAGAGTGCAGTGCAACAACAGCCCAGCAAACAAAACAGCACTGAATATAGCAACCTAGAGCATTGCAAACTGCACACAGAGGTGGAGTGAATGAAGGCTCAACAATGTGGGCAACATGTGTGCTAGCAAAGCAGTGGAGCACAACAGCAGCAAACAACAGTGGAGGCCAAATACTGCAGAACCATGTAATGGAACATTACAGTCTTGCATTGCGCCAACACGTTTGTGTGGCGCTGACATGTTTGCCCTAGCACAATCCCATTTGCCTGGTATTAAAGTTTGCTATATTCAAAACTGCAATGCAAATGAGCCTACTCAGGCAATCCAAGAGCAAACAGCCACATTAGCATCTCATTACAGCCTGCTTAGCATGTGGATTGCCCGGCACTATAACATGGTGCACAAAGCTCCACCTGTAGGTCCGACTGCAATTATAGGATGGTAGCCACTTTCCTGTCTGTGCTCATAGCTCCACCTGTAGGTCAGACTGGGATTACAGGTCAGTAGCCACAATCCTTGTGTGCTCATAGCTCACAGAATATTAGCTGCAGTCTTGGTTTGGACACAGATGCAAAGACTAATGTAGCCCAGGGAGTAGCACTACAGGAACGGGTGGTCGTGCTGCATGCCAGAGGGCAAATGGTTGTTCCTGCCACAGTGTTTATCAGATGGTACAGTACTATAGTAGGTGATACTGTAAGGTACGCAGCAATGCCTATGGTGTGTCAGGCAATAGTGACAGGTGCTATCCACACAGTGACATGCACAGCTGGAAGGTGTGGTCTGACAGTGGAGACCATGGTCATACTGTCCTGTGACCCTCATGTCCTGCACCAGTGGCAAAGGATCCCCACACTGCTGCACACATGACTGTCCATGTGTGCAGCGATCCTGGACAGGTGTAGGGTATGTGCCCCGGGGGGGGCCACACATATCATCATACTGGGACACTGCCATCAGGTGCATTACCGTCAGTGGAACATGCGCACTGTGTGAATGGCCCCAGCCATGTGGAAGTACCTAACTATATGGTGCAGATTGGCCACCTGTACACACTCCCTTCAACACCCTCCATTCCCCAGTGCAGCATGTGTCTGCTGGATTGTGTTGGTATACACCAATGGGAGAACTGGAGGTGTGTGCTGCATGGATAAACTGCCATGGTGTCCACTGGGTGCTGGAGCACCCACTAATGCCTGGCAGGGTTAGGACTGGTACCGGATGACAGTGACATTAGTGGTGCCGTCTGTGTACAGCATGTCTCAGCCATGTATGTGTACTGTACATTGTTCTGTATCACCTTGTTCACCAGATAAGCACACTGGGCTAAGGCCCAGTGTCAGGAATGATCCAGAGACACTAACTGTGTGGCTGATATGCAATGGTGTACAATACAGACATACAATGTACAACAGCACACAAATATCACATTATGGTATATTACAATATATTACAAATAGTTTACTGCTGCAAGTGGTGTTCTCACTTAGTTGTATCTGTCACAAACCAACTCCTGGGGTCAGGCTCTTTGCTACCACAGTGCCTAATCATTAGGTGCGATTCATGAACAGCAGACAAACAGGGACACCCTCCTGTTTGTTTGGGTCTGAGCAACTACCAGTCTCGAGTCTTGGGGTCAATTATGAACCCTTTTTAGCTAGCACACCTAGGTAACAGGTACAAATATCACACTCTCTTTAGGGAAAGCAGCACAATATACTTGACCCAACGGGCATACAACCAACCTGGTTCACAACCCCCTTCCAACTCAACTGAGACACTGGTATTTTTCTAACCTTCCTGGATCTTTACACAGATCCATGTTAGCATGACTGCATACGGTGACACAATAAGCACTTAACAACTGTGTTAGATTATTAAGACTGTTCCACCATTCACACTCAAAATGAGAAAATGTCTCAGGCAGTTTTAAAGCAAACCAAATTTACTAAAACTAAAAATAGTAAATAAATACAGTACATCAAACAGAACATATATACCTAATGATTACAGTCAGAAAAGAAATGGACAATTACAAAACAAAGTGCCTTGTAAATGAATTAACTAGTTCTAACTCAGTTTCAGTTGGTAAAGGTTCACACTGGAATTACCAGTCTTGGCAGAAGTGTCTCTTAGGAGTCCAGAAGTAGAAGTGTCTGTCCTTTCAGACAGCTTGGTAAAATCAGAGGCCAACATGTCCCTCCCATCCTGTGATGTCACAGCTCAGGCTGTTGGCATTTGGTCACTCTTAGTCCTGTAATTAATTGATCAGTCACATGCTCCTGCATACTACTAAACATTCCAATAAAAAAAAAAAATATATATATATATACACATACACACATTTATTTTATTTAT
Organism: Neoceratodus forsteri; assembly: GCA_016271365.2. NCBI lineage: Eukaryota > Metazoa > Chordata > Ceratodontiformes > Ceratodontidae > Neoceratodus > Neoceratodus forsteri. Next base: position 143,805,443 of record CM028132.1, read on the forward strand.
TGAAAATGTTTCACCAGGAGAGGCACACTGAGCAATAAGATGCTCGTTTCACGGTACAACCTGGGGGGGTACATTGAGGAGGGTATACATAAATCAAACAATAGGTTGAACTTGGAGTCAAGCAATTCAAACAATTGATTACATAGTTAAGTGTGGCGTTATAAACTTGTTACATGAGGAGACACTACATTTATGTGCCACAAGGAGGGTGGCATAACATACTTGATTACACAGCTAGAGCTATACATACTCACATAAGTGCCTATTATCTAGAGATTAGTTTGAAGTAAAATGCACCAGGTTGGCAAAGAGAAATGGATGCCTGAGCTTGGGGCCAGGGAGGGGCGACAGGTCTGGGTAGTATACACAGGGAAAGATGAGAAGGTTGACCTAGATAAGACGTTGACAGGGAATAAGAAGGGAGAATAGCAGAAGTGTCATGAGAGGGAAAGTGCATGGGTTGTTTGGGTCAATTTATAAGCCAGTCATTTGGGCGAAGGCCAAGCCGCTGGTCAGGCGTGTAAGGTGAGGGGGGGATCGAGGGGGGAGAGAATCAGGCAAAGGGGGGTCAGGGGCATGTACAACTGGGTGCAAGGAAGTTAGTGAGGGCAGAGGATAGAGAGTGTTTGGAGGAGGAATGGCGGATTTGGGCTGGCAGGTCATTCCAGAGCTTAGAGAGGAGGTAAGAGAGAACCGATTGACCTGCAGAGGTCCTTTGGTGAGGGATTACTCAGAGCCTGGAGTCAGAAGATCTGAGGGTGTGGGCGGGGGTTGGTGGGGAAGATAGGGAGGAGACAAGGCAGGGAGGAAGGGAACCGAGCCAGAAGTTAGAAACAAATTTAGCACTGTGAAGTAGGCACCGGTTGCTAAGGGATGGAAGGGCCAGCGAATGGAAAAGCTCACAGTGATGGGTGCGGGGGGGCATCAAGGGCGAAACAGCAGAAAGCATTGAAGAGGGGGTCCAGTCTGGATAGGATGGACTTGGAGGCAGAGCTGTAGACTACATTGCAGTAGTCGAAGGAAGGTAGAATCATTTTCTGGACTATTTTGCCTCTCACAGGAAGTGGGAGACTAGTGCGGTTTCTATTGAGGGCGCCGAGCTTAGGGCACAGTTTTGATAGGATGGCGTTCACGTGTGTAGAGAAGGAGAGGTGGCTATCAAGCCAAACCCCCAGGTACCTGAAGGAGGGCACGTCTTCAAGGATGGTGTTATTTAGGGTATGGAAGATCAGAGGGGATGTAAGTCTGAATAGCCTCTGTCTAGTGCCGAAAGTTATGGAGACTGTTTTCTTGGCATTTAGGGAGAGTTGGTTGGAGTTAAACCAGTGTTGTACTTTGTTGAAGTCAGTCTGGAGATTAGAGGTGACTTCTTTGTAGGTACGGCCGGAAATAAATAGGACCGTGTCATCAGCGTACATGTGAATTCAGGTAGTGGAGCAAGCCTTTCGCAGATCATTTAGTAGGATGGAGAAGAGGATGAGGCCAAGGACTGAGCCCTGGGGAACACCAGTGGTAATAGGGAGCGGGGGGGGAGGTGCAGTCAGCTATTTTTGTAGATTGGGTTCTATTTTGTAGATAGGCTCTGAACCAATTTGTGGCCGACACTGACAGCCCAGCACCTGATAGGCAGGATAATAGGAGGGAGTGGGATACCGTATCAAATGCTTTGGCTAGGTCAATGAAAATAGCAGATGTAATTTGTCCTTTATCCATCCCAGAGAGGATTTAGTCCATGAGTCTTAGTAGGGAGGTGGTGGTGGAGTGGTTTTTTCTAAACCTGGATGGGAATGGGGTGAAGAAGTTAGTTTCAGAGAGAAAGTGGGAGAGTTGAGATAGTACTAGGTGTTCCTGGAGTTTGGCAAGAGCGGGGAGGAGGGAGATGGGGCAGTAGTTAGCAGCGGAGGTAGGGTCACCTCCTTTTGGTAGTGGTAGAACAGAGGCATGTTTCCACTCTGTGGAGAGTGATTCAGTGGAGAATGAGAGGTTTAGCAGGGCATCGAGAGGAGTAGTGATGGCCAGCGCAGATAGGAAGAGGAGTTTGTTGTCGAGACCATTGGGAGATTTTCCTTTGGTGGGATTCAGTGAGTGAAGGGCATCTAAGGTTTCGATGGGGGAGATGTGTCTGAAAGAGGAAGGGGTCTGCCCAGGCAGTGGGGGTAGCTGTCAGGGGATTGGGTGGGGTTACTGGAGGAAGGGAGTCCAGGAGGGATGTAGCACAAGTAGAGAAATAGAAGTTGAACTCGGATGCCACTGTCAGGGGGCAGGAGTGTAGAGTCCCTTTGGAGAGAAGGAGGGGGGGAAGGGAGTTGATGACTTTCCAGAATTTAGAAGGCCTCCCAAGATTTGCATTTAGGGTGTTGTTAAAATATTCGGACTTTGCTAGGCGGATGGCCTTTGTGCACTTGTTTCGGAGTATGCGGTAGGTGATATTGTCACCTGGGAGGAGCGTAGATTTGTAAATTCACCACGCCCTGTCACGGGCTTGTTGGCATACTTTCAGCTCGGATGATATCCAGGGAAGGTAAGACGCACGGACCCTGGCACGGTGCAGGGGGGCATGTTTGTCCCAGGCGCTAAGGAAGATGTTCCGGAAGTGCGTAAGGGCAGCATCCATGTTAGAGCATCTAAGAATAAGTTCCCAGTTAGAGTGAGCTAGTTCTTCTAGGAGAGGGGAGAGGTTTATGGTTTTATATGACCGTTGGAATATAAATTTGGAAGGGAATTTAACCCGGTGGATTTTGCGGATCAAGTAGGTTAAGTGGTGGCCGCTAATGGAGTCAGGAAGGAGGCCAGAGCTGATGACATGGTGCGGATGGGAGGTAATTGCCCAGTCTAGAAGGGAGTGCTTTCCGGTCTTATGGTTTGAGCGTGTAGGTTCCAGAATGGTTTGGGTAAGGTTGAGAGTGGATATCTCAGTTCAGGTTTTGTTAAAGTGGGGGTTGACCAGTTGTGGTTAAAGTCACCCATAACATATAGTTCACCCAACTTCTAGTTGGCTTAGAAGGTCGGTGACTGTTGTGGCTGGGGTGCCAGAGCAGCAATAAATACCAGCCACAAAGATGGGGAGTGAGGAAGGAGGGGACAATTTCAGCATAAGTAGTTCGTAGGTTTTGGGTTCAGCTTTTGTGAGAGTGACAAACAAAATGTAGAGCTGAGCTGGTGTAGCTAGCCACCCCTCCACCTCTGGTGGGTCGGTCTTGCTGTGTGATAGTGAAACCTGGAATAGCGATGGCTGGGTCTGGGAGGTTTGGGTTTAACCAGGTCTCGGATATGATAATTATGTCAGGGGAATGGTGGGCAGCTAGAACCTGGAGCTGATCGAGCTTGGGGGCAAGACTTCGAATGTTTAGATGGAGTAGGCGTAATTCCCGGGGAAGGGAGCCAAAGCAAGTGTCAGTGGTGGCCTTGGCTGAGGGGTTAGACATGGGGTAGCTGTTACTAGGGGTTGGTGTTGGGCCAGGGTTAGGGTGTATAGCCCCTGCAGGCAGCAGTAGAAGGGCAAGGATTAAGTGGTGACGAAGAATGTGGAGGCACCAATATTTGGGCAAGCGCTACTTAGGAGAGGCATTAGGGCAGGCAGTGTGGAGAAAATGGGATCTGCTTTGGTAGAGGAAGACCAGAAGGCAGCCATAAGAATACAGCGAGGTGGTGAGGCTCATAAGGAAACAGGACCAGGTAGTAGCTGGGAATGATGCTGTGGACATTTGGGGGGCATTTGTAGGATGAGTCAGTTCAGCGGAGGGTGGGGGGATGAAGGGGTAGCAACTTACAGGGGGTGTTAAAGGGGGTAGGAAAGATAGGAAGGAGAAGAGCAAAAGTAAGTATCTGACTGATTGTGCCATTATTGACAAGTGTACTGGAGGCACAGAATAGGCAATGTAGAGAGGTACACTCTACAGAGAGGCAGTGTAGAGAGAGAGGGAGAAGAAGAGTGGTCACGAGAAACGCAAGGAAGATAGCTGGGGGAGAAGAGGGGAGGGGTAGTACTTGTTTGGAAAGGGATTGGAGCAGGTAGAAAGGGAATTGGGGCAAGTGGCGTATTTAATAGGTGGCCTGGGAGGGGTGGTGGGGTGGGACAAAATAGCTAGGCAAAAAGAAGAGTTTGTCCCAGACTAGCGGCCGCACCGGCAAGCCGTCTGGAGGGCTCCAAGGGTCGGGTAGCAGCTTGGCTGGCTCGGGCAGGAGGCGCCCCAATCAGATGCTGAGGGCTGCTTGCCAGTCCAATCAGGGGCCGCCAAATCAGTAGGCGCACCAATCAGGGAGGCTCTAGAAGCTGGGCGGCTGTGGGAGATTAGCGGTAGTTACCTTCGAAGTACTCCGGGAGGCAGGACCAGGAGGGTGGGCAGAAAGAGTCAGTGTGCTCGGTGACGGCACTGATGCAGCCAGGATCCGTGGGCACCACTCAGGGCGTGAGAGGAGTCTGGGAGGGAAACAAGGAAAATAGAGTGGTTAAGTAAGCGGGTAATTGTGGGGAACAAAGAAAATCAGGAGACAGGCTGGAGCTCGAAGAGGGGTTGGGGGTGTGAACTTAGGATAAAGGACAGGAATTAGCAATTCAGGAGGTAGAGATTTAGGGAGGCTGAAGTTTTAGATGGGCGGGGAAGGGGGACAGGCTACAAAGAGTATATACTTCCTAATTAGTGAGCCACAGAACATGGTTTATGACCGGTCAGAGTTACCCCTCTGATCTTTCAGAGATACATCCTGGAAACACTTCTCATAGCTGGGTGAATTTCACAGGTGTATATCAGAAATTGCTTCCCTCATGATATGCAGTAAAAGGCAATATTTCACAAAAAACTGCCTGGGTTCAAAGCAGTGGATCATTTTATAACCTGGTTTTACTGTAGTCCCAGGAAGTCAGCTTTTTTTTTTTCAACCCATTTGTTCCAGCAAGCAAGGGCTGACCTTTTTTTTTCTTTTAAAAATCCAAGGTCCCATCATGCCTTGTGCTATCTGCCCTATGTTTCACAGCAGAATTCTAAAACTTACATTTATATCAAAATAATATACACATAACTGGCAGACGGTGATTCCCGTTACAGTATCATTTACATGAGTGTGCACTTCTCAGCACTGTTTGGGCATAACATTCCACAGTTTGTGTGCCTGTGCATATGGAGTGGCCAAGGGTGGCCATCTGCCCACACTGCCTCCTCACTGGATGCATGCAGCCTTGTTCCCTGTTGCTGCTGTGTCCACACCCCCCATCCTGGGTTTGCCTGGGATTAAGACTACCTTGTCATAGGCGGTAACTAGCACCATTCTACATGATGTGCAATTGCCCCTTGCACTGCACTACAGCTTGGAATATAGCGCTGCACATGTATGCATGGTCACACCCCTCACTTTGCCCCATGCATACATCATTTTGCTGCACTGGCACTAACGGGTTGCGCTGGTGCTATTTGATCTTTTGAATATTACATGACGGCACTATTCCAGTGCAATTCAGGCACAAAGCTTTGAAAATCTATCCCTTAGTGCTTTGTATTCGATCTCCATTATTGATGTATTGTAGTTTACTATTGTATTTTGTATTAATTTATAGTTAAAAACATTTTGTGCTATTGTATTATGTTCTTCTCCCCATTTCCCCTTCCCTCCAAGTTGCACCTGGAATTGAGCAACTCTTCTCAGTGTGCCTTCCTGGTGAAATATTTTAAATCAATGTATACATACATACATAACTAAATAAATAGGGGAAAATTGCAACCAAGGTAACTGACCATATAGGAAAAGTGTCACTGAAATAACTGACTACATGGCAAAGGTGTCACTGCAGTAATGGACCATATGGGAAAAGGGTCACCGAAGTAATGTACCATATGGGAAAAGGGTTACCGAAGTAACTGACCATAGGGGAAAAGTGTCACTGAAGTAACTGACTATATGGAAAAAGTATCACCAAGGCTGGCCCATTGGTGCAATGATAGCATTACCACTCATGACACCAGTGACTGCAGTTCAATAGCCAGCCCTGGGTCATCATGGGCCAGCTGGGGGCAGGAGGATTGAGTATCCCATCAAATGCTCTCCTCTTCTGGGGAAGGATGGTGACTAACTCTGCTGCTGTACTATCACCTGGCTGCACATGGGTGGCAGTGTAAATTGGGAGACAGGTCAGATGTCCATCAGGTTCAGCAGCAGCAACACATCTTTGAGTAAGTCCACCCCTTGGACCCATTCTGTGAGCAGATGTCCTTGGGGAGATGGGAGATTATAGCAAAAAAAGGCCACAGCATGCATAGATGAAGGAGTTCCAGGCATCATCCCAGATCTCCCCCTGCCTGTTCTGTGGCAACAGCTTCCCCAAAAAGTGACAAAGTTCATTGGGGAAGGGGCAGATGCATCCAGGTGTCTACCCTCCACTGAGTCCCTGCCTGGGGGGGAACAAAGACTGTATGGGGGACAGCCCAAGCATGGATCATCAGGAAAGGGGGAGATGAGAGCCTGATTGGATGCCTTGGCAACTCCTGAAGGAGTTGCTGCAGGTGACAGGGGATAAAATATGCAATAATAAAAGAAAAAAGTGTTACCAAGGTAACTGATCATATGGCAAAAGTGTCACCGAAGCAATTGACTATATGGGAAAAGGGTCACTGCGGTAACTAACCATATGGGAAAAGGGTCACCAAAGTAAAGTACAGTGCGTAAGAACTTATCATAACTGTAGATCTTCGAGAGATTCTTTCGCAGCAGGTCATAACATGTAGGAATGTCCATCCACAGACATCATTTCCTCTGGAAGATTTCTCAGCAGCCAACCTGGGACCTCCCCCAACAACATCATGTGTGGTATTTCTGCATGTATAAAAGGGAGAGATCCCAGAAGCTCTTTGGTTCTTTTCCATCTCAGAGACTGAAATGAGAATTCAATCTGTCAGGCCTCTGAGGGCAGCCTAGAAGGAAAAGGAAGCAGCCTGATATTTCTAAAAGAAAGAATTGGAGCCAAGTAGCCCTTCTGAAGCAGGAAGCAAGGGGGAAGGCACAAGGGGCAGCATGCCCTGCTGCAAGAGATTCTCTCAAAGTTCTACTGTTATAGTAAGTTCTTACGAAACTGTACCATTTTCCTTGAGAAAATCTCTTGCAGCATGTCAGAATGAGTCCCTGGCAGTTGGGATGCATCGGGGAGGAGGAAGCAAAAATAGCAACCTAGGACAATATGCCTTGGAGGACAGCCTGTCTGAAATTGGTTCGCTTCTTGGAAGCAATGCCCAGACTGTAATGTTTTGTAAAGGTATGTACAGTAGACTAAGTAGCAGCTTTACAAATTTCAATTGCTGAAACACCTCTAAAGCATGCCACTGAGGCAGCCATACCCCTTGTGGAGCAAGGTTTGACCAATCCAGAAAGTGACTCATTGTACTTTTTTATAACAAAAAGTAATGCAGTTGGCCAGCCAAGTGGACAAGCGCTGCTTGGAAACCTGAATGCCCTCTTTTCCAGGGTCGAAAGATACAAAAAGTTGAGCTATACTTCAGGGGGAGAAGGTGTAGCATGCAGGTCGCAGTTGGAAAAGAACCAAGGAGCATCTGGGACCTTCCCCTTTTATATGTGCAGAAATGCAACATGTGATGCTGTTGGGGGAGGTCCCAGGTCAACTGCTGAGAAATCTTCTGGAGACAATGACGCCTGCGACTGGACATTCCTACATGTCCTCTGTTAGATACCTTGGTGTCTGGCTGAATCAACACCTAAACTTCTCTGGTCACATCGATGCCATTCTGAAAAAACTATGCCCCATGCAAGGCGCTTTATACAGGAACAGTAATTGCATCCCTCTTATGGCCAAGCGTGAGATTGTTCAAAAGATGATTCTCCCTATTTTTGACTACTGTGATGTAGTCTACAGTGCTGCTCCCAAATCCAACTTTTCCGGATTGGACCCCCTCTTCAACTCTTTCTGCTGCTTTACCCTGGACTCTCCTGTAAGAATTCACCACTGTGATCTCTATCACTTTCTGTCTTTCCCTTCTCTAACTAACCAGCACCTCTTCCACTGCCTCAAACACATTGCTAAATTCTGGTTTGGCTCACTTCCCCCGTTTTTTTTTCTCTCTCTCTCTCTCTGTCTCTCTCACTCACACACAGATCTACTGACTCGTACACCATTGTGATCCCCTGCTGTTCTACCCTCATAGGCCAATCTGCCTTCATACACCATTTTCCCCAAAATCTGGAACACCGTTCCTCAACAAATTTGTCATTCCTCCTCCCTTCACTCCCTCTCCGCTGCTCTTCATAATTTTCTTTCTTCTAACTGTACCTGTTTTCCGCAATCTTAACAATACCAGCTCTCTCTTTTTTTACACTTCCTCCCATAGCTGGGACTGTTTTTATTTTTTAGTTGATGCTCTTACACAATTAACTGAAACTTCAACTGTTCATTTTAATCTTTATCTGATTCACTCCCTGTAGTTACTGTATAATATGTATTTTTATGTAATTATTGTATTGTATGTTTTCTGTATTCCTGCAGTCCTGTCTTACTTGCACTTATACTGTACTATAAGTGCCTGTCATGTAGTTTATTGCATGTATACTCCCTGTTTCCTCTCCCCCAGGTCACACTGGGAGATGAGCAACCTGTTGTTTAATGTGTCATCCTGGTGAAACGTTTCAATAAATAAACATATGTTATGACCTTCTGTAAGAAATTTCCTAGAAGATCTGGTCATATTGGAAAAGGGTCACCTAGGTAACTGAATATATGGGAAATTTGTCATCAAAGTGCTATAACTGAACATTTGTGAAGAGTGTCAACTCAGTAACTGTCCATAAAGAAAAAGTGCCAGTGAAGTGACTGACTATATGGGAAAAAGATCAGCAAAATAACTGACAATATGGGAAAAGTGTCACTGAAGTAACAAACCATATGGGAAAATTACCACAAAAGTAACTGATTAGATGGGAAAAGTGTCATCAAAATAACTGACTATATGGAAAAAGTGTCAAGAAGTACCCAACCATATGGGAAAAGTGTCACTGAGTAACTGACCATATGGAAAAAGGGTCAATGAAGTAGCTTGCCAAATGGGAAAGTGTCACTGAAGTAACTACCTATATTGAAAAGGTGTCACCAAAGTAATGGACCATATGGCAAAAGGGTCACTGAAATAACTGATCATAGGAAAGTATCACTTAAGTTACCGACCACATGGGGAAAAGGGTCACCAAAGTAACTGACCATATGGGAAAGGTGTTGCTGAATAAACTGACCATATGGGAAATATTTCATTATGCAAATGGTTAATACGTTGAGATGTAATTATGCTGCTATGGAGAATCAAAATTGTGACTGGCCGGTCAAGGGGCTGTATATTAACTGGATTTATGCTAAATTATGTTGAGTCTAAAAACTGATTAAATGCAGATTGATTCTGAACCCATAGCAGGAACTGTGGTCAGGCACCAGCTGCAGGCTCGCCATTATTACCTCAAGATGTGTGCACCTACCTGTAAAGGTTTGAAGATTTCTTTAGCAACTTCCTACCTAAATTGTACAGCCCAGTGTCTAAGGGATTTCCTAAACTGTACAGTGTTTAATGTAATCTCAACAGTTAATGCAAATAAATGAAGTCATTGTTTTACAATTTAAATAAATTACGCCCAGCCCAAGAGGGGATCCATGACTTTGTTAAGAGTGTAAATATGTGTTGCCGTGTTGCAAAAATGTACCCATCTCGAGCTTGCCTGGAATCTGTATATATTTTCAAGATTACTCGGTTACTCGGTGGTTAGGGATAAAAGTAGGCCAAGGCTCATCAGGATTGTGCCCCACATATTCGTGGAACATTAAACCTGAAGCTAGTTAGAACTAAGCCAGGTATCTATACCTTTTTTAGATGTACTATACAGGGGTTAATAAAATATGGCCACAATGGATTACACCTAATGTGAGGAAATCTATAAAAAAGAAGAATAAAGCATATAGTAAAGCAAAAAAAAAGTGGAGGTAAGGAATGCGGGGACATTTATAAAAGGCTCTTAAAAAAGTTTAAAATTAATATCAAAAGGGCAAAAGAAGAACATGAAATCAGGCTTGCCAACATGGTTCAGGATAATTACAAATCCTTTTACACCTACATTAACAATAGAAGGGGTGTAAGTAAAACTATTGGACCTTTAAGGGATTCATCTGGTAATATGATTATTGATAACACCGAGATGGCTGAACACTACAACAACTTTTTTGTCTCTGTTTTCAATAAAAAAACATCCCCTAGGTTAAATCATTGCGATGTGCTCAAAAGACTTTTGAGCACTGACCAAAACAAATCACAAGGTCCGGATGGATTACATCCTAGAGTTATTAAAGAACTGGCAGAATTATTAGTTGACCCAATTATCGCTATTTGTTTAAAATTGTTACAGGAGGATAAGGTTATAGAGGCCTGGAGACATGCTATTGTGGTGCCAATCCATAAAAAGGGTACTAAACACAAGGTTGAAAACTATAGGCCCATTAGCCTGACAGCAATCTTTGGTAAAAATTTGGAGGGCATCATTAAAGATCATATTATAAATCATCTGAAGTCAACAGGTGCAATAGACAGTACTCAGCACGGATTTGCACAGGGCAGGTCGTGCCACACCGACTTGTTGGAGTTTTATGGTAGGGTCAGCAAAGCTTTGGATGACAGGCATTCTGTGGATGTCATCTTCCTGGACTTCTCCAAAGCATTTGATAAAGTCCCACATAGGGAACTTATAGATGCCCTACTAACACACAAAATTGCTGGAGAGTTAACCCGACGGATTGAAGTGTGGCTTTCAGGCCAAAAACAAAGAGTCGGCATAAGAGGGGCATATTCTGGTTGGGCAGAGGAGACCAGTGGGGTGCCACAGAGTTCTGTACTTGGTCCTTGTCTGTTTAATATCTATATCTCATCCATAAGTACTACCTTAGATGTCTGGATATCAAAGTTTGCTGATGACACAAGGATAGGATACATTGTGGACACTAGTGTGAAACAGTGTGACAAGGCAGCAGGTAAAGCAAATAGGATGCTGGGAAGCATAGGCGGGGCATCACCAGCAGGAAAAGGGAGGTCATAATTCCACTATACAAGACACTAGTGAGGCCCCACCTAGAGTACAGTGTACAGTTCTGGAGACCTTACTTACATAGGACATAGAAAGGGTAGAGAAGGTTCAGAGGAGGGCAACAAAGATGGTACATGGATTGCATCACAAGTCCTATGAGGACAGGTTGAAGGAATTGAATACGTACTCCCTGAAGGAGAGGAGGGAGAGAGGGGATATGATAGAGACATACAAGTATATTACAGGGAGGAACAGGGTGCAGGAATACACTATTTTTAAGTGAAAAAGATGTTCCAGGACTAGAGGGCATAGGATGAAGTTGGAAGGAGGACGATTCAGAGGAAATGTGAGGAAGAATTTCTTCACAGAACGGGTGGTGGACAAGTGGAACACTCTGCCAGAGGAAGTGGTGGGGGCTGAAACAATCATGGGATTTAAGAATGCATGGGATAGACATAAAGGAATTCTGGAGGTCAGGGTTAATGGGCAACAGACTTCTAGGAAAACAAAGTAAACTTACAAGCTCAAATGGGCAGACTGAGTGGGCCGTAGGCCCTTATCTACCGACACTGTCTATGTATCTATATAGTGATGATGTAGTTGTCTTACAGCAGGCATTATTAGATCTGGAGACTTGGGCAGAGGAGAAAAAATTAACCTTTAATGCTGATAAGTGCAGTGTAATGCACTTTAGAAAGAGAAATGTACAGGCAAATTATACACTATGTGGACAGGTTCTAAATAAAGTTCATGATGAGAGAGACCTGGGTTTTAGAATTAGTAATGATCTCGGCTTCAAGTCCCAATGCAATCAGATTATCAAGAAAGCTAGTAGAATATCATACTCCATAAATAAACACATTAAGAGTAGGAGTAAGGATGTTCTCATCCCTCTTTACACATCCTTGGTTAGGCCACAGGTGGAGTATTGTGCTCAGTTCTGGCTCTTGGTGGTAAAGGGGAAATTCATGCTGTAGAGAGGATACAGAATAGGGCAACACGTAGGATTAAGGAGGTTAAGGGGCTAGATCATAACACTAGACTCAATACCCTAGGACTGTATTCCATGGAATACAGAAGACTGAGAGGAGATATGTGTTTAGTACACAAAGCAACAACGGACGTGCAATTAAGCGAGATCATGGGCTTAGAGTTTAAACATAACATTTTTAGTGCTAGATCACACCCTTTACAAATTGAATCTGATAGGTTCAATACTGTTAGAAGGAAGCATTGGTTTTCCATCAGAGTGGTAAAAATCTGGAATGACCTCCCATTGGAAGTAGTAACCAGCAGTAGTATACTTAGCTTTAAGTCCCGTCTGGATGCACACCTGGCATCTAACAATATTTTGGGTTATAGTAGATGAGTCGGCACGCTATAATGGACTTCGCTCTGAATAATTTATGATATTTATGGTACTAAGAGTTCTACAATCAACTAATTCCTGAGGAAGCTTGTTCCATAATCTTGGTGATCTTATGGAATAGAAATTAAGTCTTTTGTTGGTTCTAGCTTTACTGCCCTCTAATTGCTTGTTGTGTAGTCTTGGCACTATTTTCCTTTGTGAAAAGGAAATACCACATTGTTGCATTAATGTTGGGGACTGTAGAGTTCTAAAGAGAAACAGGAGATCCCCTCTACTATGCTTTAATTCCAGAGAGTGGAGGCTCGTTTTGTGAAGCCTCTCTGGGTAGCTTAGATGGGTTAAATGAGGTACCATTCTGGTAGCTCTTCTCTGAATCTGTTCTATCCTGTTGATATCCTTTACTAGGTAAGAGCTCCAGAAGGGTGACCCATAGTCTGAATATGGTCTGATGTATGTCCTGTACAGTGGTATTATACTTTCTTCCATTTTAGAAGTAAATGAGTGATTCATCCTTCTAAGCAGTGAGTTTGAGGTTTTAGCTACTTTGTTACAGTGGTCGGTCGAGGAAAGCTTATTGTTAACAATGATTCCAAGATCTTTCTTATAGTTAGCTGTTTTTAATAGCATGTTGTTTAGTTTGCAAGCCTGTTTGGCACTGTTTTTTACAAGGTGTAAAACTGTACATTTTTCTATGTTAAAATGCATCCCATTTATGTGTGCCCAGTGGTTGCAAGATCCTTTGTAAGTAGTGTTGTGTTAGTATAGGAGTTGCCCCCCCTCCCCCAGCTTGGTATCGTCTGCATATTTTGATACTGTGTTACCTTATCCAATTTGCATATCTGAGATAAAAATGTTAAACAGCGTGGTTCCCAGGGCCAATCCCTGGGGCACCCCACTGGTCACCTCTCCCTCCCCCAATAGGACTCCATTTATTTTTACATGCTGTGTTCTACCTGACAACTAGCTGTCTACCCAATTAACTATGTTGGCAGAGAACCCTACATGATGTAGCTTATTTATTAGTTTTTATGTGATACTTTGTCAAAGGCCTTGCTGTAGTCTAATAGAATGACATCCATAGGTATATTGGAGCCTAGTTCTTGGTTTATGAAATTATAATATGCAATGAGGTTGGAGGTGCAGGAGTGATCCTGTTAAAACCATGCTGGGGAAGATCTAGGATATTTAGTGATTGTATTTCTAATTCCAGTATGGACTTAATGATTTTCTCCATTAATTTGCATGGGATACATGTGAGGCTAGTGGGGCCGTAGTTTCCTGTTTTTGATCAATTACCCCTTTTAAATATTGGTGTTACAGTGGCTGTTAACCAGTCAAGGGGGACTGAGGTTTTGCATAATGATTTGTTAAATATAATAGTTAAGGGGAGGTTTATTGAGTCAGCTGTTTTGATTAAGAATCTAGGATTTATTTTGTCTGGTCCTGGACTTGTTTTTTTTTTGTGTGTGTTTTTAGAACAGTGTTTGTATCTGATTTAGAAATTAGATGATGTTTTAGTTTATTTGTTGGATTTTTTGGGGGTTTCATCTTTTTTTGAGAAGACTGAGCAGAAATAACTATTAAATACATGTGCAGATTCTTTGTCTGATGTGATTATGGAGTTGTTTACTGTCAGAGGACTGATTTGTCAAATGTTCCCTATTTTGTTGTTAAGGTATGAAAATAATGATTTATGGGAGTCCTTAGAGTGGACAATTTTACATTCTAAATTGTGTTTGGAAAGTTGAATTGCTTTTTTCAGTTCTTTAATAGCTGTCCAGTATGGATCTAAGATTTCATCCTTTTTGTTGTCAGGACATTTTTTTTAGTAGGGAAAAAAGGTTTTCCTTGCGCCTAATCAGTTTGTTGGTGGGGCGCTAATGAGCAGCTAAAGACATTGGGCAGGATTCACGAAGAGAAAGTTTTAAAGTTCCCTTCCACAACTGTTGTTGCGGACTGGAATCATCGCAGCTCTTGTTGGTGATTCAGCTGCGGCGGTTGTGGAGAGATTCTTCAACAGGTTCGATGCCGTAGCAGCCTCCTGCAGCTGTGGTGCTGTCCATGGCAACAGCATCCACAAGCTGCCGTATTCCATGGAGCTGAGTGCACTCCATCTCCACCTTCTGTGAACACCGCAGCTGCGGGGACCTCTGGTCCAGATGGATTTCCACTAGTGCCGAAGTTTTCCCGCAGCTGCGGGTCCTTCTCCCCCTGTAGTGAATCCTGCCCATAGGACTCAAACCTCTGGAGCTCTGCATCACAATGAATAAAATACCTATTTCTACAAGCAAAAGGTTATCTTAAAATTATAAAATAGACCAGAAACGAATATTAATATGGATGAGTACCTTGCAGCAGGGAAAACACTGAGGCAAGGGACTAAAAATCAAAGGAAAAATTAGCTGGAAAATTCTTCTTCTGGCCCAGGCCCAATCTCCTTCTCAGCAGCCAAGTTAGCAGTAATCAGTAAAGCCATCTCGGAGCACGTGGTGGCAGCCCTCCAACTGTGCTGGGACAAAGTGGATAAGTCACTGGCAGGCCTTACAACTGATCTTAAGCACTACTCCAGACATCTTGCTGAAGCTGAGCAATGCATATCAGATCTGGAAGATAACTCTAAACTCGTGCCTGAAAAAGGAGCAAAAATGGAACAAGACCTAGAAGAATTAGGAGAAGCACTGGATTACTAAGAAAACTATAGCCACCGCAATAACTTAAGGATAAGAGGGCTTCCAGAAGGGGCCGAAAAGGGTAACCTAATGGATATCTGTAAAAACATCTTCCGACACTACTTAAAATGCAAAATAAGCCGAAAGGCCTGAAAGTTGAATGAGCCCACAGAGTGCTGGCCCCGCGACCATCAGATCAGCTGCCCAGGCAAGTTATTTTTCGGCTACATAATTATCCAGATAGGCAAGCAATTCTGGCAGCATATAGAAATATCAAGGACTTAACATTTGCAGGGAACAGGCTTACCATCCATCAGGACATTTCAACACGTGTTCGGAGAAAGAGGCAGCAGTTTAATGCGTATATGGATTGGCTGAGAGAAAGGGAAATTTAGTTTTTCATGACATACCCAGCGATAGTGAAAGTGAAGTGGGAAGGAGCTACCTTTACTTTTTGGGAACCAGAGAAGCTGAACACTTATATAGTGGAATGGGACAAAATAAAAACAAGAAGGGGTGAGCTAATTCAACTCGTGGCTTTTGGTTATTACTGCTGATCCACTTACTTTCCTAAATCCCTACCCCAGCACGCTGGGGGGAGCTGAATGATCTAGCACCTGCAGCTAGAAACCCCTTTTTCTGTTTTTATGCACATAACCACATTTCCAGAATTATGAGTGATAAACATATCTGAAGAGAGAGCGCGGAACATGGAGGGAATATCATTTGGAAGCTGCAGAAGTTGTACTATATAAAACTTCTCTAGAGCTTTCAAGATGGTGCACAGACTAGAAAAGAAACCTGGTAAAGAACGATTGAGAGACTGAGGGTAGTATGAATAATGCCTGCCTCACTATAAAGTTATTTTAAAAGCATCTTATTGGGCCAAAAAAATATAAGAACTTAATTATATGTCATGCCTCTAAAAGGGCGAAGGGACTAATTATCAGGAAGGTTGAATTTGACAGTGGACTGAGCCGCTATGAGAAATTCTGGAAAGCTATAAAAATGCTTACTGAATATATATGTTTAAAATTATGTAAAGCAAAGGATAAAAGGTTTGTGCAGGGAAATCGGGTGCTGGAGCAGGGTCACTTCCCTGATTAGAGCGGGGGGGGAGAAGAGGCTGAGGATTACATAAGCCTCTCGAGGAATGGTAAGGGAGGTTCCAGAACAAGACATGTAATAATGCAAAATGGGACTTAAAGTTTTATCAGTCTTGCAAAGTTTGGGGAGCTGATGAATGTGGGAGAGGGGAGATAAATGAGAAGAGGAAGGAAAGAAGCAAGGATTTCCAGACAAGAGGGACAAAAGAATGTGAATTAAGAAAGGTGTGGCAAATAAAAATAGATTGAGAAAGAGGGTGTGGAGGGAGGGGGGCATTGGTTTTTTTTGACATACATACATTTCAGCATACTAATTTACTTCAATTTAGAAAATTAGATGCATTAGTACTGAACGCTGTTAAACTTATCTTCTGTTGGGCTAGATATTCACCCAACAGAGTTATAGAGTTAGGATGTTAACACAGTTTGTTGATGTATTTTTTAGTTGTATGGCTGTGCTTTAAACAATTTAGACTGAGAAGAAGGGAGAGAGAATTGAACTGCATTCAGTGTGAGTACAAAGGGCAATACAGGGTGACTGCTGACAGGGATCATGGCTAGGCCTCAACATAGTACTATTATTTCATGGAATGTAAAGGGTTTCACATCACCTGCCAAGAGAGCTAAGATTTTAATAGCACTTAAAAGACAAAATGCAATGACAGCAATGCTTCAAGAAACACATTTAACACATAAAGAACATGTGAAATGAGTGGGAGGATGGGTTGGGGCCTGCCATACATCCTCCTACAGCTCTCACAAGTGAGGAGTTGTGATTCTCATACACATGAATCTCCCTTTTGAGTACATTTGTACAGTCAGGGACCCATTAGAGGGACGATATGTGTTTGCAGTGGGAATGATAGAGGGGACAGAAATCACATTGGGAATTGTTTATGCACCGGCAGTGCCTGACCCAGAATTCTATCAAAAGATGCTGGACCTGAAGATGATCAAGGAACAGTTTCCCAATTTGATCCTCGCTGGGCACTTCAACTGTGTCTTAGATGCTAAATTGGATTATTCTGGTACGAGGCTTAGGGATAGTACCTCAATAAAACAACAGTGACAGAAACTAGAGGATCTTGACCTAGTTGACAGTTGGAGGGTGTCAAACCCTGGTACTCAAGAGTATGCCTTTCATTCAAACCCCCTTGGTACATGGTCCAGACTGGACTATATGTTCATACCTAGTGTCCTATACCCCAGGATGAGGAAAGTGACCCATAGCCCTATCTTTTTGTCAGACCATGCTATGGTTATGATGGAGATAAACTTAGTACACCAAAGGGAGGGTAGGGGGCTGTGACGCTTCCCGACCTACTTGTTAGCCAAACAAGAATTTAAGCAATTCCTCCAGACACAGTGGAAAGAATATGAAACTATGAATAAAGGATCAGTAGAGTCGATGGGCACATATTGGGAAGCCAGCAAAGCTTTCATGTGAGGGTTTATAATAGGGTACATGGCAAGAATTAAAAGGGACTGGAAAAAGAAGCAAGAATTAGAAGAAAAGGTGAAAGTATTAGAGGTACTGTTAGCACAAACTGGAAATCCTACCCATAGAAAAGAATTGCAAATGGCAAGAGATGCCCTGAATTTAAATGTGACAGAGGAGGCAAGAGGCAAGTTGTTTTTTTAACATCAGAGAATATACGAGTGGGGGAACAAACCCGGTCTCTTACTGGTAAAATTAATGAAGGTGGGGCAGAAACATGAAACAGATAGTAGCCATTAGAGACAATAAGGGAACTACAATACATGATGACAGAGGTATAAAGGCACGCTTTCAACAGTTCTGTGAAGCTTTATATAAAGCCGAGTGTAAAGGAATGAAAGAAGCCATGGATACTTTTATGGCAGGAATGGCCCTTCCCCAGGTGAATGAACTTCAGAGAGCTAAATTGGGAGGTAAAATTGTTATTGAGGAAGTAATGAGAGCAATAGGGACACTTAAAAAGGGTAAAGCAGCAGGACCTGATGGGTTTGGCAGCAAATATAAAGAACTCCGGAAGGAGTTAGCAGCCCCATCAAGGACAACCGAGCGAGGGGGGAGAGAGGGTTACCAAGAACTTGCTGCGAGGCAAATATCTGCGTCATCCATAAGCCAAATAAAGATGATAAGGCATGCGCCTCCTACCGACCCATTTCTTTATTAAATTATGACTGCAAGATCATGACCAAAGTATTGGTGCTTCGATTAGAGGAAATCTTACCTTATATTATTTATACTGATCAAACAGGATTTATAAGGGGTAGAATAAAGATCTGCAACAGGGTTGATATACAAGGAGGCATGGAAAGGATGAGAAGGGACTTGGCAAGGTTGGAGGAATGGTCAGAAGTATGGCAGCTTGGATTTAATGCAAAGAAGTGCAAAGTAATGCACCTGGGAAACAAAAATCCAGGAGAAGATTACACAATGGGGGGGAAGTAGTAACAGCAACAAAACATGGAAAGAGACCTGGGGTAATCATATCAGATGACCTTAAGGTTGGAAAGCAATGCAAGAAGGTGGTAGGGAGGGCTGGGGGGATACTGGGATGTATAGGGAGAGGTATCACCAGCAGAAAACAGGAAGTTGTTATCCCCCTGTACAGACAGTTGGTGAGACCCCATCTGGAGTACTGCGTTCAGTTCTGGAGACCCCATCTCCGCAAGGACATAGACAGGATGGAGGCAGTTCAGAGGAGGGCAACTAAAATGGTGCAGGGTCTGCAAGAGAAGCCATACAAGAAGAGACTAAAGGAGCTTAATATGTATACCCTTGAGGAAAGGAGGGAGAGGGGGGACATGATAGAAACGTTTAAGTACCTCAGTGGAATCAACAAAGTCCAAGAGGGTAGCATCTTTCAGAAAAAGAGATGTGCAAGAACAAGGGACACAATTTGAAGATAGAGGGACGCTCAGGGCAATGTGAGAATGTTTTTCACAGAGAGGGTGGTGGGCGCATGGAACAGCCTTCCTGAGGTGGTTGTGGGGTCTAAAACTGTGGGAGAATTCAAGAATGCATGGCACAGACATAAGGCAATTTTTGTGGGGGGTAGGAAGAAATAGGCTGTTGGTTAAATAGGATCTGCAGCTTATCCTCTAGGTAGGGAAATGGGCAGACTAGGTGGGCCAAGCGGTCCTTATCTGCTGTCAAAGTCTATGTTTCTAATGTCCTATAACAATATTCGATGATTATTGACTATTATTCATTGGGGCTCTAAAATAAGGGATCACACTTGTATTATGTCAATGAATGCCGAAAAGGCCTTTGATAGGACTGAATGAGAATATTTGATGAATATATTAGTGGCATTTGGGGTGGGGAAAAATTTATAAAATTGGTAGCAGCTTTTTACAGAACACCCACTGCTAGAATTCTTATTAATGGGTCAGTATCAGAGGAGATCATTCTAGAAAAGGGTATGCAACAGGGTTGCCCTCTCTCCCCCCTGCTCTTTGCAGTGGCCATAGAGCCACTGGCTATTAAGATCAGGGAGGACCCAAGGATCAGAGGAATACCCGGAGGAGCAGATCAGGCACATGTCATTACTTTATATGCTGATGACATTCTCCTATCGGTGACACACCCTAAGCAGTCGATTCTTCCCGTATTGGAAACTATAGAGGCCTTAACCAAATTCTCGGGCCATAAGTAACTCAGAAATACTGTACTTACATAAAAGTAGGGGGAAGGAGGATAACTCATAGGGTTTTCACAATGTGAAAGAAGCCTTCACTTATTTGGGAATAAAGGTGTCAGAGATTTAAAAATGATGTACAGACTGAACTATATACCCATTATAGACACGATTATTAAAGACCTAACAGGTGGAGAGCCTTGCCCATAACATGGATTGGCAGGATCAACCTTCTAAAAATGAATGTGTTACCTAGAATTTTATATGCAACACAAATGCTACCCTGGGGCTTAAACAAGAAAGACTTAAAACAACTGGAAAGGGGATTTACTGATTTCATATGTCAAGGTAAGAGACCAAGAATTAGCTTAACAAGATTACAAGCTGATAGCACGAAGGGAGGATTAAACTTTCCGGATATTAAGGGGTACTACTTGGCTACACAAGCCAGATATATTCATAACTGGGTTAAAAGAGGAGAAGCGGCCAATTAGTTGGACCTAGAGGAAAAGGATAGCCCGGGGAGAATATTGGTATACCTTGGGGAAAATGGTCTTAAGGCCTATAAAGCTCTGGAGAACCCAACCCAATGGTTGTGGCTAGCTTGGAGGCCTGGAGAGAACTGAAAAAATGACAAAATATCAGTCACGTTAATACTCTTCCTGTACCAATAGCTAATAATCCAGATTTTTTGCCTGGACTGGAAGACAAGGGGTTTGCAGGGTGACAAAGAAGGGGGATTTGATGTATAGGCAACTTAAATGGAGCGTGGAGAATTACCCACCTTTCAAACTATCTAGAAAGCTTTAAATATACCTTCAACCCATCTATTCAGATACCTCCAGATAAATTATTGGAAAAAATTGGATAGGGCACAAGACAGCGCTTCAGATAAGTCATTTTTGGACGTATTTTACATCCAAAAATCAGCTAAAAACGTCCAAAAATGCACTATCTGGAGTCAATTGATGTCAGTAACACTTATGTAGTTTAATGCTGATGCCTGGTTTTTATAGTGTGGACGTCACGTCATCATTTGTTTTACTCAGTTTTGGAGTAGTCTAGCCGGCCCACTGTGGAGACAACAAATGTTTTTTCCAGTGCAGTGCTGTCCATCTGCTGCACACCATCAAAATGGGCCAATAATGCTCCTTCTGGCTCCTGCGACGGTGTAGCACGCCAACTTGTATATGCAAAATGTACCAATAATGATGGATGATTAAGTAAGGAGAAGGAGTTGGGAGCTGCTTTGCTGGTGGTGCTTGCTAAGTTTAACCATGATGTAATGCACCACGAGTTGGCGGGGAGATTGTGCTGTGTGCCACCAGCAGTCCACGCAGAGGAGGCAAGGAAGCTCTGTGGCTGCACAGAGATCGACCGTATTCGATCGTCGGTGAGCGTGTTGTCCCATAAGCGGCCGCATTCTAAAAAATATAGTTCAGTTTCATTATCAGACAGAGATCCGATCTGTCTGTGTCATCCCGGTCCACTTTTACTGTAGAGACAGTAGAGTAGAGGCCAAGAGCAGGCTCGAGACCCCGTGTGGTGCCCAATCCCATCGTCCCTGAGTGGCAGTACCAAACAACTTTGCAACTGAAGCCAGACCAACAGTGAGGCCCCTGGAGCTGAGGAGGAGAGGGCTCGGATCCACGTGAGGGGACAGCCAGTCAGGAACAACAGCGGAGGATCGAGATCAGAAGTGCTCCGTGTGCATAAAGAAAACACCCATAATATAGCTCAGCCTGGGGGTGAGGCCTAGTTGGAGCCACGAGTGCCGTAGTGAGTGGATGGAGAACGGGACCGACCGAACGCCTGCCATCATAGCAGCAGCCAGTCAGTCCTCAGAGGTGGGTGGCAATTAAAATTAAAATTTAAAAGCTTTTAAGTTAAGCTAAAGGACTGTGTGGGGTGGGGCGGGGGTGTATTTAGATTAGGATGGGGTCGGAGAGGGGCACACACACCACCAGTAGGTTGCAAGGGGAAGGCCTGCAGGCTGAGCAGCAGACTAATGGTGCTGGCAGTGCTGCTATAAAGGGGATTGGGGAGTGGAGCAAGTGGTGGGTCAGGCAACTCGAGCACACTGGGTGGGGTTAGGGAGTGAGGTTGGTTTAGGCAGGCGGCAGGCCTACAAGTGGCCGGACTCTCTGGGTGGTGGTTCCGTGTTTGGTAAGTGTCCTCCTGGCCGGCCGGCGGCACAGCAAAGCACCAAGTAGCAGAGTAGCCAGGCAGCAGGTCAGTTGGAGCCTCAGAGGAACGAGGTGAGTAGCAGAG
Organism: Neoceratodus forsteri; assembly: GCA_016271365.2. NCBI lineage: Eukaryota > Metazoa > Chordata > Ceratodontiformes > Ceratodontidae > Neoceratodus > Neoceratodus forsteri. The sequence continues at coordinate 143,827,536 of CM028132.1, forward strand.
GAGTTCAGTGGAGAGCGGCCATCAGCACAGCCAGCCAGCATCATCCCCAACAAAGGTAGGCAGCTGCTGGCAGCTAGGACATTGTTTCTTATTTGGCCTTACCCTTAAGCCAGGAACACTAGTCTGTATAAATACCTCAGGATGAATTAAGGAAGACTGCCATTTTTGCAGTTCCTTACATCATGCTCTTTGTGGGTTGCGGTTTATCAGAGCAGGTGCCCACTTCCCAGCATATAATTTAAAATGCAAATTTGTCAGCAAGGCAAAATCAGTGGGGTCAGCAGCACCAATTCAACACTGGGTACACAGGAACTTTATAAGGGAGCTCCCTAGATTGGTTAAATAAATAATGTACACCGGGGGGAAGGGGGGTTTGTAAGTTCAGATCAGTAAGGCCACAAGTCCATCAAAAATTGCGAACAATCCTCCTTAGCTATGGTGCAGTTTTTTTCCTCTCTGTTGCTGCTATGAGTGGTTTACATGTCAGGGAAGGGTGAAGGGTTAAGGGGGATCCACAAGCAGAGGGGTTTCATCTTGATGGTTTTGATTGGGGGAGGGCAGGCAGCCAGACCTGAACCTTACTATGAGGAGATCAAAAGATATGGGAACAACTATAACTGGCTATGCCATGCCATACTTGGCCCTGAAGCTGTCCTGCATGGCTGTAGGTAATACCTGCCATATTTTCAAATTCAAAAATGTGACTTGGTATGTATTCAAGAGACTAGCATGAAATCCACTAGCATGAAGTTACTATCTGGATGGTTTTCTAAAAAGGACCTATAGGGAAGTACATCTTGCTGGTGTCTGATAGATGTGTACAGAGATGCAATGTCAATCCCTACCCAGACATAGCTCTCCTCCAGACGTGTTGTCTAAAGGTGTCCACTCCTGAAGTATGTTCAGGTCCTACCCTTCCCCCCGGAGTCTCAACACTGCTGCAGATTTTAGTATTGTCTGCAAAAATGGATACCTTCCCCTCTAGCCCCTCTGCAATGTCACTTATAAAGACATTGATCCCAGCATGGATCCCTGTGGCACCCTGCTGGTCACCCCCCTCTCCACGAATTGAACACCATTCACCACCACCCTCTGTGACTGTGTCCTGTCAGTCAACCAGTTTAATTTCTGATCCAGTTTGCCACCTTGGGGCCCACTCCCAGGCTGCGCAACTTATTTACCAACCTCCTACGGGACAGTTTTGAAAACCTTGCTGAAATCTAGGTAGGTCACTCACATCCACCTCCCATCTCTGATCCACTTCCCTGGTCACCCTGTCTAAGTACTCTATCAGATTTGTTTGGCAAGATCTTCCCGCTGTGTATCCATGCTGGTTTCATGCCCAGGTTCCTAAACTTGTGCTGTAGCCAATCACAGCTGGCCGGCGGCAAGCACATTTTGCGGTTTTGGATTGTCTGTGTGTGCCAGTCGGTGGGGGTGGGTCACTTCCAAGTCTTGAAATGAAAAGTTTGGTTTTCATGCATACAATCACAATGTCAGTGCGAAGCGTCTTGCTTGCAAATGTAATAGCCCATGTAGAGTAGCAAGCAGTAGTAGAGTGGTGTCATACGAGGTGGCAGTGGCACCGTCCACAACCACAGAAGCACAGCACTATCTCTATAAAAACTTCATACGTTTCGTTTCCTTTTTCCCTGATGCAGGCAGCATAGCAACTGACTGGCAGTGAGCTGAGCTGACTGAAGGAGTCACATCACACACCAGTAGAAGAAGTCAAGCAGCAGCAGGGTACCCTGGGTAGCATGTGGTGATCATACACCACACGTATATTATTCCGAGAGGAAGCCATCACCAGCGACAGCATTTCATCACCTTTATTTGCAAGGTACTTACCGTTACTGTTACCTCTACTGTACCTCTTCAGTAAAGAAATGTTAAAATACTTTCATTTTGTTGGGTTTGAGGCCAGGTTGCTGGTGGTAGTTGGTGGGGGGAGAAGTAGTACTGTGGATGTAGGGTAGCTACCACAGATATAGAGGATAATGCATGAGCATCAGTGGTTAACCATAATGATGAAAAGAGACTTGGCAAGGTTGGAGGAATGGTCAGAAGTGTGGCAGGTTTCATTCAATGCAAAGAAGTATAAAATAATGCACGGGAAACTAAACACAGGGAAAGAGTACACAGTTGGGGGTGGGAGGTAAGTAACAGCAGCTTTGGGCATGTGTACTAGGTTCAAGTCTGCACAGTTGGGGTTTGTGTTTACAGAATAAGCTGTGTATTTACCACGGGTCCAGGAGATTGATGGGGCCTTGCTAGACCTATCTTCTGGAGGGGAACCCAGTAAGTCCATGCATGAAGCAATAACGTAATGCCCAGACCTGCAGTCTGCAGATGGGATCCTACAGACTAGTGTGACTTTACTAAAACAAATTCTCTTTAGAACAACTTAGAGTAGTCTGGTCACCCAAAGCTTTACAACATAACACTTGGCAAATGTATTAACTTCCATTAACCCCATACATTACAATGGGGTTCCGTACTTGTTTTCTCACTATGTGACGACAGACATGTGTGATTGCTGGTAAAGTAGCGTACACATGTTGAAACTACTTTTATAATTAAGGGAGGCAGTATAGTGCAGTGGTTTAAGGCTCTGAGCTGCAAATCTGGTGACATCCAGCAGACCAGACCTGGGTTTGAATCCCACAGCTTCCACTTACATACTGTGTGATCCTGAGCAAGTCACTTAACTTTCCTGTGCTCTCAGGATGCTCCTGTAAAAAAGCTTTCAGCTTAGTGTGCTACTCCTGGTTAAATAAATAAAAAAATAATTGCTTTAGATAACCTGCTGGCTGACAACAACCCGAACCAACTGTGCATAAACAACACCTCGTTGCATGGATTTTGAGAAGGGAACTGTCGTGACACACCGAATATATCAAGCTCAGGTCAAGCCAGTGCGAAGACCCAAAAGAGAACCATCACCACTACCACAAACTCTTTATTAGACTGCTGGTTAATAAAAAAATGTCCCGCAACTCAGTGCCTTGTGACTGACTCTGGAGGGAGTTCATCATCTGTGAATGGACCGACTGCTGATTGTTCTTCCATTTCCAATACTGAAATGGAAAGTGACAGCTGCAACCTTGCTGAAACTTCAATTTGTTATTCTGATGACTTTCCTACACTTCAGTTATCAGATAGTGATGACTGTTCTTCTTATCCCACAATCTGCAGTTTCTCAGGGTCACACACAAGTGACACAACAATTATCAGTTGTTCAGAAATCATGCAGTGGTGACACTAGAAATCAGAACAGTCAGTTATCAGATGCTGTGAAATCTGTTGTTATGCGTAATTACAGACATCAGTGGGAAACTGAATTTGATTGGCTGGAGGCAAGAGATGGGAAAATGTTTTGCTCTGTGTGTCGTTCAGATTGCCGTCTCACAAACAAATTTGCTACTACAGGTGCAGGTGCGTTAATGTGCATGCAGTATGTCTGACAGTAACGGTTCCGAGTAGCCTGATTGGCTGTCACAAAATGGGCTTTGGCTTCTCCAGTTCACAGTGGTGGTGGTTGTGAATTAAGTGGTAAGGCATGCGACGAGTGACATGATCATCATGACCATCTAGGGAGAGTTATGGTGTGATAACGGCCCGCCCACCTCCAGATGGTTTGAAGCACAAGGTGCGTGTAGCAAAGTGCTTCCACCACCTGAGCAGGGCCCCCCGTTACCCCACCATAAAGCACCCCATGAAGTGCCATATTGTGTTAATGAAATGTGTCCTTTTTGGAAACCATTATGAATTTTTAAACAGGTTATTAAAACTGGGCCACGTTGTGCTGTGATAACAGTCCAGCAGTCCAGCAATTTGTTAAAGAGGTTAACCTGGGCTGTTGTGGGGATGGGTCAGTCATACAAAAAGCATCTGTCTGTCAATCAGAATTCAGCATTTTTCTACACATTTCATAATCTGATATTGAAATCGGTAGAAGGGATGCTGAATTCTGATTGGCAGACAGATGCTTTTTGTATGACTGACCCATAATCCCACCACAACAGCCCAGGTTAACCTCTTTAACAAATTAATAACATTTCAAAAAAATTACCGATTTTATTACCACAATACAGCACTTCAGGGGGTGGCAGGGGTGCTTTATGTAATCAATAAGACATGACAGGGTGTGCATGGATGGAACAGATTTTACTGCACACATGGCCAGGGGCATAATTTGGCACAAGGCCTTGGCCGAGTACCTTTAGCCCTTGACGTGCGGTAAAATCTGTTCCATCCATGCACATTATTGCTTACTTCATATTCATCATAGTTCATCTAGTGAAGGCTTGCTACTTTTATTAATAATTTGTAACAGAAATGACAATTTCTGACTCAAGTATGCTGACTTTGTCACCTGTGTTTCAGGACTGCACTGTCCCTCCCCACCCAGATGCTAATAAGGTTGATAACTTGTGGCCGGACATAGCATGGTGGAGTGCAAGCAACCGATAGAATCCTGCAGTCTATCTGTACAGAGAGTGTAATATTGAGTCACCACACCAGTATTATCTACTTTTAGAATATCACAGAACATACATAGATCTTCTTTGGGGTGATCTCACTCATCAGGTAGGTATGGTACCAGTACCGCAGCAGCACCCCTAACACCATAGCCATAGGAACGTCACTGTCAGTGAATGGGAATCCACATGGAAGATTCTCCACAGTAGATTGCTCACTCCTCAGTTCTTTTCCACCATCGAGTTGCAAGCACATTCTCCAGTGACGAGCAGCAGTGCAGTGTTGGTGGATTTAGCACCTTTTTCAAAGTAGGGCCTACTGCCACTTGGAGTACAGTAGTATCACACAGTTGTTTCACCGAGGCGAGTATTACTGTCTTGATATATTTAAGAGCCCATGCATTTTTTGGAAGGGATCCTGCGGACTCCTGTCTTAATTTTATGGAGCCACGGGCAGATTCACTTGCCAAGGTCTTCTGTCTTGAGCTTAAGAAGATCCTTGGCTTGGCCATTTGTTCCAAGTCTTCTGTCTTAAGTTTATGGAGTCATGGTCAGATTCACTTGCCAAGTTCTTCCCCCCAGGGCTTGCAAGTTGTGCGTTGATCTGATCCCTTCTTTACTAGAGTGATGGCGGGGAAGGACTGCGGATGGAGTGTGTGTGAATGACCAGTGCCACAACTATATTCGGCTGGTGAGGTCTTGCTGACGGTGTCACATGTGTGGCCAAAGTTGCAAACTTAATAAAAACCTGGTGTGTTTACTGTCATTCCATGATGGTGAAGAGTGCCTATGGTGCATTTGTAATCCACCTGGTGAGTGAGATCACCTCAAAGATCTACTCTTTATGGTACGTTCTACATATCTGTTATTTCCCTGTGTCACTGATGTATGCCATTTCATTGTGTGCATAAAAGCAGACAGCAGCTTAGCCTTTACAGTTTTATTCTCCTCTTATCCAATTCCATAGTATTTACAAGAAAACAATTTTCCTATTTTAGAAAATTGTCAGAAATCAACCCTCAGGAAGCACAGTCAGACAAAGGACCATCGTACAGCACTGGAAGCAGACATTCTTAGAAGGAGACTATGCAGTTAGCGACAATGATGAGGCAGAAAGTTCAGAAGATAACGATTCAGCTATTAAATTTGTAAAAGACAGTGAACATAATCTGTTTAAAGCGGTGTACTTTGCAGCAAAAACAGATATGGCAAATTGCAGTGTCAACCAGCTTTTAGATTTCATTCGCTGGACAGGAGGTCAATGCTCAGTACATGATATAAGTGATTACACTGTTCATGATGTTCAGAGAAGTATTGTGAAAGTATTAGATAGCAAAGTCATAAAAGAAGCATTGCAAAGTCCTGTGTTTGGCATGCTGAGTTGATGAATCCACAGATCTTTCAGTCCACAAAACTGTAATAATGTATATTCGATATGTCAGTGAAGGAAATGAAAACAAAACTAATTGGCAACATCAGGGTAAGGATGGTTCTGCACATCACTTAACTGAGGCTATTGTAAACAGATGTCAGGCCCTGGGCTTTGTCATGAAGTAAACTTGTGGGGTTAGGTAGTGATGGGGCTAGTGTAATGATGGGCAAGTCCAATGGTGTTGGTGCATTTTTGACTTCATTGCATTCACTTTTTATGGTTCATGTCCACTGTTTGGCTCATAGATTGGCTTTGGCCTGTTCACAGTCTGCTACTCACTTTAGATACCTACAAGACTTTCAGAGTAACATTAATGGTACATATGCCTATTTCAGTACATCTGCTGTTAGGCAGGCAAAGCTAGAAGATATGCAAAGGGTGATTGGTACAGTAAAAGGAAAGCTGAAAGAAGCAATTAACATTCGTTGGCTGTCAATGCAAAATGCTGTAAATGCATTACATAAATGTTACCCTGCTATTCTCCCTATACTTAAAGAAGACAGGAACCATGCCAAAGCTCAGGGCCTTCACACGTTTCTCACTACTTATAATTCTGCAGCTGTTCTATGTATGTTCTATGATATCCTTAAAGTAATGGGAACTCTTTGTAAATCCTTTCAAAAGCAGGATGTGCTGTATGTGGATGTGAAACCACAAGTGTTCTGTGCAATTGGTGAGTTAGTTAGAAAACATGAAAAGTGAGCCAGGCCCAATCCTGACAGTGTTTCAAGAGGCATGTGAAATTGAGACTAGTGATAGTGGACAAATGACAGCATGTTGGAAAATAAAGGAATCTCAGCAGATGACATTCAGATTGAACTCAAGTGTTCACATAAAATGACAGCACAATTCTCAAAACTGAGGGAGGAGTATCTCAATACTCTTATAAGCAACATGAAGTGTAGGTTGTGCCCAAATTCTAAACGGAAGCACTTCTGGATGCCATTGCCAATCTAACTGACCCACAGTCTGTAGTAGACTGTAATACAGTCAGTGTTCAGAAAAGTTTAGAAATTGTTTGTGAAAATTTGGTTCCAACACACAATATGACACTGATCAAGATGATACTGAGACAAATATTCATAAATGCAAGCCTTTACTAGATGAAAATTGTCTCCGCTCAGACTGGGCAAAAGCAAAGGCAATGATGCTTGGATGCTATAGGAACCTTAGTTCGAAAGCTTTATGAGAAGGGTAATTTTAAAGTACTCTGATACAATGCCAGTATATTCAACATTATGTAATAATATATTTCGCATTCCACTGACATCTGTAGAATGTGAGCAAGGTTTCAGTGTGCAGAATAGGATAAAGACAAAATTCCGTTGTTCACTAACAGAAGATAGCCTAGAGTTACTAATGAAACTAAACATGGGGCCTGACTTCTCCGACTTTGAAGTCGATAAATCTGTGGTGTTGGAAAAAAGAAAAAAAGCCATATGTCTTTGTGGCAAAAATCAAAAAGGAGGAGACTGGAGAAGCCAAAGTCCCAGACAGAGACAGTCAGGTTTCATGTTTCTGGTAGCAGCAGCAGCAGCAATACTGGTGGTAGCTGTGCCATATTACCCAGAGGTAGCCGCACATCAAACAATGATTATGTCAGTATGTCACCTTGTATCAGCAGCAATACCTTTTCTGACACTGCAGATGATGGCGGCGTGGGTGCCAGTTCCACTGCAGTTTATCCTACAAGCAGTACTAACAGAAGTGCTCATGATGGGGGGGGAGGGCTGAAGACAGTGAATTAGGCGATGAGGATTTCCTGGAAATAATACAGGGCATGGATAACAACAATAGCGAATAATTACATAACTTTCAAATTGGACTCGTTTGATCCAGGTTCAGGTACACATTTTGGCCCAAATACAACTTACTGACAGACATACTGCTGCACATTGAATCGGCAGAAACAATTATCTGAAAACCAGTATTATAAATCGTAAATTCACTCGAAAGCTGTGAAGAAAGCAAAATGTTTATTTTCTTTTTTGTTGCATACTACTGTCACAGTGCTGCTGTGTACTGTACATGGATGGATTGTATGGACAAGGCAGCGATAGCTGGTGCAGGATGCATTGTTGCAGCCTGGCTGCTGCAAAAAGTGCAGTGGTGATGGCTGGGAGGGGGAGTGAGGACTGGTGTGACTGTGAGTTGCTGAACACAGTGGAATACGGTAGGGCATTGGATAATGAAAAATTAGTTGCTTACTGTTCAAAGAAGACACAAAGTCTATTGTTCACATCACATGATGATGTTCTGTACCTTGGTTGGTGGCAATTTATGGTGACAGACACTAGCAGACGTAGAGGTACATACTCCATCTAGTAAGTACACAACAGGTTGCATTGCTTCACATTGCTTGCAAGTAATGGATGTGACACAGCAGTCACATTACATAAAGCAAGAACGGGTTATTAAATGTATCATGGGGTCGGTCATACAGGGATAAGTGCACTGTAAAGGCTACATGTTTTCTGCATTACTCTGTCTCCCCCAAATCAATTCTCCACACGTAACTAAAAAACTGGTTTGTGTACCCAGCAAGACAACATCTTGCCAGGCCATTAGTCACTCACTGTTATATATTTGACAAATTTTAGCACTGACTCACACAGACTGATTTTTTTGGCCTTGATAAGCATCAAAAATGTCATCACTGCAGGAGTCACCCAATTTCTGCAAAGTGTCAAGTTCAACCAACCAAGTGCCAACACCTATGGTACCAGCAAGTTGAAATGTTTTTATGTTTCAAAGTATAATAATTGTGGCTTACCAATGTGAATGTTATCATTAGCACTTTTACCTTGTTATATAAGTTCAAGTTAGAATGGTAAGGTAGGTTTTAAAACAGCTGTTCCTTGATTGAGAAAGACTGTACAGTTAAATCTCATGGACGATGCACACACAATACCCTCATCCAGGCACTGTCAGGCTGCAGCAGGCACCCATGTAGGCCTTGGCTATTTGTCCATGATGTGTTATGTATTACAATACATATACACAATACCAGGCAGGGCCAGCCAAATACATTGGGTAAATACATCATGTTATTTTGGAACAATTATGTAATTTTCACTGTACTACAATTTAATTAACTTGTTATAATGTTATTTCCACTTGTAGAAATGGAACCGGACAAAAAAACACACAGATCATAACAATGGACCAGATAGGAAACTTACAATGGAAAGAAAGGCAGCTTTGAGATAATACAAGGTAAAACACAAAACTAATACAATACTGTAACAAACAGTACAGAACCATTGACAATGGTGTTAAGGACTACTGTTTTAAGTTTATGGAGTCCTTTGCAGATTCAGTTGTCCTTTTGTCAAGATCTTCTGTCTTAAGTTTAAGAAGATCCTTTCAGGCAGCCTGCAGGTGGCTCTATATAGCATGTGGTGGGTGTGTGGTATATAGCAGGGACTCCTGTCTTAAGTTTATGGAGTCCTTTGCAGATTCAGTTGTCCTTTTGTTAAGATCTTCTGACTTAAGTTTAAGAAGATCCTAGGCTCTATATAATACCACCACACACCATTTGTAATGATTGTTTGTGGTGTTTATCTTTGGTTTACCTCAAAACTTCCTTTTTTTCTATTGGAATATCCATATGTGGCAGGGAAGCCCATTATTCTGAGTTCAATTACCAGGCTATAAGTGGAGAAAACATCTTGTAATACATTACTAAATTGTAATGTAAGTGAAATAAATGGTGTTATAAAGTGAGAAAAAATATTTATGCAAAAATAAGATTTATTTAGCCAGTTTATTAGCATTGCCAGACAGTGCCACTGCAGTATTTATGATGCAGTGTGGCAGTCGGCAGAATAACCCATTTTTCCAACATGAGTTGTGATGGTAATAACAAATTACTAAAGATTTTACTTTATAACTAAATAAACAATGGGTAGTAATCAATCACTGATTACCACACTAAGAATCATAATGTAGGTGGCAGCAGCCTAGCATACTGCTAGCAGCAGGCATCTATCTGCAAGCAACTGAAAGAGCTGCTAACGCCAAAAGTGCTACATTGCAGATTCTGAATAAGCATAATGCCAGTAAATCTCATACCAAAAACTAGATTTTTACATTACTTCGTTTTAAAGTCAGTAGCCATTTTGTAACCTTGACTGCACTACCTGTGCAATAAAAGCAGGTGTCGTCAAAGTGCTGTGTAGCTCTGTAACATACTAGATAATATTGTATACAGTACACAATGATTATTACTAATCTATGCACAGCGATGATTTGAAGATACCGGCATGGCATTGTCTACTATACAAGAACTGAACAATTCATGAAATAAACACATTGTCTGAAAATGATTACTGCGTGCTTACGTTTTTCATTTCTTATCATTTATAAAAGTATTTATGTGGATGTAGCATGGATTACAGTAATGTACTCAGAAGGCCAGTGAGTTGACTTCTAAAACTATAGGAGTTGGAGTATTCTGACTGCCAAAATTTGTCGACTGGAATTATTTTGACTTCCAAAAAATTGACAACTGGAGTATTTTGACTCCGGTAAAACTGAAATGACTTCCAAATTTTAACCCATGGAAGTATTTGACTTCCACCAAAAAAAATTATCTGAAGCCCTGGCAATAGATGTGGAACCTTTTATGTGGGAGACTGAGAGGCTAGCTATGGGGCAAAGGAAAATGAAAAAGGGCTCATTGGGAAAGTGGCCAAGTTTGATAGATCCAATTTTAAGGGAGAGACTCGACATGTCAAACAAAAATGGGAACAAGATCTGCATACAGAGATTTCAAATGGAAACTGGGAAATGATCTTGGGCTCCCACATGGGGCTACTCCTATGCAATAAGTTTAAGGAACTACAATATACGTTTTTGCACCAATTATACTGCCCACCAAGTATCGTACATCATTTTAGCCAGGGGATTTCCCCCTTATGTGGGAAGTGTGGAGGAGCCAGAGGCACAATTATTCACTATTATTGGGACTACCCAGGAATCCAACGATGCTGGAAAGGCATTTGGGAAGAAATCATTAAAATGAGGAGGGAGGGGTGGAGGTGGGATTTTCCTCGCCATCATTACTACTGGGAGTCGTTAACTGAAAGGAGGAGCACTGGAGTTTATACTCCAGATGGATTAGAATCCTCCTAGTTATTGCTAGGCAAGGTATACAAAACTTATGGATTATGAGTTATACCCCAACAGTATCTCAGTGGAGGAGCTTAGCTATTAGGACTTTCTCCACTGATAGACTGATATATGCTATCAGGGGAAAAGAAGAGACCTTTCTGAATACATGGGGGGGATTCCTTGGTACCTTGTCTATGAATGAAATAGAAGTTTTACAAGAAGGAAGTTCCATATAAGAATAATAGACATATAAAAGACAACTGGTAACATATAAGGAATTTATCAAAATGTAGCCCCTGGGAGGAACCCAGGTATCTATGCAGAAGATATAGCTACCATTAATTTAACTAATAAATGAATAGAAATAAAAAATAAATGAAAAAAAAAAACCTGAATTAACTAAAGCTTCTGTCTCCTCTGGATTTATAAAGTGCACAGCCAACACTACTTTATTTTAATTTATACGACCATTACATGGTGATATATACATTTCTTGCCTTTTAATTTCTTCTTATTGTTAAAATATTTTTTTATAGACAACAGTAAATAGTTCACTGTTTTCTTTTAATGCACATAGTTTATGTTACATGTGTGAACAGGCATTAAGGTAAACATCTCGGGTGGGATATTCAGAACTGCACCAGGCAGGGGCGCAAGCTGGGCGCAGTGCAACTGGGATGTGCCAGGGCATGGTCTGGGCGCTATTCAATGGTGCTGCGCCATGGCTCCACACTATTGAATATGGCACCGTGGCTACCCGCATTGAGCATGGCGCAGTGGCACTGCGCTAGCACAAGTGGCCAGAGAGGAGCAGGGGGATGCCCTAGCGCAAGTGCCATTGCGCTAGGTGCATCAACCATGATATTCAGTGGTGGACATGCAAATGGGGCCATAATGTATGCAAGGCACAAATGGGACCATTAGCATATCATTATGGTCCCATTTGCATGCAGGTGCGATAATCCCCGGCGACTTGCGCCTGGCGCCTTGCCAGGCAGCAGCCGTCGGAGACCGACGCCCCCTGCCCCCACCGGCAACATGCTCCAATGCCTGATCACGGGCATGAGTATTAAAATAAACCATCCAATATCCCTGGTGGTCCAGTGGACTGCTTCACACCCGATCGGGCTTAAGTATAAACATAAACCGTCCAATATCCCTGGTGGTCAGTGGACCACTTCCAGCGATCGAGGCATAAGCATGAATATGTAAACATCCAAGACCATCCCTGGTGGTCCAGTGATAACCCCTCCCCACTCACCCACCCACCACTGAGCCCCACCATCCTGCTGCCCTTGGTCAGCGGTGGGCGGCAGCTCCCACCACAAGCCACCGGCTATCTTCGTCGACTGACTGTGCGGCAGTGCGGCTGTACGCTTCATTGGTCCGACAGCGGGTTATCGGGCATGCAGACCATAACAGTATACAGTCCAGATATGGAATGGATTCATTCACATATCTGGACTGTAGTACGGCTACGATCTACACGCCATTTGGCCCATGCTGTGAGACTAGTGGGTGTACAGCCGCACTGTACGCAGTCAGTCGGCAGGCGACCGGGTGGCTCACGGGTGGGCAGCGGCTGCCTGCCGCTGATCGGGGGGAGTGGGGTGATGGGGCTCAGTGGGCGGATGGGGAGGGGGGCTACCGCTGGACCACAAGGGATGGTTTGGACATTTACATATTCATGCTTATGCCCCTCGATCGGGCTGGAAGCAGTCCACTGGACCACCATGGATATTGTACGGTTTATGTTTATACTTAAGCCCGCAATCAGGCGTGAAGCGGTCCACTGGACCACCAGGGATATTGGGCAGTATATTTTAATACTTAAGCTCGTGATCAGGCGTGAAGCAGTCCACTGGACCACCAGGGATATTGGATAGTATATTTCTATACGTATGCCCGTGTTCAGGCATGGGGGGTGCTACCACGACGGACGGTACTGCCGGAGCTTGGGTGGCCATCCACAGCTAGCAGCTGCTGCGTTGCACCCTGCAATATGGCAGCTCACCTGTGGGTGGACAGCCATTGCTCCTGTTTTTGTTGGCTCAACTGTGTGTGGTGCAGGTAGGGGTTGCGCCTGCAGCTTCTCAGCACATCCTGGGCTGAATATCGGGATGTGCGGCATATGCATGGGCACACCCCCCCTACTTGTGTCGCCTACGTTACTGATGCGCCCCGGCTCATCGGGATTTGTGCCACACACTTTCCCCTTTTGAATATCGCACCGGGGTGCATCAGTGGGTTGCGCATGGCACACCTGTGTTGCGCCATGCGCAACCCTTCTGAATATCCCAACCCTCATGTATAACAACATATTGTAGGAACTTTAAGGCATGGTGTGATGATATGAGAAAAATGCTATAGAAAACTGTTTAATTCACAATCCATCTGTCAGGGAATGTATTGCAAAGAGAATGGATCCATACTTGTGAGATGTAATACATATGGCTTGATTTGTCACACCTGTAGAATCCTAATAAAAATATTATTCAAAACAAAAAATCGGTTTCTTTATGGAGTTGTTAAACCATAGGGGAATCTTCCCTTTGGTGTTATATTTTTTTCTTTGTGGGGACAAATGATGTTTCTAAGTCTAAGATTGTTTTTTTAAATAGTTCCAAGCTTCCTCAAGTAGAAGGGGGAGTAATAAGTCTTCCCACTGAATATTGTTCAAATTCTTATTTATTGTCTCAAAGTCAGCTTTCTAGTAGTTTTTAAATAATATATTGTTGGTAGGGTTTGGGGGGTTGTACATCATACTAAAGAGGATTGATTTGTGATCACTAGTTCCTAATGGGTCAAGCATAGAGAGGTTAGATACTGTATATATTATTATCGACATTTGTTATTAAAAGGTCTAGTATATTATTTCCTCTTGTAGGTTCTTTAATGATTTGTTCTAGGCCCAGGTCAGTGATGGTAGATATCAGATTCTTCTCATGCTGTGTACAACCTGTTAGGGAGTTCCAGTCGATTGTGGGTATATTGAAATTGCCCAAGACCAAAACATTGCCTTTGTTGGCTAGATGGGCAATGTCATTTATTAATGCATTAATGTACTTGAGATCTGCTGAAGGTGGCTGATAGCATGTGCCTACAAGAGTCTGGGGGCTGTCCCTTAAATTGTATAGTTATCCATATACTTTCTGTTAAAGTGTCATATGGGTTTTCAAAGGAGTGGATATCGTCCCTTACACAAAAGGCACACCCTTTCTGTTTACTTTATGCTTATGATAGAGTTTGAACCTCGGTATTTCTTTTAGCCACTGAGAATCAGAGTCCCATCATGTGTCAGTTATTGATATGATACCTGGGTTTAATATGTGGGACTTGGCTTTTAGTTCTGCTATTTTAATTGTGTTTAGTGATCTAGCATTTAGTAAAAGTATGTTAAATGTTTTTTGATTATCTAACATATTTGCTAGAGATCTGGAAGTTGTCCCATTCTCCTCCTTGGATGTTAGTTTAAATGTGTGGTGATAAATTAGATGATTAACTTACCCAAAATAGTGCTCCCCCTCCGGCTGAGATGCGGCCCATCCCAGCAGAAGAGGGATGGCCTGTCGTGGAATTCTTCCCAATGAGTCAGACATGATTTTTTGTCTGAGACATTTCCTAAGCTATTCATTCAGGGCTTTGATTTTGTTTGTGACATAGGTAGTGGCTCTTGGTACTGGCAGGATCTCTGAGAAACAGACACCGAAGCCTATTTCCGCCAAGATGTTATTTAAGGCTACAAAATCCTGTTTAAGTTGATCAAGAGAGATGCTGTTAATATCATTTGCGCTTGCATGGATGACTACTAGTGGATTATTTCCAGCTTTACTGAGGATCTTTTTGGTCATAGTTGTGATCTCTGATATCCTGGCCCCCTCTCTAACCTGAACATGTACAATTGATTTTATCAGGGTTACATATTGCTCTGTCAATGTGTTTGATGATGAAGTCGTCTGGCACAAATTTTTTTTGGAGATGGCTTTTGGCTTATAAGGTACACCTGTGTTTGAGATCTGTTGCTCAGAAGTGTTAGGACTATATACTGTGACAGATTCCAGAGTTGTGGACTTTGGAGATTGAATATCTTTTGTTACTTTTTGTTTTGTAGTAATTTTTGTAAGTGCTTTATTGGTTGTGTGGTTATTGGCTCGTTCATCTGATTGGTCACTGTCTGGTAGGTCCTCATAATGAGATGTAATGTCGTCCTTTAGGTTAAGAGTTTCATATCAGTTTTGTAATGGCAGGAATGGGGTGCTACTGAAGACTTGACTTCCCGTCCTTTTTGTTTTAGCCTTGGGAACAAGTGCCTAGACATCTTCTTCTGTTGTTTGCCTAGGTGCTAATACTTTAGAAGTTTCAGTAATTTTATTAATGCTAGCATTTAGTTCTGTATCTGTAGGTGTCATAGGGTCTAGATTAGGTGCCATTAAATCAATATAGTTCTCTAGCTCTGCTATATCTGGGCTGACTGTCCATTTGGCCTGAAGTCTAGATATTTGCTCCTGTAGTGTATGAATCAACAGATATCTATCACATATAAAGTCATTTATTTGCTCCCCTATGCCATACATTTCGCATGAATGGCAGCAGTTACCTGGTGTATTCATGGTGTAACAGTCAGTGTGATAAAGCTTGTAGCCAAATGAGGGTTACTTATTTCAGTTGGTGCTTTCACTCACTCTTGTTTAGAGTCAGGCTCTATTTCTCTGCTTTCACTGCTGACACGGCAGACATGTGCTAAGACATGTGTGTCTATGCGTGCTCGCCCCACTCATGGGAGTGAGTGTTAAAATAGTCACTGACCAGAAGTGACCGCACTCGTACTTCCGGTTTGGTGCTACTGAAATTTATACAATACAGTTACAATATCAGCTGCATACAGTGTAAGAACACTTGTTTTACCTCCCCACTAGTGCAGTGTGTGAAAACAAGCTGGAATTTGTAAAATACAAGCGCACTAGTAGGTACCAGGAAATGGAGTTGTTCTTAGTCCTCTAAGTCCCCACAATGCCACGCAGCCAGAGCTGCTCTAGTGTAACTGGGTGTCAGTGGTACACCACACCACACCACCTGTCTCTCTCTCTCCAGAGAGTCGCAATAATGTGCAGACAGTTAAAAGTATATAAAACACAACAGTGCAGTTAGGTAGCAGCACCTCATTCTCTCCAAGGTAGTATCTAAATGATTTAGCTCGTGGAAGCGAGTGTTAAAATAGTCATCTACCGGAAGTGACTGCACTCATACTTCCAGTTCGGAGCTACCAAAATTTACACAATACAGTTACAATATCAGCTGCATACAGTGTAAAAACACTTGTTTTACCTCCCCACTAGTGCAGTGTGTGAAAACAAGCTGGAATTTGTAAAATTCAAGCAGACTAGTAGGTATCAAGAAATGGAATTGTTCTTAGTCCTCCAAGACCCCACAATGCCATGCAGCCAGAGCTGCTCTAGTGTAATTGGGTGTCAGTGGTACACCACACCACCTCTCTCTCCAGAGGGTCACAATAATGTGCAGAAATTAAACGTATATAAAACACAACAGTGCTGTTAGGTAGCAGCACCTCGTTCTCTCCAAGGCAGTATCTAAATGATTCAGCTTGTGGGACAGTGTTAAAATAGTCGCCGACTGGAAGTGACTACACTCGTACTTCCGGTTCGGAGCTACCGAAATTTACACAATACAGTTACAATATCAGTTGCATACAGTGTAAGAACACTTGTTTTACCTCTCCATTAGTGCAGCATGTGAAAACAAGCCAGAATTTGTAAAATTCAAGTGCATTAGTAGGTACCAGGAAATGGAATTGTTCTTAGTCCTCCAAGTCCCCACAATGCCACACAGCCAGAGCTGCTCTAGTGTAACTGGGTGTCAGTGGCACACCATACCACCTCTCTCTCTCCAGAGAGTCACATTAATGTGCAGACAGTTAAAAGTATATAAAGCACAACAGTGCTGTTAGGTAGCAGCACTTCGTTCTCTCCAAGGCAGTATTTAAATGATTTAGCTCGTGGGAGCAAGTGTTAAAATAGTTGCCGACCATAAGTGGCTGCACTCAAATATCCAGTTAGGCACTACCGAAATGTACACACTACAGTTACAATATTAGTTGCATACAGTGTAAGAACACTTGTTTTATCTCCCCACTAAGATACTGAGTATGACTGGGCCCTTTGTGGGGTTTCAGTCAAGCATCCGGCAATGTAATGCCATCATGAAATGGCATGTGCACTATGCCTGTGTAAATAAATGCTTGGCGTTCTGCGAGCAAGTTAATGTCTGAAGTGTCATGCTCTGATTCCTGTGTGCCCTGGTGAAGGGCACTGTGAAGCCTAAAAGCTGGTGCTCTGAAATTTCATTTTGGTCTGATTACAGATATCACATCATCTACTTTATTCATCTGTTTCTAAACATGGGTAACAGCAATGTGAGTGATATCAATACGAATAATGAAGTTATAGATAAAGTTAAATAAATTATCTCCATCCCAAGCTGCCTTGCTGGGATCGGTGTGTGTGAAGTGTGGTGTGATGTGAAATCCATTTTTTTGTCCAGTCATAACTGACTGCATTGGCCCTCAGATCCAAGGGCAAGAAGTAGTGAAAGAGATCTGGAAACCACATCAAGGTTCTGAAAATAACTGGCAAGCACTGTAAAAGGGTAATGTGGCAAAGACCAAGTGGAAGAAGAGGATGGCAGGTGGTGGTCTTGTGAGGGGCATGGCCAGAGCAGTGACACTGGGGTGGTGCAGAGACTTTTAGAGATGGTGGTCATACCTACTAAGCCATATGCTGAACTGAGATATGTGCCTAGAAAATTAGTTTTGTTCCAGCAACAGGGGTACTACTTACTCTCTGTAGATTTATATAGTCAATAACCTGACAGATCTTGTGTTAAAAGTTCTCCACAAAAAAACCCTGCAGTTTTCTGTCACAGCACATCCAAAGTAACCTGGCTGTCAGCCAATTTTGACACCATACCAATAAAGGGTTCTTGTCCGTAACTCCATTAAATATTTGCCCTGTAAAGGCCCAGATTGGCTAAAAATGATTGAAACGTATATGGAAGTATATAAAAGGCAAGACTGAATGGATTGGGGAACTTAGACGTTCTACACAAGAATAAAATACTGCAAATTATAGCAAATTTGGGTAAAAATTATTTTAAGTATTTATTGTCAATAAAATGTGCTAAAGAACTAAAGATTATTGCCCTACTATGGTGTGTTATGCATCATAATGTACTACAATCATCAGTCTAACAGATAATGTTCGATAAACTACCATATCTATCGTTTGGTAGTAACTATAGTACAAGGTATTACCCATCCCTATAATTTGTTTTTCTTGGCAATACTCATCTTTCACTACAGGCTGAAGTATTTTACCATTTACCCTCAAGAGAAGTGTTTGTACACCAGCATAACTACAAGAAATGATAAATGGAATATATCTGATGCATTTTTCCATGTAAATACCTAAAATATTACTATTTTCCTTGACATCCAGCATATTTTCCTCAGCAACAGCACTTAAAAAAGTAAAACACAAACCTTTTTACTGGAATTCCCTTGCATATGAGATTTATTTCTCCAATAATTGTAAGTGACAGATTATCTGGATTGGTATAAGTTGACATAATTATTGATATAAATCAAGATTTTATTTTCTTGTTCAAATCCAGTGCTCATTTTGAATCATGTGTCTTGCTGTTGGCACTGTAGTGCTTTTTTCCTGAGGAAAATACATTTTTATTTCCCAGTCTGAAAATCATGGCATCCTACTCATCAAAGTCACTCTCGTTGGACATGTCATCATTGTGAATGACAGGTTCAGCAGCTTTTTTTGTCAGTGTTCTCGCACTTCTGACATTTACACAAGTCTGTGCAGGATAGCCCAGCAGCAAGACAGAAACACCTCCCTGTCTGACATTTTACATGCTTGCAGGCACAATGTACTGCCTGCAAAATATTATCTGGTACTGGATTTCTTGTCATCCAGGTGATGGCAAGCTCCTTGTTTTCTATATGCCATCCATGGCCAGCAGGCGAAAGGATCATTCATCCTGTTAACAAGAGAGTGCCTCATTATAACAGCCTGGTAATTTGCCTGATTGCTGTGTTTATGTAGAGCATCACATGTTACTAGCATGTTCTGCTCAAGCGATGAAGATGATGCCAGGCAGAACACCTTGTATCAAGCATCACTGACATCCTGTGATAAAGCTTGGCCATACAGATGGCATACAAATTTCTCACGCACAAGGAATGCTGAGTGTTGCAATGTGAAGTCTTTCCCAAGGTCTGTGAGAGTATCAAGGAACTCTTCACTCTAAGAGGCCACAGCAAATGTCTTTCTCTTTCCCTTCCCATTGAATGCACTTGTAGAATCACATCACTGTGAATATATGGAGTCCAATAAGGGAGGTACATACTGTACCTTTGGGCCTAGAGCTGAAGTGACTTTCTCCAAATCAATAGTGCCGCTTTGATTCCCAACACCAGTGAAGAAATACAAAGTGACTGGTAGTTGTGATTTCAGACTGGTGTCTATGACTGCAACATCTGTATCTGGGATCCTAATTATCACATTCTGGCAGTCCTTAGCAGCATGTTTCACATGAAGAAATATACACATACCACATTCTTCATGGTCACATTTTAATTCATTGACAACACTGACTGTCACGGAACCCTCCTGCACAACCAGGCAGTGACATTCCCTTCAATGGACTATATAGAGAGAGTGCTGTCCTTGCTTACAGCCTGCATATATGCATCCCTCCACACGGTGTACAAGAATTTCTTAAGTGCTTCCTTATTGTTGCCATCAGAAAGAAACTTCTTCCACTGACTGGGGGTTTTCTGCTCCTATCCATAGATCTGTATAGTTTGTGAGCCACCAGCTGCTCAGTGGGACCGTTCCACATTTTTTATCCTCATATTGGGATACTGATCTGTGACAAAGTCCAAATGAGTACACTTGTATTTTGTTGCAAGCTGAACCATGTACTGAAATGGTGTCTACAAGCTCACCAGATGTTGAATGAATATCACGTAGTGCTTGGATGACAGCCATTCCGTCAAAGATTATTGCACCATTCTCTGGAACATGGTCAACAAGGCAGTCTCCTGCTTTGGACTGCACAAGATCGAGCAGAGCTGATTTGTTGGTTTTTGTCAGAGTACCATTAGCACTAGCAAGAGGGTAGGAAATTGCTCCCCAAGTGTAGGACAAAACTTCCCTGAGATTAGTTTTCCTACTTTGACCCAATACAAGAAGTCTTGCAAAGAGTTTCTTGTCACTATGAAGAATCAAGTCCTTGCCAGCTACTTTTGCTTTTGTTTTTGGTTTCACTTGATCACTGAATGTTTTCAGTTTCTGACTTTTGATGGGAGAAAAAATGTCCTCAGCAGAAGAAAGCAGTCGCTGGTTCAAGAAGTCCATCAGTGCAATTTTTTCCTTCTCCTGAGCAGCTATTAAGTCATTTATAATCTCACTGGTAGCAACACCTGAACTTTAACACGCTAGTCCATCTTGAGGAGCATCAAAAGGTTTGATCATGCATTCAATAGTGAACAGAATGCTCATTAGGGCTGTGTCATTATTCTGAATTCTTGTGCTATCATGATCTTTCCATTTGCATACTTCTGGAGTCATGCCTGCCATCACTTCATAGTGTCTCATTAGAGCAGCTCTCTCATGTTGCGACAAGATCCAGTGATAAACTGCTGCACAGTTTTGTGTCAATCCAATCAAGCCACCTTTTGTTTTTGAATCTTTACAATTTTGTTCAATTGCCTGGTCACGTGCAATTGAAGAGAATCCATGTCCACTTTGACATTAGTCTGTCCACTGTCCTCGAGCGCTGAGCTGTGTGTAATACTCTAAGTGTGTGATGGGCAGGTTCACCATTTTCAGCCAATATGATGGAAGATACCTGGCATATTTCACCTGGTCATAGGAGAAGAATCAGGGCATCAAGAAGCGGAGAGCTGAAAGGTGCAACTACCAGTCAGGCTCACGGGTTGCTGTCACAAAAAGGAGCAAGATTTGCACCAGAAAGCAAATGTTGGGTTCTCTTGGCTCTTCCTCTTGACATAGAAACATAGAAACATAGAATCTGATGGCAGATAAGGACCGCTTGGCCCACCCAGTCTGCTCATTTCCCTACCTGATGGATAAGCTGCAGATCCTAGTTAACCAGCAGCCTACTTCTTCCTACCCCAACCCCCTAGAATTGCCTTATGACTGTCCCATGCATGCTTGAATTCCACCACTGTTTTTGACTCCACAACCTCCTCTGGAAGGCCGTTCCATACATACACAACCCTCTCTGAGAAAAAATACTTCCTTAAATTACCTTTGAGCCGCCTTCCCTCTATCTTCAAATTGTGCCCCCTTGTTCTTGCACACCTCTTTTTTTGAAAGATGCTACCCTCTTGGACTTTGTTGATTCCCTTGAGGTACTTGAAAGTTTCTATCATGTCCCCCCTCTCCCTCCTTTCCTTGAGGCTATACATATTAAGCTCCTTAAGTCTCTCTTCATATGTCTTCCGGTGCAGACCCTACACCATTTTGACAAAGTCTTCACATTTCATGACCACACTGGTGAATTCATCAGCTGTACACAGAATATCAAACAAGTCAATGGGGAATGATAGTTTGATTTTTTTTTTACCTCTAGGCACTTGTCTGCTTTGTCCAATGGTAATGATTTAAGGAAAGTTTTGAATCTCAGACACTGCATGCTTTCATACAGAAGTTTGTGTACTTTTATACTCCAGTTATAATGGTGACCATTCCAAAGACCATTGATTAATGGAGGGCTACAACTTCTGACTCTATCAAGATATCTTGAAGTCCTGCATCACCAAATATTTTGCCAAGGACACCAAGAAATGACAAGTAGTTATGTAATTCACTGAGCCACACTATCAAACATCTTGTATAGTCATCGTCTTTGCAACAGATTTGTTGTATTTTAGCATATATTGCTTAGTCAAAGACCAAGACTACATACTCAAGTTCAAGCTGAGCAGCTTTATTAATTCCTTCATTTCAGAATAGTGTTGACAGTAGACATCTCTGTTGGTGATGCGTCAATGACTGGAAGGTAATGGATAGCTGACTTCTCGAGAGTACAATCACATTGAAAAGCAGTATGAAAACCTGTCCAGCCAGGAAGTGTGCATGAGTCAGCATTGAGAGCCTTCTTAAGAATGTATGCCAATTCAGTTCTAAGCACTGGTGTCAGGTTCAATCTGTACTTGTCAGCCTCTAATGGGGTACATGCATCATGAGTCAGTTTTTTGCAGACCTTGCCTCTTGCACTGATGGTACTGCTCCAGACCAAAACTAAGGGATGCTTTAAGAGGACAAACTCCTTTTGGCAGTGGTGCTCTGCCTGGTGTTGGGGTAGATTCAGTAATGTGGCTCTGCAGCATTATTCCATTTGCAGGGTGGGTGGTCCATGCCCGAATAGGGTTTCTTCTCCGAAATCAATATTGTCCCAGATTAGAACTGTTGGAGTCTTCTTTGCAAAACCTGGTGGGACATTATGGGAACCTTTAACAAGCTGTAGCTGAGCAAGGCTTGTGTCATGGCTAAGCACTGTATTCCAAGATACGCAATGTCCCAGTTTGTTTAGTATGAAGACCACTTGAGATGATCCTGTCAAGTGTCAAATTGTCAATCCCAGGCAAAGGGATTTAGGTGTCTGTTTTTGACCCTTGGATGCAAGGTAAACAATGCCTTGGCAAAGTGATATCCACATCATCCGGAAGATCAACATAGCCAGCCAGTGCTGGTGTCTCTTTTCTTTTTATCATGAAAGATTTTATTGTTTTCTCTTTTTTGGTGTTAGTGTCTCTGATGCTCTAATAATTCAGGCCATCTCATTATAAAGTTCTTACCCTGCCTTCTTTTTATTTGAACTTAAATTTATAATTATTTGAGATATCAAAACCTCCCTGTAAGATGGTTGTGTAAAGACTTTATGTGCTATTTTTTTTACAGTGCTGCCACTAAGGAAAATATGCTGTTTGCCATGAAAACACATGCTACTATGAATATTTAGGAAGAAATTAATTTAGAATAGCATGCATTTATCATCCAACTACTTTACATGGAGTTCAGATGGAACATATTCATAGCTGTAATGAACCAAGAGTATTGCTGATGATAGATAAATTAGGAGGTGGGGTAATTTTTTGCCCCACCAACTTCACCAAAATAGAAATATGGCTGTTTGTTGCACATTATCTTTTTGCATGATCAGTGAGGAAAATTGTGTATAATATGCACTATAAACAATTTCATGCATAATTCAAAGACAAAATGCAAGGATTTCTTTTTGCATTTTCAACACATTTTCTATCATGTGGCATATATAAGCTGCATGATGATTTCATGAATCATTTCAATACATTTTTGGATATATGTCAATCATTTTGAGCCATCGTGGACTCAGATTAGGCAAATATTGTTGAAACAATAGTCACAAATTATTTAATGGGTATGTTATCAAAACTGGTTGACAGCCAGGTAACTTTGGATGTGTCATGACAGAAAACTGCAGGGTTTCTTGTGAATAAGATTTAACACAAGGTCTGTCAGGTTATTGGTTACATAAAATTGCACAGAATAAGTAGTGTCCCACTTGCTGGAATGAAACAACACAATAATGGGCTTCACCATATGGCCTATACAGGGTGTGAAGAAGCTAGACCGGGAGAACTAACTGAAGGTGACACCTAACAGGAAGTTTTGTATGAACACCTAGACACATTAATTCAACCCTGGATTATTGTCCACTCCCTCCTCTTCCCTGGGCATATGGTAGAGGTGACCAATAAAGGGGCTGCTCATCTGCTGCCAGCCCCCAACCCCCATCTCGCATCACCCCTGCTCCTGTGCATATAACTTACTGTTTTCTTTGCCATTTTCCACAGACATCTGTGCCTCGAGTGGTGCTCACAGCAGCGAGGCGGTGCCTACAGCCATAGGACCTAGCTTCGCTTTCGGACCAGCCTCCTGGTCCTGACCCCGGATTCACCCACTCAGCCAAGGTTGCTATTTGGATTTGGAGCTGGGCTGCTCCAGCAGCTCTCCCATTGGTCGCGGCTTTTCAGCAAGGCATTCGATTGGACCAGCCACGAGGAACCTAGCCCATGATCGTTGCACTTTGCAGTCAGCATATCTGGCTTGCACTGCTGCTCTTCTGAAATGGAGCTATGCCTATGTGATGCTTATTTTATTCCCACCCTCCCCCACCCAGGCCACCTTAAATACTCTTCTGTCCCTCCTACTCTGGGAGAATTCCCCCCTCATTGGCTCTTCCTTCCTCTGCTTATATATCTAGACTACTGGACTCAGACTCAGGCAGGTAATTCCTGTCTAAACCTCTTGCTCCCCCTTTTTTGGTCTCTGTCTCTCCTATGGCCCTTCCTACTTTGCTGAAATCTCTAGTACTAGGTCCCTGGGAAGGAAGGTTTACCTCACTAAATTTTTTCCATAATACCATATATCCTCACCTCATATGAAATGTGGGGCGCGCTGCTGCTACATCTTTTCATTGGCTTCATGCTCTCTATACCCACTCCCTGCCCTGGAACTCAGGAGCTGGGAACCATTACAACTACATGGAAGCCACCTGCCGATTTGCATACCACGGCACCAACGTCCTTCTATATTTTATCCCACTGGCACACAGGGATGGCAGCCACCCTACCCTGCGGGCTGAATGCCAACAACTTATTCTCACACCTTCTCTGTTCTCCTCAACTCTACCTCGCCAGGGTCATGATTTATGCAACCCTGTGCTCTATAGGGGCACACTATAGACATACTGAAACACAAAAGGTATCCACCCATAAACGGGAATGCATCAGGTCCTTTAGATTGTTGCTAAATGTGCTTATTATGATACTTGTGTTGCTGTTGCTTTGCCCAGGATCAGTCGAGTTGAATCCAGGTCCCCAACTATCAATTCAAGCCCCCTGTGACCTAGCTCACCTTAAAGGTCTGCGTATATCTGAATGTATGTAGTCTTTTGAGAAAACTGGATGCCATCCAAACCTGGATCTCGCATACTAATCTGGATATTTTGGTAATTACAGAATCTTGGCTTAAACCATCAACCCTAGACATCGAGGCGAATATTCCCTCCTATAACATCTTTTGCACTGACAGACCAACAAGATGGGGTGGTGTTGTCATCTATGTGCTGGATAAATATACTGCTTCTGTTACCGACTCCACTACTGCTGCTAAGGAATTTGAAAGCTTAACCATTAAGGTCCAACTTGTGTCCTCCTCTTTGTATATCATGGGCTGCTATAGGCCCCCATCAGCAGGCCTCCATCTGTTGAACCACTTGACTAACTTCTTAAGCTATATATAGGCTGAAGTAATTGTCCTGGGAGACTTCAACCTGGATTGGTTCTCTGATATCTCCTTACCACTTAAAGTACTTTGTGACACCTTTGGTTGGTTCAGCTTATTTCTGATGCTACATGACCAAACAGAGCTAACCCTAGTAAAAGTTCCTTGGTGGACATTGTACTCATGAATAAGCCACACCTATTTTCCCACTCAGGTGTATTCTTCTCGAATATCAGTGACCAATGTCCCATTGCTTGCGTAAGGACTGCATCTAAACCCCCTTCTTCCTCTAGGTACATCTTCAAAAGATGTATGTGTAACCTCGGCACTTATGCCCTCATTGAGGATATCCAGGAGTCTCTGCTATGGCAAGAATTGTACCTGGCCAAAACAGTCGAGGATGCCTATAAGCCATTTGACGCCATTGTACTAAATGCACTTGACACGCATGCCCCATTAGTCAAAACCAGGATAAAGAAAATATCCTTTCCGTGGTTTACACTAGAGCTGAGAACAGCCCTATAGCCCTGTAGGGACAAATTATGGAAAAAGGCTCGGAAAACAAAGCACCCTGAAAATTGGGCTGCTTTTAGGGCTGCCAGGAACGTCTGTACGAAGCTAACCAGAACTAAAAAAGCTTCTTTCTACCAAACTTCACTGGCTTCCTCTGACAATTGTCCTGCAAAATTTTGGGAAACACTCAAAGACATTGAAGGTCATGTTCCCACTGGGTCTCTTCCATCAAAAATCTCGAAAGGACCCAACCATCACTGACAAAGTAGGGATCCTTGATCTTTTGAATGACCACTTTGTCACTGCAGGACTGGCCTTTGACTCCTCACCGGCCAGTCACCTTCACACCCAATCCTTAGCACAGGTAACATCAAATCCTCACCACACCCAATCTGCCTCTTCCTTCTCTTTCCGTTCTGTCTCCCTCAAGGAGGTGGAGGACCTGTTACTGCACCTGGACATCAGGAAAAGCGCTGGTGCTGACCATGTTGGGCCATACTTCTTAAAGATCAGTTATTGTGTATTGGTTGTTCCAATCACAAACCTCTTTAACTTATCTCTTTCACTGGGTGCATTTCCCAAGATGTGGAAGACAGCCCAAGTGATCCCTCTGTTCAAATCTGGTGACCCGACAGACCCCAATAATTGTAGGCCCATCTCGCTATTACCTATTCTCTCCAAACTACTTGAAAAAGTAGTAAATTCACAACTTAGAGATTATCTAGACTCCTCTAACCTACTCAACCAGGCTCAGTCAGGCTTTAGGCCCCATTATAGCACAATTACTGCTCTCGCAAAGGTAATAAATGACTGGCAGAAAGCCCTCGATGATAAATTATCGGTGTGTGCAGTCTTCCTAGACCTAAGCAAGGCCTTCAAAACCGTAGATCATGAACTGCTTCTGAATACCCTTCGCATCTTTGGCTTAGACCAGACGTCCCTGACCTGGTTCTCTTCCTACCTCTCCGGATGCTCTCTGCAGGTAAAAGCTGTGGGTAACCTCTCCCCTCCGAAACCTATCAATAGAGGGGTACCCCAGGGTTCCATCCTGGGTCCATTGCTCTTCTCGCTTTATATCAACAATATCGACATGGGGGTTTCATCTTCAGACATTAATCTCTTTGTGGATGATACTGTCCTTTACTTGTCTAGACCCACACCCGAGCAGGCATGCACAGAATTACAGAAAGATTTCAACATCCTGCAGCATAATTTGCTCAAGCAAAAATTGCTGCTAAATGCTAAAAAAACTAAAGCAATGATTCTGACCCCGAATAGCATTGCTCCACTGGCATCTACAGCAGGTTTTGTGAAACCGATCACCACCTTACTCAATGAACTCCTTGACTATGTTGACAAATTTAAATACCTTGGAATGTGGATTGACTGCCATCTATCCTTCCTGGTTCATGTAGATGAGATCACAAAAAAACTGAAGCAGAGGCTCAGTGTATTCTACAGAATCAAGCACCTACTCACCTATGAGTCAAAGAGGAGGCTGGTCCTTACTACCTTCCTATCATTATTGGACTATGCCGACTTCATTTATAGTCAAGCTCATGGGTCAGCCCTAGCCAAACTTGATGTTCTCTATCACAGAGCCCTTCATTTCGTCTCTGGGAAACCTTATTCTACCCATCACTGTGACTTGTACTCGGCAGTGGGTTGGCCGTCTCCTGCTTTCAGAAGACAAAGGAATGCTGTCCTTTGGCCCTACAGAGCAATTACTAAGATGTTGCCCCAGTACATCTCTAACTGTCTGCCTCTATGTGTCTCCGGTAACTATGCTCTGAGAAGCCAATCTTATATCTCCTTAATGTTACCGAAGGTCAAAACCCACTTTGGAAGATCCTCCCTTAGCTTTGCACTACTCCAGCTTTGGAACAAGTTTCAAATGACCCTAAAATTAGCAATTCCCATTAAAATCCCTGAATTCAAACTCCTGTATGTGAGACTTTTCTCTGAACGCTGTAAGTGCTACTCTTGACGTGCCCTGTCAGGTTATGACAACTAGAGACCAACCTCAACCTCCTACGTGCACTTAAAGCATTCCATCTTAGGCTTCCACCTCCTACTCCTTCCTAGGTCCTAATTTCCCTTGGCTGCTTCCCACTCACTTAGGGTACACAATGTTTTGCCTTATACTAACAATACGGGATATTTAAATGTACTGTTCAAAACAAACATTTTGGTGTGAAACTTCCGTATCTCACCTGACTATCTAGCTTATGTATAGCTTTATATACTTATATGCTGCCTCATTCGTGTCCTGTTTGAATTCCCACCCTATGTATAGCCTGTATTTTATTTTGCTGTTATACC
The DNA here is from genome assembly GCA_016271365.2 of Neoceratodus forsteri. Classification (NCBI taxonomy): domain Eukaryota; kingdom Metazoa; phylum Chordata; order Ceratodontiformes; family Ceratodontidae; genus Neoceratodus; species Neoceratodus forsteri. The sequence goes on from CM028132.1 coordinate 143,855,789, forward strand.
TATGCTACTTTTATCAGAAGTAGTATTGCTGTACCTGTGTATGCATATGTGTATCTCTTATGTATTGGATGTTATTTCTGTATGCCCAGGCCCACCTTGGAAATGAGCTTGCTCAACAGTGCTTCACCTGGTAAAATAAAGATTGACTGATTGATTGTTACATACAGTAGTACTTCCCAATGTCTTGTTTGAACCTTTCCCCTCTATATTTGAATGCATGCCCTCACAGTGGATGGACTCTTTCTTCATTTGAACAGATTTGCACTGTCCACTTTGTTAAATCTTTTTATGAATCTGAACATTTCTATCAAGTCCCTCCTCTCTCTTCTGCCCTTTCATGAATACATGTTTACACATTTTTTGTCTCTCATTATATGTCATGCCATGCTGGCCATGGATCATCTCTGTAGTTCTCTGTTGCTGTCACTAATCTATCCCTCTACCCCTTTAGGTGTGGACTCCAGAACTATACACAGTATTCCAGATGTAGTCTTACTAGTAATCTATACAAAGGCAAAATCACCTCCCTCCTTCTTCTAGTAACCCATCTTCATATGCATCCCAAAACTCTATTGCCCATTCTCTACACCATGTTGCATAGAGCAGCTTGCTTTACATTACTGATGATCATCACTCCCAGCTTTTTTCTCCACTCTGCTCTCTATCAGTGTACTATTAATCAAGTACGCTGTTACAGGCGTTCTCCAACTATGTGCCTCACCATGCTCTTTCTGGTATTAAATTTCAACTGCCAAATGCTGGGCCACATCTCTTGTCACATCATATTCTGTCTCATAACGTTAAACCTCTGCTCCTTGCATTATGTGGAGCCCTGGCACTCATTTTGGGAAAGACCCAAGCAAAGGCTTATGTAATCAGGTACTTTGTGCAACTACAGTACATTATTGCTATGATAGAAGAGTAGAACAGGAACTGACCAAGCAATGCTCCATGTAAACAAGTACTTTGTGAAACTACAGTACTTTATTTTATTGATATCACAGTAGAACAGGACCTGCCCCACACATCACATCATGTAAACAGGTACTTTATGGAACTACAGTACATCACTGTACTAATACCACAGTAGAAAATGAACTGTTGGACTGTGTTCAGAGTATATATCATAGCACTGACTCTATATTGGTTTGAGGTTATTTACTGTAATGTTGTATTCAATAACTTATTGTGCATTGTTTGCACAATATCCACATAGCATATTAACATCATAGCATGTAAAAAATCATGGGTGTTCACCTGGAATACCTAATTTCACTAAGGACTGTCAAACACATGGGCTCCAGGACAACAGGCAAAATGGGTTTGTGTCAGGAAGGTCATATCAAATACAGCTTTCTTTTCACTCTGATCACATCTAGTGCCTTACTCACACATCTTACTCTTGCAGGTGCTGCCTTACGTACTCCTCTCACACTTGCTTATACTGTCTTATTAACTCTTCTCACTCTTCCTGGTGCTGCCTTACTCCTCTCATTACTGCTGGTGCTGCCTTACCCACACTCCTCTCTTTCATGCTGCCTTACTCATTCCTCTTAACTGTTCCTGGTTCAACCTTACCCCCTCTTCTCAGATTGGATAAGGCAACACCTGCAATCATGAGAAGGGAGAGTAAGGCAGCACCAGCTAGAGTGAGAGAAGTGAGTAAGTCAGCACCAGCAAGAGTGAGAGGAGTGAATACGGCAGCATCAGCATGAGTGAAAAGAGTGAATAAGGTAGCATGAGTGAGAGGAGTGGGTAAGGCAGCACCAGTAATAATGAGAAGTGTGAGAAAGGTAGCACCAGCAGGAGTGACAAGAGGGAGTAAGGTTGTACCAGGAACAGTGAGAGAAGTAAGGCAGCACCAACAAGAGTGAGAGGAGTGAGTAAGGTGGCATCAGTATGCCTGAGATGAGAAAGGCATCAGCAGCATCAGAGTAAGACAGTGCTGGCAAGAGTGAGAGGAGGGAGTGAGTAAGGCAAACCAGCAAGAGTGAGAGGGCTGAGTAAGGCAGCACCAACAATAGTGAAAGGAATGCATGAGGCAGCACCTGCAAGATTAAGACAGCACCAGCAAGAGTGAGAAGTGAGTAAGGTAGCAACACCAAGAGTGGGAGGAGTTAGTAAGGCTGCACTAGCAAGAGTGAGAGAAGTAAGTAAGGCTGCACTAGCAAGAGTGAGAGGAGTAAGGCACTGCTAGCAAGAGTGAGAGGAGTGAGAAAGACAATGCTAGCACTCACTAACTCCTTTCACTATTGCTTGCCAGCAACAGTGAGAGGAGTGAGTAAGGCAGCACCAGCAAGAGTGAGAGGAGTGACTCAGACAGCACCATCAACACTGAGTTGAGTGAGTAAGGCAGTGCCAGCAGGAGTGAGAGCAGTGAGTAAGGCAAAGCTAGCAAGAGTGAGAAGAGTGAGTAAAGCAGCACCAGCAAGAGTGAGAGGAGTGAGGCAGGACCAGCAAAAGTGAGAGGAGAAAGGCAGGACCAGCAAGAGTGAGAGGAGAAAGCCAGCAGCAGCAACAGTGAGAGGAGTGAGAAAGGCAATGCTAGTACTCACTCCTTTCACCCTTGCTAGCCAACAAGAGTGAGAGGTCTGAGTAAGGGAACACCAGCAAGAGTGAGAGGAGTGAGTAAGGCAGCATCATGAAGAGTGAAAGAAGTGAATAAGGAAGTACCAGAAAGAGTGAGAGGAGCGAGTAAGGCAGAGCTAGCAAGAGTAAGAGGAGTGAGCAACGCAGCACCAGCAAGGATGAGAGGAGTAACTCAGCACCAAGAAGAATGAGAGTAGTGATTAAGGCATCACCAGCAAGAGTGAGAGCAGTGAGGGAGCAAGGCAGCAGCAATAGTAAGAGGAGTGAATATGGTAGCACCATCATACTGAGAGAAGAAAGGCAGCACCACCAAGAGCAAGAAGAGTGAGTAAGGCAGCACCATCAAGAATCAGAGAAGTGAGTAAGACTGCATTAGCATGAGTGAGAGAAGTACGGAAGGCAGCATTAGTATGAGTGAGAGAAGTAAGGCAGTGCCAGCAATAGTGAGAGGAGCGACGAAGGCAGAACTAGCAAGAGTGAGAGGACTGAATAAAGGCAGCACTAGCTAGAGTGGGAGGAATGACTAAGGCAGCATCAGCATGAGTGAGAGGAGTGAGAAAGACAGCACCAGCAAGAGTGAGTCAGGCAGCACCAGCAAAAATTATGAGTGATAAAAGAAACACCAGCAAGAGTTAGAGAAGTGAGTAAGGCAGTACCAGCAGGGGAGAGAGGAGTGAGTAAGGCAGCACCAGCAAGAGTGAGAGGAATGAGAAAGGCAGTACCAGCGCCAGAGAGAGGAGTGAGTGAGGCAGCACCAGCAAGAGTGAGAGAAGTGAGTAAGGGAGCACAAGCAAAACTTAGAGGCCAAAGGCAGCATCAGCAAGAGTGAGAGGACTGGGAAAGACAATGCTAGCAGGAATGAGAGGAGTGAATAAAGCAGCACCAGCAAGAGTGGAAAGAATGAGTAAGGCAGCAATAGCAAGACTGAGAGGAATGAGGAAGGCAGCACCAGCAAGAGTGAGAACAGTGAGTAAGGCAGCATCAGCATGAGTGAGTGGAGTGAGTAAGGCAGCATGAGCAAGAGTGAGAGGAGTGAGTAAGACAACACCACCAAGAGTGGGAGCAGTAAGTAAGACAGCACTATCAAAAATCAGAGGAGTGAGGTAGCAGCATCAGCATGAGTGAGAGGAGTAATGCAGCACCAGCAATCATTAGAAGAGTGACTAAGGCAGCACTAGCAAGAGTGAGAGGAGCGATTAAAGGTGGCACTAGAAAGAGTGGGAGGAGTGAGTAAGGCAGTGTCAGCAAGCCTGGAAGGAGTAAGGCAACGCGAGCAAGAGAGACAGGTGTGACTAAAGCAGGACCAGCAAGAGTGAGTGAAGTAAGGCAGCACCAGTGTCAGTGAGAAAAGTAAGGCAGCACCAGCAATTGTGAGAGGAGTGAGTAAGGCAGCACCATCATGACTGAGAGACGTAATGCAGCACCACCAAGAGAAAGAGAAGTGAGTAAGGCTACACCATCAAGAATCAGAGGAGTGAGTAAGGCTGCATTAGCATGAGTTAGAGGAGTATGGAAGGCAGCATAAGCATGAGTGAGAGGAGTAAGGCAGCGCCAGCAATAGTGAGAAGAGCAACTGAGGCAGAACTAGCAAGAGTGAGAGGAGTGAGTAAAGGCAGCACTAGCTAGAGTAGGAGGAGTGGCTAAGGCAGCATCAGCATGAGTGAGAGGAGTGAGAAAGGCAGCACAAGCAAGAATGAGGAGTGACAAAGGGAGCACCAGCAAGAGTTAGAGGAGTGAGTAAGGCAGTACCAGCAGGAGCTAGAGGAGTGAGTAAGGCAGCACCAGCAAGAGTGAGAGGAGTAAGAAAGGCAATGCTAGCAGGAATGAGAGGAGTGAATAAAGCAGCACCAGCAAGAGTAAGAGGAATGAGTAAGGGTACTAAAAAGAGTGAGAGGAATGAGTAAAGCAGCAATAGCAAGAGTGAGAGGAGTGAGTAAGGCAGCACAAGCAAGAGTGAAAGGACTGAGTAAGGCAGCACCAGCAAGAGTGAGATAAGTGAGTATGGCAGCACCAACAAGAGTGAGAGGAATGAGTAAGGCAGCACCAGCAAGAGAGAAAGGAGTTAGAAAGGCAATGCTGGCACTCAATCACTTTTCTCACTCTTGCTAACCTTCGGATGAGAGGTTAAACTGAGGTCCCTTCTGCCCATCCTGGTGTTGTCCTGGTGGGTGTCCAGGTGGAAGTAAAAGAACTCAGGGTACTCTTCATAAAGAGCAGTAAACATTCCTGGTGTCCTGGCCAACATTCCCCTTCCCATAAACTGGATCATGCAATTATCCAGGCTGTGTGTGGGTGATGTGCGATATGGCCACCACCACACATTCAGTCACTTCACTACCAATCTAGCATTGCTTGTAAAGCGCTTTGGGATGCTGTGTATGAAAAGCACTATATAAATGCTGATTCTTCTTCTTCTTCTTCTTCTAACCAGCAAGAGGGAGAGTAGTGAGGAAGGCAGCACCAGCAAGTGTGAGAGGATTGAATAAAACAAAGCTAGCAATAGTGAAAGGAGTGAGTAAAACAGCACCAGCAACAGTGGGAGAAGTGAGAAAGGCACTGCTAGCACTCACTCACTCATTCCTCTCACTGTTACTGGCCAACAAGAGTGAGAGGAGTGACTGACGCAGAACCAGCAAGAGAGAGAGAGAGAGGAGTGAGTAACACAGCACCAGCAAGAGAGAGGAGTGAGTAAGGCATGACCAGCAAGAGTGAGAGGAGTGAATCAGGCAGCAAGAGTGAAAAGAGTGAGAAAAGGCAGCACCAGAAAGAGTGAGAGGAGCGAGTAAGGCAGTATTAGCATCAGTGAGAGGAGTGAGTAAGGCAGCATCAGCATGAGTGAGAGGTCTGAGAAAGACAGCATAAGGATGAGTGAGAGGAGTGAGTAAGGAAGCACTAGCAAGAGTGAGAGGAGTGAGTAAGGCAACATGAGCATGAGTGAGAGGAGAGAGTAAGGCAGCACCAGCAAGAGAGAGAGAGAGAGAGGAATGAGTAAGGCAGCACCAGCAACAGTCAGAGGAGTGAGTAAGGCAGCATCAACAAGATTGAGGAGTAGGAAAGGTAGCAACAGCAAGAGTGAGAGGTGTGAGTAAGGCAGCACTAGCAAAAGTGAGAGGACTGAGCAAGGCAGCTCCAGCAAAAGGAAAAGGAATGAGTAAGGCAGCACCAACATGAGTGAGAGAAGTGAGGCTGTGCCAGCAAGAAAGTGAGGAGTGAGTAAGGCAGTGCCAGCAAGAGTGAGAGGATTGTGTAAGGCAGCACCAGCAAGAGTGGGAGTAGTGAGTAAGACAGCACCAGCATTAGTGAGAGTATTAAGGCAGCACCAGCAAGAGTGAAATGACTAAGTAAGGCAGCAACAGCAAGAGTGAGAGGAGTAAGACAGCACCAGTTAGAGTGAGAGAAGTGAGTAAATCAGGAGCAGCAAGAGAGAGAGAGGAGTGAGTACAGAAGCATCAGCATGAGTGAGAGGAGCGATTAAGGCAGCATGAGTGAGAGGAGTGGGTAAGGCAGCACCAGTTATAATGAGAAGTGTAAGAAAGGCAGCACCAGCAGGAGTGAGAAAAGGGAGTAAGGTTGTACCAGGAACACTGAGAGGAGTAAGGCAGCCCCAGCAAGAGAGAGAGGAGTGAGTAAGGCAGCATCAGCATGAGTGAGAGAAGTGAGTAATGCAGCATCAGCATCAGTGAGAGGAGGGAGTAAGGCAGCATGAGTGTGATGAGAAAGGCATCGCCAGCAAGACTGAGAAGACAGAGTAAGGCAGTGCTGGCAAAAGTGAGAGGAGTTAGTAAGGCAGCATTAGTGAGTAAGGCACATCCAGCAAGAGTGTGAGGACTGAGAAAGGCAGCACCAGCAATCTTGAGAAGGGTGAGTAAGGCAGCACCAACTAGAGTGAGAGAAGTGAGTAAGTCAGCACCAGCAAGAGTGAGAGGAGATAATATGGCAGCATCAGCATGAGTGAGAGGAGTGAGTAAGGCAGCATGAGTGAGAGGGGTGGGAAAGGCAGCACCAGTAATAATGAGAAGTGTGAGAAAGGCAGCACCAGCAAGAGTGAGAAGAGGCAGTAAGGTTGTACCAGGAAAAGTGAGAGGAGAAAGGCAGCACCAGCAAGAGTGAGATGAGTGAGTAAGGTGGCATCAGCATGCATGAGATGAGAAAGGCATTGCCAGCAAGAGTGAGAGGACAGAGTAAGGCAGTGCTCACAAGAGTGAGAGGAGGAAGTGAGTAAGGCAAACCAGCAAGAGTGAGAGGACTGAGTAAGGCAGCACCAACAATAGTGAAAGAAATGAGTCAGGCAGCACATGCAAGAGTGAATAAGGAAGCACCAGCAAGAGTGATGAGTAAGGCAGCAACAGCAAGAGTGAGAGGAGTAAGGCTGCACTAGCAAGAGTGAGAGGAGTGAGTAAGGTTGCACTAGCAAGAGTGAAAGGAGTGTGTAAGGCTGCACTAGCAATAGTGAGAGGAGTGAGAAAGGCAATGTTAACACTCACTAACTCCTTTCACTCTTCATGGCAAGCAACAGAGAGAGTAGTGAGTAAGGCAGCACCAGCAAGAGTGAGGAGTGAGTAAGGCAGTAACAGCAACAGTGAGAGGAGTGAGTAAGGCAATGCTAGCACTCACTAACTCCTTTCACTCTTGCTTGCCAGCAACAGTGAGAGGAGTGAGTAAGGCAGCACCAGCAAAAGTGAGAGGAGTGACTCAGACAGCACCATCAACACTGAGTTGAGTGAGTAAGGCAGTGCCAGCAGGAGTGAGAGCAGTGAGTAAGGCAGAGCCAGCAAGAGTGAGAGGAGTGAGTAAGGCAGCACCAGCAAGAGTGAGAGGAGTGAGTAACACATCTTCTGCAAGAGTGAAAGAAGTGAGTAAGGCAGCATGAGCAAGAGTGGGAGGAGTGAGTAAGGTAGCACCAGCAAAAGTGAGAGAAGTGAGGCAGGACCAGCAAAAGTGAGCGGAGTAAGGCAGGACCAGCAAGAGTGAGAGGAGAAAGCCAGCAGCAGCAACAGTAAGAGGAGCAAGAAAGGCAATGCTAGCACTCACTCACTCCTTTCACCCTTGCTAGCCAACAAGAGTGAGAGGTCTAAGTAAGGCAACACCAGCAAGAGTGAGTAAGGAAGCATCATGAAGACTGAAAGAAGTGATTAAGGCAGTACCAGAAAGAGTGAGAGGAGTGAGTAAGGCAGAGCTAGCAAGAGTGAGAGGAGTGAGCAACGCAGCACCAGCAAGGGTGAGAGGAGTAACTCAGCACCAGGAAGAATGAGAGGAGTGATTAAGGCAGCACCAGCAAGAGTAAGAGGAGTGAGGGAGTAAGGCAGCAGCAGTAATAGTAAGAGGAGTGAAAATGGTAGCAGCATCATGACTGAGAGCATAAAGTCAGCACCACCAAGAGTAAGAGAAGTGAGTAAGGCAGCACCATCAAGAATCAGTAAGAGTACTAAAAAGAGTGAGAGGAATGAGTAAGGCAGCACCAGCAAGTGAGAAAGGAGTTAGAAAGGCAATGTAGGCACTCACTCACTTTTTTCATTCTTGCTCACCTTCGGATGAAACGTTAAACCGAGGTCCCTTCTGCCCATCCTGGTGTTGTCCTGGTGGGTGTCCAGGTGGAAGTAAAAGAACCCAGGGTACTCTGCATAAAGAGCAGGAAACATTTCCGGTGTCCTGGCCAACATTCCCCTTCCCATAAACCAGTTCATGCAATTATCTAGGCTGTGTGTGGGTGATGTGCGATACGGCCACCACCACACATTCAGCCACTTCACTACCACTCTAGCATTGCTTGTAAAGCGCTTTGGGATACTGTGTATAAAAGCGCTATATAAATGCTGTTTCTTCTTCTTCTAACCAGCAAGAGGGAGAGTAGTGAGGAAGGCAGCACCAGCAAGTGTGAGAGAATTGAATAAGACAAAGCCAGCAATAGTGAGAAGAGTGAGTAAAACACCACCAGCAACAGTTGGAGAAGTGAGAAAGGCAATGCTAGCACTCACTCATTCCTCTCACTGTTACTAGCCAGCAAGAGTGAGAGGAGTGACTGACGCAGAACCAGCAAGAGGGAGAGGAGTAAGGCAACACCAGCAAGAGAGAGAGAGAGGAGTGAGTAAGGCATGACCAGCACGAGAGAGAGGAGTGAATCAGGCAGCAAGAGTGAAAAGAGTGAGAGGAGTGAGAAAAGCAGCACCAGAAAGAGTGGGAGGAGAGAGTAAGGCAGTATTAGCATCAGTGAGAGGAGTGATTAAGGCAGCATCAGCATGAGTGAGAGGTCTGAGAAAGACAGCATAAGCATGAGTGAGAGGAGTGAGTAAGGAAGCACAAGCAAGAGTGAGAAGATTGAATAATGCGGCACCAGCAAGCATGAAAGGAGTAAGGCAGCGCCAGCAAGAGTGAGAGGAGTGAATAAGACAGCACCAATACGAATGAAAGGAGTAAGTAAGGCAGCACCAGTAAGAGTGAGATGAGTGAGGAAGGCAGAACCAGCATGAGTGAGCAGAGTAAGGAAGGGCGAGCAAGAAAGAGAGGAGTGAGTGTGGCAGCACTAGCAAGAGTGAGAGGAGTGAGTAAGGCAGCATGAGGTTGAGTGAGAGGAGTGACTAAGGCAGCACCAGCAAGAGTGAGAGGAGTGAGTAAGGCAGCACCAGCAACAGTCCGAGGAGTGAGTAAGGCAGCACCATCAAGAGTGAGGAGTAGGTAAGGTATCAACAGCAAGAGTGACAAGTGTGAATAAGGCAGCACTAGCAAGAGTGAGAGAACTGAGCAAGGCAGCTCCAGCAAGAGTGAGAAGAGTGAGTAAGGCAGCGCCAGCATGAGTGAGAGAAGTAAGGCAGTGCCAGCAAGAAAGTGAGGAGTGAGTAAGGCAGCACCAGAAAGAGTGAGAGGACTGAGTAAGGCAGCACCAGCAAGAGTGGGAGTAGTGAGTAAGGCAGCACCAGCATTAATGAGAGAAGTAAGGCAGCATCAGCAGGAATGACATGACTAAGTAAGACAGCAACAGGAAGAGTGAGAGGAATAATGCAACACCAGCAAGAGTGAGAGGAGTGAGTCAGTAAGGCATCACCGGCAGCACCAGCTAGAGTGAGAGAAGTGAGTAAATCAGCACAAGCAAGAGTGAGAGGAGTGAGTACGGCAGCATCAACATGAGCGAGAGGAGTGAATAAGGCAGCATGAGTGATAGGAGTGGGTAAGGCAGCACCAGTTATAATGAGAAGCATGAGAAAGGCAGCACCAGCAGGAGTGAGAAGAGGGAGTAAGGTTGTACCAGGAATAGTGAGAGGAGTAAGGCAGCACCAGCAAGAGAGAGGAGTGAGTAAGGCACCATCAACATGAGTGAGAGAAGTGAGTAATGCAGCATCAGCATCAGTGAGAGGAGTGAGTATGGCAGCATGAGTACGATGAGAAAGGCATCGCCAGCAAGAGTGAGAGGAGACAGTAAGACACTGCTGGCAAGAATGAGAGAAGTGAGCAAGGCAGCATCAGAAAGAGTGAGAGGAGTGAGTAAGGCACAACCAGCAACAGTGTGACGACTGAGTAAGGCAGCACCAGCAATAGTGAGAGGAGTGAGTGAGGCAGCACCTGCAAGAATGAGTAAGGCAGCAACAGCAAGAGTGAGTAAGGCAGCAACAGTAAGAGTGAGAGAGGCGAGTAAGGCAATGCTAGCAAGAGTGAGAGGACTGAGAAAGGCAATGACAGCACTGACCAATTTCTTTCACTTGTGCTGGCTAGCAACAGTGAGAGGAGTGACTCAAACAGCACCATCAACAGTGAGTTGAGTGAGTAAGGCAGTGCCAGCAGGAATGAGAGCAGCGAATAAGGCAGAGCTAGCAAGAGTGAGAAGAGTGAGTAAGTCAATGCCAGCAAGAGTGAGAGGAGTGAGTAACACACCATCTGCAAGAGTGAAAGAAGTGAGTAAGGCAACACAAGCAAGAGTGAGAGGAGTGAGTGAGGCAGGAAAAACAAAAGTGACAGGAGAAAGGCAGCACCAGCAAGAGTGAGAGGAGTGAATAATACACGATCTGCAAGAGTGAAAGAAATGAGTAAGGCAGCACAAGCAAGAGTGAATGGGCGTGAGTACAGCAGCACAAGCAAAAGTGAGAGAAGTGAGGCAGGACCAGCAAAACTGAGAGGAGAAAGGCTGCATCAGCAACAGTGAGAGGAGTGAGAAAGGCAAGGCTAGCACTCACTAATTTCTTTCACTCTTGCCAGCAAAAATGAGTGAGAGGAGTGAGTAAGGCAACACCAGCAAGAGTGAGAGGAGCGAGTAAGGCAGAGCTAGCAAGAGTGAAAGGAGTGAGCAATGCAGCACCAGCAAGGGTGAGAGTGAATAAGGCAGCACCAGCAAGACTGAGAGAAGTGTGAAAGGCAACACTAGCAAGAGTGAGGAATGACAAAGGGAGCACCAGCAAGAGTGAGAAAGGCAGTACCAGCAGCAGAGAGAGGTGTGAGTAAGGCAGCACCAGCAAGAGTGAGAGGAGTGAGTAAGGAAGCACAAGCAAAACTCGTGAGAAAAGTAAGGTAGCACCAGCAATAGTGAGAAGAGAGAATAAGGCAGCACCATAATGACTGACAGAAGTAAGGCAGCACCAACAAGAGTAAGAGGAGTGAGTAAAGCAGCACCAACAAGAATCAGAGGAGTGAGTAAGGCTGCATTAGCATGAGTGAGAGGAGTACGGAAGGCAGCATCAGCATGAGTGAGAGGAGTGACTAAGGCAGAAAAAGCAAGAGTGAGAGGAGAAAGTAAAGGCAGCACAAGCTAGAGTGGGAGGAGTGAGAAAGACAGCATCAGCATGAGTGAGTAATGCAGCACCAGCTAGAATGAGGACTGACAACAGGAGCACCAGAAAGAGTTAGAGGAGTGAGTAAGGCCGTACCAGCAGGAGAGAGAGGAGTGAGTAAGGCAGCTCCAGGAAAGTGAGAGGAGTGAGAAAGGCATGCTAGCAGGAATGAGAGGAGTGAATAAAGCAGCACCAGCAAGAGTGAGAGGAATGACAAAGAGTACTAAAAAGAGTGAGAGGAATGAGTACAGCAGCAATAGCAAGAGTGAGAGAGTGAGTAAGGCAGCACCAGCAAGAGTGAGAGGAGTGAGAAAGACAGTACCAGCAGCAGAGAGATGAGTGAGTAAGGCAGCACCAGCAAGAGTGAGAGGTATGAGTAAGGGAGCACAAGCAAAACTTAGAGGCCTGAGGCCTAAGGCAGCAACAGCAAGAGTGAGAGGACTAAGAAAGACATACCAGCAGGAAAGAGATGAGTGAATAAAGCAGCACCAGCAAGAGTGGAAGGAATGAGTAAGGCAGCAATAGCAAGATTGAAAGAAGTGAGGAAGGCAGCACCAGCAAGAGTGAAAGCAGTGAGCAGGCAGCATCAGCATGAGTGAGAGGAGTGAGTAAGGCAGCACAAGCATGAGTGAGAGGAGTGAGTAAGGCAGCACCACCAAGAGTGAGAGGAGTGAGTAAGGCAGCACCATCAAGAATCAGAGGAGTGAGGTAGGCAGCATCAGCACGAGTGAGAGGAGTAAGGCAGCACAAGCAATAGTGAGAGGAGCGAAAAAGGCAACGCTAGCAAGAGTGAGAGGAGCGAGTAAAGGCAGCTCTAACAAGAGTGGGAGGAGTGAGTAAGGCAGTGTCAGCAAGAGTGTGAGGAGTAAGTCACTGAGGGCAAGAGTGACAGCAGTGACTAAGGCAGGACCAGCAAGAGTGAGTGAAGTAAGGCAGCACCAGCAATAGTGACAGGAGTGAGTAAGGAAGCACCATCATGACTGAGAGAAGTAAGGCAGCACCACCAAGAGTAAGAGGAGTGAGTAAGGCAGCACCATCAAGAATCACAGAAGTGATTAAGGCTGCATTAGCTTGAGTGAGAGGAGTACGGAAGGCAGCATCAGCATGAGTGAGAGGAGTAAGGCAGCACCAACAATAGTGAGAGGAGTGACTAAGGCAGAACTAGCAAGAATGAGAGGAGTGAGTAAAGGCAGTACTAGCTCGAGTGGGATTAGTGATGAAGGCAGCATCAGCATGAGTGAGAGGATTGAAAAAGACAGCACCAGTAAGAGTGAGTAATGCAGCACCAGCAAGAATGAGGACTGACAATGGGAGCAACAGCAAAAGTTAGAGGAGTGAGTAAGGCAGTTCCAGCAGGAGAGAGAGGAGTGAGTAAGGCAGCTCCAGCAAGAGTGAGAGGAGTGAGAAAGGCAATGCTAGCAGGAATGAGAGGAGTGAATAAAGCAGCACCAGCAAGAGTAAGAGGAATGAGTAAGAGTACTAAAAAGATTGAGAGGAATGAGTACAGCAGCAATAGCAAGAGTGAGAGGAGTGAGTAAGGCAGCATCAGCATAAGTGAGAGGAGTGAGTAAGGCAGCAAGAGTGAGAGGACGGAGTAAGGCAGCACCAGCAAGAGTGAGATAAGTGAGTATGGCAGCAACAGTAAGAGTGAGAGGAATGAGTAAGGCAGCAGTGTGAGAGGAGTTAGAAAGGCAATGCTAGCAGTCACTCACTTCTCTCTCTCTCTTGCTGACCAGCAAGAGTGTGAGGAGTGAGTAAGGCATCACCAACAAGAGTGAGAGGAGTAAGTAAGGCAGCAGCAGTAAAAGTGAAAGGAGTGAGGCAGCACCAGCAAAAGTGAGAGGAGAAGGGAGGCCCCAGCAACTGTGAGAGGAGTGAGAAAGGCACTGCTAGCACTCACTCACCCCTTTCACTCCTGTTAACCAGCAAGAGTGAGAGGACTGAGTAAGACAAGACCAGCAAGAGTGAAAGGAGTAAGGCAGCACCATGAAGAGTGAGAGGAGTGAGTAAGGCACTATCAGCAAGCGTGAAAGGAGCGAGTAAGACAGAGCTAGCAAGAGTGAGAGGAGTGAGTAATGCAGCACCAGCAAGGGTGTGTGTTAGTAAGGCAGCACCAGCAAGAGTGAGATGAGTAAGTATAATCACCAGCAAGAGGGAGAGAAGTGAGTAAGTCATCACCGGGAAGAATTAGAGGAGAGAGGGAGTAAGGCAGCACCAGTAATACTGAGAGGAATGAGTAAGGCAGCACGAGCGAGAGTGAGAGCAGTGAGCAAGGCAGCATCAGTAAGAGGGAGAGGAGTGAGGAAGGCAGTGCCAGCAGGAGTGAGAGAAGTGAGTAAGTCAGCACCAGCAGGAGTGAGAGGGGTGAGAAAGGCAGCATCAGCATGAGTAAGAGGAGTGAGTAAGGCAGCATGAATGAGAGGAATGGGTAAGGCAGCACCAGCAGTAATGACAGGAATGAGTAAGACAGCACCAGGAAGAGTAAGAAGACTCAATAAGACAGTACAAGCAAGTGTGAGAGGAGTAAGTAAGGCAGCACCAGAAAGAGTGAAAGGAGTGAGTAACGCAGTACCAGCAGGAGAGAGAAGTGAGTAAGGCAGCACCAGCAAGAGTGAGAGGAGTGAGTAATGCAGCACCATCAAGAATCAGAGGAGTGAGGAAGGCAGCATCAGCATGAGTGAGAGGAATAAGGCAGCACCAGCAATAGTGAGAGGAGCGACTAAGGCAGCGCTAGCAAGAGTGGGAGGAGTGAGTAAGGCAGTGTCAGCAAGAGAGTGAGGAGTGCGGAGTAAGACAGCGACAGCGAAAGTGACAGGAGTGAATAAGGCAGGACTAGCAAGAGTGAGAGGATTAGACAGCACCAGCGTGAGTGAGATAAGTAAGGCAGCACCTGCAATAGTGAGAGGAGCAGGCGCATGCAAATTACCGCGACTGAGAGAAGCAAGGAAGCACCAGAAAGAGTGAGAGGAGTGAATAAGGCAGCACCAGCAAGAGTGAGAGAAGTGAACAAGGCAGAACCACCATGAGTGAGCGGAGTAAGGCAGTGCGAGCAAGAATGAGATGAGTGAGTATGGCAACACTAGCAAGAGTAAGAGGAGTGAGTAAGGCAGCATGAGCATGAGAGAGAGGAGTGAGTAAGTCAGCACTAGTAACAGATGAGTGAGTAAGGCAGCACCAGCAAGAGTGAGGAGTAGGTAAGGTAGTAACAGCAAGAGTGAGAGGTGTGAGTAAGGCAGCACTAGCAAGAGTGAGAGGATTTGGCAAGGCAGCTCCAGCAGGAGGGAAAGTAGTAAGTAAGGAAGTGCCAGTAAGAGTGAGAGGGCTGAGTAAGGTAGCACCAGCATGAGTGGGAGTAGTGAGTAAGGCAGCACCAGCATGAGTGAGAGGAGAGAGAAAGGCAGCACCAGCAACAATGAGGAGTGACAAAGGGAGCACCAGCAAGAGTTAGAGGAGTGAGTAAGGCAGTATCAGCAGGAGAGAGAAAAGTGAGTAAGGCAGCATCAGCAAGAATGAGAGGTGTGAGAAAGGCAATGCTAGCAGGAATGAGAGGAGTGAATAAAGCAGCACCAGCAACAGTGAGAGTAATGAGTAAGAGTACCAAAAAGAGTCAGACGAATGAGTAAGGCAGCAATAGCAAGAGTGAGAGGAGTGAGTAAGGCATCATCAGCATGAGCGAGAGGAGTGAGTAAGTTAGTACAGGCAAGAGTGAGAGGACTGAGTAAGGCAGCACCAGCAAGAGTGAGAGGAATGAGTAAGACAGCACCAGTGAGCATGAGAGGAGTTAGAAAGGCAATGCTAGCACTCACTTCTTTCACTCTTGCTAACCAGCAAGAGGGAGAGTAGTGAGTAACAAAGCACCAGCAAGTGTGAGACGAATGAATAAGACAACGCCAGCAATAGTGACAGCAGTGAGTAAAACAGCACTAGCAAGAGTGGGAGAAGTGAGAAAGGCAATGCTAGGACTTACTCATTCCACTCACTGTTACTAGGCAGCAAGAGTGAGAGGAATGACTGAGGCAGCACCAGCAAGAGAGAGAAGAGTGACTCAGGCAGCAAGAGTGAAAAGAGTGAGAGGAGTGAGAAAGGCAGCTCCAGAAAGAGTGGGAGGAGTGAGTAAAGCAGTAGAAGGAGCAGGACAGGGAACTGTATCAGTTAAAGCAAAAGGAGGCTGGGAAGGCAGTCAGAACAGCAAAGGCCCAAACCAAGGAAAAGATAGCCAACTCAGTTAAGAAGGGGGATAAAACTTTTTATAGGTACATCAGGGAGCAAAGGAAGACCAAGGAGGAGGTGAGGCTTAATAAAGGGAGGAGGGTGGGCAGAGGAGACTGTGAAAGGCAGAGATACTAAAACAAATATTTTTGCTCAGTATTTACAAACGAAGAGGGAGGCACATAAAACAAACAGTAGAAACACTCTGGATGCAGAAGTTGATACAACCCATTACAGAAGAAAGGGTTCTGAAGAACTCTTAAAACTGAAGGTGGACAAAGCAATGGGGCCTGATGGATTCATCCCATTCTAAAAGAACTAAGGTAGAACTAGTGACACCATTGACTACCTTTTAACAAATCATGGGAGGATGGGGTGGTACCCGAGGACTGGAGGAGGCAGATGTGATCCAATTCACAAAGTGGGAGCAAGGCAGAAGCAGGAAACTACAGACCTGTTAGTTTAACCTCAGTGATAGGGAAAATGATGGAATCACTTCTGAAGGAAAGAATTGTCAAGTATCTAGGAGGCCAGAGGGCACAGGACCCTAGGCAGCATGGATTCACAGTGGAAGGTCATGCCAGATGAATCTGATAGATTTCTTTGACTGGGTGACCAAAGTAGTAGATCAGGGAGGGCTGTGGACATGGCCTACCTAGACTTTAGCAAGGCATTTGACACAGTCCACACAAAGATTAATATACAAGTTAGCCAGCCTGGGAGTGGGTCCCAAGATGACAGCCTGGGTAAAGGAATTGGCTGGAGGTAGGAAACAGGGAGTAATAGTAAATGGAGTCCACTCAGAAGAAAGGAGGGTTACTAGTGGGGTACCACAGGGTTCAGATAGGACCTGTCCTCTTCAATGTCTTTATAAGCTTACATTGCAGAAGGACTGGAAGGAAAAGTATGTCTCTTTGCAGATGACACAAAGATCTACAACAGAGTTGATGCACAGGGTGGGGTGGAAAGGATGAGAAGGGACTTGGCAAGGTTAGAGGAATGGTCAAATGTATGGCAGCTAGATTCAATGCTAAGAAGTGCAAGGTAATGCACCTGGGAAAACAAAACCCAGGGAAGAGTACATAATGGGGGTGAGAAACTAACAACAACAAAATGGAAAGGAACCTGGGGTAGTCATATCAGATGACCTAAAGGTGGGCAAGCAATGTGAGAAGGCAGCAAGGAGGGTTTGAGGATACTGGGATGCATAGGAGAGGCACTCACCAGTAGAAACAGGAAATTATTATCCCTCTGTACAGACAGCTGGTGAGACCCCATCTGGAGTACTGTGTGCAGTCTCTGGAGACCCAATTCTGCAAAGACATAGACAGGATGGAAGCTGTCCAGAGGAGGGGCAACTAAAATGGTGCATGGTCTGCACGGAATACATATGAAGAGACAAAGGAGCTTAATATGTGTAAGCCTCGAGGAAAGGAGGGAGAGGGAGGACATGATAAAACATCTCAAGTACCTCAAGGGAATCAACAAGTCTAAGAGGGTAGCATCTTTCAAAAAAGAGAGGTGTGCAAGAACAAGAGGGGCACGACGAAGATGGGGGGGCGGCTCAGAGGTAATTCTGGGGAAGTATTTTTTTCACAGAGGTTGTGGATGCATGGAGCGGCCTTCCAGAGGGAGGTTGTGGAGTCAAAATCAAATGATGGAATTCAAGCATGCATGGGACAGTCATAAGGCAATTCTAGGGGGTGGGGGTAGGAAGAAGTAGGCTGCTGGTTAACTAGGATCTGCAGCTTATCCAGTAGGTACGGAAATGGGCAGACTGGGTGGGTCAAGCAGTCCTTATCTGCCATCAAATTCTATGTTTCAATGTTTCTATGTATTAGCATGAGTGAGAGACGTGAGTAAGGCAGCATCAGCATGAGTGACAGGAGTAAGGTTGCACCAGCAAAAGACAGAGGAGTGAAAGAAGTGAGTAAGGCAGCATGAGTGAGAGGACTGAGAAAGACAGCATAAGCAAGAGTGAGAGGAGTGAGTAAGGAAGCACAAGCAAGAGTGAGAGGATTGAGAAATGCGGCACTAGCAAGCATGAAAGGAGTAAGACAGCACCAGCATGAGTGAGAGGAGTGACTGATGCAGCACCAGAAAGAGAGAGTAAGGCAGCACCAGCAAAAGAGAGAGGACTGAGTAAGGCAGCACCAGTAAGACTGAAAAGAGTAAGTAAAGCAGCACCAGCAAGAGTGAGAGGAGTGAGTAAGGCAGCACCAGCAAAAGTGAGGGGAGTGAAGAAGGCAGCATCCGCATGAATAAGATGAGTGAGTAAGGCAGCACCAGCAAGAGTGAGAGGAGTGAGGGAGTAAGGCAGCACCAATAATAGTGAGAGGAGTGAGTAAGGCAGCACCAGCGAGAGTGAGAGCAGTGAGCAAGGCAGCATCAGCAAAAGAGAGAGAAGTGAGGAAGGCAGCAGCAAAGCGAGAGAAGTGAGTAAGTCAGCACCAGCAGGAGTGAGGGGGAGAGAAAGGTAGCATCAGCATAAGTAAGAGCAGTGAGTAAGGCAGCATGAAGAAGTAATGAGAGGAGTGAGTAAGGCAGCACCAGGAAGAGTGAGAAGAGTCAATAAGACAGTACAAGCAAGTGTGAGAGGAGCAAGTAAGGCAGCACTAGCAAGAGTAAGAGGAGTGAGTAAGGCAGCACCAGCAAGAGTGAGGAATGAGTAAGGCAGCAATAGCAAGACTGAGAGATGGGAGGAAGGCAGCACCAGCAAGAGTGAGAGCAGTGAGTAAGGCAGCACTAACAAGAGTGAGAGGGGTGAGTAAGGCAGCATTAGCATGAGTGACAGGTGTAAGTAAGGCAGCATCAGCAAGAGTGAGGTGTGTAAGGCAGCATCAGAATTAGTGAGAGGACTTAGGCAGTGCCAGGAAGAGTGAGAGGAGCAAGTAAGGCATTGCTAGCAAGAGTGAGAGGAGAGAGAAAGGCAGCACCAGCAAGAGTGAGAGAGGTAAGGCAACACCAGCAAGACTGAGAGGAGTGAGTAAGGCAGCACCAGTAAAAGTGAGGAGTGACAAAGGGTGCACCAGCAAGAGTGAGAGGAGTGAGTAGGGCAGTACCAGCAGGAGAGAGAGGAGAGAGTAAGACAGCACCACCAAGAGTGAGAGGACTGAGTAAGGGAGCAGAAGCAAAATTAGAGGCCTAAGGCAGCATCAGCAAGAGTGAAAGAAGTGAGAAAGGCAATGCTAGCAGGAATGAGAGGAGTGAGTAAAGCAGCACCAGTAAGAGTGAGAGGAATGAATAAGGCAGCAGAAGAGGAATGAGGAAGGCAGCACCAACATGAGTGAGAGGAGTGAGTAAGGTAGTATCACCATGAGTTAGAGGAGTGAGTAAGGCAGCTGCAGCAAGAGAAAGAGGAGTAAGACAGCACCTGCAAGACTGATAGGAGTAAGGAGGCACCAGCATGTGTGACAGGAG
The DNA here is from genome assembly GCA_016271365.2 of Neoceratodus forsteri. NCBI lineage: Eukaryota > Metazoa > Chordata > Ceratodontiformes > Ceratodontidae > Neoceratodus > Neoceratodus forsteri. The sequence goes on from CM028132.1 coordinate 143,874,760, forward strand.
AGAGTAAGGCAGCGCTAGCAAAAGTGACAGAAGTTAGTAAGGCAGCATCAACATGAATAAAATGAGTGGGTAAGACAGCACCAGCAGGAGAGATAGGAGTAAGGCAGTACCAGCAAGAGTGAGAGGAGTAAGGCAGCATTAGCATGAGTGAGAGGACTAAGACAGCACCAGGAAGAGTGAGAGCAGCAAGTAAGGCATCACTAGCAAGAGTGAGAGGAGTGAGAAAGGCAGCACCAGCAAGAGTGAGAGGAGTGAGTAAGGCAGCACCAGCAAGACTAAGAGGAGTGAGTAAGGCAGCACCAGCAAGACTAAGAGGAGTGAGTAAGGCAGCACCAGCAAGAGTGAGTAAGGCAGCACCAACAAAAGTGATGAGTGACAAAGGGTGCACCAGGAAGAGTGAGAGGACTGAGTAGGGCAGTACCACCAAGTGTGAGAGGACTGAGTAAGGGAGCACAAGCAACATTAGAGGCCTAAGGCAGCACTAGCAAGTGTAAGAGTAGTGAGAATGGCAAGGCTAGCAGGAATAAGAGAAGTGAGTAAAGCAGCACCAGTAAGAGTAAGAGGAATCAGCAAGAGTGAAAGGAGTAAGGCAGCACCAGCAACAGTGAGAGGAGTGAGTAAGGCAGCACTGGCATGAGTGAGAGGAGTGAGTAAGGCAGCACTGGCATGAGTGAGAGTAGTGAGTAATGCAGCACAAGCATGAGTGAGAGAAGTGAGTAAGGCAGCACCAGTAAGAGTGAAAGGAGTGAGGAAGGCAGCATCACCAGGAGTAAGAGGAGTGAGTAAGGCATCAACAGCAAGAGAGAGAGGAGTAAGGCAACACCAGCAAGAGTAAGAGGAGTGAGTAAGGTGGCACAAGCATGAATCAGAAGAGTGAGTAAGGCAGAACCAGTAACAGAGAGAGGAGTAAGACAGCACCAGTGAAAGTGAGAGGAGTGAGTAAGGCAGCCCCAGGAAGAGTGAGAGACGTGAGTAAGACAGCACAAGTGAGAAAAGTAAGGCAGCACACGCAAGGCTGAGAGGAGTGAGTAAGGCAGCGCCAGCAAAAGTGAGAGGAGTGAGCAATGCAACATCAGCATGAATAAGACAAGTGAGCAAGACAGCACCAGCAAGAGTGAGAGGAGTAAGAAAGCACCACCAAGAGTGAGAGGAGTGAATAAGGCAGCATTAGCATGAGTGAGAGGTGTGACTAAGGCAGCACCAGGAAGAGTGAGAGGAGCAAGTAAGGCATCGCTAGAAAGAGTGAGAGGAATGAGGAAGGCAGCACCATCAAACTGAGAGGAGTGACTAAGGCAGCACCAGCAAAAGTGAGAGGAGTCAGTAAGGCAGCACTCGCATGAGTGAGAGGAGTGAGTAAGGCAGCACAAGCATGAGTGAGAAAAGTGAGTAAGGCAGCATTACCATGAGTAAGGCAAGGCGCAGGTCTGGGAAGGGGGGAAGCATCACTGGCAAGAGGGGGGAAGGCTAAGGAGGGAGAAGAGGTAGCGGAGGTGGAAATCACAGCAGATAGAGTGAGGGAAGCCCTCAGGTCCCTTAAGACGAAGAAAGCACAGGGGCTGGATAAATTACATCCCAGAGTGCTGAAGGAACTTGTGGATGTCCTGGTGAAACCCCTGGCGGAGCTTTTCACCATCTCTCTGAGGACAGGGTGGGTGCCCAGACTGGAAGGTGGCACATATAGTGCCTATCCACAAGGGGGGATCAAGGGAGTGGCAGGGAACTGCAGGCCTGTCAGCCTGACATCAGTGGTGGGCAAGGTGATGGAGGGCATTGTCAAGGAGAGGCTGGGGGGACCTGAAAAGTCAGAGTGCCTGGACGATAGACAGCATGGATTCATCCCAGGAAATCGTGTCAGAGCAAACCTTGTGGAGTTCTATGACTGGGTGACGAGTGCCTTGGACCTGGTAACTCCATGACATCCTCTCTATTCTCCAGCAAGGCATATGACTTCTGTTCCTCATGAGAGCCTGTTGGATAAGCTGGAGAAATGGGGTGGGGAACCAGATGATCAGAAGGATAGACAATTGGCTCCAGGACCAGAGTTGGGCGGATAGTCTCATCCCCAAGGAGGGTCATTAGTGAGGTCCCAGGGATTGTCCTTGGGCCCTCCTGTTCAACACCTACATCTCTGACATAAGGGCAGGTATCAGAGGAGTGAGATGAGTCTCTTTGTGGAGGACTCAAAACTGGGGGGCGGTGGTGGATGGGGAGGAGGGGAGGGAGGGTGGTCTCTACAGGGGACCTGGAGGCTCTGGAAAATGATCTAGAAAGTGAAGCTGAGGTTCAATTAGGAAATGCAAGGTACTGCACCTGGGGGCCAGAAACCCGGGCCAAATGTACACCCTGGGGGGGAAATGCTACAAGCCTCGATGGCTGAGAGGGACCTGGGGGTGGTGATGGATGTCAAGATGAACAACTTGGAGACTTGTAGGAGGGCAGCAGCCAAGGCCAACAGGATAGTGAGATGCATCGCTAGGGGGATCACCTCCAGAAGGAGGGAAATGATACTCCCTCTATATAACTGCTTGGTGAGGCCACACCTCGAGTACTGTGTGCAGTTTTGAAGGCCACACTTAAAGAGGGACATTAAACTACTGGAGAGGGTCCAGAGGAGGGCAACCAAAATGATTTGGGGCTTGGGTGGACAGGACCTATGGGGAGAGGCTTGAAGAGCTAAATATGTACACACTGGAAGAGAGAGGGGACCGGGGGCACATGATAGAGGTCTTCAGGTACATGAAGGGGGTAAATAGGGGAGGAGTTGTCATGGTGCTTCAAAGGAAGGAGGGGTCAACTAAAGGGCATGGGTGGAAGCTGGAGGGGTGAAGATTCAGGGAAGAAAGGAGGAGGTGCTACTTCATTGAGAGGGTGGTGGAGCCATGGAATGCACTGCCCAGAGGGCTGGTGGAGGCAGAGATGGTGGATGGGTTCAAGAGGGGGTGGGACAGGTACAGGGGAAGGGTTCTGGAAGCAAAATCCAGTGTAGCGAGAATATCCAGAACTGGGAACGGAGAAGCCAGAGAAGGCGAGGGGGGCAGCAAGGTCAGCTCCTAGGGTGGGGGCTGACCAAACGAGCAGACATGAAAGACCGTTAGGCCTATTCTGCTGGTTTTTTAGTATGTTAGTGTCAGCAGCAAGAGAAAGAGGGAGTAAGGCAGCACCCGCAAGAGTGAGAGGAATGAGTAAGGTGGCACCAGCACGTGTGAGAGGAAAGAGTAAGGCAGCGCTAGCAAAAGTGAGAGGAGTAAGGCAGCATCAGCATGAATAAAATGAGTGAGTAAGATAGCACCAGCAATAAAGAGAGGAGTAAGGCAGTACCAGCAAACGTGAGAGGAGTGAGTAAGGCAGCCCTAGCAAGAGGAAGAGATGAAAATAAGGCAGCACAAGGGAGAGAAGTGAGTAAGGCAGCACCAGCAAGGGTGAAAGGAGTGAGTAAGGAGGCACTAGCATGAGTAAGAGGAGTGAGTAAGGCAGTGACACCAAAAGTGAGAGGAATGAGTAAGGCAGCATCAGCATGAATAAGATGAGTGAGTAATACAGCACCAGCAAGAGTGAGAGGAGTAAGGCAGCAGTGGCATTAATGAAAGGAGTGAGTAAGGCAGCATCGTCATGAGTGAGAGGAGTGAGTAAGGCAGCACTAGCAAGAGAGAGAGAGAGAAGTACGGCAGCACCAGCTAGAATGAGAGGAGTGAGTAAGGCAGTGCAAGCATGAGTGAGAGGTGTGAGTAAGGTAGCACCAGCAAGAGTGACAGGAGTAAGGCAGCATGAGTGACAGGACAAAGGCAGTGCCAGAAGGAGTGAGAGGAGCAGGTAAGGCATCGCTAGCAAGAGTGACAGAAGTGAGAAAGGCAGCAACAGCATGAGTGAGAGAAGTGAGAAATGCAGCACCAGCAAGAGTGAGAGGAGTGGGTAAGGCAGCACCAGCAAGAATGAGTAAGGCAGCATCAGCAAAAGTCATGAGTGACAAAGGGTGCACCAGCGAGAGTGACAGGAGTAAGGTAGTATCAGTAGGAGAGAGTGGAGTGAGTAAGACAGCACTACCAAGAGTGAGAGGACAAAGTAAGGGAGTACAAGCAAATTAGAGGTCAAAGGCAGAACCAGGAAGATTGAGAGAAGTGAGAAAGGCAATGCTAGCAGGAATGAGAGAAGTGAGTAAAGCAGCACCAGTAAGACTTAGAGGAATGAGTAAGAGTGCTAAAAAGAGTGAGAGGAAAGAGTAAGGCACCGAGAGCAAAAGTGAGAGGAGTTAGGAAGGCAGCATCAGCATGAATAAGATGACCAGGGTTTTATTTAACTCTAAAAACTGATTAATATTTACATCATAAAAGTGCTAAGACATTGTGAAAATGCACAGCGCTTGCCTCACTGTGTTTAACAAACATAACACTTCTAGAAAAGCTATATAAATACTTTCTGTACAGTTAGTATTGTACCAAGAAAAAACTGCTAATCAATTATTTAAAACACTGGACAACTGAGTAAGACAGCACCGGCATGAGTGAGAGGAATGAGTAAGGCAGCATCACCATGAGTAAGAGGAGTGAGTAAGGCAGCCCCAGCAAGAGAAAGAGGAGTAAGGCAGCACCCACAAGAGTGAGAGGAGTGAGTAAGGTGGCACCAGCATGAGTGAGAGAAGTAAGGCAGCATCAGCATGAATAAGATGGCTGAGTAAGACAGCACCAACAAGAGAGAGAGGAGAAAGGCAGCACCAGCGAACATGAGAGGAGTGAGTAAGGCAGCCCAAGCAAGAGTGAGAGGAGTGAATAAGGCAGCACCAGGAATAGAAGTGAGTAAGGCAGCACAAGCAAGGGTGAGAGGACTAAGTGAGGCAGTACTAGTAAGTGTGAAAGGAGTGAGTAAGGAGGCACCAGCATGAGTGAGAGGAGTAAGGCAGCACCAGCAAAAGTGAGATGAATGAGTAAGGCAACATCAGCATGAATAAGACGAGTGAGTAAGACAGCACCAGCAAGAGTGAGAGCAGTAAGGCAGCACCAGCAAGAGTGAGAGGAGTGAGTAAGGCAGCACCAGCATGAGTGAGGGGAGTGAGTAAGGAGGCACTAGCATGAGTGAGAGGAGTAAGGCAGTGACAGCAAAAGTGAGAGGAATGAGTAAGGCAGCATCAGCATGAATAAGATGAGTGAGCAACACAGCACCAGCAAGAGTGAGAGGAGTAAGGCAGCAGCAGCATTAATGAAAGGAGTGAGTAAGGCAGCATTGCCATGAGTAAGAGGAGTGAGTAAGGCAGCACTAGCAAGAGAGAGAGAGAGAAGTACGGCAGCACCAGCTAGAGTGAGAGGAGTGAGTAAGGCAGTGCAAGTATGAGTGAGAGGTGTGAGTGAGAGGTGTGAATAAGGCAGCACCAGCAAGAGTGACAGGAGTAAGGCAGCATGAGTGACAGGACAAAGGCAGCGCCAGGAGGAGTGAGAGGAGCAGGTAAGGCATCGCTAGCAAGAGCGACATGAGTGAGAAAGGCAGCATCAGCATGAGTGACAGGAGTGAGTAAGGCAGCACCAGCAAGGATGAGTAAGGCAGCATCAGCAAAAGTCATGAGTGACAAAGGGTGCACCAGCAAGAGTGAGAGGAGTAAGGTAGTATCAGTAGGAAAGAGTGGAGTGAGTAAGACAGCACCACCAAGAGTGAGAGAACAAAGTAAGGGAGCACAAGGCAGGACCAGCAAGACAGAGAAGTGAGAAAGGCAATGCTAACAGGAATGAGAGGAGTGAGTAAAGCAGCACCAGTAAGAATTAGAGGAATGAGTAAGAGTGCTAAAAAGAGTGAGAGGAAAGAGTAAGGCACCGCAAGCAAAAGTGAGAGGAGTTAGGAAGGCAGCATCAGCATGAATAAGATGACCAGGGTTTTATTTAACTCTAAAAATTGATTAATATTTACCTCATAAAAGTGCTACTACATTGTGAAAATGCACAGTGTTTGCCTCACTGTGTTAAACAAACATAACACTTCTAGAAAAGCTATATAAATACTTTCTGTGCAGTTAGTATAGTACCAAGAAAAAACTGCTAATCAATTATTTAAAACCCTGGACAACTGAGTAAGACAGCACCACCAAGAGTGAGAGGAGTGAGTAAGGCAGCACAGGCATGAGTGAGAGGAATGAGTAAGGCAGCATCACCATGAGTAAGAGGAGTGAGTAAGGCAGCTCCAGCAAGGGAAAGAGGAGTAAGGCAGCACCCACAAGAGTGAGAGGAGTGAGTAAGGTGGCACCAGCATGAGTGAGAGGAGTGAGTAAGGCAGCGCCAACAAAAGTGAGAGAAATGAGTAAGGCAGCATCAGCATGAATAAGATGACTGAGTAAGACAGCCCAAGCAAGAGTGAGAGGAGTGAATAAGGCAGCACCAGGAATAGAAGTGAGTAAGGCAGCACCAGCAAGGGTGAGAGGACTAAGTGAGGCAGTACTAGTAAGCGTGAAAGGAGTGAGTAAGGAGGCACCAGCATGAGTGAAAGCAGTGAGTAAGGCAGCACCGGCAAAACTGAGATGAATGAGAAAGGCAACATCAGCATGAATAAGACGAGTGAGTAAGACAGCACCAGCAAGAGTGAGAGCAGTAAGGCAGCACCAGCAAGAGTGAAAGGAGTGAGTAAGGCAGCACCAGCATGATTGAGGGGAGTGAGTAAGGCAGCACCAGTAACAGGAGTGAGTAAGGCAGCAACAGTAAGAGTGAAAGGAGTGAGTAAGGCAGCATCACCATAAGTAAGAGGAGTGAGTAAGGCAGCACCAGCAAGTGAGAGGGTAGTGAGTAAGACAGCACCATCAAGAATCATAGGAATGAGTAAGGCAGCATCAGCAGGAGTAAGAGGAGTAAGGCAGCAATAGTAAGAGTGAAAGGAGTGAGTAAGGCAGCATCAGAATGACTGACAGGAGTAAGGCAACACCAGCAATAGCAAGAGGAGCAACTAAGGCAACACTAGCAAGAGGGAGAGGATTGAGTTAGGCAAGGCAAGGCAAGGCAAATTTTATTTAAAAAGATGCCCATCCCAGAGGCTCTGGGCGCCGTACATTAATCAAATAAATACAACACAACACAATACAATCAATAAAATATACAACTCCAAACAATTAAAACCTTATTTTACTACACAATTTGTTTCCTTATTAAAAATTAAACAATTTCAGCTTATAAAACATAGTCAGGGAATGCCTGATCAAATAAAATCGTCTTAAGACGGGCCTTAAAAGCCTCAACAGACGGGGCCTCCCTAACAACTATAGGAAGTGAATTCCACAGGACAGGAGCAGCGACACTAAATGTTCTGTCGCCTGCAGTTCTTAACCCCGTCCTGGGAATCACAAGGAGGCCCCGAGAGGAGGAACGCAGGGAATGGACCGAGACAGCAGGTATAAGAAGGTCATTCAGGTAGCCTGAGCCCAGACCGTGTAGGGCCTTAAAGGTGAGCAAACCCACCTTAAAGAGGACCCTCCACCTAACTGGCAGCCAGTGCAGATGTCGTAGCACCGGGGTTATATGACAGTTTTTAGATTGTCCTGTCAACAACCTCGCTGCCGCATTCTGCACCAACTGCAGTCGGTAGAGGGTACCCCCAGAGACCTCGAGATAGAGTGCATTACAGTAGTCAAGCCTGTACGTCACAAAGGCATGTACCAAAGTGGGGAGGTCCAGAGGCAGAACTAAGGGCTTAATCCTGGCAATATTCCTCAGATGATAAAAACTAGTACGTACAACGGAAGACACCTGAAATTCAAGTGTCAAACCGCTGTCAAGAATAACACCCAGATCATGCACCCTAGAGGAGGTCTTCAATGGTACAGAGCCAAGGCAGAGTCCTGTCTCTGCACCAGAGGCCAACCTATCATGTCCTCTGTTCGCCTCCACCACCAGTACCTCCGTCTTACTGGGGTTGAGTCGCAACCAACTGGAGGCCATCCAGTCATTGATTTTGGCAAGGCAGCTGTTAAGCACTTCTACTGCACAAGATGTTCCAGGGGCAAAGGAAAAGTACAGCTGGGTATCATCAGCATAGCAATGAAAACCCAAGCTGTACTTCCTAATGAGCTCTCCCAGCGGTAGCATGTACACGGGAAATAACATCGGTGACAAGACCGAACCCTGAGGAACTCCGCACAACAGGTGGTCAGGGGAGGAGGAGAAATTCCCCATCACTACCCTCTACCTCCTGTTGGATAAAAAAAGACAAACCAGCAGATGACAGAGCCGGCAAGTCCACAGAATTCCCTCAGGTGGTCAAGTAACACTTGATGATCCACCGTGTCAAATGCTGAGGAGAGATCGAGGAGAACAAGAACTGTCCCTTCCCCTCGATCTCTAGCCCTAAGGAGGTCATTATGCACCCGAACTAGTGCAGTTTCCATGCTATGCCTTGCACAGAACCCCGACTAGAATAGTTCATAAAGATTATGGGTCACGAGATGCTCCTCAAGCTGAAGCGCCACCACCTTCTCAACAATCTTACCTAAAAATGGAAGATTGGAGATAGGACGGTAATTCGCCTTGATGTCAGGGTCCAACGATGTTTTTTTCAGAAGGGGCCTCACCAATGCCTCCTTCAAGACATCAGGGAAGACCCCCTCTGACAAGGAACACTGGACAATCAAGGCAAACACCGGGCCAACAGAGTCAACACATCTCATTAAGAAACGAGTTGGCACCGGGTCCAGTTTACAAAAGGTGTGCTGAAGCCTAGAAGCAATCTCAATGACCTCAGCCACCTCCACCAGTCTAAACTCACCCCAAACAGGCGGAGTGCTCTTCGGAAGCCCATGGCGACCACTGTTGACCAGATTCTGGTCCACTGGCGGAATCCCCTGCCTGATGGCAGACACGAGAAGAACCGAGCAAATCCATCACACAGTGCGCTCGAAAAAGCTACCTCCGGCTGCAGACAAGCAGGATGAAGAAGCCTGTCCACAGTACGAAAGAGCACAGTTGGTCAGTTCCTCCTGGCAGCAATCTCCCTAGACAAAAATTCTGCCTTCTTACAGTTGATTGCCCCCTGATATGCACCATAGTGCACACGCAGGGCCAGTCTGTCTGCCTCCAGGCCAGACTTCCGCCAGCAGCGCTCTAATCTCTGACCCAGAGTCTTCATCTCCTTGAGCTCCCCATCAAACCAAGGGGACCTCAAGTGAGAAGACCTGGGTCATACACGGACTGGTGCGAGGGAGTCAAGCACACCAGAAAGCACCCTATTATAGGCATCCACTACTGCGCACACACCCCCGCATGCATTGTCCACTCTAGATAGGTCAGCCACCGCCAAAAAACCCTCGAGGGTAAGCCCCCTCAAAGGGCGGTAGCTGACCATCTCTGCAGGGGGAAAACTAACCGGGGGGGGCCCCGAACCAGAACTTCACCGTGCAATGATCGGACCAAACGACCCTATCAACACTGAGACCATTTATCTCAAGATCCAGCGAGAACACCAAATCCAGCATGTGGCCACCCTGATGAGTCGCGGAAGATACTCCCTGCACGAAGCCCAGAGAGGACATCATCTGGAGGAAATTATAACCCAGCCGAGACGATTCATCCTCAGACCAAACATTGAAGTCCCCCAGTACTAAACATCTGGGGGCCTCCAATGTTTCACCAACGATGAAATCGGCCACTTCATGAAGGAATTCTCCCGATGCCCCAGCAGGGCAATAAATCAGGAGGCCCAAGCAACCTGCGCCTGGTCCCCCACGAATGGCCACATACTCAAAAGAACATGGTGTTCTCACTGGGTGCACGGTGAAGCCCAGCTCAGATCTAAAACAAATGGCTACCCTCCCACCCCTGCGTTCCACTCTGGGGCAGTGCACTACAGTATACCCAGACAGGATGGCAACCTCTAAAACTGGGCCAGCATCATCACCAATCCAGGTCTCCGTAATGCAAGCCAGATCGACCAGAGAAACCAAGTCCACTGTAATTGCAGTCTTGTTTCTGACCAATCTGGCATTGCAAAGCACCGCCCTCAGGGGATTAGTGGACAATGCAGCCCTACTGGCTACCTGCTCCCTCAATCTAATGGGAACCCTGGTGACAGGAACTAAACATGTCAGACCTCTTCCCAAGTCTGGTCTAATCCCAGGGCGCCTTTTACATTTCACCACCTTGATCCTGCTACCCATAGTGCATGGGGCACCCAGACCCACTCGAGTCCTATGATTCCTCCCAATTCCAACCTCCCTACAGTGCCTAGGAGTTTGTCCTCTTAAAGCATCCCTTAGTTTTGGTCTGGAGCAGTACCATCAGTGCAAGAGGCAAGGTCTGCAAAAACTGACTCATGATGCACGTACTCCATTAGAGGCTGACAAGTACAGATTGAACCTGACACCAGTGCTTAGAACTGAATTGGCATACATTCTTAAGAAGGCTCTCAATGCTGACTCATGTACACTTCCTGGCTGGACAGGTTTTCATACTGCTTTTCAATGTGATTGTACTCTCGAGAAGTCAGCTATCCATTACCTTCCAGTCATTGACGCATCACCAACAGAGATGTGAACAAAACCAAGGGGAGCTCAAGGAGATGAAGACTCTGGGTCAGAGATTAGAGTGCTATATACACCTCTTTTTTTGAAAGATGCTACCCTCTTGGACTTTGTTGATTCCCTTGAGGTACTTGAAAGTTTCTATCATGTCCCCCCTCTCCCTCCTTTCCTCGAGGCTATACATATTAAGCTCCTTAAGTATCTGATACAGGAGGACTGAAAAAGTGCCAAAGATCAAAGAGCTGAGATGCCCCATACACTATCCTGGCCCGACCTAAGTTTACGTGCATTCCCAGACACATCCTCCCCAACTACGTAATCTCAATCAAAACCAAAACACTCCCACTCACTCACACACACTCAAAACTCACATACACACAAATCAAACACCAAAAACCCCCCAAAACACTCCCCTAAAACCAAACACTAAATAAAATTTACAGAAAAAAAATTCTAAAAACTACAAATCAAATAAAAATGCCAATACACAGAATGGCGCAGTCACTTTCTACTCAAAATTTCCAGAATCTTTCAACAATCAAATTCCCAAGAAAAGTCCACAATATAATATAATCCTCAAGAAGCCCCGGCATTGCTCTCACCAGCCGCTGGTACCTCTAAAAGGATCCCAAAGATTTCTGAGGCCCACAATCAATAAGTTCATAGGGGCCCAAGTCCCGAAAAGCAGTCCGCAAATGAATATCTGAAAGACACTCTCACTACCAATAGGAGGATCTTTCAATCAGTCATTAAAACTACAGAGGTTCTCTCACAACCTCTGAGGTAAAAATTCAATTCATATGCAGCACTTACTATCGGAGAGTCAGGGCAGGAAGAAAAAAACCCTCCACTACTCACCCACGAGAGAAATACCCCTCGCTATGGAGCCGTGACCTTTGACCCCAGCTGGAGTCTGCTAACAAGAAGGCTCCCCGAGAGACCTATAGGCTGCCGATAGCACATCCACTCTTCATTAAATGTGCAATGGCACCCCCTGAAGCGGCCCCAATGCACACACAGGCACCCCTCAAAGGACAAGTATGAAGCTGAATACTAAGTGCCCAAATCGCCCTCACTTCAGTGAAGCATAACAAATCCATTAATTATAAATTAACTTGCCAACATAACATGCCAGCAGTTCCTTGAAGCAGTTCACAGACGCTACTGTCCAGCAGTCAGAAAATACTTATCTCCCAATGTGACTCCTCAGAGCTTATCCTCCTCCGATGAAATTACTTCTTAATTCACTTTCTGAGCTCACTTTCTGGGCTATACAAATATTCAGCTCAAAACCAGTAGACTCTTCTTCGGTCCCACCAGTCCAAAAAACAGTAGCGGCACCCCGAACATGGTGCACAGTCCAAAGCAGCACAAAGTCCTGCCCGACACAACAATTACCCAAGCAGAAATGCAGATCCAATCCTGCCTGTCCTCCAGATCCAAACAACTGGCACTGCTCCTCTCCGGTCTCCCGATCCTGCCAACAGGACCACAGCGACCCCCAAACTGAAAATGCAGGCAGAATAAAGCAGGATTCAATGAAGTTCCAGGAATAGCCCCAGTCCCAGTACAGGCCCGATGTCCTGAACCAAAATCCAACAAACAGACGGACACAGCTGCCAAACCGGACCACAGATAAACGCGGACTGCAAACAGACAAAGCGGACTGCAAATGAACAAAACAAAACTCGAACTGACTGCCGAAAAGAAAAGCAGCAAAACACAGTGCAAGCTCAGTGAACTTGGCAGCGAACTTAGCAGCGAACTTGGCAAAAAATAAACACAAAATAAAAACCAAAATGAAACGCAAAAGCAACTACACAGACAGTCAGCCCAGCGTGGCCACCATCTTGAGCTGCTTGCAGCTTGAGTGGGTGCAATCAGTGCCAAAGAGTCCGGATGGAGTAAAGGTAGCACTAGCAAGAGCAGAAGCAGTGAGCAAGGCAGTGTCGGCAAGAGTGTGAGGAGTAAGGCATCAACAGCAAGACGGAGAGGAGTGAGAAAGATAGGAACAGAAAGAGTGAGAGAAGTAAGGCAGCACCAGCAAGAGTGAGAAGAGTGAGTAAGGCAGCACCATCAAGAATCAGAGGAGTGAGTAAGGCAGCACTAGCAAGAGTGAATGGAGTGAGAGAGGCAGCATCAGCATGCAGCATGGCTGAGAAGAGTAAATAAGGCAACATCAGCAAGAGTCAGAGGAGTGAGTAAAGCAGCACCAACAATAGTCAGAGGAGTGAGTAAGGCAGCACCAGCAAGAGTGAGTAAGGCAGCAAAAGCAAGAGTGATGCGTTAGTAAGGCAGCACCACCAAGAGTAGTAGGAGTGAGTAAGGCAGCCCCAGGAAGGGTGAGAGACGTGAGTAAGGCAGCACCAGTGAGAGAAGTAAGTAAGGCAGCATCAGCAAGGGTGAGAGGAGTGAGTAAGGCAGCTCTAGTAAGAGTGAGGGGATTAAGACAGCACCAGCAAGAGTGAGAGGAGTGAGGAAGACAGCACTTTCATGAGTGAGAGGAGTGAGTAAGGCAGCACCAGCCAGTGTGAGAGGAGTGAGTAAGACAGCAGCAGTAAGCGTAAAAGGACTGAGTAAGACAGTGCCAGCAAAAGTGAGAGGAGTGAGGAAGGCAGTATCAGGAAGAATAAGACAAGTGAGTAAAACAACACCAGCAAGAGTGAGAGGAGTAAGACAGCACCAGCATGAGTGGAGGAGTGAGTAAGGCAGCATCAGCATGAGTGAGCGGAGTGAGTTAGACAGCACCAGCAAGAGTGAGTAGAGTGACTAAGGCAGCACTAGCATGAGTGAGAGGAGTGAGTAAGGTAGCATGAGTGAGAGGAGTGAGTAAGGTAGCATGAGTGAGAGGAGTGAGTAAGGTAGCATGAGTGAGAGAAATAAGGCAGCGCCAGCAAGAGTGAGAGAAGCGAGTAAAGCAGCACCAGTAAGAGTGAGGGGAGTGAGTAATGCAGCACCAGCAAGAGTGAGGGGAGTGAGTAATGCAGCACCACTAAGAGTGAGATTACTGGGTAAGGCAGCACCAGCAAAGGTGACAAGAGTGACTAATGTAGCACCAGCAGGTTCTATGTCATAATGGCAAATGCCTAAAGGCGATCACCATTACCACACAGAGTGCCGAAAACATTTTCAGCACTCTGACAACTCCAGCGCAATGGACAATGGTGCCAGAAGATTTTTTTATCTCACCCCACCACATAAGGATTCTCAACTCCAGAGAGGTACATGGTGGGGGGTTGTGAAAGCAATAAAAAAATAAAGGTTCGGGCCGGGCGCACAAAATCAGTAAAGCTACTGGACCCAAACCTGGTACCTCACCCACCCCAACAACTAGCCAACCCCGACGTAACGATGCAGCTCGGCCATCCACCACAGCACCTCCCCACAGTCCCTCCTCCCCTACCAGCCCATGCTCACTCTCCCGCGGCGCTGCACACATTCGACATCCGTCCGCCCAGTTCTCCCACCCCCAGAGACAGTTGTCCTACTCTCCCATCACCGTGCAGGACTGCGCTGGAAAGGAGTCACCATTACGGACAGCACCCTTCCCCATACGCCCACCTCCCATGATACCGCATCAGCACGAATAAGAGGAGAGAGTAAGGCAGCAGCTGCAAGAGCGGCGGGAGTAAGGCAGCACCAGCAAGAGAGAGAAGTAAGGCAGCAACAGCGAGAGTGAGAGGAGTGAGTAAGTCTGCATTAGCAAGTGTGAGAGGAGTGAGTAAGGCAGCACCAATAAGAGTAAAAGGAGTGAGTAAGGAAGCACTAGCAAGAGTGAAAGGAGTGAGTAAGGTAGCATCAGCACGAATAAGACGAGTGAGCAAGACAGCACCAGCAAGTGTGAGAGGAGTAAGGCAGCACCAGCAAGCATGAGAGGAGTAAGTAAAGCAGCACTGGCATCAGTGAGTGGAGTGAGTAAGGAAGCACCAGCAAAAGTGAGAGCAGTGACTAAGGCAGCACCAGTAAGAGTGAGACATGTGAATAAGGCAGCACCAGCAAGAGTGAGAGGAGTGAGTAAGAAAGCACCAGCAAAAGTGAGAGGAGTACATCACCACCAGCAAGAGAGAGGGGAGTGAGTAAGACAGCACCATAAAGAATCAGAGGAGTGAGTAAGGCAGCATCAGCATGAGTGAGAGAAGTAAGTAAAGCATCATCAGAATGAGTGAGGGGAGTATGGCAGCACCAGCAATAGTGAGAGGAGAGACTAAGGCAATGCTAGCAAAAGGGAGAAGAGTGAGTAAAGGCAGCACTAGCAAGAGTCAGAGGAGTGAGTAAAGCAGCACCAACAACAGTCACAGGAGTGAGTAAGGCAGCACCAGCAAGAGTGAGTAAGGCAGCAAAAGCAAGGGTGAAGCATAAGTAAGGCAGCACCAGCAAGAGTGAGAGGAGTGAGTAAGGCAGCACCAGGAATGGTGAGAGATGTGAGTAAGGCAGCACCAGTGAGAGAAGTAAGTAAAGCAGCATCAGCAAGGGTGAGAAGAGTGAGTAAGGCAGCAGCAGTAAGAGTGAAAAGAGTAAGACAGCACCAGTGAGAGTGAGAGGAGTGAGGAACACAGCATTGGCATGAGTGAGCGGAGTGAGTAAGGCAGCACCAGAAAGAGTGAGAGGAGTGAGTAAGGCAGCATCAGCATGAGTGAGAGAAGTAAGGTGGCATGACTGAGAGACAGAGAGGAGTGAGAAAGGCAGACCCAGCAAAAGTGAGAGGAGTGAGTAAGGCAGCATCAGCATGAGTAAGAGGACTGAGTAATACAATATCAGCATGAGTAGGAGGAGTGAGTAAGGCAGCACCAGCAAGAGTTAGAGGATTGAGTGAGGCAGCACTAGCAAGAGAGAGAGAGAGAGGAGCGAGTAAGGCAGCAATAGCAAACGTGAGAGGACTAAGTGAGCGCTAGCAATAGTGACAGAAGTGAGAAAGGCAAGGCTAGCACTCAATCACTGCTCTCACTCTTGCCAGCCAGCAAGAGTGAAAGGCGTGACTGAGACAGTGCCAGCAAGAGTGAGAGGAGTGAGTAATGCAGCCCCAGGAAGGGTGAGAGACGTAAGGCAGTACCAGTGACAGAAGTAAGTATGGCAGCATCAACAAGGGTGAGAGGAGTTAGTAAGGCAGCACCAGTAAGAGTGAGAGGAGTAGGACAGCACCAGCAAGAGTGAAAGGAGTGAGGAAGACAGCATTTTGGTGAGTGAATGGAGTGAGTAAGTCAGCACCAGCAAGTGTGAGAGGAGTGAGTAAGACAGCAGCAGTAAGCGTAAAAGGAGTGAGTAAGGCAGTGCCAGCAAATGTGACAGGAGTGAGGAAGGCAGCATCAGGATGAATAAGACGAGTGAGTACAACAGCACCAGCAAGAGCGAGAGGAGTAAGACAGCACCAGCATGAGTGGAGAAGTGAGTAAGGCAGCATCAGCATGAGTGAGCAGATTGAGTTAGGCAGCACCAGCAAGAGTGAGTAAGGCAGCACTAGCATGAGTGATAGGAGTGAGTAAGGCAGCATGAGTGAGAGAAATAAGACAGTGCCAGCAAGAGTGAGAGAAGCGAGTAAAACAGCACCAGCAAGAGTGAGGGGAGTGAGTAATGCAGCACCATCAAGAATGAGATTACTGGCTAAGGCAGCACCAGCAAAAGTGATAAGAGTGAGTAAGGCAGCATCAGCAGGTTCTACGTGATAATGGCAAACGCCTAAAGGCGATCACCGTTATCGCACAGAGTGCCCAAAATATTTTTAGCACCCCTGACAACCCCGGCGCACTGAACAATGGTGCCAGGAGATATTTTTATCACCCCCCCTTAAGGATTCTCAACTCCAGGGGGGTACACGGTTGGGGAGGGTTGTGCAGCTTAAAAAATAAAGGTCTGGCTGGGCGCATAAAATGCGCAACAGTGCCCGGACCCAAACCCGGTACCTCTCCCACCCCAACCACTAGCCAACCCACGACGTAATGACGCAGCTCGCCATCCACCACAGCATCTCCCCACAGCCCCTCCGCCTCTACCAGCCCATGCTCGCTTCCCCCATGCTCGCGCACATAGCGACATCCTGCCGTCTAGCCCGGTCACTCCTCATACAGTCAGCCTACTCTCCCATCATCGTGAGGGATTGTGCCGAAGGAGTCACCAAGAGGATGGCACCTTCCATGCGTCCACCTCCCATGATACCGCATCAGCATGAATAAGAGGAGAGAGTATGGCAGCACCTGCAAGAGTGGCAGGAGTAAGGCAGCTCCAGCAAGAGTGAGAGAAGTAAGGCAGCAACAGCGAGTGTGAGAGGAGTGAGTAAGTCCACATTAGCAAGTGTGAGAGAAGTGAGTAAGGAGCACCAGTAAGAGTAAAAGGAGGAAGTAAGGCAGCACTAGCAAGACAGAAAGGAGTAAGGCAGCCTCAGCATGAATAAGATGAATGAGTAAGGCAGCACCAGCAAGAGTGAGAGGAGTGAGTAAGGCAGCAATGAATCAGTGAGTGGCGTGAGTAAGGCAGCACCAGCAAAAGTGAGAGCAGTGACTACAGCAGCACCAGTAAGTGTGAGATGAGTGAGTAAGGCAGCGCCAGCAAGCATGAGAGGAGTGAGTAAGGAAGCACCAGCAAAAGTGACAGTAGTGAGTAAGGCAGCATCAGAATGAGTGAGAGGAGTAAGGCAGCGCCAGCAATAGTGAGAGGAGTGACTAAGGCAGCGCTAACAAGAGGGAGAGGAGTGAGTAAAGGCAGCACTAGCAAGAGTGGAAGAAGTGACTAAGGCAGTGTCAGCAAAAGTGTGAGGAGAAGGTAGCAACAGCAAGACTGAGAAAAGTGAGTAAGGCAGAACCAACAACAGTGAAGGGAGTGAGTAAGGCAGCACCAGCAAAAGTGAGTAAGACAACACCAGCAAGACTGAGGCATAGGTAAGGCAGCACCAGCAAGACTGTGAAGAGTGAGTAAGGCAGCACCAGCAAAAGTGATAGAAGTAAGGCAGCACCAGTATGAGTGAAACCAATGAGTATGGCAGCATCAGCATGGGTATGAGGAGTGAGTAATGCAGCACCAGCAAGAGAGAGGAGTAAGGCAGCACCAGCAACAGTAAGAGGAGTGAGTAAGGTGGCAGCAACATGAGTGAGAGAAGTGAGTAAGGCAGAGTCAGCAAAAGTGAGAGGAGTGAGTAAGGCAGCATTAGCATGAATAAAATGACTGAATAAGACAGCCCCAGCAAGAATGGGAGGAGTAAGGCAGCACCAGCATGAGTGAGAGGAGTGAGTAAGGCAGCGCCAGCAAGAGTGAGAGGAGTGAGTAAGGAAGCACCAGCAAAAGTGACAGTAGTGAGTAAGGCAGCATCAGAATGAGTGAGAGGAGTAAGGCAGCGCCAGCAATAGTGAGAGGAGCGACTAAGGCAGCGCTAGCAAGAGGGAGAGGAGTGAGTAAAGGCAGCACTAGCAAGAGTGGAAGGAGTGACTAAGGCAGTGTCAGCAAAAGTGTGAGGAGAAGGCAGCAACAGCAAGACTGAGAAAAGTGAGTAAGGCAGAACCAACAACAGTGAAGGGAGTGAGTAAGGCAGCACCAGCAAAAGTGAGTAAGACAACACCAGCAAGACTGAGGCATTGGTAAGACAGCACCAGCAAGACTGTGAAGAGTGAGTAAGGCATAGAAACAAAGAAACATAGACTTTGACGGCAGATAAGGACCGCTAGGCCCATCTAGTCTGCCCATTTCCCTACCTACAGGATAGGCTGCAGATCCTAGTTAACCAACAGCCTATTTCTTCCTACCCCCCACAAGAATTGCCTTATGTCTGTCCCATGCATTCTTGAATTCTCCCACAGTTTTAGACCCCACAACCTCCTCAGGAAGGTTGTTCCATGCATCCACTACACTCTCTGTGAAATAATACTTCTCACATTGCTCTGAACTGCCCTCCTTCTATCTTTAAATTGTGTCCCTTGTTCTTGCAAGTCTCTTTTCTGAAAGATGCCCTCTTGGACTTTGTTGATTCCACTGAGGTACTTAAAAGTTTCTATCATGTCCCCCTCCCTTCTTTCCTCAAGGGTATACATATTAAGCTCCTTTAGTCTCTCCTCAGATGGGCTTCTCTTGCAGACCCTGCACCATTTTAGTTGCCCTCCTCTGACTGCCTCTATCTTGTCTATGTCCTTGCGGAGATGGGGTCTCCAGAACTGGACACAGTACTCCAGATGGGGTCTCACCAACTGTCTGTACAGAGGGATAACAACTTCCTGTTTTCTGATGATGATGCCTCTCCCTATACATCCTAGTATACCCCCAGCCCTCTTACTGCCTTCTCACATTGTTTGCAACCTTAAGGTGATCTTGATATGATTACCCCAGGTCCCTTTCCTTTTTGTTGTTGTTACTACCTCCCACCCACTGTGTATTCTTCCCTGGGTTCTTGTTTCCAGGTGCATTATTTTGCACTTCTTTGCATTGAACTTAGCTGCCATACTCTGACCATTCCTCCAACCTTGCTAAGTCCCTTTCATCCTTCCACACCTCCTTGTGTATCAACCCTGTTGCAGATCTTGTGTCATCTGCAAAAGGCATACTTTTCCTTCCAGTCCCTCTGCAATGTCACTTATGAAGACATTAAAAAGGACTGGACCCAATACTGAACCCTGGCAACAATTAGTAACCCCTTCTTCAGAGTGGACTCCATTTACAATTACCTTCTGTGTCCTGTTGTCCAGCCAATGTTTTACCTAGGCTACCACCCTGGGTCCTACTCCCAGGCTGGTTAATTTGGCTATTAATCTTTGTGTGGGACTGTGTCAAATGCCTTCTAAAGTCTAGGTAGGCCATGTCCACAGCCCTCCCTGGTCTACTACTTTGGTCACCCAGTCAAAGAAATCTATCAGATCTGCCTGACATGACCTTCCCGCCAGAACCCATGCTGCCTTGGGTCCTGTGCTCCACTGGCCTCTAGGTACTGACTATTCTTTCCTTCAGAAGTGACTCCATCACTTTCCCTACCACAGAGGTCAGACTGACAGGTCTGTAGTTTCTGCCTCTGTCTTGGACCCACTTTGTGAAGGGGAATCACATCCGCCTTCCTCCAGTCCTCGGGTACCACACCATCCTCCCATGATTTATTAAAAGAGTAGCCAGTGGTTTCACTAGTTCCTCCTTTAATTCTTTTAGAATTCTGGGTGAATTCCATCAGGACCCATTGCTTTGTCCACCTTCAGTTTTAGGAGTTCTTGCAGAATCCTTTCTTCTGTGAAAGGACTGGGATCGACCCCCTATCAAGAGTGCTTCTGTTAACTGGATTAGGCACTTCCCTCCTCTTTTGTGAATACTGAGCAGAAATATTCGTTCAGTATTCTGCTTTTTCACTGTCCCCCCTGCCCACCCACCGTTCTGCTCTATTCAGCCTCACTATCCCTCCCTTTGTCTTTCTACCGCTGATGTACCTATAAAGGTTTTATCCCCTTCTTAACTGAGTTGGCTATCTTTTCCTCAGTTTGGGCCTTGCTATTCTGACTTCCTCCTGCTTCCTTCTGCCTTAACTGGTATAGCTCTCTGTCCTGCTCCTTCTGTGTTTCCTTATACTTCCGAATGCTATCTTTTCTTCCTGACTTTCCACAGCCACCTCTTTTGAGAACCATAGTGGCTTTTTCTTTCATTTTGATTTGTTTATTTGCTTCACACAAAGGCTTGTTGCCTCTGTGATGGCAGTTTTGATAATTCCCCATTGTTGCTCCACACCTCCTTCTAGTCTGTTTGCTAGTGCTTTTCTGAGGCACTCTCCCATCTTGCCAAAGTCAGCCCTCCTAAAGTCCAGTACCCTCACTTTTGTATGGCTTGACTCTGTAGCTGAGTTTAACGTGAACCACACTGTTTGATGGTCACTTGTCCCCAGATGGCAACCCACTTCTAGATCTGAGATCCTCTCACTGCCCCCGTTTGAGAGTACGAGGTCTAAGATTGCTCCCTCACGAGTGGGTTCCAAAACTAGCTGTCTAATGCCTGCCACCTGTAGGGCATCAAGAATGGCCCTGCTCTTGGATGTGGCTGCAGCAAATGTGCTCCAGTTAACATCTGGCATATTCAGGTCTCCCATCAACAGTATCTCCCCTTTCTCTGCCATTCTAAGAATGCCTTCTATCATATCCTTGTCCATTCCTTCCCCCTGACATGGGGGTCTGTACACAACCCCTGTGCGGATTGTGGTGCCCTTTCCAGTCTCCAAGGTGACCCACAGTGCCTCCTCTCCTCCCTGTTTACTCTTTTGTTCAGTTGCTTTTATCCCTTCCTTTACATAGAGAGCTACTCTTCCCCCTCTTCTCCCCTGCCTGTCTCTCCTGTAGGTTATGTACCCTGGTATGTTAACATCCCAGTCATGGTTCTCTGTGTACCATGTTTCTGTGACTGCTACGATATCCAAGCATCCCTCTTCCATTAAGGCCATCAGCTCAGGGAGCTTGTTGCCCAGACTACGGGCATTGGTACTCATTACCCTCCATTTCCTGATGGCCTTACTCCCTTTTGCCCCATCCCTGTCCTTCTTGCCTTTGTCACTTTCTCCATTTACCCCTGCCCTTCTCCCTATTGACACCTCTATGTTGGTGTTTGCTGCACTTACTACTGTGATTATTTGGGGGGGCTAGAATTTTCCTGCTCCTTTCCAGAGCCTCCCCCCTTGACTAGTTTAAAAGCTTGCCAATAAAGCATTTAAACGTATCACCTAGGATCCTGGTTCCCCTCCCAGACAGATGCAGCCCATCATGCCAGTATAGGCTTGCATCACTCCAGGTGGACCCCCAGTCCCCAATGAAGCCAAATCCCTGAGCTCCACACCAGTTTTTCAACCACTGATTGAATCCCAAGGTGCGGAACACCCCTAGCCTCTCCTATGCCATAGATGGGTAGCACCTCCGAGAAGGTTACTGTAGGTATAGTACTAAGGCCCTCCCCACCCCACAAACTCTTCCTGCACCCCTAATCCTTTTAGCCAGGTCATTTGTCCCCAGGTGGACAATGACATCCAGCCCCTCACCTGTGCAGCTGCTCTGGCAATCCTGAGGATTCGCTCCTGTCCCTCCAAGCCATGGTGCCAGGCAGGCACTCTTACCTCCCTCTCCTTCCTCTCCCAGTTCTACCTTCCAACAATGGAGTCCCCACCAGGAGTTGTTTCCTTCCCTGCAGGGTCCCCTGCACCTCCTGTGGGTCTCCTTTGTGGAGGTTCCCAGCATCCTCCTTGGTCTCCACTGTGGGTGCCTCCATAGAGGAACCACACTTTGCCAGAATGGCATAGGAATTGTGGAGAGGTACAACAGGAGGATGTGCCTCTGTTCCACCACCTCACCCTCCTGAGCCCACTGTGGTCCAACCGCCTCTTTCTTGGCAACCTCTGAGGCAACGGCAGTGGCACTGGTGGTCCCTGGATGGAAGAGGAGGTCCCACAAATCCTGGCCAACTCAGCCTGGAGATGAGCAACCTCCCTCAGCCCAGCAGAGAGGTGCCTGCAGATGGGACAACACGCATCCTCCAGAACATCTCCGAAGACTGCTGCTCCACAGCCACTGCACTGCACCACCAATCATGTCTTATTTCTGTCCCCTTAACTGTTTGCAATCCTTACTCTTTCCTCTGGTTTTTTCTCTCTCTCCTTACTTTCTGCCTGTGTGCCCTTTAAGCCCTGATTGTCCTGTTCTGAGACAAGAATATCCTATATTTCTCAGTAGACCACTTACTTGCTCAGAGGCAGACCTCCAGCAGCTAGAGGGGCCACAGAGCTACTCTTGCCCTCTAGGATGTTGGGTCCTTGGTGGTTCTCGTGATCACTCACTTCCTGCCCCAAACAGGAAGTTCCTGTTGTCAGTCAAATCCTGTAGCCTATAAAAATAAAACTAGCTTTGGGTGGAGGGAGGAAAGGAGGGCAATATAGTCCCAGCAGAGAAGTTCAGTCACACAGCAGTCCTTTCTCCTGGTGTCTTCTGCCAAGCTATTAGCAGAAACTTTCTAAGGCAGTCTTAAATGTATGCCTTCTAGCTAAGTTTACCCCACTTACCAGATCTTTCTACAAGTAATTTAAACCTCACAGCAGTTAAGTCCTTTCAGTTACCTGAGATTTACACCTAGATAACTCTTCAGATACCCATTCAATTCAGTTAACCCAAACACACACTTTTTTTTTGTATGTTAGTTTTTTTACCCTAAATTAAAGGTCAAATACAAATGTTCTTCTAAATTAGTCCCAGCAGAGAAGTTCAGTCACACAGCAGTCCTTTCTCCTGGTGTCTTCTGCCAAGCTGGCAGCACCAGCAAAAGTGATAGGAGTAAGGCAGCACCAGTATGAGTGAAACCAATGAGTATGGCAGCATCAGCATGGGTACGAGGAGTGAGTAATGCAGCACCAGCAAGAGAAAGAGGAGTAAGGCAGCACCAGCAAGAGTAAGAGGAGTGAGTAAGGTGGCAGCAACATGAGTGAGAGAAGTGAGTAAGGCAGAGTCAGCAAAAGTGAGAGGAGTGAGTAAGGCAGCATTAGCATGAATAAGATGAGTGAATAAGACAGCCCCAGCAAGAGTGAGAGGAGTAAGGCAGGACCAGCAAGAGTGAGAGGAGTGAGTAAGGCAGCGCCAGCAAGAGTGAGATGAGTAACGCAGCCGCTGCAAGAGCCTGAGGAGTGAGTAAGGCAGGACCAGCAAGAGTGAGAGAAGTAAGGCAACACCAGTATGAGTGAGAGGAGTAAGGCAGCACCAGCAAAAGTGAGAGGAGTGAGTAACACAGCATCAACATGAATAAGACAAGTGAGTAAGACAGCACCAGGAAGAGTGAGCGGAGTAAGGCAGCACCAGTAAGAGTGAGAGGAGTGAGTTAGGCAGCAGTGACAGGAGTGAGTAAGGTAGCGCCAGCAAGAGTGAGAGGACTGAGTAAGGCAGCACTGGCATCAGTGAGTGGAGTGAGTAAGGCAGCACCAGCAAAACTGAGAGCAGTGACTAAGGCAGCACCAGTAAGAGTGAGATGAGTGAGTAAGGCAGCGCCAGCAAAAGTGAGAGGAATGAGTAACACAGCATCAGCACGAATTAGATGAGTAAGACAGTACCAGGAAGAGTGAGCCTCCGCAGCACCAGTAAGAGTGAGAGAAATGA
Organism: Neoceratodus forsteri; assembly: GCA_016271365.2. Taxonomy (NCBI): domain Eukaryota; kingdom Metazoa; phylum Chordata; order Ceratodontiformes; family Ceratodontidae; genus Neoceratodus; species Neoceratodus forsteri. Next base: position 143,898,298 of record CM028132.1, read on the forward strand.
GTAAGGCAGCATCAGCATTAGGGAGACAAGTGGGTAAGGTAGCACCAGCAAGAGTGAAAGCAGTGAATAAGGCAGCACCAGGAAGTGTGAGTAAGCCACCACCAGCAAGAGTGAGACAAGTGAGTAGGTCAGCACCAGTAGGAGTGGTAGGAGTGAGTAAGGCAGCATCAGCATTAGGGAGAGGAGTGAGTAAGGAAGCATGAGTGAGAGGAGTAAGACAGCACCAGAAAGAGTGAGAGGAGTGAGTAAGAAAGCATTAGCATGAGTGAGAGAAGTGAGTAAGGCAGCATCAGCATGAGTGAGAGAAGTGAGTAAGGCAGCATCAGCATGAGTGAGAGAAGTAAGTTGGTGTGACGGAGAGAGAGAGAGAGAGAGAGAGAGAGAGAGGAGTGAGAAGGGCAGCCCAGCAAGAGTGAGAGGAGTGAGTAAGACAGTATCAGCATGAGTGAGAGGACTGAGAAATACAGCATCAGCATGAGTGAGAGGAGTGAGTAAGGCATATCCAGCAAGAGAGGGAGGAGTGAGTAAGGCAGCAATAGCAAACGTGAGAAGAATAATTGCCACTCAGCAAGAGTGACAGAAGTAAGAAAGGCAATGCTAGCACTCACTCACTCCTCTCACTCTTGCTAGCCAGCAAGAGTGAGAGGCGTGACTAAGAAAGTACCAGCAAGAGAGAGAGGAGTGGGTAAGGCAGCACCAGCAAGGGTGAGAGGAGTGAGTAATGTAGCACCAATAAGAGTGAAAGGAGGGAGTAAAGCAGCACCAGCAGGTGAAAAAGGAGTAAGTCAGCACCAGCAGGAGTGAGAGGAGTGAGTATGGTGGCACCAGCATGAGTGAGAGAAGTGAGTAAAGCAGTATGAGTGAGAGGAGTGAGTAAGTCAGTGCCAGCAAGAGTGACAGGAGTAAGAAAGGCAGTGCCAGCAAGACTGAGAGGAGTAAGTCAGCACCAGCAAAAGTGAGAGGCGAGAGTACGGTGGCACCAGCATCAGTGAGAGAAGTGAGTAAGACAGCAACAGGAAAGGGTGAGAGGAGTGAGTAAGACAGCACTAGCAGGAGTGAAAGGAGCGAGTAAGGCAGCATCAGCATGACTGAGAAGAGAAAATAAGGCAGCACCAGCAAGAGTAAGAGGAGTGAGTAAAGCAGCACCAACAAGTCACAGGAGTGAGTAAGGCCACACCAGCAAGAGTGAGTAAGGCAGCAAAAGCAAGAGTGAGGCGTAAGTAAGGCAGCACCAGCAACAGTGAGAGGAGTGAGTAAGGCAGCCACAGAAAGGGTGAGAGATGTGAGTAAGGCAGCATCAGCATGAGTGAGAGGACTGAGAAATACAACATCAGCATGAGTGAGAGGAGTAAGGCACCACCAGCAAGAGTCAGAGGATTGAGTAAGGCGGCACCAGCAAGTGTGAGAGGAGTGAGTAAGGCAGCATCAGCAAGAATGAGAGGAGTGAGTAAGGCAGATCCAGCAAGAGTGAAAGGAGTGAATAAGGCAGCCCCAGGAAGGGTGAGAGATATGCGTAAGGCAGCACCAGTGAGAGAATTAAGTAAGGCAGCATCAGCAAGGGAGAGAGGAGTGAGTAAGGCAGCACCAGTAAGAGTGAGAGAAGTAAGACAGCACCAGCAGGAGTGAGAGGAGTAACGAAGAGAGCACTGGCATGAGTAAGTGGCGTGAGTAAGGCAGCACCAGAAAGAGTGAGAGGAGTGAGTAAGGCAGCATTAGCGAGAGGAGTGAGTAAGGCAGCATCAGCATGAGTGAGAGGAGTGAGTAAGGCAGCACCAGCAAGAGTCAGACGATTGAGTAAGGCGACACCAGAAGCATGAGAGGAGTGAGTAAGGCAGCACCAGCAAGAGTGAGAGGAATGAGTAAGGCAGCACCATCAAGAATCAGAGGAGTGAGTAAGTGAGTAAGGCAGCACCATCAAGAATCAGAGGAGTGAGTAAGGCAGCAATAGCAAACGTGAGAGGACTAAGTAAGCACTAGCAAGAGTGACAGAAGTGAGAAAGGCAATGCTAGCACTCACTTACTCCTCTCACTCTTGCAGCTAGCAAGAGTGAGAGGCGTGACTAAGGAAGCACCAGCAAGACAGAGAGAGAGAGCAGTGAGAAAAAGGGAGCAGAAGCAAGACTGGGACAAGTGAGTAAGGCAGCACCAGCAAGAGTCAGACGATTGAGTAAGGTAACACCAGAAGCATGAGAGGAGTGAGTAAGGCAGCACCAGCAAGAGTGAGAGGAATGAGTAAGGCAGCACCATCAAGAATCAGAGGAGTGAGTAAGTGAGTAAGGCAGCACCATCAAGAATCAGAGGAGTGAGTAAGGCAGCAATAGCAAATGTGAGAGGACTAAGTAAGCACTAGCAAGAGTGACAGAAGTGAGAAAGGCAATGTTAGCACTCGCTTACTCCTCTCACTCTTGCAGCTAGCAAGAGTGAGAGGCGTGACTAAGGAAGCACCAGCAAGACAGAGAGAGAGAGCAGTGAGAAAAAGGGAGCAGAAGCAAGACTGGGACAAGTGAGTAAGGCAGCACCTGTGAGAGAAGTGAGTAAGGCAGCACCAGCAAGGGTGAGAGGAGTGAGTAATGCAGCACCAATAAGAGTGAAAGGAGTGAGTAAAGCAGCACCAGCAGGTGAGAAAGGAGTAACTCAGCACCAGCAAGAGTGAGAGGAGTGAGTATGGCGGCACCAGCATGAGTGAGAGGAGTGAGTAAAGCAGTATGAGTGAGAGGAGTGAGTAAGGCAGCAGTTGCATGAGTGAGAGGAGTGAGTAAGTCAGTGCCAGCAAGAATGACAGGAGTAAGAAAGGCAGTGCCAGCAATAGTGAGAGGAGAGAGTACAGCGGCACCAGCATGAGTGAGGGGAGTGAGTTAGGCAGCATCAGTGAGAGAAGTAAGACAGCACCATCAAGGGTGAGAGGAGTGAGTAATACAGCACTAGCAAGAGTGAAAGGAGTGAGTAATGCAGCATCAGCATGACTGAGAGAGTAAATAAGGCTGCACCAGCAAGAGTCGGAGGAGTGAGTAAGGTAGCCACAGGAAGGGTGAGAGACGTGAGTAAGGCAGCACCAGTGAGAGAAGTGAGTAAGGCAGCATCAGCAAGAGTGAGAGGAGTGAGCAAGGCAGCATCAGTAAGAGTGAGAGGAGTAAGACAGCACCAGCAGGAGTGAGAGGAGTGAGGAAGACAGCATTGGCATGAGTGAACGGAGTAAGACAACACCAGCAAGTGTGAAAGGAGTGAGGAAGACAGCATCAAGATGAATAAGACGTGTGAGTAAAACAGCACCAGCAAGAGTGAGAGGGACAAGACAGCACTGGCATGAGTGGAAGAGTGAGTAAGGCAGCATCAGCATGAGTGAGCGGAGTGAGTTAGGCAGCACCAGCAAGAGTGAGTAGAGTGAGTAAGGCAGCACTAGCATGAGTGAGAGGAGTGAGTAAGGCAGCATGTGTGAGAGAAGTAAGGTAGCACCAGAAAGAGTGAGAGAAGTGAGTAGAGCAGCACCAGCAAGAGTGAGGGGAGTGAATAATGCAGTATCACCAAGAGTGAGATTACTGGGTAAGGCAGCACCAGCAAAAGAGACAAGAGTGAGTAAGGCAGCACCAGCAGGTTCTACAAGATAATGGCAAAAGCCAAAAGGCAAACACCGTTATCTCACAGTCAGAGTGCCGAAAACATTTTCAGCACTCTGACAACCCAGGCGCAACAGACAATGGTGCCAGGAGATTTTTAAATGCACCCCTACTTAGGTATTCTCAACCCTGGGTGCACGTCGGGGGTTGTGAAAGCATTAAAAAGGTTTGGGGCGGCACAATAAAATCGCACCAGTGCCCGGACCCAAACCCGGCCTCACACACCCCAACCACTAGCCAACCCCCAACGCAACGATGCAGCTCAGCCATCCACTGCAGTGCCACCCCCTACAGCCCCTCCACTCCCTACCAGCCCGTGCTCGCTTCCCCCCATGTGTGAACACACACACAGTGACATCCTGTCGCCCAGTTCACCCACCCCTTCATCCGGTCACCCTACCCTCCCATCGCCGTGATGGATTGCTCAGGGAAGGAGTCGCCATTATGGACAGTACCCTTCCCCATGCACCCACCTCACGCGATACCACATCAGCATGAATAAGAGGACAGAGTAAGACAGCACCTGCAAGAGTGGCAGGAGTAAGGCAGCAACAGCAAGAGTGAGAGTAGTGAGTAAGTCCACATTAGCAACTGTGAGAGGAGTGTGTAAAGCAGTATCAGTAAGAGTAAAAGAAGTGAGTAAAGCAGCGCCAGCAAAAGTGAGAGGAGTGAGGAAGGCAGCACCATCAAGAATCAGAGGAGTGAGAAAGGCTGCATTAGCATGAGTGAGAGGAGTAAGGCAGTGACAGCAATAGTGAGAGGAGTGACTAAGGCAAAACTAGCAAGAGTGAGAGGAGTGAGTAAAGGCAGGATTAGCTAGAATGGGAGGAGTGACTAAGGCAGCATCAGTATGAGTGAGAGGAGTGAATAAGGCACCACCAGCAAGAGTCAGAGGAGTGAGTAAGGCAGCAACAGCAAAAGTAAGAGGAGTGAGGAAGGCAGCAACACGATGAATAAGACGAGTGAGCAAAACAGCACCAACGAGAGTGAGAGGAGTAAGACACCACCAGCACTAATGAGAGGAGGAAGTAAGGCAGCATCGGCATGAGTGAGCGGAGTGAGTTAGGTAGAACCAGCAAGAGTGAGAGGAGTGAGTAAGGCGGCAGCAGCATGAGTGAGAGGAGTGAGTCAGGCGGCATCAGCAAAAGTGACAGGAGTTGAGTAAGGCAGAATCAGCATGAATAAGACAAGGGAGTAAGTCACCAGCAGCAAGAGTGAGAGAAGTAAGGCACCACCAGCAAGGGTGAGAGGAGTGAGTAAAGCAGTACCAGCATAAGTGAGAGGTGTGAGTAAGGCAGCGTCAGCAAGAGTGAGATGAGTAAGGCAGTGCTATCAAGAGTAAGAGGAATGAGTAAGGTAGGATCAGCAAGAGTGATAGAAGAAAGGCAGCACCAGCATGAGTGAGAGCAGTAGGACAGCACCAGCAAGAGTGAGAGGACTGAGTAAGGCAGCACTAGCAAAAGTGAAAGGAGTGAGTAAGGCAGGAACAGTAAGAGTGAGAGAAGTGAGTAAGGCACTACTAGCAAGAGTGAGAGGAGTAAGGCAGCACCAGGAAGAGTGAAAGGAATAAGTAAGACTGTAGGAGCAAGAGTGAGAGAAGCGAGTAAGGCAGAGCTGGCAAGAGTGAGAGGAGTGAGTAACGCAGCACCAGCAAGGGTAAGAGGAATGAGACAGAAAGCACCAGCAAGAGTGATAGGAGTGAGTAAGGCAACACCAGCAAAAGTGAGTGGAGTGAGAAAGGCAAAATAAGTGAGATGAGTGGGTAAGGTAGCACCAGCAAGAGTGAGAGGAGTGAGAAAGGCAACACCAGCAACAATGAGAGGAGTGAGTAAGGCAGCACCAGCGAGAGTGAGAGGAGTGAGCGAGTAAGGCAGCACCAACAATCGTGAGAGGAGTGGGAAAGAAAGCCCCAGCGACAGCAAGAGGAGTGAGTAAGGTAGCATCAGCATGAGTGAGAGCAGTGAGTAAGGCAGCACCACCAAGAAGGAGAGGAGTGAGTCAGGCAGAGCCAGCAAGAGTGACACAAGTGAGTAAGTCAGCACCAGCAAATGTGAGAGGAGTGAAGTATGGCAGCATCTGCATGGGTGAGAGGAGTGGGAAAGACAGCACCACCAATAATGAGAGGAGTGAGAGAGGCAGCACCAGTGAGAGTGAGAGGAGTGAGTAAGGCAGCAACAGCATGAGTGAGAGGAGTGAGTAAGGCAGCACCATCAAGAATCAGAGGAGTGAGTAAGGCTGTATCAGCATGAGTGAGAGAAGTAAGACAGCACCAGCAATAGTGAGAGGAACGACTAAGGCAGAACTAGAAAGAGTGAGAGGAGTGAGTAAAGGCAGGATTAGCTAGAATGGGAGGGGTGACTAATGCAGCATCTGCATGACTGAGAGTAGTGAATAAGGTAGCACCAGCAAGAGTCAGAGGAGTGTGTAAGGCAGCATCAACAACAGTGAGAGGCGTGAGTAAGGCAGCACCAGTAAGAGTAAACAAAGTGTGTAAGGCGGCACCAGCAATAGTGAGATAAGTGAGGAAGGCAGCATCTGGATGAATAAGACAAGAGAGTAAAACAGCACCAGCAAGAGTGAGAGGAGTGAGTAAAGCAACATCAGCATGAGTGAGCGGAGTGAGTTAGGCAGCACCAGCATGAGTGAGAGGAGTGAATAAGGCAGCACCAGCAAAAGTGACAGGAGTGGGTAAGACAGACTCAGCAGGAATAAGACGAGTGAGTAAGACAGCAACAGCAAGAGTGAGGGGAGTAAGGCAGCACCAGCATGAGAGGTGTGAGTAAAGCAGTGCCAGCACGAGTGAGATGAGTAAGGCAGTGCTATCAAGAATGAGAGGCATGAGTAAGGCAGCACCAGCAAGAGTGAGAGGACTGAGTAAAGCACGATCAGCAAGAGAGAGAGAAGTAAGCAGCACCAGCAAGAGTGGGAGGAGTGAGTAAGCCAACGCTAGCAAAAGTGAGAGGAGTGAGTAAGACAGGACAAGTAAGAGAGAGACAAGTGAGTAAGGCCATACTAGCAAAAGTGAGAGGAGTGAGTAAGACAGGACAAGTAAGAGAGAGACAAGTGAGTAAGGCAATACTAGCAAGAGTGAGAGGAATAAGTAAGATAGTCCCAGCAAGAATGAGATGAGCGAGTAAAACAGCACTTGCAAGAGTGAGAGGAGTAAGGCAGCACCAGCAAGAGTGAGAAGAGTGAGTGACGCAGCACCAGGAAGAGTGAGAGGAGAGAGTCAGAGAGCACCAGCAAGAGTGAGAGAAGTGAGAAAGGCAGTACCATTAAGAGTGAGTTGAGTGAGTAAGGCAGTTCAAGCAACAGTGAGAGGAGCGAGTAAGGCAGAGCTGGCAAGAGTTAGAGGAGTAAGTAAAGCAGCACCAGCAAGGGTGAGAGGAATGAGACAAACACCAGCAAGAGTGAGTGGAGTGAGTAAGGCAGCACCAGCAAAGGTGAGTGGAGTGAGTAAGGCAGCATGAGTGAGATGAGTGGGTAAGGCAACACCAGAAAGAGTGAGAGGAGTTATAAAGACAGCACCATGCAGAGCAATTAAGGCAGCACCAGCAACAATGAAAGGAGTGATTAAGGCAGCGCCAGCAAGAGTGAGAGGAGCGAATAAGGTAGTGCTAGCAAGAGACAGAGGCATGAGTAAGATAGCAAAAGTGAGAGAAGTGACAAAAGCAGCACCAGCAAGAGTGGGAGGTGTGAGTAAGGAAGCATCAACATGAGTAAGAAGAGTGACTAAGGCAACACCAGCAAGAGTAAGAGGAGTAAGGCTGCACCAACAAGAGTGAGAAGAGTGAATAAGACAGCATCAGCAAGAGTGGGAATAATGACTAAGGCAGCACCAGCAGTGGTGAAAGAAGTAAGGCAGCACCAGTGAGAGTGAGAGGAGTGAGTGAGTAAGGCAGCACCAGCAATTGTGAGAGGAGTAGGAAGGAAGCACCAGCAAGAGTAAGAGGAGTGAGTAAGGCAGCATCGGCATGAGTCAGAGGAGTGAGTATGGCAGTGCCAGCAATCAATCAATCAATCAATATCTTTATTTATCCAGGCGGGCACCATTGAGCAAGCTCATTTACAAGGTGGACCTGCGGTCCTACAGTAATAAAACAGAAAGACAAGTTACAATAATACAAACAGTAAAAATAGCTGCTATTATAGTAAAAATGCACATTTACAGGTAACATACATTGAACATAGAACTACAAGGAGTCATGGATAATGAACTTGTGCTGGATCCAAGACCAAAAGCTGTGCATTTTGTAGTGGGAAATGTTAGGGAGAGGGTAGACATAGATACATAGATACATAGACAGTGTCAGCAGATAAGGGCCTATGGCCCACCCAGTCTGCCCATTTAAGTTTGTAAGTTCAGTTTATGTTTTCCAGGAAGTCTGTTGCCCCTTACCCCTGACCTCCAGAATTCCTTTATGTCTATCCCATGCATTCTTAAATCCCGTGATTGTTTCAGCCCCCACCATTTCCTCTGGCAGGTGTTCCACTTGCCCACCACCCGCTCTGTGAAGAAATTCTTCCTCACATTTCCTCTGAATCGTCCTCCCTCCAACTTCATCCCATGCCCTAGTCCTGGAACATCTTTTTCACACAAATAGTGCATTCCTGCACCCTGTTCCTCCCTGTAAGATACTTGTATGTCTCTATTGAGGTCCCCTCTCCTCCCTCCTCCAGGGAGTACATGTTCAGTGCCTTCAACCTTGTCCCTCATAGGACTTGTGATGCAATCCATGCACCATCTTTGTTGCCCTCCTCTGAACCTTCTCTACCCTGTCTATGTCCCACGTAGGTAAGGTCTCCAGAACTGCACAGTGTACCCAGGTGCGGCCCTCACTAGTGTCTCTATAGTGGAATTATGACCTCCCTTTTCCTGCTGGTGATGCCCCTGCCTATGCATCCCAGCATCCTATTTGCTTTACCTGCTGCCTTGTCACACTGTTTCCCTGCCTTGAGGTCATCAGAGATGATAACTCCAAGATCCCTTTCCTGCTTGGTTTTTGCTGCTTTTTGGACATACCAAATAGAAGATATCAAGCGCATAATATAAGGAGAGGTGGGGATAGGAGCGCAAGCGAAGAGGACCCAATTGTTAGAGCAGAGTGAGGGATTGGGAGGGCGGAGGACTGTACAAAAGGCAACAAAGTGATTTTTGCCCTAAAACACGGCGACATATGGAGTAGAAAAGCTGCCGCTGTACTAAGTGCAAGAGGAGGAATATAGTAGCAGGGGCGTAACTGGGAGGGTCCTGGAGATTGGGGCAGAGGGAGGAGTTGGATGGATGAGGGAACGAATATTTTGGGGGGCGAAAGACAATAATTATCCCCAAGTGCGGTAGCATGTGCTAGAATCAGGCTGCAGCTGTTCAGAGCATCAAAGAATAAGATATGGGAGTTCGACAATAAGTCCTGTGGATCTGTTGGTGGGCATGCTAGATGCAGAGGCACAAATTTCAGCTGGGGGGCTGCCGTTTGCGGGCCACCATTTGAGGGAGGGAGGTTAGTTAGTGTCTAGTAAAGCAGTTGCAAATTTCCGTAATGCCATCACGGTAAAGTCTTTTGAACAAAAGGGTACTTACTGGGGTTTTCAGCTTAAGTATTTTTGGGGTTTTATTCCATATTGATGGGAGTGAGAATCAAAACGTGGTTCTCCTGACTCGTGTGAGTGCCCTGGGTATATTTAGCAGGAGTTGTGAGCAGCTTCTAAGGGAATAATTCCTGTGCACAATCGGAGACAGACAGTCAACTATGTATTGAGGGAGTTTGCCACTGAGGGCTCTAAGTGTCCAGAGTGCTGCATTAAAGTTGCACCTAAAGTGAAGTGGGGTCCAGCCCGTGGCGGCATATAGTGCACAATGATGGGTAGAGAAGGGGAGGTCAGTGATGAAGCGTATAGCTCTGTGGTAGAGCATATCCAATTTTCCAAGATAGGAAGCCGCACAGTTACTGTATATGAAGCCTGCGTAGTCAATTAAGGACAGGAACATGGCTTGGACTAGTCGTTTCTTTGCATCTGCTGTAAGATGTCTTCTTATCCTGTAAAGAAGGCCAAGTCTTTGCCTTAATTTTTTCAGCAAGTCTTTCAGGTGGTCAGTGAAGGAGAGTTTACAGTCTATCCAGACCCCAAGATATCTGAATGTACTCTAAGCACTCTCCCAGCATCGTGGTTATTGGGGGGAGGGAGTCGGTAGTGCTTGTGTAGTTTTCGGGGGAAAATAACATGGCTTTAGTTTTCTTAGCATTTAATAGCAGTTTTTTATTGATTAGTTGGAGCTGCAGGAGATTGAAATCTTTTTGTAGGTCAGTACAAACATCTTTTGGTGTGGGACGACTCAGGTACAGCACTGTGTCATCCGCAAATAAGTGAATACTTGCATCCTTGATTCCCTCATCAATGTTGTTGATATACACTGCGAAGAGGAGGGGACCTAATGTGGATCCCTGAGGGACACCTCTTTGTAAGAATTTTAGGGCAGATAGTTCGCCATCCACTTTCACCTGCTGGTATCTGTCTGTCAGATATTCAGAGAACCAGTTAAGAGAAGTAGCATCCAGTCCTAGTATTTTTAGCGAGTTGAGGAGCAGGTCGTGGTCGACTGTGTCGAATGCTTTGCTGAGGTCAAGAAACACAGCACATACTGACTTTTTATGCTCCAACTCCAGTTGCCAGTCTTTGGTTACTTTAGCTAATGCCGAAACTGTACTGTGGTTGGCTATAAATCCGGATAGAAGGGGATTTAGTAACTTTTCTCTGTCGATGAAGGATCTTAGTTGGCCATTTACTATTTTTTCAGTAGCTTCGAGAGTGTGGGTAGGAGAGAAATTGGCCTATAGTTATTAAGGTCGCAAGGGTCTCCAGATTTAAATAGTGGGATAATGTGTGCGATCGTCCATATTTGAGGGAGGGTACTTTGTGTTAGGGACAGGTTGAATAAATGAGTAATAGGCACTGCCAATACATGGCATGCTATCTTTAGGAAGTATGGTTCAAGTGCATCTGCGCCGGCACTTTTCTTAGTATCCAGGTGGAGAATCAAGTCTTCCACTTCCTTGAGGGAAACAGATGAGAATTAGAAATGTTGACTAATGGAGCCAACATTTGTGGGGGTCATGCTGTTGATGCGCAGGCCACATGCAGGTGAGTTATCAAGGCTAAGCCTGCTGTATGGCGCGTGTTGAATGCCTGCAGTATCTCTTTTCTGTCACTGATTACTGTATTGTCAGAGGTAATTTTAGGAGCATATTTTGGACGTGGCTCCTGCCAGTTCTTTGATTGTGGCCCAGAATTTGAGGACAATTGGCTGCAGTATCTAGTTCTGCTTGGTAATAGCAGGCTTTAGCTTCCCTAATCAGTTTGGTGCAGGGATTTCTGGCTGTTCTAAAGAGGCGCCAATCTTCCTCTTTTGGGGATTTGCAGGCAGTTTTCCAGAGTTTATCCCTGGACAGTAGTGCAATCTTGAGATCTTGAGTGAACCAACGGCATCTCCTAGACTTTATGTGTATTTTTGACAGAGGCGCATGTAGATTCATGACGTAGGTAATGATTTCATGTAGTACAGAATATGCAGTTTCCACTGTTTTATCAAGGTAAAAACTCTGCCACGAGGGGGAGTTTATTTAGGTCAAGTAGGTATGCCTTTGGGTCAAATTACCTGGTTGACCTTTTGGTGGAGAATTTGGCCGTAGTTGACACTTTGTTGGCTGCCCAAACTCCAGCTATTAGGCAATGGTCACCAATATCCATGTCAAAGGTTCCAAACGTGAGAAGGAGTGGGGTTATCGACAGCAGGACATCCAGAAGGGTACTTTGGCTGTATTTCTTTTGTTGATATGGGTGGGCTCTTTGTTGAGTAGGGTGACACCAAGGGAGTCACAGAAAGATTTGAGTGGGTGACCAGCTTCCAACAGCCAATCGTAGTTTAGATTCCCGAGGATAATTGTTTCCAGGGGCTAGTGTCCAAGATAATTGTAAGATAGGACAAGAGCAGAGTACTGGCAGATGGTGGTCTATAGCATCCTATGACTTGGAGTGCTAATGATGGGGATAGGTCGATTTTTATGTCCAGGCACTCAAATCCCGCTACCAGTGAGTAAGAATTAAGTGTTGATGCCACAAATCTATCTTTGGGTTATCCTCTGGATTGCCTATTGCACCTAAAGATCTGATAGTTAGGTATATTAATCACGCAATTTGGAGTAGAGGGCCGTAGCCAGGATTCTGAGATAACAAGCACATCTGGCATTGTATGGGCAGTCCAAGCCTGGATAAGGTGAATTTTTTCAGCAGGCTGCACACGTTAATGTGCATAAAACTAATACCTTTAAGAGATAGTGACTCAGAAGGGGAGGTAAGTTTGTTTATGGTCCCTGGATTAAGTTCGACATTGCCAGAGCAGAGTAAGAGGAGGAGTAGCAATTATTTCAGGGAATATTGTGAAAGGCAATGAGCTTGAGGCTTTTTCCGGCTTGGCATGGAGAGGAATGAGAAAGGCAGCACCAGCAAGAGTGAAAAGAGTGAGTAAGGCAATAGCAGAAAGAATGAGAGGAGTAAGGCAGCACCAGCAAGAGTGAGAGGAGTGAGTAATGCAGCACCAGCAATCGTGAGAGAAGCAGGAAAGGAAGCACCAGTGAGAGTGAGAGGAGAGAGTTAGGCAGTATCAGCATGAGTGAGAGGAGTGAGTAAGGCAGCACCAGCAAGAGTGAGAGGTGTGAGTAAGGCAGCACCATCAAGAATCAGAAGAGTGAGGAAGGTTGCATTAGTATGAGAGAGAGGAGTAAGTAAGGCAGCATCAGCATGAGTGAGAGGAGTAAGGCAGTACCAGCAATACTGAGAGGAGTGATTAAGGCAGCATCAGCATGAGAGAAAGGAGTGAATGAGGCAGCACCAGCACGAGTCAGAGGAGTGAGTAAGGCAGCACCAACAACAGTGAGAGAAGTGAGTAAGGCAGCACCAGTAAGAGTAAAAGGAGTGAGTAAGGCAGCATCAGCAAAAGTGAGAGAAGTGAGGAAGGCAGGATTAGGATGAATAAGATGAGTGAGTAAAACAGCACCAGCAAGTGTGAGAGGAGTAAGACAGCACCAGCAAGAGTGAGAGGAGTGAGTAAGGCAGCATTGGCATGAGTGAGCGGAATGAGTTAGGCAGCACCAGCAAGAGTGAGAGAAGTGAGTAAGGTGGCAGCAGCATGAGTGAGAGGAATGAGTAAGGCAGTGGCAGCAAAAGTGAAAGAAGTGATTAAGGCATGAATAAGATGAGTAAGTAAGATAGCACCAGCAAGAGTGAGAGGAATGAGTAAGGCAGGATCAGCAAGAGTGAGAGATTTAAGGCAACACCACCATGAGTGAGAGAAGTAAGGCAGCACAAGTGACAGTGAGAGAAGTGAGTAAAGCAATACTAGCAAGAGTGAGAGGACTGGGTAAGGTAGCACCAGGAAGAGGGAGCGAAGGGAGTAATGCAGCACCAGCAAGAGTGAGAGAAATGAGTAATGTAGTCCCAGCAAGAACGAGATGAGCGAGTAAAGCAGCTCTAGCAAGAGTGAGAGGAGTAAGGCAGCACCAGCAAGAGTGAGAGGAGTGAGTGACACAGCACCAGGAAGAGTGAGAGGAGAGAGTCAGAGAGCACCAGTAAGAGTGAGAGGAGTGAGAAAGGCAGCACCATCAAGAGTGATTTAAGAGAGTAAGGCAGTGTGAGCAAGAGTGAGAGGAGCAAGTAAGGCTGAGCTGGCAACAGTGAGAGGAGTAACACAGCACCAGCAAGGGTGAAAGGAATGAGACAGACAGAACCAGTAAGAGTGAGAGAAGTGAGTAAGGGAGTACCAGCAAACGTGAGTGGAGTGAGGAAGGCAGCATAAGTGAGATGAGTGGGTAAGGCAGTACCACCAAGAGTGAGAGGAGTGAATAAGGTAGTGTTAGCAAGAGAAAGAGGCATGAGTAAGATAGCAAAAGTGAGAGAAGTGACTAAGGTAGCACCAGCAACAGTGGGAGGAGTGAGTAAGGCAGGATCAGTAAGAGTGAGAGAAGTGAGTAAGGTAACACTAGCAAGAGTGAGAGGAATGAGTAAGTAAGTCCCAGTAAGAAAGAGATGAGCAAGTAAAGGAGCACTAGCAAGAGTGAGAAGAGTAAGGCAGCACCAGCAAGAGTGAGAGGAGTGAGTGACGCAGCACCAGGAAGAGTGAGAGGACAGAGTCAGAGAGCACCAGCAAGAGTGAGGGGAGTGAGAAAGGCAGCACCATTAAGAGTGAGTTGAGTGAGTAAGGCAGTTCGAGCAAGAGTGAGAGAAGTGAGTAAGGCAGAGCTGGCAAGAGTTAGAGGGCTGAGTAACGCTGCACCAGCAAGGGTAAGAGGAATGAGACAGACAGCACCAGCAAGCGTGAGTGAAGTGAGTAAGGCAGCACCAGCAAACGTGAGTGGAGTGAGTAAGGCAGCATGCGTGAAATGAGTGGGTAAGGCAACACCAGAAAGAGTGAGAGGAGTTAGAAAGACAGCACCATGAAGAGCAATTAAGGCAGCACCAGCAACAATGAAAGGAGTGATTAAGACAGCGCCAGCAAGAGTGAGTGGAGCGTATAAGGTAGTGCTAGCAAGAGACAGAGGCATGAGAAAGATAGCAAAAGTGAGAGACGTGACAAAGGCAGCACCAGCAACAGTGGGAGGCATGAGTAAGGAAGCATCAACATGAGTAAGAAGAGTGAATAAGGCAGCACCAGCAAGAGTAAGAGGAGTAAGGCTGCACCAGCAAGAGTGAGAGGAGTGAGTAAGGCAGCACCAGCAAGAGTGAGACAGGTGAGTAAGGCAGCACCAGTACGAGTGAGAAGAGTGTATAAGGCAGCATCAGCAAGAGTGGGAATAGTGAGTAAGGCAGCACTAGTGAGAGTGAGAGGAGTGAGTGAGTAAGGCAGCACCAGCAATCGTGAGAGGACTGGGAAAGGAAGCATCAGAGAGAGTGAGAGGAGTGAGTAAGGCAGCATCAGCATGAGCGAGAGGAGTGAGTGAGGCAGCACCACCAAGAGGGAGAGGAGTGAGTAAGGCAGCACCAGCAAGAGTGAGAAAAGTGAGTAAGTCAGCCCAGCAAGTGTAAGAGGAGTAAAGCAGCACCACCAAGAGGGAGAATAGTGAGTACAGCAGCACCAGCAAGAGTGAGAGGAGTGAGTAAGGCAGCACCATCAATAATCAGAGGAATGAGTAAGGCTGCATCAGCATGAGTGAGAGGAGTAAATAAGGCAGCATCAGCATGAGTGAGAGGAGTAAGGCAGTGTCAGCAATAGTGAAAGGAGCGACTAAGGCAGAACCAGCAAGAGTGAGAAGGGTCAGTAAAGGCAGGATTAGCTAGAATGGGAGGAGTGACTTAGGCAGCATCACCATAAGTGAGAGGTGTGAATAAGGCAGCACCAGCAACGGTCAGAGGAGTGAGTAAGGCAGCACTAACAACAGTGAGAGGAGTGGGTAAGGCAGCACCAGCAAGAGTGAGGAGTGAGTAAGGTAGCACAAGTGAGAGGAGTGAGTAAGGCAGCACCAGTAAGAGTGAGCGCAGTGAGTACGGCAGCATCAGCATGGGTAAGAGAAGTGACTAAGGCAGGACCAGCAAGAGTGAGAGAAGTAAGGCAGCACCAGTATGAGTGAGAGAAGTAAGGCAGCACCAGCAAGAGAGAGACGAGTGAGTAAGGCAGAAATAGCAAGACTGAGAGGAGTGAGTAAGATAGCAAAAGCAAGCACGAGAGGAGTGAGTAGGGCAATGCTAGCAAGAGTGAGAGGAGTGAGAAAGGCAGCACCATCAAGAGTGAGATGAGTGAGTAAGACAGTGCCAGCAAGAGTGAGAGGAGCATGTAAGGGGAGAGCTAGCAAGATTCAGAGGAGAGAGGCAGCAAGAGTGAAAGGAGTGAGTAACACATCATTTGCAAGAGTGAGAGGAGTGAGGAAGGCAGCACAAGCAAGAGTGAAACTACTGAGACAGGCAGCACCAGCAAGAGTGAGAGGAGTAGGGCAGCCCAGCAAACATGAGAGGAAAAAGGCAGCACCAGCAAGAGTGAGAGGAGTCAGAAAGGCAATGCCAGCACTCACTCACTCATTCCACTCTTGCTAGCCAGCAGCAATAGTGAGTGGCGTGAGTAAGGTAGCATCAGTAAGAGCGAGAGGAATGAGTAAGGCAGGACCAGTAAGATTGAGAGGAGTGAGAAAGGCAGCATCTGTAAGGTGAAGAGGAGTGAGTAATGCAGCACCAGCAAGGGGGATAGGAGTTAAATAGCATCAGCAAGAGTGAGAGGAGTGAATAAGGCAGCACCAGCGAGAGTGAGAGGAGTGAGTAAGGCAGCACCAGCAAGAGTGGGAGCAGTGAGTAAGGCAGCAGCAGCAAGAGTGAGAGGAGTGAGTAAGGCAGTGCCAGCAAGAGTGAGAGGAGTGAGTAAGGCAGTGCTAGCAAGACAGAGAGAGAGGGGAGTGAATAAGGAAGAGCCAGTGAGAGACGTCAGTAAGGCAGCAACAGCAACAGTGAGAAGAGTGAGTAAGGCAGCACCAGCAAGAGTGAGAGCAGTGAGTAAGGCAGCACCAGCAAGAGTGAGAGGAGTAAGCAAGTGCCAACAAGAGTGAGAGGAGTGAGTAAGACAGCACCAGCATGAGTGAGAGGTGTAAGTAAGGCAGCTCCAGCAAGAATGAGAGGAATGAGTAAGACAGCACCAGCAAGAGTGAGTAAGTAAGGCAGCACTAGCATGAGTGAGAGGAGTGAGTAAGACAGCAGCAGCATGAGTTAGAGAAATAAGGCAGCACCAGCAAGAGTGAGAGAAGCGAGTAAAGCAGCACCAGCAAGGCTGAAGGAGTGAGTAATGCAGCTCCACCAAGAGTGAGATTACTAGGTAAGGCAGCACCAGCAAAAGTGAGAAGAGTGAGTAAGGCAGCACCAGCAGGTTCTATGTGATAATGATGAACGCCTAAAGGTGATCAATGTTATCGCACAGTCCAAGTGCCGAAAACATTTTCGGCACTCTGACAACCCTAGCGCAACGGACAATGGCACCAGGAGATTTTTTTAACGTGCCCCCTACTTAAGGATTTGCAACTCCAGGGGGGGTGCATGTTAGGGGTGTTGTGAAAGCACTAAAAAAATAAAGGTTCAGGCCGGGCACACTAAAATCACACCAGCGCCCAGACCCAAACCTCACCCACCCCAACCACTAGCCAACCCCTGATGCCTCGACATATCTTGGCCATCCGCCACCCCCTACAGCCCCTCCACCCCCTCCCAGCCCATGCTCACTCCTCCCCGCGTACACATAACAACATCCTGTTGCCCAGTTCACCCACCCTCATCCGGTCGCCTCTACCTCCCATCGCCATGAGGGACTGCGCCAGGAAGGAGTCACCTTTACGGATGGCACCCTTCCCCACACATGCACCTCATGTGATACCGCATCAGCATGAATAAGAGGAGAGAGTAAGGCAGCACCTGCAACAGTGGCAGGAGTAAGGCAGCACCAGCAAGAGTGAGAGGAGTAAGGCAGCAACAGTGAGAGTGAGAGGAGTGAGTAAGGCCACATTAGCAAGAGTGAGAGAAGTGTGTAAGGGAGCATCAGGAAGAGAGAGAGAGAAGTAGGTAAGGGAGCACCAGCAAAAGTGAGAGGAGTAAGGCAGCATCAGTGAGTGAAGTGAGTAAGGCAGCACCAGCAAGAGTGAGAAGAGACAGTAAGGCACTACCAGCAAGAGTGAAAGGACTGAGTAATGGGGGAACCAGCAAAAGTGAGAGAAGTAAGGCAGCACTGGCAAGAGTGAAAGGACTGAGAAAGGCAATGCTAGCAAAAGTGAGAAGAGTGAGTAGGGCAGCAACAGCAAGAGTGAGAGGAATGAGTATGTCAATGTTAGCAAAAGTGAGACGAGCGAGTAAGGCAGCACCATGAAGAGTGAGTAACTCATAGCCAGCAAGAGTGAGAGGCGTAAGTAAGGGAGCACCAGCAAGAGGGAGAGGAGTGAGTAAGGGAGCACAAGCAAGAGTGAGAGAAGTTAGTCACCACCATCAGTACTGAGAGGAGTAAGTAAGGCAGCAGTAGCATGAGTGAGATGAGTCAGCAAGGCAGCACCACCAAGAGGGAGCAGGAGAAGACTGAGTAAGGCAGTGCCAGAAAGAGTTAGAAAAGTAAGTCAGCACCAGCAAGAGTGAGGAGTGAAGTAAGGCGGCATCAGCATGAGTTGAGACAGTGAATAAAGCAACAAAAGTGAGAGGAGGGGGAAAGGCAGCATTAGCATGAGTGATATCAGCGAGTAAGGCAGCATCAGCATGAGTGGGAGGACTAAGGCAGCACCAGCAAGAGTGAGAGGAGTGAGTAAGGCAGTACCAGCAAGATTAATAAGAGTGAGTAAGGTAGCACCAAGAAAAGAGAGAGGAATAAGGCAGCACCAGCAAGAGTGAGAGAAGTAAGAAAGACACTGCTAACATGCACTCACTCACTCCTCTCACTTTTGCTAGCCAGCAAGAGTGAGAGGAGTGAGTAATTCAGTGCCAAGAAGAGTGAAAGGAATGAGTAAGACAGCACCAGCAAGAGTGAAAGGAGTAAGGGAACACCAGCAAGAGTGAGAGGAGTGAGTAATACAACACCAGTGACAGGAGTAAGGCAGCACCAACAAGAGTGAGAGGAGTGAGTAAGGCAGCACCAGCAAGAGTGAGAGGGGTGAGTAATGCAGCACCAGCAAGAGTGAGAGGAGTGTGAGTGAGTAAGTAAGGCAGCATCTGCATGAGTAAGGGGAGTGAGTACGGCAGCACCTGCAAGAGTGAGAGGAGTAAGGCAGCACCAGCCAATGTGAGAGGAGCGAGTAAGGTATCACCAGCAGGAGTGAGAAAGCCAGCATCAGCATGAGTAAGAGAAGTGAGTAACGCAGCAGCAGCAAGAGTGAGAGGAGTGAGTAGGACAACACCAACATTAGTGAGAGGAGTGAGTAAAGCAGCACCAGCAAGAGTGAGAGTAATAAGGCAGCCCCAGCCAATGTGAGAGGAGCGAGTAAGGCAGTGCCAGCAAGAGTGTGAGGAGTGAGTAAGGCAGCATTAGCAAAAGTGAGATGAGTGAGTAAGGCAGTGCCAGCAAGAGTGAGAGGAGTGTGAAAGGCAGAATCAACAAGAGTAAGAGAAGTGAGTAATGCAGCACCAGCTAGAGTGAGAGGAGTGAGTAATGCAACACCAGCAAGAATGAGAGGAGTGAGTAAGTAAGGCAGCATCAGCATGAGTAAGAGGAGTGAGTACGGCAGCACCAGCAAGAGTGAGAGGAGTAAGGCAGCACCAGCATGAGTGAGAGGAGTGAGTAAGGTATCGCCAGCAGGAGTGAGTAAGGCAGCATCAGCATGAGTAAGAGAAGTGAGTAATGCAGCAAGAGTGAGAGGAGTGAGTAAGACAGCATCAGCATGAGTAAGAGAAGTGAGTAATGCAGCAGCAACATGAGTGAGAGGAGTGAGTAGGACAACACCAACATTAGTGAGATGAGTGAGTAAAGCAGCACCAGCAAGAGTGAGAGTAGAAGGGCAGCATTAGCAAAAGTGAGAGGAGTGAGTAAGGCAGTGCCAGCAAGAGTGAGAGTAGTAAGTAACTCAGCACCAGCAAGAGTGACAGTAGTGAGTAAGATAGCACCAGCATGAGTGAGAGACTGAGTATGGAACGGCATACCATGCTATGAATAACAATCTCCAACCTCCACTGAAAGCATCTGGATCAATGTTCAGTATAAGGGCCTGCCTCAGTTAACAATAGGCAGCTGCTACAGACCCCTATCTTCTAGTTTAGACTACACCAACCAACTCTTAACAGATATTTCCAACTTCTCTAACAAAGGTGATATTATAATCATGGGAAACTTTAATTTGCCCACCATAAACTGGTCCTCTAATACTAGTATCTGTCAACTTGAAAAAGATTTTATATCTTTACTCATAGACAATGGACTCTCAGAACTCATCACAGTACCAACTAGAGGCACTAATTCCTTGGAGCTCCTTATCACTAATATGTCATAAAATCTTTAACATTCAAACTATGGATCCCCTCAGTAGTAGTGATTATGCTTCAATTCTATTTGAAACATCTGGTGAGTATACTTGCCTAAAAAAAACAATCCACCTATAAGAACTATGATAGTGCTAACTTTAATAAAATTACTGAAGCACTCAATCAAATTCCATGGGAAAGGACCCTACAACACCTTTCAACAAATGACTATTGGATCCAACTCAAAAATATAATCCACAAACTTGAAGAAACTTATGTACCAATCAAACATAAATACAATAAAAAAGGGAGAATACCACGGTGGTTAAATACATCTATTAAAGTCCACATTAGATACAAACAGAGATTATTTAAACAACTAAAACACTGTCTGCCAGATGACAAATCAATAATTTTCTCTAAATGTAGACAATCTCTAAGGATTTTAAAACTTATGATTAAACAAGCCGAAAGAAAAATTGAATTTAAATGTGTACATACAAAAGATGGTCATAAAGCATTATTCTCTTACTATAATAATAAAAAGGGAAACTTTAGGAAAATAGGGCCAATAATATACAATGGCAACAGCTCCAGATTTTTATTTGAAACTGCAGAAGTGACAGTCATTCCCTTACAGATTATGTTTAATAAATCCTTAGAACAAGCTGACATCCCTAAAGACTGTTTAACAGCTACAGTTACTCCTATTCATAAAAAAAGAAACCGATCCAGTGTTCAAAACTATTGTCCCACTAGCTTAACATCAATCACCTGTAACATTATGGAAAAAAAAAGTTAAATCATAACTAGAAAAAGAAGTCTGGGAATTAAAAATATTAGACAACTCACAACATGTTTTCATTATGGGCCACTCATGCACTACTAATCTGATATCATTTTATAACAACATTAGCCAGGGTCTAGACACAAACTCTCAAATAGATATTATCTTATTCGACTACAGTAAGGCATTTGAGAAGGTCCCACATGGGTAACTTATAACTAAATTAGGTTCACTAGGTTTCTCCATCTATTTAACTAGATCAAAGCATGGTTGACCAACAAAACACAGTGGGTAATTATTAATGAACTTTTTCCAATCAGGGTCCTGTCACTAGTGTAGTTCCCCAGGACTCTGTCTTGGGGCCAACTCTGTTTAATATTTACATCAGTGACATGCAGACAGGATCCCACAACTGGTTGTCAAAATATGCCAACGATACAAAATTGGGAGGAATAGTTGATACCACCGAAAACCTTGAAACCGTCATTTCCGATTTCAAATCCATTGAACATTGGGTCCCACTGAACAACATGGAATTCAACATTGACAAATGTGTAGTCTTGCATCTTAGATCCAAAAACCCCAACAGCACTTACCACTTAAACAATATCCCACTTAAAACAACTAATAGAGAGCGAGACCTCGGTATAATAAATAAACTTTCATCTACCGACCATTGTAATAAAGTGGCAAACACAGCAAATGGTTTACTGAGACAAATAAGACATTCATTTGTTACTATAGCACAGCAATGTCTCATTCCTTTGTACAGGACTTGTATTAGACCTTATATGGACTATGGATCTCCCTTTTGGAGCCCACATCTTAAGGGAGACATAGCACATTTGGAGCAGGTACAGAGACGGGCAACCAAGATGATCCCCAGCTTGTCCTCCATGAACTACCATGCTAGACTTAAAGCCACAGGTATACACGCTTTACAACTTAGATGTCAAAGAGGGAATTCAGTTATTTTTATATAAACTCCTTCAATTTAGTTCTTATGGAACAGTGTGGACTTGTTTATTCAACCAACCGCATAATCCTCATATGACACAATAGACAAATCATGATCAAAAAGCCCATACTAATACTAGACATAATTTCATTTTATTATGTGCACCAAGACTCCGGAATTCCCTACCCCAAGAACTAATTGGGGAAAATCTCGATGGGCCTCAGCCAGCTTTTTTCCTTTACAACCTAGTAAGACAGCACCAGCAAGAGTGAGAGGAGTGAGTGAGTGAGTAAGGCAGCACCAGCAGGAGTGAAAGGAGTAAGTAAGGCAGCATAAGCATGAGTGAAAGGAGTAAGGTAGCACCACCACTAGTGAGAGGAGTGAGTGAGTAAGGCGGCACCAGCGTGAGTGAGAGGAATGAGTAAGGCAGCACCAGCGAGCGTGAGAGGAGTGAGTTAGGCAGCATCAGCATGAGTGAGAGGAGTGAGAAAGGCAGCACCAGCAAGAGTGAGAGGAGTCAATTAGGCAGTGCTAGCACAAGAGCCAGAGGAAGGAGCTTGAGCATGCAAGAGAAATGGAGATTCTGTGTCAGAGGACAACATCATGAACTGAGAGTAATAGCATGAGGGGTTCAGCGCGATAAGTCAAAATTAATTATAAAATGTTTCCCAAATTTCAGGAGAGGGATGAGTTTGACTTGTTTTTAAGATCTTTCAAGAGAATCTATGTGCAATTTGAATTGGGCAGGGCTTCTTAGGAGACTCATATATTGTCATTGTTTACAGGCAAGGCATTAGAGGCTTATGCCAGAATGGACAACGAGGATTGCATGGGTTATGTTAAAGTGGAAAATGCAGTGTTGACCCATTTTGAGTTAACTCCTGAGGCCTATAGGGAAAGATTTAGAGAGCTAAGAATGGTATCTGAGGATAGCTATGCTGAAACGTGTGTTGCTGCTAAGCAATTTGTTAGAACGCTGGGTATAAAATGTAAAATCTTGCTCTGTAGAGGAAATGGAAGATTTATTTCTTCAGGAACAATTCCTAAAAACTGTGCATGAGGAACAGAGAATATAGTTGTTGGCTAGAAGTATGAGCTCTCTGAGGGAGGAAGCCAAGAGGGCTGATCTGTTAATGTTCGGCTGACCATCCTCTCATCGTAATGGTAATGGGGCAGGGACATTAGATGGTTTTAAGGGAACCCTGAGAGGGCAACCTGGGAAGCCAGCCTGTGCCTGAACAAAAAGGGAAACTAGTCGATTTCAAAAGCAAAGAGACAGGTGAACATAGGTGCTGTATCTGCCAGAAACAGGCATTTGTCTTATGATTGTCCTTGAAAATGTGAAGAAAGGTGCAAGTGCACCTGGAGGCGGTAGCTCATAAAATTACCAGCAGTCAGTAATCTGTGCACTGAGTGCAGTGCTCTGTAATTTCATTGCACACATGCCTCTTGTGTTGGTAGATTGGATTGTGACCCAGGGAATGAGGGATGGGGGGGCTTCATGTCTAGTGTGAAGCAGAATTTGATTCTGGAGGAAGAGATCCTGCCTGGCCAGTTTTCTAGGATTAGAGGAGTGATGGGTCTTGCAGCCTCAGTGCCAATGGTCAAGATCTTTCTAAGCTGGGAAGGTTGCCAGGGCATACAGGAGGTAGATGTTGTACCAGACCTGCCTGTGCACGTAACCAGTGGTAATGACTTTGATAATACTACCAATATCGTGTGTGTCACTACCCTCAGCAATGCAAGGCAACTAACTCTGAAAGACACAGAGGGCAGTGTACAAGGAAGTAACCCCTACTTCAGTAGCAGAAGTTATAGCTGAAGAATGAGCTGAGAGCAGCAGTTGGAAGCCACAACTACAGACTAAGGCAGCTCTCCTACAGCACAGTGTGTTTTGGGGAAGGTAGGGTGTGCAGAGGTAGAGAGAGCTCAGCAAGCTGACCTATCCTTACAAAAATAAAGGGAGTTAGCCACCAGTGTGGAGGGTGACTCTCCTGAGTTTTGGGAAAAGGGTGGTGTACTAGGAGAATGGGCTTCTGTACCATGAGTACAGACATCTCAATGGGCATCAAGAGTAAGATTGGTTTGTTTGCAGATGACACCAAGATTGGAGCAGTAGTGGATGACCTAGGAGGGTGGCATCATCTGTCAAAATTGGAAACCTGGTCGGATACCTGGCAGTTGGGGTTCAATGCCAAAAAGTGCAAGGTGCTATATTTTGGGCCAAAAAAAACAAGAAGAAGCTACCAGCTTGGGGGGGGGTTCAGCTACCTGTGACAGAGGAGGAGGCTCTGGGGATGATTGTAATGGGCTCAATGAACAACTCATCACAATGCAGGAAGGCAGCTGCAAAGGCCAACAAAATGCTGGGTTACATTGCATGGGGTATATCTTCAAGGAGAGGGGAGGTGATCCTGCCATTGTATAGGTCACTGGTTAGGCGTGCATACTGCGTGCAGTACTGGTGACCATACCTGAAGATGGACATTAAGTTACTGGAGGGGGTGCAGCACAGGGCACCAAAGATGATCCAGGGACTAGGGGACATAACCTACGTGAGCAGGCTGAGGAAGTTGAACATGTACTCACTGGAGAAGAGGAGAGACAGGGTGATATGACTGAAAACATAGAAACATAGAATTTGACAGCAGATAAGGACCGCTTGGCCCACCCAGTCTGCCCATTTTCCTACCTGATGGATAAGCTGCAGATTCCAGTTAATCAACAGCTTACTTCCTCCTGCCCCCCACTAGAATTGCCTTATGCCTGTCCCATGCATTCTTGAATTCTCCCACTGTTTCTGACTCCACAACCTCCTCAGGAAGGTTGTTCCATGCATCCACAACTCGCTCTGTGAAAAAATACTTTCTAACATTATCTCTGAGCCACCCCCATCTTCAAATTGCGCCCCCTTGTTCTTGCACATCTCTTCTTCTGAAAGATACTACCTCTTGTACCTTGTTAATTCCCTTGAGATACTTGAAAGTTTCTATCATGTCCCCCCTCTCCCTTCCTTCCTCAACGGTATACATATTAAGCTGCTTTAGTCTCTCCTCCTATGTCTTCTGGTGCAGACCTTGCACCATTTAGTTGCCCTCCTCTGAATAGCCTCCACTCTATCTATGTCTTTGCAGAGGTGAGGTCTCCAGAATTGCACGCAGTACTCCAGATGGGGTCTCACTAACTGTCTGTAGAGATGGATAACAACTTCCTGTTTTCTACTGTTAATGCCTCTCCCTATGCATCCCAGTATTCCCCCGGCCCTCCTTACTGCCTTCTCACATTGCTTGCCGCCTTTAGGTCATTTGATATAATTTCTCCTAGGTCTCTTTCGATTTTTGTTGTTGTTATTAACTCACCCCCCATTGTGTACTCTTCCCTTGGGTTTTTGTTTCCCAGATGCATTACCTTGCATTTCTTTGCATTGAATCTGAGCTGCCATGTATTTGACCATTCCTCCAACCTTGCCAAGTCCCTTTTCATTCTTTCCACCCCACCTTGTGTATCAACCCTGTTGCAGATCTTTGTGTCATCTGCAAAGAGGCATACCTTTCCTTTCAGGTGCTCTTCAATGTCACTTATAAAGATATTGAAGAGGACTGGTCCCAGTACCGAACCATGCGGTACCCCGCTAGTTACCCTCCTTTCTTCACTGTGGACTCCGTTTACTATTACATTTTGCATCCTGTTGTCCAGCCGTTTTTCATCCAAGCTACCACCTTGGGACCCACTCCAAGGCTGGCTCACTTGTATATTAACCTTTTGTGTGAGACTGTGTTGAATGCCTTGCTAAAATCTAGGTAGGCCATATCCACAGCCCCTCCCTGGTCTACTACTTTGGTCACCCAGTCAAAGAAATCTATTAGGTTCGTCTGATGTGACCTTCCAGCTGTGAAACCATGCTGCCTTGGGTCCTGTGCTACACTGGCTTCTAGGTACTCAACAATTCTTTCTTTCAGAAGTGATTCCATCATTTTCCCTACCACTGAAGTCAAACTAACTGGTCTGTAGTTTCCTGCCTCTGCCCTGCTCCCATTTTTCTGAAGTGGAATCACATTTGCCCTCCTCCAGTCCTCAGGTACCACTCCATCCTCCCATGATTTGTTAAAGAGAGTAGTTAGTGGTGTTACTAGTTCTACCCTTAGTTCTTTTAGTATTCTTGGGTGAATCCCATCAGACCCCATTGCTTTGTCCACCCTCAGTTTCAAGAGTTCTTTCAAAACCCTTTCTTCTCTGAATGGACTGGTATGGACCCCCCCATTCAGAGTTTCTCCCTTGTTTGGTTTAGGCACCTCCCCCTTTTTATTGTTGTTATTAACTCACCCCACAACTCATCTGTTGTGAATACTGAGCAGAAATATTCGTTCAGTATCCCTGCTTTTTCAGTCGCCCTCTGCCCACATTCCCTCCCCTTTACCAAGTCTCTGTATCCCTCCCTTGGTCTTTCTTCACTCCCTAATGTACCTATACAAAGTTTTATCCCCCTTCTTAACAGAGTTGGTTATCTTTTCCTCAGTTTGTGCCTTTGCTATTCTGACTGCCTTCCCTGCCTCCTTCTGCTTTAACTGATAAAGTTATCTGTCCTACTCCTTCTGTGTTTCCTTATATTTCCTGAATGCTATCCTTTTCTCCTTCAAGTACAAGAAGGGAATAAACAAGACAAGCATGGAGGGACTATTCAAGTTAAGCGAGGGGTGCCGGCCCACTGGCGCAGCAGTAAGGTTTCCGCATGCGACACGAGACCCAGGTTCAGGAACAGACTCAGGTTGCTGGAGGGCCGGCTGGGGGGAGAGGAGGATTAAGCACCCATAGGCAGCTCTCCTCCTCTGGGGAGGGTGTGGATGTCCATTCCACTACAGTACCGCCACCTGGGTGACCACAGGAGGAGGTGCAGTGAAGACGGCACATAGACAGGAAGGAGGACGTCAGCCGAGAGTCGAAGTGGTAGTGCATCATTATGCGCCCTGCCCCTAGGCTCCCCTAGTGAGCTGATGTCCTGTGGGAGGCACAAAACACAGGAAATACTCTACCACAGCAGCAGTAGAAGGGACCTGGCTGCTCCAGATTCCATAACTGGGCTCCCATCGGGGACCACCAGGACTTCCTGACACACACTCTAATGGACTAGGAGGGGGCAAGGGATACCCTTCCCTCCCCGCCCGGGGATGCAGGCAGTATAGAAAGCAGCTTCTGTCCTTAACCCATGACATAACCTCTGACTAACAACTTTTACTAGTCCAGTAGTTCTAAAAATGTAGACAACTACTGCTGGACTTATCCATGGTAGCATAGGGTGGAAAAAGTAGGGAACAAGGCTAAGGCAACTTAAAGTCCCCTGCCTGTTATCAAAGAGCCATTTTGCTGAGTTTCCATGTATGCTTTGGGTCCGAACAGCAACACGAGTTGCATCAGCAAGTGATACATTTTGGTGGTCACAGATTATGCCACAACTCACCCAGAGGCAGTGCCCTTGTCCTCCATCGAGGCCAAGATGGTGGCTGATGAACAGCTGCAGATATTTAGCCTATGAGTTTTCCCCAGGAGATTCTGTCAGACCAGGGCACTAATTTCATGTCTGCTTTGATGCATAGTCCTTTGAAGAAGTGTGGGGTAAGGTAGCTCAGGGTCTCGCCATACCACTCCCAGACTAATGGTCTTTTCAAGTGATTCAGTTGGTCTCTTAAGACCATGTTAAAGGCATTTGCTGAGCTGCATGTGAGAGAGTCGGATGAGTACCTACCCTATCTCTTATTCTCACATAGGGACGTCCTACAGGAGTCTGCAGGGTTCTCTCCCTTCGAGCTCCTGTTTTTATATAGGGTAAGGAGTTCCCTTGATTTGGTAAGGGATTAATGAGAGGGGAGCTTACTCCCCAAGGGAAATCTGTTGTGGGGTACCTCCTAAATTTCAGGTGATGCCTCAAGGAGCTTATGAGGTTCACCCAGGTGAACCTAGCAACTGCACAACAGAGGCGGAAAACATGGAACGACTGTGGGGCAAGAGCCCTGAAGAATGAAGTCAGTTAGCAGGTGATGGTACTTAGCCTTGTCTGACAGAACAAATTATAGGCAGCTTGGGAGGGGCCTTATTCAGTGGTCAGGAGGGTGAATGATATAAATTACATTTTGGAGCTACCAGACAGGAGGCACAAACAGCGAGTCTACCACATAAACGTGATGAAGCCCTGCCATGACTGGGATGAGATGGTCCTAACTGTGTGCAGCTATCTGGAGGAGAAGACAGAAGCAGACCTGCTGATGATCTATTGGGAGAGGCTAAGGGTGAATTCTCAGTGGATGCTGTCACCCTCTTGGAATACCTGACACCAGCGCAAGCTACCAAAATGTATTTATTTTTTTTATTTAGTTTTTGTTTACCGGGTAAGTGCACTAGCCATAGCAATGGCTATTTTAAGGCATGACCCAGGAGAGTATAGTACAAACAAGCAGGCACACATTGCAATACAAAGTTTTTACATAATTGATAGTAGAATACATAGCACATTTAGACATAGTACACAATATTATAACAGAGCAAGTAGACAATAGTACAATAAATGAGGTAATCGTGTAAAAAAAATATACTAGAACAGTGAAAACAAGCCACTTTGATAGCTAAGGCCAAATACACATTGTTCTATTTGTGACAAGCATTGTAATATAATAGAACTATAATAATCTTATTAGATTTACTAGGGTGGTAGGGGAGGGAAAGGGAGATGGATGCTGGAAATGCATGGATGCTGTGTACATTTGGTGAAATGTTCACAGGAAAGCCATAGTATGTCATGCTAGCAGAGCACAACGTAGATACAGGTCCAAAAACCCATTGAGACAGCCACCCTATAGAGTCCCAAAAGGAGTGAGGCAAGCCATGGAGGTGGAGATCAAGGTCATGCAGGCTCTCTGGGTGATCCAGGATTCCCGTAGCCCCCCCCCCCCCAAGCCTTCCCAGTGGTTCTAATCCCCAAAATGTACAGGACTATGAGGTTCCATGTCGACTACCTCAAACTCAACAGCTGCACAGAGTGGGAAGCATACCCCATGCCCAGGATGGATAAGGTCCTGGAGTGGTTAGGGGGAGTTCTTTACATGTCCCCCATACATCTGATAAAGGGCTATTAGTAGGTACCCTTGAAGGCAGAGAGAGGTCAGGCTTTGTCACGCCATTTAGATGATTCAAGTTCAGGGTAATGTGGGGGGGATGGAGCAAGATGGCACCAAAGGAGAAGGAGTGAGAGTAGCGTGAGGCAAGTCCTCCCAATTCTGTGTTTAAAACTTGGCTAAAATCTCTTTATCTAAAATGCTGTACTTAGTTAAATACTACTTGCGCATATGAGTTTGCAGTACACTACTTCTGTAGCTTTTTAAAAATAGAATAGACCTCCCTGACTCGTGCTTGTAATGGGATATTGTCTGTCGCAGATGCGCAGAACGTGATGACAGATAAGGACTGTATGGCCGACCTAGTCTGACCCTTTTCCCTACCTACTGCACTATCGCAGATCCTAGTTGATCTGCGACTTACCCTATCTTCCCTATTGCTACAGTACCCTTATGTCTATCCCATGTATTCTTTAATTCCCCTACTGTTTTTGCCCCAATCAACTCTGCAGGGAGGCTGTTCCAAGCATCCACTACTCTTTCTGTGAAAAAGATCTTCCTCACATTGCCCCTGAGCCTACCACCCTCTAGCCTCATATCATGCCCCCTTGTTCTCGTACACGTTCGTTTCTGAAAGATGTTACCCTCCTGTACCTTGTCTGATGTACCTGAATGTCTCTATCATATTTCTCCTTTCTCTCCTCTCCTCCAGAGAATACATACTGCGGCTGCATCTGGAAACAAGCTCCGGCTTAGTGTGCTACTCCTGGTTGAACAATATTCCCTTTCCTTTTCCTTTCCCTCTAATCTTTGCTCATATGACTTTTAGCATAGTCCTTGCACCATTTTTGTTGCCCCTCTCTGGACTGCCTCTATTTTTTCTATGTCCTTCCGGAGATGCAATCTCCAGAACTGGGCATGGTATTCCAGATGAGGTCTCACTAGTGATCCGTACAGTGGCATAACCACCTCCTTTTTGCGTTCGCTTGCGCGCATGCGTGAGGAGCATTTTGGGACAGTACGACTTTTTGGAGGTGTGTGACCCTCCTGTCCAATGCACTGCTCCGTGTAGCAGACATAACCGTACCGCACCAATGGATGTGCGAGCTGTCTATGACAGCAGTTCAGCTGCAGTGGTCTTCAGTTCAAAGAAAACCACCATTGCAATCAGCGGTGGTAACGTGTGTGTACAGTATTTAGCATACTGACGTCACCCTTCTCTGTCAGACCGGTCACAAACGAAATCCTGCCCGCTTCCTCCCTCTTCATACAGAGCTGCAGCAGATGATCAGTGTCACTGTGTTTCTATGGTCAAGGAAGATTGGCCCATGTTCACAAACTACAGTACTATAAAAGAAACACAAAAGTGAACATTTTGAGGACAAGGATTGACATTTATTCACAAACAAACACAAATGCAAAATTATATAGTGCAAAGTTGCCATAGGCAAGGATCGTCACATTCATCAAGTGACACTAAGGCAAATTATATAGTAAAAAGTTTATTTCCGCCACCCACACAGTGCTGCGGGAGTTAGCCCCCATGCCCCCTCCCAACATTATAGCAAGGGCTGTTTGAATGGGGTTGTCTAGGGGCTCAGCTGTTCCCATATCTCAAGAGGGCAGTGCTTACTGGGGACAGGCTGGCAGGACAGCAGGACCTGAGATCAGCAGAAGCAGCAAAAAAATAATTCTGGCTATCTGCCACAATCTGCAGAGCTGTCACTGCAAGTACAACAGCTCCCCCAGCTTCATCACCTGGACTGGCCAGAGGGACAGTCACCTAAACAATCGGAAAGTTACTGGTTGCATAAATCAGCAGGATCGGTCGATGCTGTGTGATGCTTGCGAGGCTCCTGGAAGCCAAGCACTTTCCTGATTGACATCACTCCAGCAGCCGGCTAGTGAACTGCCAATTGCCTTTTTTTCAAAAGACACAAATCTGTCAGTTTCACTCTTTCTCCAAACAAGGGATGAAGACAGTTTGAGGAGTGTATCTGTCCTGGTTTGTCAATTCCCAGCTAAGGATGTAAAGTGCAAAAACTTCACTGTGCATATCCGTTCATTGCCAGATCAGTTCACTTAACTGCGAAAATTGAGCAGTCCTTAAACCCTCATCTGGAAACGGGGGAAAGAGGTGTTTTGCAAACACCTTCCAAAACTGAAAATATTGCCCCTTCCCCTTTGCAGCAGCATCTCGTAAGACCCCAGACAGCACCTCAGACGAGATCGGTGTGAACAAGGGTGCAGAGCTCACCCCGTGAGAAGGGTCAGTACAGATCGGTGCTGCCATAGCTGCGTCACATCGCCAAAGTAAATAATCGAAAAACAGAAAAATCAGTGCAACAGTACAAAATGGCACAGAGGTCTGCTTTTCCTGCGACTTTAATCCAAGCAGCTGGCTAGCAATCCCTGCAGTGGTTCTGTAAGGAAATGCCAGCTCCTTACCTCAGGGATCAAGTACCCATGGCTTCGTTGATGCCTCTCCAGCCCAATTACTGGCTGTTTGCTACTGCTATTTGTAATCCCAAGGTTCAGCTGACACAAGTGTCTGGGTCCCAACTCAGTCAGTGATGGCTTGCAGACAGAACACTATCACCCAGGCTTTGAAGCTCCTGGTATTTTTAACTAAAATACTAGACTCCTGGGAAAAAAGAAAATCAAATAACCCAGCCCACTGATTTCCACAAAACAAGGGATGAGCTTAGACATTTGTCGCCAAAAGATTCCCGGACATTCAGTTCCTCTGCAGAGCGAGCGTCTCTCTCTGCAAAATGTATCACTGCAGCCTGAAGAGGGGCTAAGTGCATCAGCAGGGTAAGGGCTGGCTGAGGGAGAGGGTACTACCGATCAATGAGGCAGGTCATCGGAACAATACCCTACATGGTGATGCTTTACATAAGGGAGGAAGCAGCGCCATTTGGGCGAGTGCAAGGGCCAGCTTGTCACCGTGCTGCAGACACAGCACCAGCAGTGATGTGATTTATTGCAAAGGTAGCTTATCTTCACTTCGGGAAGAGATCTTGTTTTGTGCATTGGTATCGCAAACTTGCATGCAAATAATTGCAATGAGTACCTGTAAATTCATGTAACTGCATAAATAACGGTTGCTAGCTTTGCATTCAAATAAACCTGGTCCAATATACAATGCAGAAAAAAGGTCCATTATGCAATGCAAAAAGCACCCCCTTGTGGGGAGTGGAGTGAGAACGGACCAAATTGAGCTCGCTGTGTAGGGCAGCTGACATAGTCGACAAATTTTATTAATGTCTTTTTGTCATTACATACCGATAGATACACGTTTCAGTTATGTTTCTAATGTTGAACATTTTTTATTGGAATTCTCTTTTTTTTGTCAACACACAATGAAGCAAATAGTACATCAAACAACATACAGTTTAAAAACCATATCCATTGGGAAGATTATAAATTCTTAACAGAAATCATTAAGATTATGCCTTTAAATTTATTTCTTCAGTTTGCAAGAGCACAATTCCCACTGAGAAATCTTGCAGATACTTATCACACTATAATTTCTTGGAATAAAAGCAATATTTATTTGGTTTACATCCTGCTTTTTACGTTCATGTGTGCACATGCGCAAGGAATGTTTTGTGACAGTACGACTTTTTGGAAGTGTGTGACCCTCCTGTCCAATGTACTGCTCCGTGTAGCAGGTGTGATTGTACCACACCAGTGGATGCACGAGCTGTCTATGACAGCGGTCTTCAGTTAAAAGAAAACCACAGCTGCGATCAGCGGTGTTAACATGTGTGTATTTAGTATATTGACGCCACCCCTCTCTGTCAGACTGGACACAAATGGAATCCCTCCCGCTTCCTCCCTCTTCACACAGAGCTGCAGCAGATGATCAGTGTCACTGTGTGACAATGCCTTGCTTGTTCCTTGAAGCTGTCACTACGCTCTGAGTCCCACCCCTCCACACAGGGCCGGATTAAGACTGGCCAGGTAGCCGGAAGCAAGAGAGAGAGACTGAGAGACTTTTTGTTCAGGTGGTGATTTGTAAATCATGCCACCTCCCCCATAGGCACCCCCACAGCTCGCTCGGAAAATGTTGTGAAAACAGCACAGCCATGACTGGAGAGGCATTTTTTTTTATTAAAAAAAAAAGGGGGGTCCCCTGCAACAGCTAGGCCCCCCGGCAGCTAGAGAGGTAGTGGACATGGACAGGACCTGGCACAATTATTCTGCACAATCACAAATAAAAATGCTGAGACTACCATCGGCTGCTGAGCTCTGTGGCTTGGCAGCTCATTTGGTTCTGTCAGCCGAGCCAGCACTGCAGACTGCTCGCTTGTCCCTTCTCCTATTCCACCCCCCCCCAGCTAATTGAGATTATAAATAATTTCTTCTTTCTCTGTTTATTTTGCAGACAAGACTGCAGTTAGGGCAGGTGGGGTGGCTAGTAAAACAAACTGGCAATTTGATGAGCAAGCA
This sequence comes from Neoceratodus forsteri, assembly GCA_016271365.2. NCBI lineage: Eukaryota > Metazoa > Chordata > Ceratodontiformes > Ceratodontidae > Neoceratodus > Neoceratodus forsteri. Next base: position 143,931,169 of record CM028132.1, read on the forward strand.
CCAATCTACCTTAGGGTACCCACCGACTGGGTTTTCCTTATTATTATGGGAGGAGGCACTTCACGTAGCAACACCTCTGGGTTGCTATACAGTGTTTGGGGGGAAAGGATTTACTTTTAATTGCTGTGTTTGTTTGTGCTAAGTTGCTGTGGAGCCCTGTTCTGTGCAACAGGAAACAGGAAGAGAGCCTGTAGTTTTTGGAGGCAGCACCCAAAACTACAAAGGCTGCATTTAAACTATTTTATCTGTAAACTCCTGAAAACCCCTTGCCTGTGCCACGAATGAGTGGTAGACACTGAGTGGATCAATTTTAAGCTTTATTTCACTTAAAAAATGTTGTGAGTGCCCCGTGACCTTTTGAACACTTCCAGGTCACGTACAACACATAAAACTCACACTGCAGTGAGTGAAATCGCTAAATCTGAGGCACTTCATCTAGCAACACCTCTGGGTTGCTTTACAGTGTTTGGGGGAAAGGATTTACTTTTAATTGCTGTGTTTGTTTGTGCTAAGTTGCTGTGGAGACCTGTCCTGTGCAACAGGAAACAGGAAGAGAACCTGTAGTTTTTGGAGGCAGCACCCAAAACTACAGATGCTGCATTTAAGCTATTATTTTATCTGTAAACTCCTGAAAACCCTTTGCCTGTGCCACGAATGAGTGGTAGATGCTGAGTGGATCAATTTTAAGTTTTACTTCACTTAAAAAACGTTGTGAGTGCCCCGTGACCTTTTGAACATTTCTGGGTCATGTACAACACATAAAACTCGCACTGCAGTGAGTGAAATCGCTAAATCTGAGGCACTTCATGTAGCAACACCTCTGGGTTGCTTTACAGTGTTTGGGGGAAAGGATTAACTTTTAATTGCTGTGTTTGTTTGTGCTAAGTTGCTGTGGAGCCCTGTCCTGTGCAACAGAAAACAGGAAGAGAGCCTGTAGTTTTTGGAGGCAGCACCCAAAACTCCGTAATATCCGTAGCTATCTGTAAACTCCTGAAAACCTTTTGCCTGTGCCACGAATGAGTGGTAGACGCTGAGTGGATCAATTTTAAGCTTTATTTCACTTAAAAAATGTCGTGAGTGCCCTGTGACCTTTTGAACACTTCCGGGTCACGTACAACACATAAAACTCACACTGCAGCGAGCAGGGCACATGGGGGAAGCGCGCAGAGACACGCGCATCTGTGCATGTCTGCTGTGTCTGCTGGGATAGCAGGGATTCTGGACTCTAAACTTTCTTATAAGTAATAGTAACTCAGTGTGTTAAAAATGAGGCTGTGTACTAGATGTTTAATGTCAACTGAGGATGAGCCCAGTGATGGGTTTATCTGTGACAAATGCAAACTCATTGATAGTCTACAAACCGAAATACAGGGGTTAAAACAGAGGGTTCAAGTACAGATTGATATTAGTAATCTGGAACAATATATTGATTCTGCTGTGGATGCAACAATATTGTCATGTGAACTTAGCCACCAGAATGAAACACATGCGATTGAGGAGGACTGAGTCTCAGAACAAACATTACTAATAAAAACAGGAAAAGGGTAGAAGGAACATAGGAGGTTCCTCAAATATCTTAACACCAAACAGGTTCTCCATCTTAATCAAAACGAGAATGCAATGCATCTGCAAAAGGTGACCCCCTACGCCAGGAGAACCATGCTCATTACAGAATATTCCACCTAACAAGGAATAAATACTACAAATCCCTCACTTATCCACAAATATGCACAATAATAAATCACTCACCGCACACACCAATAGAAAAGAGCAAACACACAACTGATAACCTAACAGGAAATGAAGAGACCAATTTAAGAGACATCTTGGTTATGGGTGACTCCATGCTGAAATACACAGACCACATTATTTGTAAAAATCAAACTAACAACCACAGTAGTGCACTCCTGGAGCAGGCATAAAAGACATTAAAAATCTCCTCCCAGGCCTGAGAGAAAATACCCAACAACCTCTGGTGCTACTACATGTGGGATCAAACGACGCAGGTAAAAGAAGGCTACTAGAAGTTCAGAGAGAGTTTGAGGAGGTAGGAAGGACCCTTACAAGGGATGGATGCGATCTTATTATCTCTGGGATCTTACCAATACCTAGGGCAACACGTACGGTAAATAATGATATATCACAGCTAAATGGATGGCTGAAAAGATGGTGTATTAGAGATGGTCATACCTTTCTTGAACACGGGACTAAATTCAGGGACCCAAAGTTATACGCAGAGGATGGACTTCATCTAAACAGAAGGGGGAAACAAATTTTTGCCCACCATCTTAGACATACTTTAGAAGTAAATTTAAACTTGGCGTGGGGGGGGTAGGCCAATTGCTTCTCTTCTAAATAAAGATACACATGAATGTACCCCATAAAATTTCCTTTCTTTAAACGCTAGGAGCTTAAATAATAAAATGGATGAATTAAAATTAACCCTAGAATAATTAAACATCAGATTATGTGCCATAACCGAGACCTGGTGGAACCCAAATGATTCTTGGGATAAACAAATAAATGGTTTATTTTGTACCATAAGGATAGGAAGCACCAAAAGGGTGGGGGAGTGGCCTTATATATTTCTGACAAAATAGATTCCGAAGAAATTGATACATCCAAATGGGACAAAATTGAAGTTCTATGGGTCAAAATATCTCCCCGCCGCTCACATGCCATCAACATTGGAGTAATATATAGAGCCCCATCCGTAACAACAGGTCAGGAGGAACAACTCCTAGATTTTCTGACTACTATAGGTGGAACAAAAAACAATATAGTAGTTGGAGATTTCAATCTACCAGGTATTAACTGGACAACCCTACAGACAAGTAGTATTACAGAATCACGATATTTGGAAACATGTTTACTATGAGGGATGAACAAATGGGTTAATTCAAATACCAGGAACAACCACATACTTGACCTAGTATTAAGTAACTTAGAGGATATTATATCATCCTGTAAAGTTATAGCTCCTCTTGGATCCAGTGACCATTCCATGGTTTATTTTTCCCTTGGCAGATAATAATAAAAGTAGGACTAGCAAATTTAATTAGAATCAAGCTGACTTTACTAGCATAAGATTATTTATTTATTTATTTTTTATTTGCATTTTTTCCGCCTTCCTAGTTGCCGGCCCCCCGGTACTTTCAGCCCGTCACGGGCTTCCACGGCTTCCAATTCCCAATCGGCCTCGGTCCTCCAATACCCCGTGCTTACCTCCCCATGGCAGGGCCGATGCTGGGATGGTGGAGGGAGGACATCCTGCAGAGACCGGAATCGGTCGGAGACTGGCCTGGGGGGCTAATCAAAAACATGGCGGAGCTTCATGGAGAAGCGGCCGGCAAATCCATTTTCCTTGTTCCGGGAAGGCGGGGCGTGCAATGATGCCTGACGTCCGCCCGCCCTATGCTTTGAGCGCGTAGCGTGGTGTCTTGGCTCCGCGAAGTCCCCATCGCCGGATGCTGCCCTAACTCCTCCCCGAGAAGGAGAGCAGTCCAACGGACGCCGATCCATCTCCTCGCCAGTCCTCCGACGACTCGTCCGCTCGGCACCCGGTCGCCGGGCGCCGGAAGCGAAATCCACCATGCCGACAATGGGCAAGCATAAGATTATTTCTAAAAAATTGGAATTGGGTTGAGGACTTCCAGAACAAAACATTAATGGATGTCTAAATCAATACGACTTTTGACAAAGAAAACAAATAGAGCTTTTTACAAGGCCAAAAAATCAGGAAGTAACAGATGGTGGAATACTTACAAAGCCCTACTAAAAAAGTCAAAAAATGTATTAAAGAAGCTAAATCAAAATTTGAATTAAAATTAGCAACAAAAGTCCAGGATAATTACAAATCATTTTACGCCATATATTAATAACAAAAAGGGAACTTACAGACCTATTGGCCCATTACACACAAATGATGGTAAAACAATTATGGACCAGTCCCACACAGCCCAGTTATACAATGACTTCTTTTTATCTGTATTCAACAATAAATCCTCCCCTAAACTGGAACATCTGCCTACTATACTAAACATAGAATCACTGATAACTAGTGAAGATATACTCAAAAGACTACTTAAAATCGATCAAAATAAATCCCAAGGTTCGGATGGAATTCATCCAAGAATAATTAAAGAACTGGCTGACCATTTGGTGGGACCCCTGACAGTAATCTTTCAAACCTCACTGAGAAAGGGGATGGTTTTGGAGGCTTGGAGACAGGCAAGAGTGGTTCCCATATATAAGAAGGGGAATAAACATGACGTATTCAACTACAGACCCATTAGTCTGATGTCAGTCCTGGGAAAAATATTTGAAGGTATCCTAAAAGAGTATATTATGGAACACATCAAGGAGATAGACTTGGTAGACCCCCGTCCAGCATGGTTTCACCACTGGAAGGTCCTGCCAGACCAACCTCCTGGAATTTTATGGAAGGGTCAGCAGGGCATTGGGAGAGGGGCAGCCTGTGGATGTGGTATATCTCGACTTCTCAAAGGCCTTTGATAAGGTCCCTCATGCGAGCTCATCGACGCATTGATATTGCATGGCCTACCAGAAACAATAACAAAATGGGTGGATGCGTGGCTTGCCTCTAGGAAACAATCAGTCAACATAAATGGGGCCAACTCAGCATGGGCCGAAGTAACGAGCAGGATTCCCCAGGGATCTGTCTTGGGGCCTTGTTTATTCAATACATACTTTGCCTCGTTTGAAGGTCAATAATGGGGTTTGGGTTTCCAAGTCTGCTGATGACACCAGGGTTGGATTTCCAATTAATAACCAAAACTACGCTATAGCACTACAAGAGGCATTGGATACACTGGAACTTTGGGCAGTAGAGAAAAAACTAACGTTTAATGTAGACAAGTGTTGTGTTATGCATTTTGGGAAGGCAAACAAGCAGTTACCCTATATACTTGGTGGTAAAATACTTAGTATTGTCGATGAACAGAAAAACCTATCATTTAAGACGCACTGTAATGCAGTTACTAAAAAAATCGAGCAGTATTCTACACTGTATGAACAAGCATATCACATCAAGAAGTAGGGATGTTCTCCTGCCCCTGTATACGTCCTTGGTGAGACCTCACCTGGATTACTGAGCGCAGTTCTGGTCACCCATGGGTAAGACTGAAATAGTGGCACTCGAGAGAGAGAGTCCAAAGGAGAGCCACCAGATATATACAAGAGGTCAAAGGCTTAGATTACACAACAAGGTTAAACACTTTAGGTCTGTACTCTTTGGAATATAGACGCTTAAGGGGAGATATGTGTTTAATACATAAAGCAACTATCAATCCAGATTTATGGGAACTACTTGGCTTGAAATACAGGGAACCCATATATAATACCAGATCTCACCCACTACAACTTTTTGTTGAATGTCCAAAAACGAATAAAAGGAAATCCTGGCTCACGCTGAGGGCCACCAATATTTGGATTAGATTACCCTTGGAAGTAGTAGCTAGTGATACTGTGAACACATTTAAAAACAGATTGGATAGCTTTCTATTCAAATACAATATCCGGGGTTACTAACTAAATGGCGAGCAAAAGGACTAACATCTATATGGCTCTGTATTTACCTATGAGACCTATGAGGAGCCTGTTAAATCTCCCTATCCATTGTGTCCAGTCCAGCTAGGCAGCATGATTTGAAATCACTCTTTCTTGGTGGTTTTTTCTTCACAGCACCAATTTTGGAAGGCGGCTCATGGCTCTGTTGGACTGGAGAGACAGAGGGACCTGGTTGTACTATTGGTACAGACACAGTAAGTCAGGGAATGAGTTTGCCGGCACCCACGCCATGCTAAACCCAAGCTTGAATCATGCACTCTTCTAAGCTGCCTGCTGCTAAACTAAGGACATTTCAAAGGGAGTGCCACACAGCAGCAGACAGCTTGAATGAAGAAAGTGGCTTAGAAAGCCAACCAGTCACAGCCCCAAAAGTGTAATTGGGCCAATCGGAGTAGGGGAAGCAGATTAAGCTTGTGATTGGTTCAGTTAGAAGAACCAATCACAAGTCTGCATTAATGCAAATATGAAGTGGGAAAACTGAACAAAGGGCACATTTGGCTACTTTGCCCTATAAATTGGGGCTTTAAATCCCTGTTCAGCCAGGTATCAAAGTTGTAATCACCTGACCTGATGACCTACGAACGGGAAGAATTGAAGAAAGAGGAAGACAGTCCAAAAGGGCATCATCAGCTGCAGGATCTCTCAGATCTCCAAACTGACGTGTCCTACTTCACCAGCAGACCAAGAGAACCAGGACCACTGACATTTTTTGTGCCAAAGACCGCCAGTGGACACTCTGTTACTGAACTTGGAGATCCATCATCCTTCAATCTCAGCAGCACCCAGCAGCACACTATTTTTGTCAGATTATCTACAGGAGCAAGCAGCACAGTTTATTTGAGATAGGTTCAGGCTGGTGGTGTTTGTTTATTTTTATTTATTTATTTCAATTAGGATTAATACCTTTGAGTCAAAGACTCATGTTCAAAGGTTCCAAGTTAGGGACAAACAGAGCAATATAAATACAATACAATTAAGATAACAGTGAAAAACATGGTAGGCATCATGAAATCATAAAATGTCACATGAAGTTCAAGACTTGCTAGTTTCAGGTACATCTTAACAATAGAATAAATTACATCAAATTGTTGCAGGGTAGGGATACGCAGGGAGGAGTGAAACATGCCAGTTATATGGCCGTGTTAGGTTAAAGGAATGAAGGGGAGGGGGTAAGCCGCCAGGCTGGTGTTGTCAAAGTAACTAGAGGTGGTGTGGGTTGGGAGTAAAGGGGAAAGGTGGTGTAGGAGGGTGGTAAGTTGAAAAGAGGGAGGGAAGTGGAGAGGGGAAGAGGTGAAAGGCAAGGGATAAGGCAGGAGGAATATGTTGAATTAATTACTTGCACAGTTACAGGTGGTTACATTCTTAAGGTGGGACCGTAGCCCCCTTTTGAACAGACTCAGCTTTGTGTTTCCTGTCGGCATGTCGGGCAGCTCATTAAACCATTTGGGGCCCTTAAAAGTAATGGACTTTTGGATTTATGTAACTGTTCTATTATTTGATTTGAAATAAATGTCAATTTTTTGGGGGGGATAATAGTATTTAAAGTTGCACTGTAAATACCTCCATGGAAACTGACACTCTATAGGTTGGGTTGGGGAGGCACATGTGAACAGGGAGGATCATCCAATTATTTGCATATTTGTTAATATATTTCTGTATTTTTTTCCACGAAAGACATAATGAGCAGGAACAGCTTACTTCTAGCTATGTCCATGCTTCAATTATGTACTGGATAATCCTGTTAACATGTGCCCCCCAAAACCTACACAGTGTCAGTCTCCATAAAGGTATTTTTATGTTAATTGCACGCATGTGCAAGAAACATATTGCACCAGCTTGCTGCAGAAGCAGGTTGTGGAGGCGCGGCACTGTTGTGGCCAATGCCCCCACAGCCTTTGGAGGCTTGACCCGCTTTTGCCAATGGGGTGGCATGCTGCTGCTGACACTAGTTCAGCCTGCATGCCACAACCTTGTAAGGTTTGTGTCACAGAATTGTGGGTCACTTCATCATTGTAGCGTAAGTTTCATTCCGCTGCAATGAGGGAGTGACCTGTCATTGCTAACTGATTAGCAGTTTTTTCCTTGGGACAATGCTAACTGTATAGAAAGTATTTATATAGGTTTTCTAGAAGTATTATGTTTGTTAAACACATTGAGGCAAGTGCTATGCATTTTCACAATGTTTTAACACTTTTATGAGCAAAACGCTATTCAATTTTTAGAGTTAAATAAAACCCTGTACTGTGATATTGTTTATGAACATGGCAGCGGCTTGCCTCCATGTTCACAAACAATATGAAGCATCCCCACTGCCGAGGGGGTACCCAATCCACCTTGGCAGCATGTGCCATCCCCCCACAAACTTTTTTTGCCTATGGGGGAGCCCACTTCCTATTGGCATTATGTCCCCACTCCTAGTTTAATTTACTTGTGGGGAAGCCCACTCCCCATCAGCATAATGCCCCCCCACAAAAACCCAGTAGATTTGTGCCGAGGGGATGCCCAATCCCCCTTGCTCTTGCACCCCTTTTGTGCCGATGAGTGCCCAATCCCATGTACAGCTCCCCACCAAAACACTCCATTGCATGCTAGAGCCCACCCAGTGTGCCACATGCCCCAGTAAAAAAAATATAAAAGTCCGTGATTTTTTTTTTAACCTGTGGAAAAAAAAAACCAGTCCCTCGCCATCTCCCTGCCCCCTCCCACAACCTGCACCCACCCACTGTGCACCCTGCCTCCCCACACACACCCTCACCCATACCTACCTCCAGAGTCTGGCAAGATGATCTTCGGTGGACCGGGAACATGTCTGCACTCTTCAAAGCCGACCGCGAACTAAGGAAATCCAGGTAAGCTGTATAATGGCATAAATAGGTTTTTTTCCCACTTTGATGCACATCTCAGGCATTTTTTGGAATTTTGGCACCAAATTTTTCTACATGAGGTTTTTGGGACCCCTCCTCATGAATTCAGCTACTGTCATGGTGTTAATTGGTCCCGAAAGGTGATTTCGTGGTCACTGCACAGAATCACCTTTCGGGATCGATTAATGAAATGACAGTGCCAGTGTTCATGAGGTGGGCTCTAAAAAAGTCTATGTTGAAAATTTGGTGGGAAAATCCATAAAATGACTGTTTTATGAGCATGCGTTTCGCAGTTGCTATGCACGCTCGTAACTTCCCCAATTTGCAATATTTTCACTCCAGATTTTCAACATTGCTATTTTTACGCATCTCCTTATGAACAGTATAGCTGTCATTTTTCACATCCGGGCCAAAATGTGTTTTCACAGTTCTGGCACAGAATAGTGCGGTCGCTGTGGGAAATCAGTGTTCAGGATGCAGTAAGAAAATCACAGTGACACTGTTCATATGCAGAGATCCTAAAATGCAAATGTTGAAAATTTTGTGATGAAAATCCATAAAATGAGTGTGTTACAAGCATGCGTTACGCAGGTTAAATGCACACACGTAACTTCGCAACTTTGCAATATTTTCACTCCAGATTTTCAACACTGGCATTTTTTCACACCTCCTTATGAACAGTACAGCTGTCATTTTTCACATCCTGGCCGAAATGTGTTTTCACGCTTCTGGTGCAGAATACCGCAGTCGCTTTCAGAAATCAGTGTTTGGGACAGATTAGGTTCAAGTGAGTAAGAGATGGGGAGTGACCGAGCTCAACTGAGCTCTGTCAGGACTGCTGCTGATTGATTTGTGGGCAGAAAAAGACACCAATGCAGGCAGGATCCCTGTACAAAAGGGCAGCCTGCAATGAAAGGGAGAAACAGAATGAGCGGGTGAGGGAGGGGAGAATGAGCTCAACGGAGCTCTACTGAGAGTGCTGTGGATTTCTTTGTGGGCAGAAAAAGGCAGCAACACAGGCAGGAGCCCAGTACAAAAGGGCAGCCTGCAGCGCCAGCAGAAACGGAATGAACGAGTGAGAGAGGCGCGGAGTGAGCAGCTCAATGGAACTCTGTCGGGACTGCTGCAGATTTCTTTGTGGGCAGAAAAAGGGGCCAACAGAGGCAGGAGGCCAGTACAAAATGGCAGCCTGCAGCGCCAGGAGAAACAGAATGAGTGCGTGACAGAGGGGGTGTGAGCAACCTCAACGGAACAAAACAATCAACATTCGGCATTCACAAATGCTTGTTAGTTCTAACTTAAAATTAGTATTTAAAGTTAGAACTAACAAGCATTTGTCAATGCCAAATGGCCATATGACATGACATATTCTGAGCTTATCGCCTACGAAATTTGGTCTCAGAATATGTATCATTGTTTCCCCAGCCTCAGGAGTTTACCTTGTCACTGGTGGTTGGGTTTAACTGCTGACTTCTACTGTATCCTGAAGTTAGCAGACACCAAAAACTCTTAACACATTTGTATGAAGACTGTATGCTCGAGACTGATAATACGCATATTTCCATGCCATCATTCATTTTCACCTGGGTGGCAATTGTATCAGGTTAAGCAATGGATGGTTCAGACTACTTATGGAGCTGCTGGGGGAAATGGGTTGATAACTGAGCTCTTAATATTCTTTATTAAATATTTCCTGTGTGAAATAACTGCATTCTTAACAATACGATCATCATAAATGTACATTTATTGTATTTCTGTATAGCAAAAACTGGTTTACAAAAAGTGCCCTTACAAAGAGAGGGGAAAGAGGGACCATACCTCTCAGCTTTCCCTGATCTTTAGGGATGGCCTTGATTTTGCCTCAGAACGTTCCTGTCCCTCCTACAATTTGTGTTTCCGTGATTGAACAGTGGCTATACTGTAAGCTCACAATATTGTCAAACAGAGTTACAGACTTGCTCTTCTGCAGACAAAGTATTTTACACTAATATTCTTATGCTGCCTGTTTCAGGGGCTAGAACCAACTGTTCAACTGAATCCCTAATTTTACTTCTTTGTCACTGATTTTTTTAAGCCATGTCCAAGTGTCATGCACCACTGCAAATACCTGCAAATGAACATTCGGCATTGACAGATGCTTGTTTCAGCTGGTGATACCTCTCCTTATGTACCCTAGCATCCTACTGGCTCTCCCCACAGCCTTCTCACCTTGTTTGGTTACCTTTAAGTCATCAGATATGATTACCCCCAGGTCCCTTTCCTGGCTGGTTGTCTTCAGTACCTGCCCCCCCCATCTTGTACTCCTTCCTTGGATTTCTGTGCCCCAAGTGCATGACTTTACACTTCATTGCACTGAATCTTAGCTGCCTAACTCTTGACCACTCTTCAAGCATGTTTAGGTCCTTTCTCATTTGTCCACACCCCCTGGAGTATCAACCCAGTTGCAGATCTTAGTGTCATCTGCAAAGAGGCATACCTTACCCTCAAGTCCCTCTGCAATGTCACTTATGAAAACATTAAAGAGGACTGGCCCCAGCATGGATTCCTGTGGCACCCCGCTGGTTACATCCCTCTCCTCAGATTGAATGCCATATTACCACCACCCTCAGTGTCCTGTCACTCAACCAGTTTCTGACCCAATTTACCACCGTAGGTCCCACTCCCAGGCTGCCCAACTTATTTATCAACCTCCTATGTGGGATGATGTTGAAGACCTTGCTGAAATCTAGGTAGGCCACATCCACCACCCCTCCGCTATCTATCTCCGTGGTTACCCAGTCAAAGAAATCTAGCACATTTGTTTGACAAGACCTTCCCTTTGTGAATCCATGCTGTGCTGGATCCTGTGCTCCACTGGATTCAAGAAATATCACATTTCTTTCCTTTAGTAGTGACTCCATTAATTTCCCCACCACTGAGGTCAGGCTGATTGGCCTGTAGTTTCCAGCCTCCTCCCTGTTCCCACTTTTGTGGGAACAGGGAGGCGTCAGTACCACAGAGGGGAAAATAACAGGTTACTCACCTGTAACAGTAGTTCTAGGAGTGGTATATGTTGTTCATCCACACTTACTGGCATGACCCTTCCCCTTTAAGTCTTGCCGGAAGTCTTCAAGCTGGCTCCTCCCTCCCACCCAGGTGGTATATACTGCGGCTCCACCCCATGACACCAGATCTTAGCCCACTGGAAGCCAGGTCGTGTGCGTCCACAGCTGGGAAGGTCAGGTGGGTCCATGTGGATGAACAACATATACCACTCCTAGAACTACTGTTACAGGTGAGTAACCTGTTTTTCTAGGATTGTGGATATGTAGTTCATCCACACTTATTGGCAGACTCCTAGCAGTTCTCTGGGAGGAGGGAGGCAAGGTACACACCCCCTACTTGGGGAACAGAGATTGGAGAACTGAGGTCCCAAAACCAGCATCCCGGCGTGACTCAAGGTCGATGTGGTAGTGGGTGATGAAGGTGTTTCCTGACTCCCAGGTAGCAGCTCAACAGATTTCCTGGATAGAGATGTCCCTGGAAGCAGCCACCAATGCAGCAGTATGATGGGTAGAATGCGCTCTCATCCCTCTGGGAGGCTCCTTGCCCTCCAGCTCATAGCACAGACCTATGCATGATGTAATCCATCTTGCTATGGTCTCTTTGGTTACAGATCTGCCAGAAGCAGCTTCAGCATAGGTGACAAACAGCTGGCAAACCTCTCCACTAATTTCTGCTGTCCTCTCCTTGTAATAGGAGAGAGCACATCTCAGGTCCAAAGTATGGAGCCTGTACTTGGCCTCCGAGGTGTAATTAGGGTAGTATACCAGCAGAGTCAACACCTGGTTAAGGTGAAACTCTGACACCACCTCTAGAAGGAATTTCAGGTGGGGGCACAGGACAACGTTGTCCCTGTGGAAGACCAGATAAGGGGAGTCCACCGAAAGCGCCTGAAGCTCCCCTGTCCTTCTGGCAGATGTGATAGCCACCAGGAAGGCTGTCTTCCACGACAAGTGTGACAGCTCACACTTGTGCATTAGTTTGTATGGCTTGCCCATGAGCTTTGCCAATACCAACAGTAGATCCCACGAAGGTGGAGGTTCACGCACCAGAGGGGATATGTGATCCAGGCCTTTGAAAAAGCACCCAACCACTGTCTTCTGCACCAGTGTTGGCTGACCAACCTGTGCCCGGTAAGCAGAAATGGCTGCCAGGTGCACCCTAGGGTCGATGACCGCAGACCCCCTTTGGAGAGAGACCAAACGTAGTGGAGAATGTTAGCCACAGAACAGGATAAAGGGTCCAGATCCTTACCCTGACACTAAATGGAAAACCTTTTCCATTTGAAGGCATACATTTCCTGGTTGATTCCTTTCTAGATGCCTCCACCACGATGTAGACATCTTCAGAAAGACCCAAAGCCTGGAACGCTAGCCACTCAGGTACTGGCTGTGAGGTGCAGGGATTGAAGGTCCAGATGGAAGACCTTCCCCTGGTTCAGAGATATCAGATCCGGGCGTATACAAAGTCACTGCGGGAGCCTGCGGCTGAGGCTGAGGAGATTTGGATACCAGAACTGGCATGAACAGTCTGGGGCTACCAGAATCACCTTCGTCTTGTCCCTCCTCACCTTGAGTAGCACCTTGTGGATCAAGGGAAATGTAGAGAAGGCATAGAGGAGGCCTGGGGAGAAGGCATCGAGAAGGCATCCCTCTGCAGGGAGACCTGCTGAGGGGGGTGGGCATGATATAGCTTCAGCTTGGTGTTTTCCCTGGAGGCAAACAGGTGCACCATCGGTTTGCTCCAATGTGAGAACAGGCTGTAAGCTACCTCTGGATGAAGAGACCATTCATGGGATGTCTGGTCTAAGCAGCTGAGAGCATCCGCCAGCTGGTTCAAGGCTTCTGCCACATGGATGGCTAGGAGATCCGCCTCCAACTGGCTCATGAGGGTCCAGGTGTGGAGCGCCTCCTTGCATAGCAGATGGGAGTGCATGCCGCCCTGTTTGTTAAGGTAGTACATGGTCGTGGAATTGTCCATCTGGACTTGAACCACGTGATCCCGGAGCTGAGGAGTGAAAACTGACAGTGCCAGTCTGACTGCTCTGAGCTCCAACAGGTTGATGTGGCATCTCCCCAGCCCATGAGAAAGGCATCAGTCATGAGGATGACTGTCAGCTCGGGGCGGACAAACTGGATCCCTTCCTGCAACTGGTCTGGGGCAGTCCACCATTGGAGAGTCTCCCACATCTTCTGGGTTACAGTGATCAGCTGGTTGAAATGACCATGATGCTGAGTCCACTGGGTGGCCAGCTCCCACTGGAGGTGGTGCATGTGCAACCGGGCTCAACAGGCCACTGAGGTGCACACCACCATGTAACCCAGAAGGCACAGGTTGAGTGGAACGAAAAATCTTTAAATGCCCGAAACGTGGGTGGCTTCTTCTTCAAATGCCTTCATGCATTCCAGCTGCTCTAGTCCTGGGCAGGGCGCAAGTGCAAAACCAGAAATGATTGGGCAAAGAAGGAGAGAACCTCTTCTCTGTCCACTGGGAGCCGAGCTCTGGCTTGACAAGAGTTAAGCTCTGCCCCAATGAAGCCCATCACCTGAGAAGGCACGAGTTCCGACTTGTCCTCGTTGATCAGGAGGCCGAGCTGGGAGCAGGTTTGGAGGGCCAGATCCCTGGACCTCTCCACCTCCTGTTGGGTGGAACCTGCAAGGAGCCAATCATCGAGGTAGGGGTAAATTCTGACCCCCCCGACACCGGAGATGGGCCACCACCACTGCAATGCATTTGGTGAAGACGCGTGGAGCCGATGACACAGCTCAGAACTCATACAGGGTCCCTTCGACCCTGAAGCGGAGGAACCGCTGATGGGACAGACAGATTGGGACATGAAAGAATGCATCCTGCCGATCCAGTGAACAGAACCACATGGTTCGCTCCAAGGATGGTATGATCTGGGACAGAGTGACCATCTGAAAGGTGCGTGACCTGAGATATTGATTCAAATCATGGAGATCTAGAATGGGGCACCAGCCCCCCTTCCACTTGGGCACCAGGAAGTACCTGGAGACAAAGCCTGGGTCTGCAGACGGATCCGCCACAAGAGCTACTGCCTCCTTGAGGATGAGCTGAGCGTCTTGAAGAGCTGACTGGGTGCATGCAGAAATCTGTTCTTCCCAAGGGGCTTGGCTTGGCTGGGAGGGTACTGCTCAAATTCTAGAGGCAGTCCCTGACCGACCATTTCGAGAACCCACCTGTCCATAGTGATAGCAGACCAGGTGGAAAGAAAGTGGCGGAGCCAGTCCCCCACAGGAAGACCCAGAGCTGACATGACAGGAATAGGGATGGCAATCCCCACCTCGTCACTGAGCAGGCTTGCAGGAGGAGGAAGCTCCAGGACCTGAACCTCAGCCTTCCCTGCAGGCCTGTTGGGGTCCAGACTTGGGCCAAGGACACCAAGCTTCAGCCTGCTGCTGATGCTGATGCTGCTGCTGTCTTCCCTGGAAGGAGGACTGCTGAAACGCAAGGGAAGAATGCCAAAAAGGCTTCTTCTTTTTCTTCTGCTGGTTCTTGCCTGAAGAACTCTTAGCAGAAGTGATGTCCAAGGTGGCACTGGACAGCTCTATGCTCTGTAGGTGACCGGCCACTCCTGGGCCGAACAAGTTAGTCCCAAGGAAATGCACATCAGCTAACTTGTGCTGAGTATCCACCAGGAAGGAGGAGAGCCTCAGCCAAGCCCTGCGGCGAGAAGCCACTGTGGTGGCCATCGAGCAGACACAAGAGTCCCCAATGTCCAGGGCCATCTGGAACTGCTTATTGGCAACAGCACGGCCCTGATCTTGGACCTGCTTAACCGTGGTCTGCACGTCCGCGGGGAGATGTGGGAGGACTTCATCCAATGACCCGAGAAGGGCATGGGAGAAGTGTGCCATGATGACGGACGAACTTGCCTGACAAAGGTCCAAGGAAGATGCCGCATAGACCTTCCACCCTGAATGGGCCAAATACTTGGACTCCTTGTTGGGAGGTCAGTCAGTGTCGGCAGAACTGCCAGTACGCCTGATCACAGAGGCAGTCACCAGGCTCTTGGCTGAAGGGTGCTCTGTGGAACCCACAAGGGATGCCACAGGCACCACATACTTGTGGGTCATGTGGGCAGATGGTGCTGGACATGAGACAGAATGCTGCCACAGTTCGAGTGCCAGACCAACAATGACCTCGGCCACAGGAAAGGCCTCTGTCGGGGTATCCCGTCTCTTGGGGGTGTCCATGAGAGGATAATCTGCCTTTTTCTGGATGGGTTCCAGGGACATCCCTGTGGAATCAGAGATGAGATGAAAAATCCCTTAAAAGGAGGAAGGCTCTTCTTCCATCCCTGTGCCAGTGGACAACTCATCATCCCCAGGATGAGAGTGGAGCCCAGTGACATCCGAGTCCAAAGAGTCAAGGGTACAGCGGCCAGCCACCTAAATCACCCTCAACCTGCCGAGGGCAGACCGGGGTGACCGTGACTGACAGACGTTGGGAAAGCCCGGCATCTTGTTGGTCCTCTTTAGAAGAAGCCCCTCCCACAGGCTGCTTGGGCAGTGGCTCCACCACTATCGGAGGAGAGGCCAGGTATAGGCTGAACTGAAGGATGGGCTGACCCTGTGGGCGGAGGAACCAAAGGCTACAGTTCCGAGGGGGTCGGCTTTGGCCTAGGAGGTGAAAGCCAAGTAATGGGTAGGAGTCAAAGTCAGCTTGTGCCCAGACAAAAATCGGCTGTTGCCACATGAGGTCCTCATAGCTCTGGAGGTTCCGTCGGAGCCTCTCCTCATTCGAGGAGGACGAGGACGACTGGTGGGGTCACCTCTTTTTGGAGTGCTTGTGACTCTTCCTCGGCTGTCTGGACAAGGGGGTTCTAGACCTCAACTGAGATCAGATGGGCAGACTCGGTTGCTCGGGAGACAGCTGCATGACCGGTGATACCTGGAGATCTGGAACTGGGTCCTCGATGGGGACACCAGCAGGCTGGGTCTCCTGATCGGGGAAGACAAGGACCAGAGTCCTTTCCAAGGAGTCATCGACCGGGGCCGGCGACAGTGGGTCAATGGGGTCGAGGACAATCTCGACCTCATCAGCCGCATCCTCAGTCAGCTGGTCTGACGGATGGTCCGTGAAGTCTGTGGCCAAGGAAGCAATCTCGGCCAAGGTCGAGACCGCATGTTCCTAGGACTGAGACCTCTCTCAGTCCCAAGAGCATCTTTGCCAAGATGAAGATGTGATCAGTTCCTTATCTCTTTTACGAGATTGGGAGGAGCACCTGCCTGTGGGCGCCTCTCCCCAGGTGGGGAGAGACTGGCACAACTCCTTGAAGGAACCTGAGAAGGTGGAGCCCAGGCTGAGTGGAACGAAAAATCTTTAAATGCCCGAAACGTGGGTGGCTTCTTCTTCAAATGCCTTCATGCATTCCAGCTGCTCAGCGGAGCCCGCAGCCACGGAAACTGCCCATCTAGCCTCCTTGGACTTCACTGGAGGATTCCCTTTCTCTGGTCTCCCCAACTTTAAATGTGCCAGGTGGTCATCCAGAATGTTGGGACAGAAGGCCAAGCAAAAGCTGCAGGATGAGGTGTCATGGCCGACACCTAGACAGTAGACTCACATGAGATGGGGATCAGTGCGCGACATCTTATGGCCGCAAAGACACCATTGAAATCCTGGAGATTTCTCTTCCATGATCGAGGATGCAAAAGCACGATTGCTTACTCGGACGAGTTTTAATTTTGGTAAAACCGAAGTATTGAAAGCCAGGGCCTATGAAATACAAGAGCACAAGGGAGGCAACCTGTATCTTCCTTTGGAAAGGAAGATCTGGCATCACAGGGTGGAGTCAAGGTATATACCACCCAGGTGGGTGGGAGGAGCCAGCTTGAAGACTTCTGGCAAGATTTAAAGGGGAAAGGGACATGCCAATAAGTGTGGATGAACAACATATCCACAATCCTAGAATAAGTATTTTCCAACTAAACAGCTAACCTATGGCATAGTACCTGGGTGCGCAGATCTTTGGAAAGAAAAGAAGAGTGATGCTCTCAAGAGGTCTTTACTTGCTAGTGGTGTGATAAACCTGTGCCCAGGCCAGTGGAAGTCTGAACCCAGGTGGGCTAGAAGAGTGCCTGCATAGCACACTGGAGTTTGTTTGCCGAGTGTTTTCTGAATGCTCAGTATTAGTAACCCTACTGATGCAAAAGATTTTAAGGACTGTTTTCAAAAAATATTGGACAGGCAGAAAACAAAAAATGATAAAGCCCTTGAACTACCTCCAGAAGCTGGAAAATATAGGGCTAAATGGAATTAACCTTGGGCCACTAATAGAGGAAAGCAGTAACATTCAGAGGAGGACGTATTGGAAGATCGCTTGAAGAACAGAATGGCTAAAGGACATCTGAACACTAGAACCAGTGAAGCAATAACCATAGCATTATCCTCAGAAGTGAGAAGCCCGCCAGTAAATCACCTGCATGTTTCAGCATCAGAACCAAAAGACAGACGAACTTCAGATGAAACAGCAGGAATCTGCAGACTTAGTAAAAGTAGTGAATCTGAAACCAGTACATAAATCCACAGTGTGAAAAACTAGCGAAATAAACACTGATGATTCAAACATACCATTAAGCCCTGAGGGAAAGAATAATGCTGGGGGAAGAGAGAGCAAATTAACAGCGAATGCTCTAAACTTGCTCTACGTTATTGTATCCACTGTACAATGTATGTCAAATGTGATACTGTAATGTACTGACTCCCTGTACAAATGCTCTGCTACACTGTACCATGTATGTCCCCGGGTCCACCCTGAAAAAGGGACTGTAATTGTCTCAGTTGTCCTACCCGGTCACCAAAACTCAAATAAATAAATAAACACACAGACCACTGAATAGTTCAGCAGTTTCTTTCAAAGGTAAAACTGGTGGCAGAAATTGGAAATGTAATAACAACATTACTACTACTTTTCCAACTTCAAGTAATTTTGGATTCTCTTTCGTATGTAATGCATCCATTCAAATAATTGAGGGAACCCCGGAGGATAAGAAGCAGAGGGCAGAAGTAGAAATACCAGTATGATAGCAATAGCTGAATATGAATAATCTCCCTCCAAATATACTGTATCTAAAACTAGGAATGAGGTAAACATAGGAATTGGGCACAAGTTGTTGCTATAACACAGCAGGAATAAAGTCTACATGAAAACAACTAATTCTGAAGTGGTAACTTTATTTATAGAAATAAATGGCTTTTTGGCCCTGAGTCAGCAAATGGAATGGGTATCCAAAGATATTTCATGCACACAGGAGGAGTGACACAATGTTTTATTGATTGACTTGTTTTCTCCGGCCCTTTTATTTACTGTACCTACTTGGACCATGCCTAACTTTTGCTCTACTCATATTTCATCTACTGATGTCTGACCTAATGGTATGTGTCAGTGTGCGTGAATGTGGTAGTGCAGTGAAGGTGTTTATGTTTCTTTGTAAAAACTGTTTACCTTTGTTCTGGTATTTCTACTTTAGATTTTGATATTTCAGATCTGTGAAATATTTGTAAATTCTGACAGGAACTTGCCTTCCCATACAAACTTTCAGTCAGGGTGTAGGTGACCGATCTCTCTCGCACTATGTTTTTTTTTCATTCTGTCCTAATAAATGTTTTAAGTGCGATCTTGACCAGCGTACACAACCCTGCTCAGTACTTGTGTAACCCCCTGTTACCTGGGGTTACTAGAATCCCAGTAAGACCTAGTGATAGGCATGGAAGGCAGCTTGTGAAACTCCAGTTAAATGGATTTCACACTGTCTCTCTCTGTTCTCAGTCTCAGCTGAGACTGAGGGATGACATCACCATAGAACTCTCGCAGCTGCATGAGCCACACTGGAAAGCTGCAGTTGGAAGTTAGGACAGAATGTTGGGAATTTTTGAATAGAGTCTGTGTGCAGTCTTGGAGAGAGGAGCAGCACAGCAGTCTGTGTGTGGGCTCTCAGAGCCTTAAGCTGTTTTAGAGCTACTGTAAGGGAGGTGTGTGTTTCCACTGAAAGAGGAACACATTAAGCTGATTGTGAAGTGGTGGAGACGGCTGTTAATGGTCCATGTGCCCCATCCCTGAGGGGATGGAGGTGGAAAGGTTTGCCTGTCTTCCGGGGAAACCCTCCTGGTTCCGGCTAAGGGAAGAAGCTGCCTTATTTCAAGTTGTGCTGCGGCATCAGAAACTCTTAGAGAGAAATTCCTGTGGAGGAATCGCCTGTGGGGCACCTGCAACCAAAGGGTGAGTTCGCTCTGACATAGGGCCTATGTTTTCACCTGAACTGTTCGAACGTGGGGATTGGGCTACTTAATTTGTAGGAGGTCTAGTGTAATAGACATTGCCGGTTAATTCAAGTATAGTCAAGTCCAGCACAAGGGTAAAGTAACATGGGGATTGGACTACTTAATTTGTAGGAGGTCTAGTGTAATAGACATTGCTGGTTAATTCAAGTAGGTTAAAGTCCAGCACAAAGAGTAAAGTAACGTGGGGATTGGACTACTTAATTTGTAGGAGGGCTAGTGTAATAGACATTGCCGGTTAATTCAAGTAGGTTCAAGTCCAGCACAAAGAGTAAAGTAAAGTGGGAACTGGACTGCTTAATCAGTGGGAGGCCTAGAGCAATGGGCTAAGCCAAGTAAAAGTATGTTCAAGTCCAGCACAATGGGAAAGCAAGACAAGTAGAGGAAATATGACATACAGTACATTTAGCCTTACTCTACATTGCCAAGCTTTACAGAATGAGATCTTTAATGTCCAGAGAAATGGCCGGGTATGAATTGTGGAAGCGAGAGCTGAGAGAGCCCCCCCATCAGTAGTAACCAAATTCACCTCTACGGATTTGCTCTGTGGCACCTTTACTTTCTCTCAGGTACTTGGCCAGTGCCTGAGGAAAGTACCCAGACGTGGGATTAAAAGGAAGTTTCCCTGATAGAGCTGAGGTGCTCTTAGGTGGTTTAGGGAGCCATCAGAAAAGGTTTCCATGACATATGAAAGGTGTCAGAGTGGCCGGCAAGGGAACCTGGGAAAGTGGCCTGGGAATCCCAGATAGTGTACAAGTTTGGGCTGTGTACCCAAAGCAGTATGCAAGTCCAGGCTCTGTGCCTGGTGGGTTCAGAGCCTGAGGGCTAAAGTGTTGAAGAAAGGTTCTTGTTGCTCTTAATCTGCATTACCAGAAGTGTAGCCCCATGGGGGTCCATCTGTGCTTTGTTTGTTCTGCTTGGATGTGAATAAAAGCCACACTTGAGAATCCCATTCCTGGTATTGGACATTACAGTTATTGCTTCCTGTGTTCGGAGTTACTTGGGTGCCCCCGTGCAGATTAGCCAAACCTAGCCCTTGTGCCGAGTAACCCATTCCTCCCCGAACCCAGTCCCCACCTGGTACTGCTGTCAGATTCAAACAGCATAACACCTGTCATTTGCAAAAAGGCAGAGGGGTGGGGGTTACACTTGCAATGAGTGCAACACAAGTAGTACTGAATACTGCTTTCATAATGGGAAACTGACAATATTATATAAAATTTCATAGAAAATGTTAAAAAAAGGTCGCTTCTCGTTAATGAAAATTGCACTTGTACATTACACTCGTTTGTTTTGATGCATGCTCATCATTAGAGCACCTACCTAGCATGATTTAATAATCTGGTGTAGTTTTCTATTAAACTTGTTTAGTTCAGGAAGGATTGGGACATCCTTAATAAATGCAGCTCTTCACAATGAAGTGGAGTGGTTTCACTGAAAGCTGAGGTTTGCGGTGGGGGCTTAGTGACCAAATTTGCAGAATTTCCTTTCTTAGGGTTCAATAAAAAGATTAATTGAAAAAAAAATATTGGGTTCTGTAGTGGAAAGAGACATGGAAGTAAAGGCTACAAAACATATAAAAGAGGTTAAGGTGGACAGTGGGTAAGTGATGTTTTCCCCAGACTTAGGTTTTCCAACACAGTAGTAACAGCAGACTATTGACACTGTGAAGAGATAGTTACTCGAGCTGCAGATTAACTTACTGCATAGCCTGGCAAGCTCCTGGCTCAGCGTGGGGGTACACATATATTTACATAAAACCAAAGGATGTCCTAAGGCTAAGAGGCACAGTATTTGCTAAAAATGAAGAGGAGGAGTGGAAACACTTACAATCCGATGATGAGATATGAACTTCACTCTCGCAACTGTGTTTTACTGTGCCTGATTTGAACCAGACTGTGGGACTTATGCATGTATGATGGGCTACATTTTCAGCTTTATTGTCAATAGTTACCACTCTTTTATTTATTATTAACGTAGGTTTTGCACTCCTGTATGATGGAACTACTGTATAATTATATAAAAATGCTTTATTTGAAGCCCACTCAGAGCTGGTGTGGTCTAATAGAGACACAGATGCATGATTATCCATATTTACTGAAAATAAAACACTAAGGCCCAGATATTCAAACTGCGCCACAAAGTAGCGCTATAGCAGAAGCAGACACAAGTGCAGTGCGCTCATGTGCAACACGCGCGATATTCAGAGACAGCGCAGGCCAAGGTGCGCTTGCGCAACACAACTGAATATCACACCAACTGCGCCATGGCGCAACCAGGGATGCGCAGTGGTGCAGGGCTGATGCACAGTAGCACAACCAGGGATGTGCAGTGCAGCAGGGTAGCAGCACAGTAGCACAACCAGGGATGCGCAGGGACAGGATGCAGGGGTGCACCACCCATGGAAGACATTGTCAGAGAAGCATGCAGCAGACCAGACAGCACCCCCCACACCCCATGAACTGCACAACCTGTGGTGAGCTGGATGAACCACCAGCCCATGAACACCAGCACCGAATCCACAGCTGGGCCATGGTGCCCCAGCACACCCCCTGGCAAGCAGTGACCACAACACAAGGAGGTCCGGCCACCCTGTGCCACCCTATCCCACCAATGCAGAGCACACCCTGCACAGCGATCCCTAGACACCCTGCCCAGGAGCAGCGCCCAACAGTGCATGGCTCCATATGCATGCCACCACCCCCACTGTGATAATGCAACCATGTGCACCATGGAGCCATGCAATGCAGCCCCACCATGAGCACCCCACAGCGGGTGGCACCAGCCACCGATGCAACAACTACAGACACAGTGCCACCCTGCACGGCCATCCTGTGGCACAGCGAGAGGTCAACCCTCCATCAGTACCCAAGGTACCCCGTATGCGACAGGGCCTGCCCTGGACCCCACCACCAGCAGGACAGCACCCTGCACACCCTCCCAAGCACACACCCTGTCCCAGCACTGGCTCCAACAGCCAGCACAGATGCCCACAGTGGTGCATTGAGGCATGTGCCACACAGGATGCAACACAGGGCATGGACAAACACCCACCCAGACCCAAGGGCACCCCAACACAGGGACACAATAGCAGGGCAACAAATCCCGCTGACATGCGACCACAGCAACCGTGTACCCACAGCCGGCACCCCACCATGGTAAAGGTGTACCAGCCATCCTTCGCATGCACCAAGAAGCCGTCCACCACCAGCATGCAGCCGGAGCACACATGACAGACATTAGGGCACACACCCTGCAACAGACACCAGCGACAGCATGGATGGGGGACAACAGCAGAGGCCACAATGGCACCCAAGGCAGACGTGTACCATACCAGTGACTGGAGGCAAGCCGCCATTGCACCGGGTCCAGAGGGTGGCCAGCATGGACAGCCACCACTGACATGCCAGCAGACCATGCATAGCACAGACATGCAAGGGTGTCAGCTGTACGTGCCATGGACAAACTGACAGGGGCGCCATGGACACAGTGCATGCACCAGGGACCACTGCACACAGGCATCCAGTGCACAGGGAACAACACACATACCTCAGACAGGGACCGAATCCCCCACCCACACCATAGGTGGGTCCCTGCTGGACACACACATGCCCAGGCCTGCACCACCCCTGACACCATGCACACCACTGCAGCTAAGCACCATTAGCCTGATGCAAATCAGAGACCACCACAGTTGTCATAACAAAATGGATATATTAAAGGTGTGTTAAATGCAAAACATATTTACAACTATATACAATGGGGGGGGGCCACAATCCAGGTGGGGGTGGGCATGGGGCAGGGGTGAACAACTGGGAGAGGGATGAAGGGGTGTGAGGGTAAGTCCAGGGGGGAATACAATAAAGGGTCATAGAGGGCCTATTGCCGGTGCCTCTCCCCACTTCTGTCCCTGCACCGTCTTCTGTGCAGCCGTCCTCCATCCTGCTCCAGCCTCTGCAGGAGCTCAAGGGTGGCCCCAGCGAGCTGCAGCAGCTCCTGTACACTTCTCTCAAGTGCCATCCAGCATTGTCCACCTAGGACAAGGGAGCAGATTCATTATGCGTGGCTGGCCAGACCCCTTCAGCCCACCCACGGTGCATGGCATACAGCCGTGGGCCACGCCCCTGTGATGGCATGCAACCACCCACAGTGACCGCGCCCACATGACCCGCCTACCCAGGCACCCACAGCCATGCGGACCGCTGCAAACACCCACCGCCTAAGTCCCACACAGCACCACTGTGACCGTACAGTGACATGGCTATGTGGTGCGAAGGCAGTGGCACAGCCATGTACCCAGTGCACGCACAGACCACCAGCGATGCCCACCCACACATGCAGTGCCACAGTACAGTGCTGAGTGCACCGTGTGGCATGCATGGCGGTGGGGCCAAATGCTGGTGGCCATGCCCCGCCGCCAACCCTGCAACACAGCATGCACAGATGTAAGGGGAAAAATGGCACTCACCTGCATCCAGGCCGGCTAGGCGCTGCTGGCCCATGGCCCCTCCACCACGACCCTGCTTCAGCTGCGGCACACAAACCCTGTCCTGCACGGAACGGGCCTGCATTTCCCTACGGCGCTCCTCCAGGCCTAGGGTGCAAACATGGTGAGGGGAACATCAGAACAAACCACTAGCAAAGCCCCCCCCCGGTGTGTGCGTTCCCACACAGCCCAGCCATGCTACATCCCCACCACCACCACCACTGCCCCCACTAGACGGACCCCACTCCCCTGCAAGGTTCACACATGCACACAGCGATACCTGGACGGACGGACGCTATCAGGGTATGGATGGAGCACCTACCTGGCCATGGCACGGCGCCTCACTGGGTGCATGCCTGCAGATGCCCCAGTCTGTCCAGGTCCCTCCGCCGTAGGTCGCCATACCTGTGGCGACACTGCTCACCAGAGCTGGCGATACCGGTGGCCTCCACCAGGCCTTCAGCCACCTCCTCCCACACAGCACTGCGTGGCCTGTCAAGTGGGTCCTGGCCAAACAGGGCCCCAGCATGGGGCTCAACAATGGCCAGCAGGTTGGCCAGCTCTATGACGCTCCACTGCTGTGCTCGCCTCCATGCCATCCTGCAGTATCGCATCGCTATCAAAATGGCGCTCTGTAGTGCCCGTTCCCCACATGCAGAGACTGTGCAGTACTGTTCTGCCATTCCCCATCACGCTGTCACCAAACTGCGCAACAGGGGTGCACCCATGCAAACGCATGGCACCTAGGTGGCAAAGGTCGACCGCAGGGTCAAGGGTCTGTCCGCACACAGAGCACCACAGCACTATTGGGATGCCCTGCATGTAGGGTGGTAGGAAGCCTGTGTGTGATGCCCTGCAGTGGCCTACCATGCTGTGGCTCCATGGCACCTACAGCGCACCAGGGCATGAGCGCCACATGGGTGAACAGTGCACTAGCGCCACTGGCACAGAGATGGCCATGCCCTGCACTGCCTCCCATGCACAGCACATCATCAGTGCTGCATGCGTCAGTGTCAGCACCCCGGGCATGCGCTGTGCAGTGCTTACTAAGCACATCATAGAGCTGTGCCATAGCCTGAGTGCGCTCAACAACATTGCACAAGGTGCAATAGTATGAT
Organism: Neoceratodus forsteri; assembly: GCA_016271365.2. Lineage (NCBI taxonomy): Eukaryota > Metazoa > Chordata > Ceratodontiformes > Ceratodontidae > Neoceratodus > Neoceratodus forsteri. The sequence continues at coordinate 143,956,569 of CM028132.1, forward strand.
ATTCAGCCAGCATATGCAAATCAGCTCATCAGCAATTCCATGGTGCAACCACTGCATTAGCATCCACTTACAGTTGCACCTCACCTCATTTGCATGCGTTGCACTATATAAATGCGACATGGGGCTGCAGAGGACATAGTTTGGTACTGCAGTCTATTGTGGTGGGTTGCATGCTGTTGGGATGTGGGGACTGTGGTTTGTGAGGGCTGAATGGGACTGCACATTCAAAGGTAACACCTGTCATTCCTACAGGCTCGATCATGACCGAACGTGAGGATGAGGAGGAACAGGGACGGAGGAGAAGGAGGAGGCCCAACTTCACCCGGGCTGAATCAGATGCCCTGTTCAAGGCATATCTCGACAGGGAACCACTGCTCAACAGACAGCGGGGAACGCCACAGGCCCGTGCTGCGGCGTGGGGTGAGGTGGTGTGTGCCATGAACCAGCATGGCAGCCACCAGTGGTCCGTGCAGGAGTGTAAAAAGAAGGTTGGCACAGACAGGAGGAGGATCAAGGATAAGGTGGCTGCCATCAGAGCAGCATGTGCTGCCACTGGTGGGGGACAGCCAGATGTGCCATGCCTGATGCCAAAGGAGGAGCGGGTGGCCGTCAGCATGCGGCGTTGTGCCATAGAGGGTGTTCCTGGTGGTGGCTTCCAGATGGGTGGCAGCCCATTACTGCATGGTAGGTCCTGTGCTGTCACTGTGTGGGGGGGGAATGCCACAGGGCAGGGTGGAGATACTAACACTACTGTGTTCCCTTACAGCTCCTGAGCATCCACATGGGTCAGCAGTGGTGGGTGTGTCCACTGAGAGTGAAGCCCTGGACATGAAGGATCGCCCATCCACCTCCACAGGTGTCTGAGGGACCAGACCAGTGCATACCTGCCTGTCTGTCCAGACTGAAGAGGGTGGTGTGAGTGTGGATGAGGCCCTGCCTGTGTCCCAGCGTGACAGCGCCCACAGTCTCCAGCGTGCTGGGACACGGATTGGTGCCAGATCCAGCACCGAGGATGATGGATCACACATCCCGGACAGTGATACGTGTGGGATGCAGGATGGTCCCACAGCAGGCAACGGCACAGGCGTTGCCGCCGTGGGTGGTGCCACTGTGGAGGCCTGTATAACAACACAGTCCCAGCCTGCGCCTGTATGCCCCAGTGGGGCAGCACTGGCGTGTGTCCAGGCCGGTGAGGCTGTTGCGGCCGCTGCAGCGGTGCCGGTGAGCCCTGACGATCGTCAGCCAGAAGGGCAGTGCCAGCAGTCGGCCAAAAATGACGGGGGGACAGTGTCGGGGGGTGGTGGCAGTGCACCGCGTGTGGACGTGCCCTGGTATGGCTCTGGTGTGCAGCGCCCATCGTCAAGGGGTGCTGCCCAGCAGGGCCAGGAACACCATGAGGGACAGCATGCCGGACCAGCAGATGACATCTTTGATGAGCACAGCCATCTACTCCAGGCTTCAATAGATCAGCAGTTGCAGCTTGTGACTGTGGTGGATGCACTCAGTGCGGTTCTGCCCCAGGAAGAGGAGCGGTGCAGCAGAGACCATGGTCTGCTCGTGGCAGAGATGGCCCGGCAGCGGGAGGATGTGACCGCTGCCATTGACAGGCAGACAAATGCATTCACAGCTGTCATGGCCACATTGGGCACCCACGGCACCGCAGACATCATGCAGTGTCATGTCCACGCCCCATTCCCGGCACCATGTGACACCTGCTATGTCGACACCGGGTTCGGCTGTGGGCATACCGAGCATGCCTGGCGTGGGCATGTTCAGTGAGCTGCAGACCCCTGCGCAAACACGGTCATGTTCACGCAGTGTCACCCCTGGGGAACTGTTGGTGCCACCCCATGACGCCAATGGTCAGCCTGGCATGGCTGGCAGGTCTCAGCGGGGCCACCCACGCATCCATGGTGGCCATGGCACTGTGCCACATGACTGACCTGTCTCCCACCATGGCCACTGTCTGCCACTACCCTATGTGCAGTGTGGTGTGCATCGTGCGACGCACGGTTGGGGTACCCTCCCTGTGCACACACACGGTCCCTGTGCACACCCTCCCGGCTGCTGGCCACTATGGCATGTGCATGATGATGCCTGCGTTGCACTGTCCACCAGTGTGCAATGGTGCCCAGCGTCTGAGGCACGCACAGTGACAGCCACTGGGTGTGGTCATGTGTGGACCTGTGGGGGGGTAGCGGTGGCAATTGGGGTTGGCGTGCCGTCTACCCCTTGTGCATGTCTTGTGGTGTGTGTATGTGTGTGTGAGCACATGTCATGTTCGGCCCTGCCCATCCCTGATGCCATGTGCGGTGCTACACTCAGACCCATTCCCTTACCGCCACCCACCCCTGGGATTCTTTCATGCCTGTCTGTGGGTTGTGCCCTTGACATTGATGGCTGCACATGGCCCCGCGACCTACCTGTGTTGACCAAAGTGCTCTTCTGTAATGGTGTCCCAGTGCAGCTGTGACATCCAGATCACATGGGGGTCCCTTCACCCAGGGGGTGGCTGCCCATCACCGGCTGGACCGGCGTCCTCATCGTCCCCACTGCTGTCCCCATCTTCGACCTTTACGGCTATCCCACAGTTGTTGGCCATGTTGTACAGGATGCAGCAGCCCAGGAATAACCTGCAGGCCTTTGAGGTGCTGTACTGTAGGGCACCACCAGACGTGTCCAGGCACCAGAAACGTGCCTTCAGCATCCTGAACACCCGCTCGATGACATTTCATGTTGTGGGGTGTGCCTGACTGTACCATTGCTGCGATGGGGTCGTGGGGCTCCAGTATGGTGTGAGCAGCCAGGGACGAAGTGGGTAGCCACTGTCACCTGTGTGTAGAGGGTGGACATTAGTATGGTGGTCTGCATCACTTTGTCATGGGCCGAGAAGGCCAGTACCCATGGCACCTCTGACCATGAACCCCCCCATGTCTGCTCATGTCGTCCTGCGTGATATGCATACTCACCCACTAGGTGGCCAGTGGGGATGTCCGCACTCTCAAACCTGTGGCACAGTGTGGACTGGTGCCAGATGAAGACATCATGTGCTCCCCCAGGGTGTGTGGCACAGACATTGGTAATGCGCCCCCTGGCATCGCACACCACCTGGCTGTTGATGCTTGCATACCCCTTCCGGTTGATGTATGACACACCGTCCGGGCCAGGTGGCATGAGGATGCCACATGGGTGCAGTCAATGGCCCTGAGCATGCCAGGCAACCGTGCTACCCTGTGGAACTCTTGTATGTGTGCTGTGTGCTCTGCCTGTGTGCTGGGGAAACAGAAGTACTCTGCAGCACGTGGCAGTAGTGCGCTGAGGAACTGTGTGAGTAGGCGTGATGCGGCCGACTGGGCTATGTCTGTTGTGTCCCCTGTTGGTCTCTGGAAGGTGCCCGTGGTGAGCAGACACATGATGGCTGTCACCTTCGTCTCCACTGACAGAGCATGGCTTCGTTGTGTGGGTGCCTGCATCTCATCACTGCACAGCTCACAGAGCCACCTCAGGATCGCCCAGTTCAGGCAGTACCAGCCCACAATCTCTGTGTCAAAGTAGTGTTGGAAGGTGGTGCGGGCTCGGTACTGCCAGTTCTGGGCATACCGCCGACAGGCCCTTCCATAGCCGCACCCCCCTGCTGCCTGCCTTCTCACACCCCTCATTACCACCTCCATCTGGAAGGTGGCACTGGCCATGTCCCAGGCTGGTGTCCCCCCCCCCGGCAGCTGTTATCCCGTTCCCCCCGCCATCCATTTCTGATGCTCCTCCAGCACCGGGTACACCTCCAGCCTTTGGCTGTGACTGTCCTGCCTCCTGCCAGTGCCCTCAGTCCAATGTGGCACTCCACTACCTATCCTGCACAGTGGCACTGGCTCCCCACTCCTATTCTGTTCCTGGCTCAGTTCAGGTGTGCCCTGTCCTGCTCCTGCCCAGTCCTGCTCACTGCTACGCTCTGTACTCCCTTGTGTCTGTCACCATGCTCTCACCTGTGACTTCCCTTTAGTGTTCTTGCGCCCCTCTCTTGCTCCCTTTTATTATGGATCATTTCTGCTGTCGCGCAACTTCCACTAGCTCCCCTATTGTGCACGGCGCATGCTGTTGAATATCGCACTGCGCATGTTATTCATGGTTCCGCCCCCTACGGTTGTGCATGCATTCATTACTACTTGCCTCTTGCGCATTGCTACTTGTGCTGCGCAGCAGCCTCCCACTGAATATTGCACAATGGCACTTTTATGTACTTGCACTGGCGCATCCCTGTTGCACATGGCACAACCCTTTTGAATATCTGGGCCTAGGAGTGTATACTTGTGTCAGTTGTTCTCAACTTTGTGTTTGACAAGACTGCAATGTTCTACATTTTCATTTGGCTTGCTTTTATTTGGGTGTGTTAGATTAACTGTCTTGGTGGAGCAAATGTCGTAGATTATTTGTTGGGGCACTCCAGTAAATGAATCGTCGGTTGATGTGGCATCTGTAGATACTATGTCATGTAACCCACAGAAGGAGATTAAAGCAATAAATCAAAAAATGATGGAATTGGAAAACAGACTATCCAATGTAGACATTATACTTGCCAAATTAGAAAGCAAAATAACCAAGAACTCCCAAAGAGCTTAAAGAGACACTATTAGCTTTTGTGCCCATTTAGACTGAGTATGTAATGAGTGTGCCTGGAGCAGACACAAGCAGTACAAAATACATACATGGTGCCAGATTTGCACACTAGTGCAAGACACTCATATTTGTAAACATATTTTGGTTGACCCAACCAAAATGTCTGCAGTGTGCATCTATGAGCTGGAATGGTACTGAGCCACGTGTAAACTCATTCATGAACCAGTTAGTTTTTTGTCAGATGCCAGTAAAACATTCAGTCTCTTACCATTCCTGCTGTGGATTGCTGGAAAGTTATCCTCCTTCAGAAATAAGCACTATAATCTATTAATCTCATTTTCTGTAAAAGAAATTGAAGCCGTGACTGTGGACATGTGCATTAGAGTTTACACTAATGTGCATGCCCAGCGTCACAGCTTCAGTTGTTTAGTTTTTTTTGCACAAATTTTTGTTTACAGAAACTAAGATGAATTAGAGTGCTCATTTCTGAAGGGGAACATCTTTCCAGAAATCCCTGGTACGAACTGTAAGGAAACTGAACATTTTAATGTCATCTGTCAAAAAAAAATAAATTAACTCATTCACGAACAAGTCTCATTCCAGTTAATGGACACGCACCGTGGACATTTCAGTCAGGTTGACCAAAATATATTTTTTTACAAATATAATGAATATCTTGTACTAGTGTGCAAATTTGGTACCATGTATGTATTTTGTATTGCTAGTGTCTGCTCCAGACACACTCATTATATACTCAATCAAAATGGGTACAAAAGTTGCCAGTGTCCCTTTAAATAAACTAAAAGAAAATAGAATACATGGACTGGAGATTCCATAGAAATAATTTAAAGTTTTTGAATCTGGCAGAGGGAGACGAGGTGAGGAACATTACTATATACAAAGAATGGCTAAATAAAGCACTTGGGAGGGACATGAAAGTGAACAAGATAGAGATCAAAAGAGTGTATAGAGCACCAGTTGGAACCCCCAGTGTTAACCAGAGATATCGCACTGTTATATATGTTACATTTTTGCACTATCAAGATAAAGAGGAAATATTATCAATTTGCATGGGAAAAAGGTCAGTACTGTAAAGAGAAACAGCTACTCATTTTTCCAGACCTTCGACCAAACATATATAAGAAAAGAAGACTGTTCAACCCTCTTAAAAATGTTCTCTGGGAGAATAAAATCAAATTTCAACATTTGGTGCCAAATTTTCCAAGAAAAACAAACAGCTTTTGACAAGGTGGAGAAGGCCCAATTATATGTGAAGCATGTAAAAGCCTTTCTGTGCCAGATAATGACATCAAAGCAGCAAAAAGTAAATTGGGCCCGGAGAAGACACATGCATTAATAGTCAGCTCCAATACGAGAGAGAGAAGATGAAGGTGATCTGCAGTGGCAAAATGGTGGAGAGCAAGTTTTAAAGGAAAATATGTTTACAGTTACAATGGTATGATGAAAGAGACTCTCAAATATCTACTGTTATGGTGAGTACATAACTGCTCTGTCTTTTTCAGGATACCTCCTTCATCAGGCCAATTCTTTGGAATGAATACCAAGCAGTACCAAAAACTAACAGTTTGGGTGAAAGGAATACATAGGGTCATCAGAGCAGGTCAGGTAACACAGTCAGGTGAAATCCTGCTCTTCTATGAGAAGCTATGTCCAGACTGTAATGCTTAGTGAAAGTGTGGACAGTATTCCATATGGCAGCTGCACAAATATCAGCAGCGGAAATATTGTGGAAACAAGTTACTGACAAGTGGCCATTCCTTTCTTGGAATGACCATGCACTGCACTATAAAGTTTCTTACTGTACTTCCTGTAACAGAGCATAATGCAGTTGGCCAGCCATCTGGACAAGCACTGTTTAGAAATGAGGCACCCTCTTTTCCAGGGGCAAACAAAACAAAAAGCTGAGAGGACTTCCTGCAGTCCTTGGTGTCGTTGATACAGATCCAAAAATCCCATGTACATCGAAAGCATACAGAAATGCTTCCCCTGGATTGACATGTTCTGGGTAATAGACTGGAAGTTGAATAGTTTGATTCAAAGTAAACTCATACAACACATTGGGTAGAAACTTACTTAGAATTAGTATGTAAAGACACCTAGGCCCAGATATTCAAAAGAGTTGCGCCATGCGCTATAGGGTTGCACCAGCACAAGTCAGAAAATGTGCCATTCTGCGATATTCAGTAGGAGGCAGTTGCGCCCCCCCAAATCATGCTGAGCAACAGCGCAATGATAATGAATGTATGTGCAACTGAAGGGGGAGGAACCATGCATAAATGGCGCAGTGTGATATTCAACAACATGCGTCATGCGCAATAGGGGAGCCAGCGGAAGTTGTGCCATAGCAGAAATGAGCCAAAATAAAAAGGAGCAAGGGAGAGGCATGAGAACGCTACTGGGAAGCCTCAAGTTCTGGGACTATAGCCAGCCACACAGGCAACACACATACACACAGGGCAGGACAGTGAAAGGGCACCTGGAACCCACAGGCTTAGGGGAAGGTGTGGGGAGCCACAGTGCAGAAAGGGGAAGTACATGCCACACAGCAGTGAGGCCAGCACAGTCAGGTGTTCCCGGTGCAAGGGAAGTAGCAGCCAAGACAGCGGTGGGAACACAGAAACAGCTGCCGGGGGGGTGAACACAAGCCAGGGACATGGCCAGTGCCACCATCCAGATGGAGGCAGTAATGAGGGGGGTGAGAAGGCGGGCAGCAGGGGGGTGCGGCCGTGGAGGGGCAGTGACAGCTTGCATGTCCTTGCTCACCACAGGTACCTTCCAGAGACCAACTGGGGACACCACAGGCATAACCCAGTCGGCCGCGTCACGCCATCTCACCCAATTCCTCAGCGCACTGCTGCCACATGTTGTGGAGTTCATCCATTTCCCCAGCACACCGGCGGAGCGCACAGCAAACATACAGGAGTTCCACAGGGTAGCACGTATGCCTGGCATGCTAGGGGCAATAGACTGCACCCATGTGGCCATCCACACACCACCTGGCCCTGACGGGGCCGCATATATAAATCAGAAGGGCTATGCTAGCATCAACTGCCAGGTGGTGTACGATGCCAGGGGGCACATGATCAATGTCTGTGCCACACACCCTGAGGAGCACACGATGCCTTCATCTGGCACCAGTCAGCACTGTGCCACAGATTCGAGAGTGGGGATATCCCCACTGGCCACCTAGTGGGTGAGTATGCAAACCACATGGACAATCATAAGGCCTGTGGGGGCATGGTCAGAGGTGACATGGGTGGTGGCCTACATGGCCTGGGGCAGGGCGATGCTGATCACCAAACTAACCTCCACCCTCTACACACAGGTGACAGTGGATACCCACTCCGTCCCTGGCTGCTCACACCATGCAGCCTTGACCCCATCGCAGCAAGCGCTACAATAAGCCCGGCCGCCACCACATGTAATGTCATCGAGCAGGTGTTGGGATGCTGAAGACACGCTTTCTGTTGCCTGGACACCTCCGGCGGTGCCCTACAGTACAGCCCTCAAAGGCCTGCGGGCTATTCCTGGCCTGTTGCATCCTGCACAACATGGCCAATGAATGTGGGATAGCCATACAGGTCGAAGAGGGGGACAGCGATGGGGACGATGAGGACGTCGGTGACAATGGTGATGGGCAGCCCCCCCCTTGGGTGATGGGACCCACGACTGCTCCGGCTGGCACAGCTGCACTGGGACACCATCACAGAGGAGCACTTCGGCCAACTCAGGTAAGTCATGGGGCCATGTGCAACCACCAGTGGCTAAGGCACAACCCACAAACACGCATGGACACGCACCAGGGGTGCATGCCATCAAGGGAACTGGCCAGGCATGGAACCACACACACACACACCACAAGGATGGGTGAGGTCTAACATGGCACACAGACAGACACACACACACACACACACACACAAAAAATGCACCAGACATGCACAAAGGATAGGAGGCACACCGACCCAGAACGCCACCCCTAGCCACACACATGTCCACAGACCACCACGCCCACTGCCTGTCATTGTGCATGTGTCAGATGCTGGGCACCATTGCACACTGGTGTACAGCACAATGGAGGTATCATCATGCACATGCAACTGCGGACAGCAGCCGGGAGGGTGTGCAGATGGACTGTGTGTCTGCGTGCAGGGCCGGGTACCCACCCGTGCATTGCCCGCTGAATGACACAATGCACACAGGGCAGCATCAGACAGTAGCCACGTTGGGAGAAAGGGCAGTCACACGTCACAGTGCCCCAGCCACCACGGATGCATGTGCGGCCCCGCCGAGACCCGCCAGCACTGACAGGCTGACCACTGGCGTCATGGGGTGGCACCAATGGTCTCCCAGAGGTTCCACTGAGTGAACGTGATCTCTCAGCACACCAAACATGCCTGTGCCAGGCATGCTCGGGATGCCCACAGCTGAACGCAGTGTCAACAAGGATGGTGTAGCACGACACCGGGAATGGGGGGTGGACAGTGCACCGTGTGGTGTCTGCGACGCATGGGCAAATAACTGTGTGCCCATTGTGGCCATGACAGCAGTGAATGCCTGTGTCTGCCTGTCAATGGCAGCAGTCACATCCTCCCACAACCGGTCCATCCCTGCCAGGAGCAGAGCGGTGTCTCTGCTGTGACGCTCCTCTGCCCGCTCCAGAGCTGCACTCAGTGCATCCACCACTGTCACCAGCCACATCTGCTGATTGACTGATGCTTGCAGTATGTGGGTGTGCTCATCCAAGAGGTCATCTGCCTGATCGGCATTCTGTCCCTCAGGGTGTGCGTGGCCCTGATGCTCAGCACCCCTTGAGGGTGGGCACTGCACACCAGGACCAGGCCTGGGCATGTCCACAGGCGGTGCACTGAAGCTGCCCCCTGACACTGTACCCCCAAGGCCATTGGCTGACTGCTGATGCTGCCCCTCCGGCTGCCACTCCCCAGGGCTCACTGGTGCCGCCGCAGTGGCTGCAACAGTCCCACTGTCCTGTACACACACCAGTGCTGTCCCACTGGTGCTGACAGGCACAGGCTGGGACTGTGATGACATGCAGGCCTCCAAAGCGGCACCACCCACAGCCATGGCCGCGATGTTACCTGCTGTGTGGCCATCCTGTGGCACACACGTCACTGCCCATGACGTTGGCGACATCATCATCGGTGACGGACCTGGCACCAGCCCGAGTCACAGCATGCTGGCATCCGTGGACGCTGGCATGCTGGGACATGGGCAGGGCCTCCTCCGCACCTGTTCCAACAACATCAGTCCGAACATCCAGGCAGGCCCACTGTCGCACTGAGCCACGTATTCCTGTGGAGGTGGATGGGCCCTCCTCCATCTCCATCTGACTGGCCTCAGTGTAGAGGCCCACCACCGCTGACCCATGCAGATGCTCAGGAGCTGTAAGGGAAAACAAAGTTGCATTACTGCATGTGACCTACCCTGTCCCCCCTCCAATAGACAGACCATGACCTACCATGCAGTGACAGGCTACCACCCATCTGGAATCCACCACCTAGAACACCCTCACTGGCACAACGCTGCATGCTGCCAGCAACCCTCTCCTCCTGTGGGGTCAGGCATAGCACCTCCGGCTGTCCCCCACCTGTCGCAGATCATGCTGCCCTGATGGCAGCCACCTTCTCCTTTATCCTCCTCCTGTCTGTGCCCATCTTCTTCTTGCACTCCTGCACGGAGCACTGGTGGCTGCCATGCAGGTTCACAGCACGCGCCACTTCCTCCCATGCAGCAGCACGGGCCTGTGGTGTTCCCTGGCGTCTGCTGAGAAGCAGCTCCTGGTCCAGGTAGGCCTCAAACAGGGCATCCGTCTCGGCCTTGGTGAACTTTGGCCTCCTCCTCCTCCTCCTCCCACAACTCTGTTCCTCTTCTCCCACAACTCGCTCAGTCATAATTCAGCCTGTGAGAATGACAGTTGTTACCTGTGACTGTGCAGTCCCATGCCTCTCCTAAAATCCATAGTCCACACTCCCAAACAGCATGCAACTCACCAATAAACTGCAGTAACCGACTATGGCCAGTGCAGCCCAAAGTCGCACTTTTATAGCGCAACCCATGCAAATGAGGTGAGGCTCAACTTTAAATGGATGCAAATTGCAGTGCTGCGCCATTGAATGGCTGATTAGCTGATTTGCATATGACTGCTGAATATTGCGCTTTTGCACTCTGCGCAATTGTATTGAACGTGCTGAGCCAAGGGCACAGTTCTGTGACATGCACAGTACACACCTAAATGCACATGCCCGGGTTGATGACGCAGGCGTCTGCCATGCTAGGACGTGCTGTGCACGGGAGGCAATGCAGGCCATGGCCATCATTGTGCCAGTGGCACTACAGCGATGTTCACCTATATGGCACTGGGGCATCGTAGGCACACTGGGGCAACAGCGCGGTAGGACGCTACTGGAGGTGGCACACAGGCACCCAATCGAGCTACACGCATTGGGTTCCAATTGCACTGTGGCTGTCCACGCGCCAGAGACCCTTGACCCTGTGCCCAACCTTTGCCCCCTAGGTGCCAAGCATCAGACATGGGTGCACCACTATCACGCTGCTCGGTGACAGCACGATAGGGAATGGCAGCGCTGTACCGCACAGCATCTGCACATGGCGGAACCATGCTGCAGAGCGCCATTTTGACCATACCGAGCAAGAGAGATGGTGCAGAGGAGAGCTGCCCAGTGGAGTCAGATTGAAATGGCAAACCTGGTTGCCATTGTGGAGCCACTTGTTGGCCCACTGTTTGGTGAGGCACCCCTGGACAGGTCCAGGAGTCAGATGTAGCAGGAGGTGGCCGACGCCCTGGAGGAGGCCACAGGAATGAGGCGGACGGTGGAGCAGTGCTGCCACAGATATGGGGACCTGAGGCAGAGGGACCCAGACCTGCTTGCCCGCTTGTGGGCATGTGCCAGGAGGGGCATGGTGCCACAGCCAGGTAGGTGCATCGTCCATACACTTTTATCTTCCATATGGGTATCACGGTTGCATGTGTCTGGAACATGGGGGGGATCATCCGGTGCTGGCTGTGGTGGTGTTATCAGAGTGTGGGGTGGGTGGGTCTGGCTGTGTGGGATAGCACACACATGAGGGCAGGGGGACTTTGCTACAGGATTGTACTGATGTTCCTCTCTCCATGTTTGCACCTTAGGCCCAGAAGAGAGACAGCTGGCGAGGGAGAGGAGGTGCCAGCTGGAAGACCGGCACACCAGGAGGGGCGAAGGTCCACAGCGGCAGAGGAACCAGCCTGATGATGGTGAGTGCCATACATCCATGCATGCATCTATTGCATGCTGTGTAACAGGGCGGTCAGCGGGGCATGGCCACCATCCATTGACACCACTGCCATGCACACAACTTGTTACAGTCAGCACTGTCCAGTGGCACTGCATGTCTGGGAGTGCATCAATGGTGGTCCATGTGTGCACCGGGTACATGGCTGTGCCACTGCCTTCGCACCATATATCCATGTCACTAAACAACCATGGTGGTGCTGTGCAGGACTTGGCCGGTGGGTGTGTGCAGCAGTCCGCACGGCTGTGTGCGCCTGGGTGGGCAGGTCTTGTGGACACGATCACTGTGGGTGGTCACACACCATCACAGAGGCATGTCCTACGGCCGTATGCCATGCACAGTGGGTGGGCTGTATGGGGCTGTGCATTCATGCCAATTGACTCTGCTCCCTTGTCCTACGTGGATGGCAGCTGCACATGATCCAGGAGGCGCTGCAGGAAATACTGACTGTTGTCAGGGCGTCGCTGGACATCCTGCAGAGGATCAGCGGCTGGGGTCAGGCACAGGCATGGAAGGCAGAGCAGCCAGGCGGAAGTGGGGCTCCCACTGACCATAAAATGCCCCTGATTTCCCCTACCCCTGGACCCCCTCACACCCTCCTTTCCTGTACCATTTGTTCACCCCTGCCCATTACCCCCTCCCACCTTGTTTGTGGCCCTCCTCCACACATTTGTAAATAATTGTACATAGTTTTGTTTGATGTTTTTAATACGTTCTTTTGATATGACTACTGTGGTGGTCTCTGATTTGCAGCGGGCTATAGGTGCTCAGCTGCAGTGGTGTGCATGGCATCAGGGGTGGTGCAGTCATGGGTGTATGTGTGTGTCCGTGGGGAAGTGACTATGGTGTGGGGTAGCTATCAGTCAGTGTCTGTGGTGTGTGTGGGTGTTTGTCCATGCACTGTGTTGTATCCAGTGTGGTGCATGCTTCCATGCACCACGTGGGTGTCTGCGCTGGCTGTGTGGCCAGTGCTAGGTCGGGTGTGTCCTTGGGAGGGTGTGCAGGGTGCTGTACCACTGGTGGTGGGGGTCTGGGGCATGCCCTGTCACGGTGGGGTACCTCGTGGTGCCGATGCATGGTCGGTCTCCTCAGCTGTACCTGGGGCTGTGCATGGTAGCACTGTGTATGCCGCCATTGCATCATCAGTGTTCTGCCACCGCTGATGGGTGCTCGTGGTGGCTGCCTGCATGGTTCTGTGGTGCACAGGGTTGCATTGTCACAGTGGGGGTGGTGGCATGCATGGGGTATCCTGCACTGGTGGACGCTGCTCCTGGGCAGGGTGTCTGGGGGTCACGGTGCAGGGTGTGCTCTGCATTGGTGGGATGGTGTGGCACGGGGTGGTCGGCCCTCCTTGTGTGCCGGTCACAGCTTGCCAGGGGGTGTGATGGGGCACCATGGCCCAGCTGTGTGTTGTTTGCTTGTCTCCATGGGCCAGTGGTTATTCCAGCCCTTCCCCAGTTGTGCAGTGCATGGGGTGTGGGGGGATGATGTCTGTTCTGCTGTGTGTTCCTCTACCCATCTGTGTCATGGGTGGTGGGCCCCTGCATCCCTGGTTGTGCTGTTGCATTGCTGCCCTGCTGCTGGGGGGCGTCCCTGGTTGCATTATGGCGCATCTGGACTGCTCAGCTGAACATCCCTTGTTGCGCTATGGCGCATCAGATATGCTCAGCTTCCCCTCCCTAGTTGCGCTATGGCGCAGGTGGTGCGATATTCAGTCGTCGGCTGTAGATGCATCTTGGCCAGCGCAGTTTTTGAATATCGTGCCTCTTGCACATGGGCACAATGGACTTGCGCTTGCTCCTGCTGTTGCGCACTTTTTGGGTGCAGTTTGACAATCTGGGCCCTAGTCTTTATGAAAAATTAAATAAGGAGGCTCACAAACCTGCAGCTCCAAAATCCTTCTGGCAGAAGTGACTGCAGCCAAAAAATAATGCATTCCAAGAAAGAAAGCATAAGTCATAGCTCACAGCTGGCTCAGCAGCCCAAATGTAAGCTTCTCCAAAACAAAATGTAGGTCCTAGGCCAGGACTGAATTTCTGATGGAGGCTTAATATGCAATATGTCTCTCAGGAAAGTACAGGAAATCTCCAACTGGACCACCATACACCCATAGGAGGCAGTATGGCGCAGTGGGTTAAGGCTCTGAGCTGCAAATCTGGAGACCTGGGTTTGAATCCCACAGCCCCCTAGGTGCATACTGTGTGACCCTGAGCAAGTCGCTTAACTTCCTTGTGCTCCCAGGTTGCACCTGCAAACAAGGTTTCGGCTTAGTGTGTCTCACCTGGTAAAATAACTGGTAAAATAAAAATAAATTTACAGGGGCAAGAAAAGCTGATCTAGAAGCCAAATGCACCTTAAGTGAGAAATACTGGAGACCAGATTCTGACAGGGACAGCAGGTATTCCAACACAGCTTTGACCACACAGGTAAATGTATCTGTTTGGACGTGTCCCACAGAGTAAACTGTGTCCACTTAAAGTAGTAGATATGCCTGGTGGAGGACTTTCTGGCTGCCACCAGGACATCATCAACCTTGGATGACACCGCAAACCAAGGCATAGCTATGTGGTATGCATGCAGATGCAGGGACTTCAGGTCCAAGTTGACCAAAGACCCCTGGTCCTGCAACAGTAGGTCCCTGCACAGAGGCAGAGGGACCAGGGGTTCCAGTTCCAGTTGTTGCATCAGTGGATACCAAATCTGAAGAGGCCAGAGGGTGGCAGCCCCTTCCCTCAGTAGTTTTGAATTAGAGAAAAGGGAAGGAAGGTGTACAGAAACCTCCCTTTCCAAGAATGGGACAAAACAACTCACCAGAAAACTCCAGCCACTGGAGCGAGCAAACAAAAACACAGCAGTTTTGCATTGTATGGGGATGCAAAAAGGTCCAGCTCTGGGCAACTCCATCTTGTGAAGAGGTCGTCCACCACTGAGGTCAGCAATTCTCACTCATGCACTCTGGACTGTGACCTGCTTGTCTGCCAAGATGTTTTGGATTCCTGGAACATGGACCACTGATGGTTCTAGACTGTGTTCCAGATCCCAATGCTATACTCTTATTGCTTCCCTGCACAAGGAGTATGAATGAGCCCTCGTTTGTTGATGTAATGCATTACATTGACATTGTCCATCTGTATCAACAGATAATCGGGAGTCAGATGCTTCTGGAAGGCTTGAAGACATTATAGGACAGCTCTCATCTACAGGATCTTGATATGCAATGTGGCTTCCACCTGGGTTCAGGTTCCCTGAGTTTAAAAGCACCCTAGGTGGGCCACCAAATGACTCCTGAAGCATCTGTAGTGAGAATCTGAGTTAGAGATGGGATGAGGAATGGAATGCCCTTCAATAGATTGCTGTGGTCCTGCCACTGCATCAGTTCTCTGCGTAGGGGAGACATGACCAACACCTGTTGGTCTAGGTTGTCTGTTCACTGGACCCATTGGACACTTAAAAGTCCACTGTGGAATCAGCATATGCAATCTGGCTAGTGGCACAGTGATAATAACATCTGCCATGAGACCCAGAAGAAAAAGAAAGGACCTGGCTGGGACATACCGAATGTTATAAACCAGGTGTGCCTGGGCAATGAAGCTGTCCACTCTGTCCTGGGGCATATTTGCCTGGCCCTGCCCTGTGTCCAAGACTGCCCCTATATACTGCAGTCTCTCGCCAGGAGTTAATATTGACTTTTACAGGTTCACAGTCACTTTCAGGGCATAGACCATTTGTCTTGTTCTAGACAGGATGAGAAGAAGCTGATCCCTGGAGTGGGCCTTTAAAAGCCAATCATCCACGTATGGGAACCCACACAGGCCTTTTCTGCTAAGGGTTGCTGCAATCACTACCAAGCACTTGGTAAAGGTCAGTGGTGCAGAAAATAAGCCAAAGGGCAATACTCTGAACTGGTAATGCTCCTCCTCCCACATAAACCTCAGATACTTCCTGTGAGGTTTCCTGATTTTAATATGAAGGTAAGCATACTTCATATCTAGGGAGTAAATCCAGTCCAATTTGCAACAGGGGAATAAGACCTTGCAGAGACACCATGCAAAACTTCTTGTACTCCATGGAGAAGTTAAGCTCACTCAGGGCTAGAATGGGCCTCAGATCACCTGTCTTCTTGGGGGTCAGGAAAAGCCATAAGTAAAAACCTCTGTTCCTCTGTCTGAGAGGAACTGGCTGTATTGCATGCTTTTGCAGTAAGGCTTGAACTTCTTCCCTTAGTAAGGATTGTCCTGGGGGTGGGTTGAGACAGGTGGGGGATGATGCAGACGGTTTTCCAGGAGCTCCAGAACATGACATTAATTTGCAGCACTCATTCAGCTGTAGTAATCTCCCTCCAATGGACTAAATAAAGGGAGTGATGACCTGCTACAACCAATCCTGGGGGCAGTGGTGGTTGGGTAGTGTACTGGGAGACAGGTGGAGCTGCAGAGGGCAGCACACACTGGTTCCACTGCCCTTAGGTGCTTTTGCATGGACAGCTTGGTGGGGAGGCTGTAATGGTTCCAACACCCTTACCTCTGCCCTACTGCCTGTAGGCTTGGCGGCCTCCTGTGGCAGGTGGGGAATAATTATCCCTGTCTCTGCCTCTCCTTGGAGTGTGATGCAATGACCTTACTGACCTGAGAGTCACTCCAGAGGCCTGGAGGCAATTTAAGGCATCTTCCACATCTAGAATAACACTTCAAGAAGATGCCAGAGGCACCTGCCCTGGCACAAATAGCAAAAACATCACAGGCCGAATGCACCAGATGTTTGCCCACATCAACCCCTGCAGCAAGAGTCTTGATTAGCCCTTGTTTGGAAGGGTCCTCAGGGATACCCTGTGCTATATTTTGAGCAATCATCCACAAGGTATTCTCATATTTTATAATATGAGCCTGGTAACTGGCAACATGCAGAGAAGCATAAGGACATTTGCCCATAACATCCAACCTTCTGGATTCTTTGTCTGGAGAGAGGGAACTTAGGTCTTTGGACACCTTAAACCTGTCCTGCATCACAATAATAACCGCTGAATCTGTTTCTGACTGAATGGCACAATAAAGCTTATTAGACAGAGTTGAGTATAGCTTGCCTGCCTTCCTTGGGACAGCTGGTATGGCAATAAGTCTATACAAGGCTGCATAAGTGGCATCCTCCAATACTGGAAAAAGAGGAGGAATGACAACAGAAGGAGCATCTGGAATTTCCAAGAACTCCTCAAGATTCTTTTCAGTAGAATTTAGCTCCTCTGTTAAAGCACATGGCAGCCTGTATATGCTGCATCATGGACTAAAAAAAGTATCCTCTGGAGGTGACCTAGGGGTGTTCACCACAGAGTCTTCACTACAGGAGGATAAGGTTGAGTGCGAGCCAATCAGGTACTGGCCTTCCTCTTCATATTCCTTCCCCTCCTCATAATCCTCCTCAAACATGAGGTCAAGCTTATACTCTGTTTTGTTCCTGCCTCTTTCAAAGCCAAGTAAGGAGCACGACGTTAGTGATGCCAGCAGTGGTTGAAGAGGCACAATAGTCTGTGTAAACATGCACTGTATCAAGAAGGTAACAATAGTAATAGGCTATGTTGATGGGATAGCCGCCTGCTGCAGCAGACCTGTCAAAATATGGCATATCGTTTCTGAGAATGATATCAGAACAGCCTGAGCATCGACAACTCCTATAGAAGGAGTCACAACCATAATAGTTGTTCGCAGTCGGAGGACCAGGGACAATGGTGACATAACAACTTAATAGGCCCGGCAGTACCAAAGCCAAGACCCGATCTTGGCATCTGGTCGACAGTCAGGGAGGCTGTGGTCACTGCCACTGGGGAAGATGGCAATGAGGAGGAGGATGTACCAGCTGGCCACAGCGATGACCTGGACCTGTTTGGGGAAACCTTCTCCTTATCCCTGTGTTTGTGCTTATGGTTTCCCAATGATCCTTATTTAGACCGCAATGATTGGAACTCGGTCAACAAGGCCAGTGATGCACCTTTTTCTTACTTCTGCTTCTCCATAGCTGCGTATATCTTCTAAGATAAAGGTCCCAAGGACAGCTTTCTGGTGTCGACTGATAGCAATGTTGAAACTTTGGCAGATCTTGCAGACCTTAACATCATCAAAGGGGCCTAGATAGCTTACACACATACACACACACACACACACACACACACGCACACACACACCCCTCATGTGTGTCATCATTGTAGATTTTATCTCTGCTCTCACAATAGTGAAAAAGCTTCAGAACTTCTTTCTCTGACATGCAGTGTGCTGAAAATCACTAAAATTGGTGGTTAGAGCTAAAGTTAGGAAAAAAGGTGACTTGGCACATTTCTGATGGGTCCAATGAGCGTGAGTGATGGTGGGAAAAGAACTGAAGAAAGTAGCGTCCACCAACACTTTATGTAGATGCTGGATGCATGATGTCATAATGGGCAGCCCTAGCTAGCAAATGTTTCTGAGTGGGCCTAGTGCTGACATGGTATTGTTCCGAGAGGTGTGGCCTCATGAAACAGATATCCTCAAAGAAAATAGTACATTCGAAGACTGAAAAATCTATATGCATATAGCTGTTTATATGTGAAGCAGAAAACATACACTGTTAGTGAAACTATTGAAAATCAGTATAGAAAGTTGTTTGAGTAGTATATTCCAACTTACATGTTACATTGGAAAGAAGAAATGAATAAGGGGAGTGGTCCTCTCTCCATCACAGTCAGTGAGAGCACTCTCTTGTAGATTTATTTTATTAAAGCATGCTAGAGTCAGTTTTCTTTTGGATTTTTAGCTGAGCATTCCCTGAGGTAATGAGGGTGTTGGGAAATTCATTTTTTTACATTAGAGGTTGGAAGTTATCTTAAAAGGGGGGACAAGGGGAAGGGAAAGGAGGGTTACAGGTGTAAAAACAGTATATCGAAGCATCGTTGTATTTTTCAGAGTGCAGCTAATTTTTATTTTATTTTAAGCAGCAATGTATAAGTACTGATGAAAGTATAGTATGAAAAAGTAATAAACGTATTGTCCAGAAATATAAATGGGTTTAGTAACCCTACAGAAAGAAAAAAAATAAATAAATATGTGCAGTAGAAAATAAAAAGTTATTTTGTGTCTTTTCAAGAACACATTTAACCCAAAACAAAGCAGATGAACCGGATAAAATCTGGAGTAGAAAAGGATACCATACAATGTACACCTCAAAGTTACAGGGAACACACATCTTAAGAAAACATTTTCTGACCAAAGTGCAAAAATCATATATTGACCAAGCAAGTCACTTTGTAAAATTGCTATTGTCAATACAGGGAAAGAAATTAACAACAGCATCAGTCTCTGATCCCAATACGAACCCAGGCCCAATGTTTTCCAATTTCTTTATGAAACTAGTGGAATTTTCTCAAGTATATATAAACATAGACTTTAACGGCAGACAAGGACCGCTTGGCCCACCTAGTCGGCCCATTTCCCTACCTACAGGATAAGCTGCAGATCCTAGTTAACCAACAACCTATTTCTTCTTACCCCCCACAAGAATTGCCTTATGTCTGTCCCATGTATTCTTGCATTTTCCCCCCGTTTTAGACCCCACAACCTCCTCCTCAGGAAGGCTGTTCTGCTCGACCACCACCCTCTCTGTGAAAAAATACTTCCTCACATTTCCCTAGACACCGCCCCCCATCTTTTAATTGTGTCCCCTTGTTCTTGCACATCTCTTTTTTGAAAGATGCTACTCTCTTGGACTTTATTGATTCCACTGAGGTACTTAAAAGTTTCTATCATGTCCCCTTCTCCCTCCTTTCCTCAAGGGTATACATGTTAAGCTCCTTTAGTCTCTCCTCATATGGCTTCTCTTGCAGACCCTGCACCATTTTAATTGCCCTCCTCTGGACTGCCTCTATCCTGTCTATGTTCTTGCAGAGATGGGGTCTCCAGAACTGGATGCAGTACTCCAGATGGGGTCTCACCAACTGTCTGTACAGAGGGATAACAACTTCCTGTTTTCTGCTGGTGATGTCTCTCCCTATACATCTCAGTATACCCCCAGCCCTCCCTACTGCCTTCTCACATTGCTTGCTTACTGTAGTTTGACTTGGCTTAACTTGGTATGGTTGAACAGAAGAAGGCAAAAGTCTATCGAGACTGTTCCCCACATAATGTGGGACTTAATAGTTTTTCCTGAACCACATGTCTAATTTGTTTTTAAAGCTGGTAATGTTTTCAGATTCAATTAAATCTTTCGGTAAAGAGTTCCATAATCTAGGAGCCCTAAGAGAAGAAAAAAAAAGTACCCTTTTCGTTGGTTTTATAACTCTTAACCTCGAGCTGCCTATTATGCAGTCTTGGAACTAATCTTCTTTCTGAAAGTGCTAGTCCAAACAGTCTCATAAGATCAGGTGACTGAAGCAAGTTATACACTAAGAGCATGCCCCCTCTTATTCTTCTGTTTTGAAGTGTAAAAAGACCAGTGGCCATAAGTCTACAGGGATAATCAAGATGTTTTAATCCAGGCACCATTTTGGTAGCTCTCCTTTATACTTGTTCCAGCTGAGCCACATCTTTTTTAAGACAGGGGTTCCAAAAGGGGTACCCGTAATCAAGGTAAAGTCTAATATAAACCCTAAACAAAAGGGATGAGGCAATGTTCTGAATGATTTATAAAGGTTTATTTTATTTGTCTCATAAGTCTATTTGCCATATTGAAAATTTTAGTACAGTGGTCCCTTGATGCAAGTTTATTGCTAATGAATATGCCTAGATCTTTCTTGCAGTTAGATGTTTTAAGTGGCAAGTTATTTAAATAATATAGATTGTTTGGGTTGTTTTTACCAAAGTGTATGACCACACACTTATCCTGATAAAAGTGCATGTAATTATTTTTGGCCCATTGTTCAACTTTTCCCAAATCTAATAGTTGGAGACTATACTTTAGTTTTTAACCCATTACTAGACTTCACATCCAGAACAAGGCGAGAATATAATAAATAAGACACTAAGGCCCAGATATTCAAATCTTTGTGTGTAAACCGTCTGCATGGGTTTAGCATGGGATTAGCGTGGGTCTGCAATATTTAAAAGGTCAAATAGTGCACGCAAACCATATTAGCACCGGGCAAACCTTAATTATATGCAAGGGGCAAACTGAACATGAATACAGGCTCTTTGAGATATTCAGTGACTAGCGCCATGCTAAGGTGCTTAGTGAGACATAGCACAACCCTTTGCGTGGTACAAATTACCACCCAGGAAAAGCTGGTTTTAACCCTGAGCAAACAGCTTAGCGCGACACTATGACCTCACGCAGCATTAGCGCAGCTTTAGCATGGCCTTGCGTGACCCTAACATATGACTATGACACAGAGAAAAAGCCAGACATGGAGGAAACATGCTGCTCACTGATGGCACCACAATGATGCCAACTGCTGCCACCAGTCCAAGCCATGCCAGGCAGCATGTGGTGACCCAGACCCCGGGACCACCATGGTAGTGTGGCCATATAGCACACACCTGCAGACCATACGTCTGTGGTGATCAACAGGTGCCAGCACACACATGCAGCACTGTAGGCACGGTGGGTGCTGAGGGGAGGATGTACAGGTGGCCAGGCCACACCACAGACCAGATGCGGCCACAAGGCTGGGACACAGCACGCAGTGCACATGGGCCAGTATCGGGAATACCCCAATACCTGTGGGCCTGTCCAATCGTACATGCCCCCCCGGTCACATACCGCACAGCTGTACCTACACCACAGCACACACAGCTGACTATGTCTATGCCACTATGAGCATCCCATGCCAGAGGTGCAGCATCTGTAGGTCACACAACAGTGTGACAGAAATGTCCACTGGCAGTATACATCTGCAAGGTGGGCTTGTCACTGTGTACAGTGCAGTGGTCATCACTACCCTACACACCACAGGCATTGCTGTGTCCCTCACACTACTGGTCCCATTGCAACTGTGGTGTCTGCTGTGCACTGTAGCATGCCCTACAGTGTCACAGTTGCATGCATCAACACCACCACCTGTGTCTCTGCTGTGTTGTCCCCTGGGGTACACAATGCTATGCTGTACTGCATATATGTAGCCTGCAGCAACCATCATGCACTGTCAGACTGATCTACAAGTGGACAATATGAAGCAACAAAACCATCACTACTCCAGACTTCAAGTTATAAAAAGACTTTTAATCACAAACGTTAGAAGTAAGGCAATATGCCTGCAACATACCATCTATGGCTCAGCAGCAAAGAAACCCCGACCGGTTTCGCAACTAGTGTGTCATCAGGGGGATAGTCCATTAACACAATGTAACTGATATAAATAGTAGTCAGAGATTTCTGCAGAATTTCACATGCGCTGGTGCTTGCAGCTTTAATGAATCCTCTTCTTTGCTAGGACACACATTGGCCACATGGTTCACCTCTACCTTCCTACATGTCACTGTTCACTGGGCTGCTGTTGTGGTTTGTACTTCCTGGTAGCTTTATTCAGAGCTGTCTTATTTCCCAGGCTATTTTTGCATTGCACTCCCAGTCCAGTTTGCCCGGCTTCCTTAACATGCTATATTCAGCAGGTTTAGCACCAGGGCTATCCCTTTTAAATACAGAGGGCTATTGGTTCCAGGCTAATTTAGCACTCTGGGCTGTGCTAATTTAGCCCCGGGGAAAAGTTTTGAATATATGGCCCCTGGCCTTGATGGTGCAAGTAAAGATTTTTATAAAACATTCAGGAAATTTTGGGGCACCTGCTTAATTCCCTGCAGGACTGATTCCTTCTTTTGACAAAGCTCTTATTCTGGTCATCCCTCCAAAAATGTGAATATCCTACATTATGTGCATCTTATTATCCAGTTTCCCACCTTAACAGAGATTGTAAGATTTTCACCAAAATATCAGCAACTTGATTAGAGGAGGTTCTGCCCCTTTTGATTCCCGATGACCAGACGGGCTTCGTCAAGGGAAGGAGTTAGCATAATTATATTAGAAATGCTTTGAATATTCTACATTCAGTTAAAGATTGCAATGCTATGGTGGTTGCCCTGGACGCTGACAAAGCATGGCCCTACTTACTGCAGTTTTGAAACCAGCAAGTGGGGAGGGTGATTTTATATATGGATATAAGCAATTTATGAAACCCCAAAAGCTAGAGTATAATCTAATGATGCTATCTCCCTCTTTTTTTCTGCTATATAGAGGAACTAGAAGTGGGTGTACCCTTTATTATTTACACTACTCATTGAACCTTTAGCAAATGTTATTAGGGAAAATCCTTTAATTTCTGTGTTTAAATTTCATACAGATAAAATACTGAAATTATCACTTTTTGCAGATGATATTTTGTTATATCTGAAAGAACGAGAGTATATTCTGGAACTAGATAAGGAATATGGAGAACAATCTGACTATTGGGTTAACTGGAAGAAATCACAGGCACCACTCTTAGCCCCAGATAAGTGTAAAATAAATATAAAAAATGTCCAGGTGCTTTGAAAAAAATGTAGCATTTTATATTTAAGTTTTCAACTGACCCAACAATTTGAATCAGTTATTAAAAATAAATATAAGTTGGCTAATAGAAACTGGAGGAAAAGATCTTGACAGATGGAAGTGTCTCCCCATGAGATTATTGGGGCATATGATTTCTGTACCTATTCCAGGCTCTTCCAGTCATGATTCCCAGGGAAATTATTAATCTCTTAGACAAACTTATATCCAGATTTACCTGAAAAGGTGGTAGTCCCAAACTGAAAAGTTTGCTGGCCCGCTGGTGCAGCAGTAGCACTACTGCTTGTGATGCCAAAGACCTGGGTTTGGGAGCGAATCCGTAAGACAGAGGGACGGCCGAGGGGAGAAGGACTGAGTGTTCACAGGACTGCTCTCCTGCTCTGGGTGAATGGTGGCCAGAGCCTAATGCTTGCCTAGTCCCTGGTGGAAGCTGGGGGAAAAGTAGCTTGGGCCAGGAACGTTGGGAGGTATGGCTGACATCACTGCACATTGTGTGGGAGATCAAGGCTAACACCACAATATCATTGTGTGCTGCACCTCCCTGGGACAGAAAAATGGAAAATGTCTGGCAGCAGGATGATGAGGAGCACCCACACGCCCTGCAGCCAACTAGCTGGGCATGCTGACCAGAACTGGATCTGTTCTCTGGTGGGATTTGGGGAACCTTGCTGACCCTCTGTCCCAACATAAAATCATTTTGGAAGGACATTTTTAACTATATAAATGAAACATTAAATAGTAATCTAATATTTGAACCAGAATTATGTCTATTAGGCACTTCTTCCTTACAATATCTGCCAGAAGGCAGTGCTTTTAAATTGTTGGATATAGCCCTTTTAAATGCTAGAAGATGCACTGCACAAGGGTAGAAAGAAAAACAAGCTGCACTGTTTGAGCTTTGGAAAAATATTTTTTTAGCATGTGAAACTGGAAAAATATTATTTTCTGAGTAAGTAAATAAAGAAATACTGGGACATTTGGGGTCCAATACAAAAGGCATTAACATCAGGGAGAGTACGAATGGATACATTATGGTTCCTTTATTCAGGGTAAGTATGTCTAAGGAAAAATGCTGAGGAACTATTTTAGTGTTCCATGACAGAGCATGCTAGTTTTAGAACATATAAGCTATATATGTATTAAGGGTGTTATTTTTTTTATATATGTTGCAAGATTTGATGACAATAAAATTATGTTGATACAGCATACTCATGTTAATATTGTGATATTTGATATACATTCATGCTAATGTTACAATACAGTACATTTAAGATATGCTGAAATGTAATATGTGATCTGAATTATGAATTGAATTATTGTCCGTGATTTTAAATGCATATTATGAATATAACAAGCATTTGTCAATGCCAAATGTTTGCTACTGGTATTAGCATTGGAAGTGCAAAAGTTAGACAGATACAGAATAGGAATGGCAGTGAAGTATTGGACTTCATGCCAACCCCACCTCCACCCTGCAGAGATGGCCAGGCATTGTGGTATGCCTTTGGGTCATCGCCCATAACGCTCATGCCATTTCACCTCTCCCAATCCTGCAGACACCGACAAGTGTTGAGGTGTGCCCTGGGGTGTTCGGCTTTACAGTCTCCCCATTCCATAAAGACATATGCTGAAATTTGTGCAGCATAGGAGAATGAGGTGAACTCTGGGGTCAAAAAGTCCAAGGCACACCTCGATGCCTGTCACTGGCTGCTGGGTGGGGGTGCAATGGCATGAACATTACAGCCAGCAATCCAAAGGCACACCCATGACGCCTGTCAGTCTGTACTGGTTGGGACGTTATGGTTAGAAACCCTAACGCCTAGGGCGTTTGTTGGTACTTGCACTATAAATTTTCAACATGGCCTTTTTGTGACCCCTCACCTCATAAAAACATTTGGGACCTCTGCTCATAAACAGTGGCACGGTGATTTTGTTAATCTCTCCCGAATGTTGATTTACCATGGCAACCGCACCATTCTGCACCAGATGTGCGAAAACACAGTTTGGGCAGGATGTGAAAAATGACAGCTGTACTGTTCATAAGGAGGTGTGCAAAAATGGCAATGTTGCAGACCTGGAATGAAAATATTACAAATTCTCAAAGTTACAAGTGTGCTTGGAAACTGCACAATGCACGCTCGTAACAGTCATTTTGTGGAATTCTTTCACCAAATTTTCAGCATAGGCTTTTTGGGAACCCACCTCATGGACAGTGACACTGTTGTTTCGTTAATCGATCCTGAAATGTGATTCTGCCCAGAGACCGCGAAATCATCTTTCGGGACCGAATAACGAAATGGCAGTGGCTGAGTTCATGAGGTGGGGTCACAAGGATCCCATGTTGAAAATTTGGAGCCAAAAGTGCCAAAAATGTCCGAGATAGCCACCCAAGTTGAACCTTCCCCCCCCATTTATGCCATTATACAGCTTACTGGCATTTCTTCAGTTCTCAGTCGGCTTTGAAGAGTGCAGAGGTGTTCCCACTCCACCGGAGATCATTGCGCCAGGCTCCAGAGGTAAGTGGGGAGGCCGGGTATGCAGAGGGTGAGTGCGGGTTGGGGAAGGGTGCACCGGAGACAATGAGGGACCATTTTTTCTATTACAGGTTCAGAGAAAAAATATATATATATTGCGGGAAGATTCTTCCTTTACAGGTTTATTTTTGGCACACTGGGGTGGGCTCCATGTGTGCCACCTGTATTTTATGGGGAAGGGGGACTGAAGCCAATGGGGATTGGGCCCCCCATCAACACAGAAAATGGGTCTGTGTTTGGGAGGGGTGCATAATGCCGAGGGGGATTGGGCACATCCTTGGCATACAAAACTATTACATGGGGGACATTATGCCGACAGGGATTGGGCTCCCCTGTCGGCAAATGAACTGGGAAGGGGGCATGCTGACAGGGGGATTGGGCACCCCCGTCAGCTTTCATGAGGACTGTGAGAGGCGGATGGTGACAGCCGCTGTCATGTTTATTGAAATATGAACATACGAAATTTGCCAGCAGATAAAGGCCTAGAGGTCTATCAAGTCTGCTTGAATGTGCAGCTAGCACCCCTTATTCTGCAGCTGCCCCTCCCTTCCACCCTTTCCTTACATTGACCCTCCCCCTTGTCCTGTCCCATCCCCTTTTGAAGCAGTCCACTGTTCTACTGGATACCACTTCTGCAGGTAATGCATTCCACCCAGCTACTACCTTTCTGTAAAAAAGTGTCTCCTCATCTCCCTCCAGTCTCATATCATGGCCTCTGGTGTCCCTCCCCTCCCTTACTTTGAACAGCCCATCTGTACCTGTCTTGTTTATTCCTTTCATGTACTTAAAGGTTTCAATCATGTCCCCCTGTCCCTCCTCTCCTCCAGCAAGTACATGTTCAATTCCCTCAGCCTCCTCTTGTATAAGTCCCCCAGCCCCTTGATCATCTTTGTTGCCCTGCACTGCACCCACTCCAGTAACTTAATGTCCCTCTTCAGATACGGGCACCAGTACTGCATGCAGTACTCCAGGTGTGGTCTAACCAATGACCTATACAGTGGCAGAATCACCTCCTCCCTCCTCGAGGATATACCCCTTGCAACGCAACCCAGCATTTTGCTGGCCTTTGTAGCTGCCTTCCTACATTGTGCCAAGTTGTTCATTGACCCTGTAATAAGCACCCCCAGATCCTTCTCCTCCTCCTCTGTCTAGGCTAGCTGCACTCCCCCCAGCTGGTAACTCCTCCTTGGGTTCTTTATCCCAAAACACAGCATCTTGCACTTTTTGGCATTAAACCCCAGTTGCCAGGTGTCTGACCAGGTTTCAAGCTTTGCCAGATCTTCCTGCAACTCCTGCCATCCCCCTAGGTCATCCACCACCGCTCCTACCTTGGTATCATCAGCAAACAGACTGATCTTGCTCTTAATGTCCAATGATATGTCTGCACTGAATATCCCAAACAACACTGATCCCAACACCGAGCCCTGTGGAACACCGCTCATCTCTACTCTTGGGTGAGAGCACTCCCCACCCACCACCACCCTCTGTTGCCTTCCCTGAAGCCAGTTCCCTACCCATCTCACTAGCTTTGCACCCGCCCCTGTGCCTTCTAACTTACTTCCCAGCCTTCCATTCGGCACCGAGAAATGTTACACCGGGCAAGTCACTACCGTGGGTCACTCCTTCATTGCAGTGGCTAATTAATTTCAAGTTGGTGGCACACTTGCTGAAATATTGTCAGCAGCAGCATGCCACCGTATAGGGTAAAGAGGGCCAAGCCCCAAAATGCAGTGGCGGCACTGGCTGCCACAGTGCCTCACCTCCAAAACCTGCTTCTCTCTTAAGCTGCCACATAATGTTTCTTGCGCATGCGAGCAAGCAAACATAAAAATAGTTCAGAGTAATGCCACTCAGGACTAAGAATGCATCAGTCACCTTTCAACAGCTCATGGACTGCATTCTGAATGAGGCAGGGAACTTTGCCCTGGCATACGTGATTACATGGATGTCATCATCATCTATAGCCAGACTTGGGAGGATCACATCAGGCATGTGACCAAGGTGTTCTGCAAACTGCAGGCCACAAGGCTGACAGTCAAGATGGAGAAGTGCCTGACAGGAATGGCAAAACTGCCATACCTTGGGCATAGGGTGGGAAGAGAGAACATCTGGCCTGATTCAGTGAAAATTGAGGCCATCCAGGGATGGGCCACACCCACAACCAAGAGAAAAGTATGGGCCTTGCTAGATATGACGGGTTCTACTGTAAGTTTGTGCCAAATTTCAGCAACATGGTCAGACCCCTGTCAGATCTCACCAGGAAGAAAGTGTCAGAAAAGGTTCAGTGAATGGAAACCTGCAATACCACATTCTGCCAGCTGAAGAGGCACTGCATTGCGCACCAGTGCTTTCCAGTGCAAACGGTTCTCTAAGGTTTATTGCGCATGTAGATGCATCTGATCATGGGCTACATGAGTCTAGTCACACACTCGGGAGAGGAACATGAAGTCGTGTGCCTGAGTAGGAAGCTGCTGCTTAAAGAGGAGGCCTATGCTACAATAGAGAGGGACTGTCTAGGTAATGTCCTGGCTTTGCAAAAGCTGCAACCTTATTTGTATGGGAGGAAGTTCATCCTGGTCACTGACCACAACCACCTTACATGGCTGCATAGGATCAGCAGGCAGAACTCAAAATTGCTAAGGTGGAGCCTGGTGCTACAGTCCTATAATATGGACATTAGGAACACCACGGTGTTGCAGCATGGTAATGCAGACCAGAATGTCTAGACAATAGTTAGTACCCTTTACCTGTTCAAGCAGGACAAGCACAATGATAAACTAATGTGGGGTTCACACAAGAAGTGAGCTTGAGGGCACAGCAGTGGGAGCCGGCTCACATGGAAAACAAACAGCATTTAGTGTTGCTAAAGATTTTGCTTTTCATTTCTCTGTGGGGGATGTAACAATTTTGTGTAATTTTGTTCATGTTTCTGTGCTTAATTTTTATTATCCATTAGAATTCTTGTAAGTATTTCAGCGGAGTTAAAAACTATTTGAGAAATCTAAAATTTCATGCTACTGGAGCTCACACCAATATAATTCATGTTATCTATACGTACACTTAAAACAGGTAAACTGCTTTCACAATCACATACTGTGGGCTGAGTGTAAACAGTGCCAGAGCAAGGGAGATGGACCCCCATGGGCTTTCTCAGACAAGAACATAAAGGAACAGACCTTGGAATCCACAAAACCATGGTCTGAAATACCAGTGCAGTTTGGTCCGGTTTTCCAGACGGAAGGCTCCCAACAACACAAAAGAAGTGTTTAATCTATAATGTCAGAGTAATATATAAAAATGTGCAAGGAAATTCATGCGTCCTGATTGGATGAGACTTGGTTCTAGCCATTGCCTTCAGAGAGCACCACCAATGGCTAAAAATAAGTCCCTGCCAACTGGGGCAACTCACATGCCACATACAGAATTCATAAGCCACTTACTTCCTGATTTCCATCACAAACACTTTTATTTATTTTTTTTATTTATTTTTTGTTGACCAGGTAAGTGCACTGGACAGATCCTGCCTATTTTCAGGCATGACCCTGGGAAGGGGGATACAGATGAATGCCAACTGACTTTGAACCAGACTGAGCTGTTGGTGGTATTTTTAGTAACTAGGGGGAAATCTGGCCAGGGCACTGGGGAAATTCCCTTACACGGACAGTAGGGGGAACCCTTGTCGGCCATATCCAAGATGGCGGACATGGAGTGTGGAGGTGGAAGCTGTGGCGGGAAGGAGATGGGGGATCCTTCTCTCATCAAACCTACCCCACAAATTCAGTTGATCACACAGTAATGGATTCTAGCAACACAGTTATGGAAGATATTGTGGAGTTCCTTATGGACATGGACCAGGACATGGACATGGTTGCGCCTGCTACTCAACATTCTGGACAAAGTCCCCATGGGGAGGATACAACAGATATAAAGTTGGAGACTGACAATATCTCTAGAATTAACCTGCTGATGCCAGAACAAGAATAATCTATACTGGAAAATGCAATATTGAATAACAAAGCTCTCTTATTGAAATTGCTTGTCAAGTCTGCTGCAAACCTCATCAGGCAATCCCAGGAGTCGAACCTATGGTTTTTATGTACTCTGCACATCCTTCAGGTATGTCTGTTCCCCTTATCACCTTTCAAATGTCATTAGACATACCTTCTTCAATAAACTCTACAGACACTACTTCTTGTAACCCTCCAGAAGTTCCGTTTACTGCACAGGCTAATCTGAGTAACGAGTGCCTACCGGGCCCTACCACCATACCCATGTACATGAGTTGGAACTCGGAGGCAGCCCTGAAAGTGGCAGAATGGCTCTTGAGCCAGGAGCAAACAGGATGGTCTTCCCTTGGACCAGGACCAACTGTAGAAATAATACAGCTCTCCCCGGTACATGCGTCTACTTAAGGCACACTCCATGGAACTCACTCGATGCATGAACCAACTGCTCACAGCTCGATTACTAAACTGCTGGTAGCAAATTTACTCACCTTACCCTCTAGGGCATCGGACACTCCTGCAAAGCATTCCACAAAGGACAATTCTGACACCCGAAATACAAATTTTACTTCTTCTTTTACAGATGCTCCTTTCTCGGACTTGCCTGATTCTGATATGGC
Source organism: Neoceratodus forsteri (assembly GCA_016271365.2). Lineage (NCBI taxonomy): Eukaryota > Metazoa > Chordata > Ceratodontiformes > Ceratodontidae > Neoceratodus > Neoceratodus forsteri. The sequence goes on from CM028132.1 coordinate 143,987,163, forward strand.
AACACTGACAGTCACTGCTCAAGGTGTGCACACTGAAGAGTCCTGAGAGGATGACCTAGAGGATAACCTGACTGACAGACTGCTACAAACTGATGGTTCCCAACCTGCTCCCTTATTCAGAATGATTTATTTATTTAACAGGATGGTGAACCAGCACAGAGGCGCAACACTGTTCGACTCCAGTACATTGGGGCAAGTGAAACACTTCCAGACAGGAAATTTGTAATGCATCACTCATTGAAACATTACATGGGTATACAGGCTCAAGGGCTCTTTGCTTTTATACACATTAAAGGTGAAAATACTTATGATATCAGTTTTAGGAATAATGTAACACTAGAAAATTCTGGCAGAAGTTTGAAAGTTAGGAATCAAAGTGGCAAAACTTCTTTCCAATACCGCTGACTAAACCAACTACTAAAACTGTCACTTTATTATTTAGAAACAAAGGTGTTAATATAGAGGATGTACAGTATTGGCTACATCAAACATGTGAAATCCTTCAAAACCCTATCCCCATTCTTGATGAAGACCTGGTGTGGACAGTGGGGTGGTGCATTAAAGCAAAATTGACTCACGCAGACTCTGGTATTCAGCACCTCCCTAGCAGTCTCTACATAGGGAGGGACAGGGGTATATGTTTCTATCCAGGTCAGTCAAAAACCTGCCACAGATGTGGGGCTCAGACCCACCTAAGTTTATCCTGCGGCCTTCCCAGATGCAATCTCTGCTTAGAATATGGACATGTCAGTTTAGGCTGCCCCAACCCCTTCAGGTGCAACCTATGTGAAGAGTTAGGTCACTCGTATGTTAAATGTCCCTGGACAGCTCACAATAGGATGGATAGAGCCATGCAGGATCAAGAAACTTTAATCACTGCTCAACAGGTCAAGATAATGTAGGCTAGGCAGGCACCTAGTCCATCAACCTTAGAACTAGCTCCACCCCCCCCAAGGACTCCCAGGTAGCTCAGTCAGATATCCCCCAAACTAGTGACACAGATCATAAATCTGACCCATCACCACTCTCCCCTACAACAAGTGGGGACGAGGCTCCGATGCCTACCCCTCCCAAGAGCCAAATGAACCTCCCTCAGGGTCCATGCCACCACCTAAGGAAACCCTGTGGAATTAGTACAGGCAGGTAAATCAAGAAGGACCAGAAAATGGATCCACAGCTAGCAGAATCTCCTATCCTCACTAGAAATAGATATAACATACTGGCTATAAGAAAACAGTGGGGTGACACAGAAGATGAGGAGGTTGATTCACATACGTCCTCAGTCACTTCTGGAGTGATAGACTACAATACTGACCCACCACCTGAGCAGACCAAAGTTAAAAAAGCCAAAGAAAAAACCAAGCACATGCATAAACCTGATGGGTGACCTTTTTGACTTTCCTTCTTTTTTTACCTGACTGAATCAACTTCTTAGCCCTCTAACTTTAAATGTCAGCAGCATCAACTTCTTCAAGAAACGTGGTACCACCTTCTACATACTGAAAGGATTACCAAATATTTTTTTTTTCTTACAAGATACTTGTATTAAAACCAAGTATGAACTTTCTCAATCTAAACATCTATGGTCAGAAGGCCCATCATTCTGGTCTCAGGGCAAAGAAATGTGTGATGGGGTAGTTATATTGCTAAAAGGTTCTGACTTTCAAATTAAAAAAATTACAGACATTAAACCAGGGCATGCTCTCATAGTAGACGTACTGTTTCATGATACTGCACTACGATTAATCACTCTCTCTGCTCCTCTAAGCATAGCTGCCCATGTTTTATTGTTTAAACTTGTGCATCCCTTTTTACACACACAAAAATTTTTTTTTTTAGGTAGGGATTTCAACTGCGGCTTACCTCCTAAAGATAGATGATGTAAAACCAAAAAGATATACAGTCATATGGCCTGTTTGAAAACTATAATATCTATTACAAACTTACAGGATGCATTTGAAGTTACTAACATGACAGGCTGTAAAACATTTATAAAAGGACACTTGACATCCAGGATTGATTTCTTATTTATGTCAAAATCCCTACATATTCTAACAGCAAAAACTATTCCAATAGAAAAGTCGGAATACCTGGTTCTATCTAGTCAATGTAGTGCTGGCATACCTTACACATCCAAAGCAAAATCTAGATGGAGACTAAATAATACTTTATTAACTGATAATATACTTCTAGAGAAATTAGATGAATTATTAAATGCTAGGGTATCTATCATGGAGGCATATGAGGCTATTGTAGACTGGTGAATAGCCTCTAAAGCAGATTTTAAAAGCCTCTTTATAGGATAAGCCACCTGGAAAGGGAATAAATATGTAACTTTAAGACACCAGCTTCAGAAATTAATATCACTGGCACATGAATGTAAACTGAACCTGGCCGCACAAATCAAACACACTAAAGAAAGTATGTCTAAATTTTAATATAATAGATACATGAGCTGTAAACTGGAGGCTCAGTTCAGCACCCAAGGGGCGCCAACCAACTTTAGACACTTTTAAAAGCTGTGCGAATAGAGTAAAGGTAACTATGATTGAATCTGTACAGATAGGGGGGACCCTACACCTACAACTGACAAAAAAAAATATAATGGAGGAATCTCAGAAATACTTGCAAAATCAATTCGCATTCAATCCAACATTGTTTGGAATCTGAATTTCTTAAAAGATTTACATTTACCCTCCCTATCAGAAGAGATGGTCCTATCACTGACAGCAGAAATCTTTCCTTTATAGGTAACACAGGCCATAAATAGACTCAAACCAAATACTGCCCCAGAGAGAGATGGATTAACAGCCGAATTTTATAAAACTTTCCAAGCAAAATTATGCCCAATTTTAACTCTCCTGTTCAATTCATTATTACCGGCACCAGATATTCCAACACCCTTTTCTCAGGCTTTGATCATTCTTCTCTATAAAAATGTGATATATCAGACTTAAAGAATTGTAGACTTATCAGCATTCTAAATGTACATTACAAAATGTTATCAAATATTTGGCCACAAATATTGGCATGGGTGACTGAAACTTTAATTTCCCCAGTACAATGCTGTGGTATTCTGAACAGGTCTATTTTTCATAATTTACAGTTTTTAAGGGATATAACTTATTTTGGTATAGCACACCAGTGTACTGGCTGGCTCCCATCATTAGACCAGCAAAAGGCCTTTGACAGAGTGAGCCACAAATTTATATTTAATATAGTAGATCACAATGGTATCCCACAGCCATTCATACAGCGGATAACACTTATTTATAGATCTGCAGCTGCACAGCCCTTTATAAATAAAGAGTTAGGAACAGAATTTCACATAAATGGGGAGTAAGACAGGGCTGCCCCCTGCATCCTATCTTATACCCGTTTGCTATTGATCCCCTCATTAGAAAACTACAATGCAAGAACATCCCAGTTATAACAGTAACTGGTCACCCTGACATAACAAATATTAGCACCTATGCAGATGATTTATGCTTAAGCATACAAAAGGAAGAGTCTGTACAAGAAGTTGCTCACACCCTCAGGGAATATGAATCCATATCGGGAGCAAAAATAAACTATGGGAAGTGCCAAGGCCCTTAAATTAACCCAGATGCTCGATCTCCACAGACAAACACTCTTGTAACATACCAATAACTACAACTTCAGTAAAGACTTTAGGTATTACATTTGGCACAGAAGATGATGCTAGAAACAATTGAGAATCAGTGATAGCAAAGGGCCAAGCCATAGTTCAACACTGGAAAAATAAAACTATTTCCAAGAACAAAGAGAGTATATCTTCTCAAAACTTAAGTTATTCCTCAATTTCTCCATATAGCCAACATTTTCCCTATCCCCTTTACTTTGGAATCACAGGTGTTAAATCTTTTTTTTTTCAAGGTTTATGGGGAAGTCGATTGAACCCCATTAGAAGGGTTTTTACATACTACGACTACAAAATGGGTGGTATTAGGATACTGAATCTGTTAGTTTTTTTCACTGTATATTCCTATACAGAAACTTCACAGATAAACTTACAGGCTTACAAATGAAATGGCATAACATCTTATGCAGTTGGTTCCCTCTCCTATAGGGTAAATGGGATAAGGGTACTCTTACAGTATCTATGATAACCCATATGAACAATATGCCAGTGTATGTTAAACCATGCTTGACCAACGACAATGGAACTTAACCCAACAGATGATCCTCACAAACTCTAGGAAGGCTTTCTACAAGATGGTCACAGAGGACATAGTATTTATATATCCAGTATTACCAGTATGCCCAGATTCTCAGATAAGGGAGGCATGCCTACAGCTGACAGACAACAAACTCCGTAAAAAAAGGGATATAATGTGGTTGTCGTGCCATGGACGCTTAGGAGTCAGAAACACCTTAAAACATAAATCTGTAGAAGACAGGATGTGTACTGGACCATCCTGTATAGATATCTTAGAAACCTTGTAGCATTTTATGATTCGTTGCCTAGTTGCCCAGTCATTCTGGTTATCTCTAAATGACATATGAAAAGACACAAAACTGTTACCCATCACATACCAAGTTTTAATTTCAGGATTATATACCCATAATTTCTGGAAATACTGTAGAAGCCAGATGTGCTTTCCTGATTCAACAAAAAGAATTCACACCTGATTGGGTGGTTACTCAGGTTCTAAACTCCCTAAACACCAAGTACAGGTTAGAGGAACAATCTTTGTCTAAAGAGAAATTTCAAACGTAGACAATCTTTGTCTACAGAGAAATTTTAAACGTATTGGAAACTGTGCTCTAATGTCAGTGGCTCAGCAGGTAGCCCGGCCTCAGAGGTAAGTGTGTTAACTGCTGAGCTACTGACACTGCAACATGACTGCAACCTTTACTCATGTGTAAAAACATTTCTTTTTTTTTTTTTTTTTTTAGTCTTTGGTAACCAGGTAAGGCCCACTAGGCACAAGTGCCTGTTTTCAGGGGTGACCTGGGAGCACTGTGTGGTTAAGTGACTTGCTCAGAGTCACACAGTATGCAAGTGGAGGTCTGGTCTGCTGGGTGTATCAAACTCTTTCACACCTCGTTCTTCTAACCTCTAGGCTATACTGCCAGCCCATTAACTAGGCCCCAAAAATAAAAGCTCATTCAATTAAATAAAGTAAGTAAATAATGTAATGTCATTTCACTCAAGAGCCCCTCCTTACACACATACACAAATGTAAAAAATTTAGTACTATTCAGTTTCTACTGCTAGTGTTTCTTTGATGACCATAAAAAAAAATTCCCCTCCTATCCCTACCAGTTTGTCAGATAGCTCACTTCTCCTTACCTTGCAAGAGATAACATTTAGGTTTCAGCTCCGTCTGAGGCCTGTGTGTGTGTGTGTGTGAGTATGCCAGTGGAAAGCTGAAGAATTTTGAATCCATGTATTCCATGTTACCATTCCGTGTGTGTGTGGATGGGGGAGCATTCTACTACAGGAATAATGCAATGTTTTGACTTCTTCTATTCCATGATAAACAATCACTCCATGTATTCAGTGTGAAAAAGACAGGTGACTGATTTTACATAGTTTAGCAACATTTCATTATATTTTTTGTGCCTTTGAAAACTTTTAGAGTGTTCATTTTTATGGCTGTGGGTGGAGCCTACAGCCATCTCGTTATTTGTAGCTGGAAAATGGAGTGTAATGGAACACATGTTTTGGACCTTTCAATGTATCTTTCCATGCCAACTGAAATAAAATATTCCCTTCTTTCTGTTAAGAATGTTGAAGACATAACTCCAAGCTGTTTATCAGATGCCATTAGAAAACTGAAACAGCTTGTTAAATATTTGCTATATATTGGCTGCCTATTAAACTAGAGATTTATTTACCCTCTTCAGAATGCAACAAACTGCAAATTTAAATACTTAGGCCAGGATATTCAAAGGGGTGGTGCCCTGTGCAACAGAGTTGTGCTGGCGCAACCCCACAATGAGCCCCAGCGGGATATTCAAAAGGCTACCAGGCGCAGCGCAAGTCCCACTGCACCGGGGAGTAATGGTAATTTATGCAGTGCAAATGCAGGGGGTGTGCCTATGCATATGCGGCACATCCCGATATTCAACCCAGGATGTGCGGTGCATATGCTGCCACAACCCTGATGTGCGTCGAATACAGTGCGCAAAGTTGAGCCTGTAAAGAGTAGGAACAAACCCAGGCCACCCACAAGCAGGCTGCTGCATTGCAGGGTGTAACACAACACCCTCCTGCTGTGGGTGGCCACTCGCCCTGCAGGGTCACTGTCCAGTAGCACACACACACCCTCTCCATTGCCTGATGTGACCCCCACCCTCCTGTGTCACCCACTTGCAGGCATTGCATATAAAACAGTCCACCTGGTGGTCTAGTGGTCCCCCCACCCTGTATGCCCAACCGCTGGCATCCCTGGTTGAAACACCATCACCTGGTGGCCCAGTGGTTCCCTCCTCCCATCCCTCCCACAGAGGACCCAGCTACCCAGCTCCCCTGTCATTGGCGGGCAGCTGCACCCTACCCACATACCACCATGCCGCCTGCTGAATGACAGCTTACAGTATGCCTACTGGTGCACATGGTGGACCAATGGGCTTGCCCACCATACTGTACGACACAGGCACAAATATGTGAATGAACGCATTCATTCACATATTTGTGCCTGTGTCGTACAGTATGGCCAGCAAGCCCACTGGTCCACAATGTGGACCAACAAACATACAGCACATACTGTATGTTGTCATTCAGTGGGCGGCTCGGCAGTATGTGGGTGGGATGCAGCTGCTCACCGATGATGGGGGGAGCTGGGTGGCAGGGGTCCTCAGTAGGTCAGAAGGGGGACCACTGGACCACCAGGTATCATATTCTATCTACTAGGGGAGTCCGCGATCAGGCATAAGGGTGGGTGGGGGGTTCGCTAGACCACCAGGGAGGTTGTGTCGACCAAATGCCCATGATCAGGTGTAAGGGCAGGGGGGCACCACTAGACCACCTGTTGGGGGTTGTTATCCTACAACTGCCCGCGATCTGGCATATGGGGGGCCACTAGACTACTAGGTTGACTGTTACAGTAACATGCCCGCAATCAGGCGTACATGAGGGGAAGGGGATGCACTAGCCCACCAGAGACCCCACACCTGCTGCACGCAGATACACAAGATGTCAGGTGCATTTCACCAGGCTGCCCTGTGCAATGCATGCAAATGGGGCCATAATGACATGCAAATGGTCCCATTTGTTCCATGCATATATTATGGCCCTATTTGCATGCCCTCTTCTGAATATCGCGGGTGATGTGCCCAGCACAACTGCATTTGCGCTGGAGCATTCCTGGTCCTCCCTGTCTGTGAGCTGCACTGATGCATTGTAATTGTGCCATGCACATTCTGTGCCATATTCAATGGTGATGCACCATGGTGCATCACCTTGGAACATCACCCTGTCCTGGCCCCGGCGCAGCTCAGTTGCACTGCACCCCCACTTGTGCTGTCACCTAGCGCAGTCTGAATATCCAGGCCTTAGCATTTAAGCTAGCCCAACACCAGGCACTTGGGTTAATATCCCAATACTGACACTGCAGTGATGCACGAGGGGGGTGCTGCACTCCTGAGGTGCTGTCTTTCGGATGAGACGTTAAACCGAAGTCCCATCTGCCTGTTCTGGTGGTAGTTCAGGTGGATGTTAAAGATCCCATGGCACATCTTGAAAAGAGTAGGGGAGTTTTTGTTGATAAATAAACATAGATTACAACTCAACATAAAGAAAAACAGAATAAACTATACAAGCCACGTCTATAACTTATTGACACATTATCCATCTTAGGAGTACAATATTCAGAAAAAACATCATCTTCATTTGTATTTAATAATATGTGAAACTCCCTTCCACCATTGCATGACTTTAGATGAATTATATAACTGAGCATCTTTAAAATACACTTTTTGTATTTCATTAACTACTAGTATACAGTAACCCTCATTAGACACTTTTTTAATAAATTACCCATTGACACCTAACTTGCCATAAATAAAAGTGTAACCATCCAAAAAAAACTGCTAACATGCTTTTGCTAAATGCTCCTAAACTTGGAGGATATGTACCTATCACCAAAGTTTCATAATCTATATTCTTCAGCCATAAAAAAATTTTTTTGCAGCATATCCTCACAATTGCTTTGCAAATGAACAATGTAAAAAAAAAAAGCTCCATTGTTTCTTCTTGATTGACACAATCAGGGTAAGGACAGTTCCTTTCATTTCTTGCTTTATATTTGGCATTCCCCCTTACGTTCAATCTACCGTACATTATTAACCATTGCATTTCCCACATAAAAAATGGTATACTGGTATTATTTAATTGATCCAATATGTAATAATTCTGAGCAACAGGGCAATTCTTAAAACTTAGTTCTAAAGGATGTATATGACACATAATTTCCTTATACAAGGCTTTGACCGTATTATGACTATCTGTTGTTTAGATATCTGCCATTTAAATAACTTCTGAACAGCTGGTCTGAAATAAATTAGGACATGAATATGTGGGTTCAGCTTAGGGGCTAAGTTATGTCAGACTTTAAAATATCATCCTAATACTATTTCCATCCAGGCACCTTCTCTACTATCAGGATGTAAAAGCATTTTTTTTAATTGCTTGAGAAAAGAAAAGAGTGGAAAAAAACAATTAGGTCAATCATACCCAGACCTCCACTCTTAATCTCCAAATAAGTAAAGCACCTGTTCACTGGATTTAGCCTGTTTCCCCACAACATTTGAAAAAAACAACTATATAGTCTGGTCTCATACTGTACTGGCAGGGGGAAAAGCATGGCTATATATTGTAGGCCGGGAATTATGAACTGTTTATCTGAATACGTTTAGACTTTCAGAATTCATACTGCCTCCAATGGGTTACTTTAAGTTCTGCTTTTTTTAATACTAGATCCCAATTTACATCAGGGATATTTTGTGAACCGAAAATGACCCCTAATGTACTTAAAGGCTCTGTAGATTTAAAAATGTCTTTGTAATGAATGGCCGAATGACTACCTGCTCCTATAATCAGGCCCCTTGTTTTACCCATGTTAAGCTTAGCATTTGAAACTTTAGCAAAAGCGTCAAATTCCCCGAGAAAGTGTTGTAAATGTTCATACTTATTAAAAAATAGGCAGACATCATCCGCATAAGCTTGCATGTGCACTTGAGAATGTAATTTAGCTCCTCTAATTCCTTTCCACTTAGGAGATACAGACAAGCTACGAATTAGGGGTTCCAATGAAAAAATATAGAAAAGCTGGCTTAATGGGCATCCTTGATGTATTCCTGTTTTTAAGCAAAACATTTGGTTTGTACACCTTTAATAAAAGGATACACCCTTGCAGAAGTATAAAGGGATTTAATAATGTTAATGAATGGAAGAGCTACTCCAAAAAATTATAGAACTATAAACAAATCTGTATGATCAACTCTATCAAATGGTTTTTCAAAATCCATGGAAATCAAATATCCAGTTTTACCTTCTAAGTACAAATACTCTATAACGTCTCTAATAATCATAAGGGCAGATTGAATTCGCCTACTTTATAATACACAAAATTGGTAAGGTGAGATAATTTTTTCCGCATATATTTTCATTCTATTATTCAAAAGCATAGTAAAAATCTTATAATCTGAATTTAAAATTCTTATGGGCCTCCAGTTTTTAATGTCACCTTTATCTCCTGATTTATAAATATGAAAAATCAGCCCAGCCATAATAGAAGGTGGCATAACCTGACCCCTCATCATAAATTGAAAAACTAATAATAAACAAGCAGTTATTGCAGTTTTGAAGGTTTTATACAATAATTTGAAAGCCAATCTAATCCTGGAGAAATTCCGTCTTTCACATTCTTAATAATATCTCAATTTCTGACATAGTAATGGGGTCTAATAACTTTAATGCATTGTTGGATAACAAGCATAATGGGGAAGACTCTAAATAGTTGCTAACATTAGCATCCAATATAGGAGATGTAGGATAAAGGGATTCATAGTGTGACTCTATGATGGAGCACATATCCATCTCCTTACCTCTTTACCATCTGACACAAAAAAATCCATTGAAGTGGAATCTTTCAGATTTTTGCAGATTTCAGAAGGATCACCTACTTTAGATTTTTGAGTTTGATTTAAAAGTAATGCCTGCAAAGTTTTGGCTCTATCATATTGCACTTGTTTCATTTGGGTTTTGATCATTTCAATTTGATCTGAATAGTCTCTCTTAGAGGTGTATGCGATTCAAATCAATTGTTGTAATTACTTTCTGAGTTTTAGATATGAAAGAAAATTTGAATTCCTTTTTAGAGTACCATATTTCCTAAACCATCTGCTTAAATCCATTTTGGTCTCCATCCACCAAACTCCTAAATTAGAATATGAGAAGGCTACTGATAATTGGTCATTTAATATGGCAAGGACTGAATTTCTAACATACTGTATTTCATCGATTTGAAACCGCGGCTTTAAATGCAATAATTTTATTTGGTAAAGGCTTTAATTTGATGGTGGCGTCTAAATGAGGGTGGCTATAATTGCAAACAGCTGTTCTGGGTAAGTTTATTACTTAGCTTTGAAATTCAGAGCAAGAACTTACTGCCGATATGCCGAAAAGAAAGTTGTATGATTTAAAATTTAAATTACATGTTGCTAAGCATGCTGAAGTAGAGAGGAACTGACCTGTAGCACTGGCACTCCGTGTAGATGAAAAACAGATTCGGTAGTGGAGGCCGAGTGTCCCCAAACTTGAAGAAAAGCTCCGTGAGGAGGGTGTACTGGCAACAATCGCAAGCATCTGGATAGAGCTGGCAGACGTGCAGCATTCCCAGTTGAGGAGTCAAACCTTGCTACCTGGGTAGCACAGCAGAGGAAAGTGCATTTTCGTGTAACCAGAAAGACGGTTGCCCTTAAAGCATCATCACTAATCACAAACCCAGATTTTCAGGCAAGCTGAGGCTGGGTAGATCGATTTCTTTCATGATGGGGGTTCACTATACGCCAAAAGACCACTGTAGGTCAGAAGTTGCCCAAAGATTATGTTCCAAAAGTGACAGACTTTATTTCATTCTGTGCCAGACAAATACAGCAGCACAATCTACCAACATCTAGCATTGGAAATATGGATGAAACGGCTGTATGGGCTGACATGCCTGGTGATCGAACCATTGAACAAATCAGTGCTAATCAATCCCACTACTCACCACTGGCCACGAGAAGCAAAGGCTCACTGTTTGCTTAGCTGCAATGGCAGATTGAAGAAAATTGCCCTTTAGCTACTTGTGCTAAAGGGGAAGAGGATCCCCAAGGACATTGCAGGAGTTACAGGTGTAGTTGTGACTATGTCCATAAATGGATGGATGAATGAACACTGAAATTACAGACATGTGGCTGAAAACAGTGTGGGGAGGAATATCTTTTGGGAAAAGATTGCTCGTTTGGGACACTTTCTGCTATCACATTTGCCCAGAAATAAAATCAGTTTGCAGAAAAAAAATACGATAATGGCAGCTATTCCGAGGGGTGTACCAAGCTGCTCCAACCCGCTGACGTATCGTAGAATGCTCCCTTTAAATCCAGATATCGGGAGCAGTATGATGAGTGGCTTACAAATGGTAATAGAGAGTTGACAAAGGCAGGTAACCCTCGTGCTCCTTCACGTCCGCTAACTGCTGAATGGGTGAAGCTGTCCTGAGCTGCAGTCTCCAGGGAAGTAATTGTTAAATCATTCGATGTTTACGGCATTAACTCAACTGATCCAGACAAAATATATTGTTTTAAAGCTGACGGTGTTGCAAGAGAACATGTGGAAGAGCTGTACAGTAGTCTACGGGACTTCGCTGAAGGTGTAGATACCGGTACCCAATGTAACATGTTTGCAAATGAAAGTGACTGTGACTGTGGTTCAGATTATGCAGAACCAGACAGTGATTGTGAACTAGATTAATAACAACTGTCGGTCGTGTGTCTGAAATGAAATGACATTTGTACTCTGCTTATCTTTTCTTAACTCAAGCTATTAAAAGTTAAATTTTAAACAAAACTCTGACTTGTACTTTTGGGCAGAGGTTCTAACTGTTCTAACTGTTGTTAATTTCGACTTAAAAACGGGTCGGCTTTAATTACAAAGTTTATTTTTAACTCAGGCTACAATTCGAGGGCGGCTAGAAAATGAGGGCGGCTTCAAAACGATGAAATACGGTAATTATTATGTAGGACAGAAGTATTCAACGTCCATCTTGTATTCCTTTGTGGTACAGAAGTCAGATCTCCAAAAGAATATAATAAAAGCACGTGGTCAGAAAATTCCACAGCAATAGTTTGAAAATTCCTGATAGAAACTGGGGCGATATAAACAAATAATCAATTGTAGTGTCAAATTTACCTTTAATGAAGGTACATCTGGGCCCAGAATTCAGGTATTGAAAACAATTAACAAGGCTTGACACTTTTATAATTGATTCTAAAAAGTGTGAATCACAATAGATTTTTTTGTTAGTTAGTACTTTAGCCAACAGGCTACAATTAAAATCTCCTCCCCAAAAAATCTTATATGAGGTGACTAAATATGGTTGAAGTACTTTCATGCAATTAATTTGATCTGCCTTGGTTTGAGGGTTATAAATGTTAATAAATCTGCATTCCAAAAAATTCCATTTACCATCCAAAATTAGGACCCTTCCTAGAATTAAATCAATCAGTTTACAAAACAAAAAATGAAAGGCACTGAACTCCATCTGCTCAATCTCTTCCAAAGGACCAGTAAGAGGGTCCTCATGGCCAATCCCTTTTAAAAGAAGAGATTTGTTCAAAGGAGTACATCCAGGTTTCTTGTAGAAAACAAATCGAAATGTTGTTTTCATGAAGAGTCTGAAACAAAGCTTGCCTTTTAATAGCATTTAATGTACTATGAGTGTTCAGAGATCCCCATTTATGTACTACCATTTAGAAAAATTAACCTGACTTTATTTTTTTATTTTTCTTCCCTTTATATTCTTCAGCAGATAACCCTATAGTCTCCTGAACCAATTTTTCGGGAGTCAGAGTCAGCAATCTCCATTTCTGAATCTCCCCAATTTGTGAATAAAGCAGCATAAGAATTAGGGGTTTCAATGCTTGTAGTAGAAGGAGAAGATTTAGATCTAATATTTCTAGAAGATCTCCTTGGGGGTAAAGGAGAAAGGGCAGGGTTTTCACTTGATATTTTATCTGAATTCTCTGGTTCTCTATAACACACAGGCTCAAAAGGCACAGGATTAAAAAGACCATCCTCTGAGTCTCCTTTATCAATTGAGCTAGATTCACTAGTTTTAGGAATCCCAACTTCAGAATCCAAATTCAAAGGGGGGGGGTCATCCAAGGGAAGCTGCTCATTCTTAATCACCTGCTGCTGGGATCAGACAGTGTTGTCAGGGGGAGATTCTGGTTTATTTAAAGAAGACTCCTGTGCTTTCTGAATCAGTAAGTCAGGGCTAATACAAGATGCCTTATTTTTCGCAGCCCAATGGCATTCATGAAACACATGACCATATCCCTCACAAAGGTCACACCTAGAGTAGTTTGCACAATGCATTGTAACATGCCCAATTTCCCCACAATTATCACATCTAGGTTGGTCACAAACAGTAGACAGATGGGTTTTTGATCCACATTTGTAACAAACCCTCAGCTGGCCACCATAAAAACATACTCCACTATCCCTCCCGAGCAGAAAGGAATTAAGTATATATTCTACTCCAGAATCTGATTGTCTTAATTTAACTTTATATTTCCAACCTCCTGTCCAGAATTGTTCTGAGTCAAGGATGGGTTCAGGTTCACTCAAAACTTCACATTTTTGCTCAAGCCAATAAGTTATGTCCTCCACATGAACTCCCTCATTTCTAAACATCACCGTGACGTGTTTAATCAAAGATTTTGTAAGAGGAATTACTAAAAAGGGAGTCCATGTGGGGGAGAACTTCACTTGTCCATAACACTCCCAAAATAGGTCTAAAGCATATAATGTTCTAAAGCTTATATCACAATTATCCTCCCCTGAGATATTTATGAAAGCAAATACGTCTTGTGGTGAAAAATGAAGAGAATCTCTTATCAAACATTTGTCCACATAGTATCTGTCAGGATGCTCAGCCAAACCCCCTCTGTAACAAATGTGTACTGCATTACGTCTTGGAGCTGCTTCTCTTTTAGCATGGGAGAAAAGATCTGACATTAATGTTTTTTTTCTTTCAGACAAGGAACCATTACTACACACATTCAGGTTATCAGATTTACAAGGACCCTCTGAGATTTGTACAGGATCAACAGTTGTGGTATTACTGGAAATTACTATAGCATTAGAGACTGCAATATTTGCTACAGGATTGTCCAGAGGTAGCTTAGGGACAGTCTCAGTGATTGACCTTGCAAACCCAGAAATTTTTGGCTTCCAATCTGGAGTAGCTGACTGAAAATCAAAAGAGGAATCACACAGTGGGTCAGGCGACCAAGAACCAGTAACTGTCTTCTCCCAACCTGCCTCTAGGAGCGCTTTACGAGGCGAACAGTTTTCATCATGTAAGCCATTTTGAAGCAATTCCTGTTCTTTAGACTGGTTTTCTGTTTTATTTTTGAAGGTTGGAGGTAGCTTTACACCGCTTCTCCTTAATTAAGCACCCACAGGAACAGTGGCCACTTTGTTGGTGAAACTAAACTCTGTAACTCCCGATTGTTGCATTCCATTTTTTTGGCAAAGTCACTGAATCAGATTTCTCTGCTGGTTTATCATGGGAAAAAAGTAATTTAAACACAAACCCAGCTTCTTTATTTAAGCAATGCTTTGATTTGAAAGGAGGGCTTTAGCATCTAATAAGTGCGCTACACCAACTCCGTGTAGATTAGTTGAGTGTTTAGTATTAGTCTGTTTTATAACAGTTTCTTTGCCAGAAAAGGATGGCTTTAGGCACTTGCTTTTATCAGCGATCATTTTGCCAGCCGACTCCGAAATAATTGTTGACTCACCCTCAAATTGCTCGCATTCCCGCTGTGCTGCATCACCATCACTACTGTCACGCTTCACTACCGGCCTGTCAGATGCAGCAGCTGATAGCTCAGTGGGCTGAGGGCTCAAATCTTGCAGAAGTTTGTTAGGTTGTAGCACTTGGCTGTCCACTTGAGACTCAGTGCATAAAGCATCCGTTCTATCGTTGACCAATTAAACAACTTGAATCTGATGCTCACTGTGAAGTCTCAATTCCTCTGTAGACACAAAAGCTGCATGAAAAATTTCTTCTAAATCTGTTTCCATTTCCAGGCCTTCAGCCTGAACAGTCTGTAGAGTAGTGGAAGGTGAGGCCTTTCCTCCCACCAGACACACATCCTCTTCCTCTGACTTCTCTCCCAAAGTGGCCATCATATAGTCTGACAGCCCATCCACTTACAGGAGAGTAGGGGACTTTCCCCTGGTGCACTGGCCAAATTTCCCTCCATTCACTAAAATACCACCAACAACTTAATCTGGTTCAAAGTCAGTTGGCATTCATCTGTATCCCCTTCTCCAGGTCGTGCCTGAAAATAGGCAGAATTTGTCTAGTGCACTTACCCGGTTAACAAAAACTAACTAAACTAAACAGCTTCTTAATACTAGTTTCACTTGGGAATGTATTGTCTTTCAAGAAAGATTCATACCTCATAAAGGTCACCCTTTCCCACAAAATCTGTGATTTGCGCTGTTTTTTTAACCTCTACAGACATTATCTGATGAGCATCCTCTCAGACAATATGCCAGGTCTTCAGTGAATTGCTCAGACTAAACATGTACTAATCAGAAGCTATTTTCTACTATGCTTTTTGGGAAAAAATACATTGAGCTACAGCAAACACACACACACACACACAAACACATCATCATCATGGCTACAATACTGCCAGGTGGCCTGGGTTCAAGTCCCAACTGTGGAACTTATTCTTTCTCACCTCTATTTGTATGTGTTCCATGAAATATGCACACCACACTCATGTGTGATTGTTACAATAAAGAAACTATTTGTTTATGTCAGTGACCACAGTGAAGTTCAGCTTAGAGTATATTTCCTTTAAATATTTCTTATCTTGTATTTTGTATCCTGGATACACACACACACACACACACACACACTGTACACACAATCCTCATGGCCACAACATTCAAAATAAATACTGCATTCTAATATGTTATGAAACAATAAAGAAACTATTTGTTTATGTCAGTGAACACAGTGAAGTTCAGTTTAGAGTAGATTTCCTTTAAATATTTTGTATCCTGTATTTTGTATCCTGGATAGTGCAGGGGAGATGCAATATCTCATTGTCACAGAGCTCTTCATTTACACATTTTTGCACTTTATTTACTCAGGATGTCTCAGATTAGATGCACTATCTTGTTTTCAGTGGGGACATGATTTTACCATTTTGAGAATGTATTTCTTCAGGGTAGCCTAATCCAGGTCCCCCATATTCAAAGAGATGCACAGCGCATCCCGACGGAAAAGGGAGATGTGCAGCACAACTCCAACAATGCACCATAGCATGATATTCAAACATGCAGGATGCGCCTGCTGCAAGGGAATGGGCCAGGACGCACACAAATAGTATGCCGTGCAAGTTGAGGGTGCATTCCTATGCATATGCTGCGCTGCGGCATACTCAGCAAGAAATTCACCCCTCGCAGTCCAGGGCAGCATAGCCCACAGCTAGGCCATGGATAGCTGGCCTAACCTGGCCAGCCACCCATAGGTGGGCTGCGGAAATGTACCCAGGTGCACAGCAGCCTGGCAGCCCTGGTGAACTAGAGGTACCCCCTCCCATCCACAATCTATCCAACTCCATCCCCAAAGAGCTCCATAGTGTAGGGCCCCCCTGACCCCAATCACACCAGAGGAAACCACGGTCCATATCCATAGCATAGAGGACCCCACCCACCACCTTGGTACATACACAACCCCTTCCCCCCATACCCGACATGTTTCAGAGATTGGCACTGCCCTCCACACCCTGCCACAGCCAGCCACCGACTGCACTGGACCTGGGGTGGGGACCTGCACTCCACAATGACCCAAGTGGCTATACCACACATTGGGGCACTACACAAGCTGCGGACCCACCAGTGTATGTAGCTGTGTGTATGACCCTGGCAAACCGTGAGCGGGAATTGACATACCTGCAATGCATGCCTTGTTGATGCTGTATCTTCCTTCTGTCATACACTCTCCCCTGTTCCCCTGTGCATCATGCCACCCTCCAGACTACTGAGGTATTCTGGGTGCCATTGGGTGCGGTGTCCTGCAATGCCATTTGTGTAGTGTATGCTCCAGGTTATGGATAGTGCGTTTGTGGTTCCCCGACTGTACAAACAAATGGAAAGTCGGCTGTAATATGCCTGTTCTGGGACCAGTGTAAGTGAGTACAGCATTGGCTTTCACCCGCACTGAACAGTGCAAAGGCACCGGGATGATGGATCCGCTATCTATAATACTTTCCAGTGTCCTACCGCTTGTGCTCCACCACCCGAAAATAAGATGCCATTTCTTCTGTGAACTATCCTGGCTAAATATATAGCAATCAGCAGGCATATTCTAGGAAAATGGTATACCGTGATGATAGTGACCGCATATGGGTGACTGTCAAAATTGCGACCGATATGACAGCGCTATCATCATGGGCGATGGTATGGGGACAGCAAATGTTGCGACCGTGAGGGTAGGATGAGTGACAGGAAGGGAGGGTGGGCGACAGGACATGGAGGGATGGGGAACAGGGTTGTAACCCTGTAGTGTGCCTGCTTCCACCGAGCTAACCATGTGGTGTGGTAGGTACGGTGGTTGGCTCTGATGGAACAGGTCCTAGGTTCTGTACTGGGGGCGGGTACAATTTTGCTGCGTCCAGCAGCTGTGGGACTTATTTTTTTTAAAAACAGGCTGTGCCCCCCTCCCCGACATGCATCCCCCCTGGATTTGAGAATCTTTAGTTAGGGGGGTGCAGGGGGTGCAGCCCCCCCCCCATATGTACTGTTTCCCGGTTGCCTTTTACTGCATATCACCGAAAAGGTCGCAATAATAGAGATCGCCTTTCGGTGGTCGCTATTATCACATAGAACCAGGAAAATACATTGTAAAAATGTGTAAAAGGAAGACCACATTGAAAATGCCTATCAGCAGATCTGCATTGTGCAAATTCATTAGAAATGATGGGTAAAAGCATCATAAAAGCTCTCCACAGCCATATCAGCTCTGACCAGAATTTGTTTAAAAAGTTGCCTATGGGCCCATTTTATATAAGCAATAAAGCACGCCGGGGATGTTAGTGGTAATAGGTTCCCCCCACAGTCAGGGGGTTGAAGGCACTTGGCTTTACCTCATGCCTCATTGTGCCCCTGACTGTGAGGGAACCTAGTACCACCAATGCCCTGTTGTACCTATTGTTTAAATACTGACGCCTTATGTCATGAAGGGGCTGACAGCCAAGAGTTTTAAGAACTCACTGTCACAAATGCACTCCGCAGGTCAGGTCCTCTGCTGCACAGTGCCAAACCTCTAAGTGCAATATGTGAACAGGAGACAAACAGGGTAACCCTCCTGTCTGTTTTCGGTCTGAAACAGCTACCAGTCTCGAGTCCTGATGTCAAATATGAACCCTTTTCACTAGCATGCCCAGTTAACAGGATCAAATATCCAGGATCAAAGATCACAACTTCTTTGGGGAAATGCAGTGCAATACTTAACCCAGTGGGCACCCAACATGGCTCACAACCCCTCTTTTTGACTCAGTTGAGAAATAGGTACTTTTCTTACCTTGTTGCCAAATAGTAACACACTATAAGCACTTAACAGCTCTGTCAGACTTCTCAACACTGTCCCAGCATTCACACTCAAAATGAAAAAAAAAATGTCTCAGGCAGGATTAAGGAAACCAAAATGTTTACTAACATTAAAAATAGTAAACAAATACAAACACAGAACATACTGTATATACATTAATGCTTACAGTCAAAAGAAATGGAAATTACAAAACAAAATGCCTTGTAACTGAATTGTTAATTCTAACTCAGTTTTCAGTTGTGCCTTACCTATTCTTTACAGAAGTACCCTGAAGTCCAGAACACAAGTGTGTGTTCTCTTAGGAGTCCAGAAGTAGAAGTGTCAGTCCTTTTAGCCAGCTTCATAATAGAGGCCAAAATGTCCGGCCCATTCTGTGATGTCACAGTTCTGTGCTATTGGCAAGTGGTCACTCTTCCTGGATACTAAATTAATTAGTCACATGCACCATCACTCTGCTCAACATTTCCAATAAAATAAAAAAAATACATATATATATTTATTTCCTAATTAGTGAGCAGCATGCTTTATGACAGGTCAGAATTACCCCTTTGATCTTCAGAGCAACTTCCTAAAGAGCCATGTCGCCCATTGTGAAATATAACAAATATCCATTAGAAGCTGCTTCTTCCTAATATGTCGTAAAATTCATCCTATTTTTTTGGACTTCAAAGTAAATGGTGGTTTACAAGGTATTACCACCTGGTATTCTTATAGTCCCAGGAAGTCAGCTTTTTATAAGCCAGAGGAACCGTTACCCGGGGCCCCAGGAGTAGAGGTGCGCATGTGCTCTACGGCCCCGGCAACAGCCCCTTCCACCTACCCATTGGCCTAGCGCAGTTGCACCCCTCTGGCTTGCGCTGCAGCTTGGCCTCCACCAGGAGGCAGACCATGGCTGAGGGATGCAACCCTGGGGCCTGGCAGTATAGCCTAGGGGTTACAGCAATGAGGTGTGAACGAGCTTGATACATCCAGCAGACCAGACCTGAGTTTGATTCTCACAGCCTCCACTTGCATACTATGTGACTCTGAGCAAGTCACTTAACTGCCCAGTGCTCCCAGGTCACCCCTGAAAACAAGCACTTGTGCCTAGTGGGCCTTACCCGGTTACCAAAGACTAAAATAAAAAAAAGAAACCACCACCCTGGAGAGGAGAGCTGCCTTTCAGCCACTCCTACCAGTTCCGCGCCCTCCCCCCCCACCAGCCTCCTGCGGCTCGTGCTCGTACCCGAACACGGGTCGCTGGCATGGCACGAGGTAAGGCATCCAGCGCCTCCGCCCTCAGTGCCACCGGGCTGGCCCAGCCATCTTCTTCCCTAATCTACAGCCACACTAGCTTACACACAAAAAAAAATAAAACAGGTAGGGAACTTAGACTGTAACCACAATGATATATTTCTTTATTTTTTAATCACTGCCTTATTTTGTGTGTGAGCTGTTACAGTTATCAATCTGACATATGGACTGTTAATGCTCGTGTTACCAATAATTTCACTGCATGCAAACAAATATTTTTGATTGCAGCATTGTAAACCAATATTTTTTAAATTGCACCACTACCAACCAGATCTGTCACAAATGCACGCCGCAGGTCAGGCCCTCTGCTCCCACAGTGTCAAACCTCTAAGTGCAATATGTGAACAGGAGATGAACAGGGTAACCCTCCTGTCTGTTTTTGGTCCGAAACACCTACCAGTCTCGAGTCTTGAGGTAACACGCCCAGTTAACAGGTTCAAATATCACATCCTCTTCAGGGAAATGCAGTGCAATACTTAACCTAGCGGGCACCCAACCTGGCTTACAATCCCTCTTTTCGACTCAGTTGAGACCTAGGTACTTTTCTTACCTTGTTGCCAAATGGTAACACACTATAAGCACTTAACAGCTCTGTCAGACTTCTCAACACTGTCCCAGCATTCACACTCAAAATTAAAACAAGCATTTGCCAATGCCAAGTTTTGCTTGATGTCATTAGCAGTGGAAGTGCAGGAGTTAGACAGATGCAGTATAAGAATGGCAGTGAAGTATTGAACTGATCCCAACTCCACCCCCACCCTGCAGAGATGGACAGGCATTGAGGTGTGCCTTTGGGTCATCACCCATAATGGTCACATTTCACCTCACCCTACCCTGCAGACACTTACAAGTGTTGAGGTGTGCTTTGAAGCATTCAGGCTTTACACTCACCTCATTCCATAAGGAAATACACTGAAATGGGTACAGTATAGGAGAATGGGGTGAACACTAGGGCCAAAGGGTCCAAGGCACATCTTGATGCCTGCCACTGGCTGCAGGGTGGGAGTGGAATGACATGAGCATTACTGTCAACAATCCCAAGTCACACCCTGACGTCTATCAGTCCCTACAAGGTAGGGCATTATGGTCAAAAAACCCTAACACCCTGGGCATTTCTTGGTATTTTTATGTCAAGTTTTCAGCATGGGCTTTTTATGATCCCACTGCATGAACAGTGACACTATAGGTTCGTTAGCCAAAAGGTGATTTTGCACAGCAACTGCACCATTTGGCCCCACAGGTGCGAAAACACATTTCGAACAGGACGTGCAAAATGACAGCTGTACTGTTCATGAGGAGGTGTAAAAAAAGACAATGTTGAAAATCTGGAGTGAAAATAAAAAAAAAACTGGTGAAGTCATGAGTGTGTGTAGAAACTGCACAATGCACACACCCGTACTGTAATTAGTTTTGGGATTTTTTACAGCAGATTTTCAACATATGCATTTTGGGACCTCTGCTCATGAACAGTGTAACTGTGATTTTCTTACTCTATCCCAAACACTGATTTCCCACAGCGACCGTGCTATTCTGCGTCGGAAGTGCGAAAACACATTTCAGCCAGGGTGTGAAAAATGACAGCTGAACTGTTCATAAGGGAGGTGTGGAAAAATGGCAATGTTGAAATCCTGGACTGAAAAGATTACGAATTCGTAAACTTACAAGGGTGCATGGAAACTGTACAATGTACACTTGTAACACAGTCACTTGATGGACTTTTGTCACCAAATTTTCAACATAGCCAGTTTAAGACCTCTGCTCATGAACAGTGTCACTGTGATTTTCATCTGTCCCGAACATTGATTTTGCACACCGACCACACCACTGTGTGCTACATGTGCGAAAACATATTTTGGGTGAAATGTAAAAAAATACAGTTGTACTGTTCATAAGGAGTTGTGGTAAAATGGAAATGCTAAAAATCTGGAGTGAAAATATTAAAAATGCTCGAAGTTATGAGCGGGTGTAGGAACTGCACAACGCACGCTTCTAAAAGTAATTTTGGGGATATTTTTCACCAAATTTTCAACATAGGGTTTTGGGGGCCTACCTCATGAACAGTGTCACTGTGATATTTTTAATCTGTCCTGAACACTGATTTCACACACCGACTGCGCCATTGTGCGCTACCTGTGCAAAAACCCATTTTAGGCGAGATGTAAAAAGTGACAGCTGTACTGTTCATAAGAAGGTGTGGTAAAATGGTATGTTAAAAAGCTAGAGAGAAAATATTAAAAATGCTCGAAATTACGAGCATGCGTAGGAACTGCGCAATGAATAGTCATAAAACAGTCATTTTGGGGAACTTTTTCACCAAACTTTCAACATAGGGTTTTTGGGGGCCTACCTCATGAACTGTGAAATTGTCATTTCGTTAATTGGTCCAAAAAGGTGGTTCTGCACAGTCACCGCAAAATCACCTTTCGGGACCAAATAACAAAATGACAGTGACTGAGTTCATGAGGTGGGGTCCCAAGAACCCCATGTTGAAAATTTGATGAAATAATTCCCCAAAATGGCTGAGATATGCACCAAAGTTGAAAAAACCCAGTTATGCCATTATACAGCTTACCGGCATTTCTTCTGTTCGTGGTCGGCTTTGAAGAGTGCAGATGTGTTCCTAGTCCACCGAAGATCGTCGCTGGGCTCCAGGGGTAAGTATGGGGTGATGTGAGTGTGTGAAAGAATTGGGTCACTGAGAGGTGGGTGCGGGTTGGGGAGGGGCAATGATCATCGACGAGGGACCTTTTTTTCTTCTAGGTCTTTTTTTTTAAAGACGACGAGGGACTTTTGCGATGCTGGGGTGGGCTCTCAGCATGGCACCAGGCAGTTTATTTGGGGGGGCAGGGGAGCCAACAGAGGATTGGGCACTCCTGTTAACCAAGGATACTTTTGCCAGGCTGGGGTGGGCTCCCAGCATGGCAGATGAAGTTTGTTTGGGTGGGACAGTGGAGTCAACGGGGGGTTGGGCACCCCCGTCGGCCATACAGTGTGCTGGGGGGGGCCACATGAGCCATGGGGGGTGCATTATGCCAACGGGGATTGGGCTAGCCCGTCAGCAAATGAACTGGTGAGGGGGGGTCATGCCAACAGTGGGATTGGGCACCCCGTCGGCTTTTTTTATTTTTTATTTATTGAAATGTTTCACCAGGAAGGCACACTGACTGGCAGGCGGCAGCTTTCTGTCGGCTTCCTGAGGACTGTGAGAGGCCGACAGAGAAGCCGTCATCATGGGGACACCATGCAATCAGCTGTTTTGGTAGCTTGTAATAAACCAAAACAGCTGATTGCATAGTGACAAGGCCAAATTTCTTGACAGATCGTGGCAGGCTCCCTAACTGATGAAACAATGGGTTTCTTGCACATGTGTGCAAGCAACACAAAAATGTCTCAGGACAGATTAATGAAACCAAAAAGTTTACTAGAATTAAAAATAGTAAATAAATGCAAACACAGAACATATATACATTAATGCTTACAGTCAAAAGAAATGGAAATTACAAAACACAATGCCTTGTAACTGAATTGCTAATTCTAACACAGTTTTCAGTTGTGTGTTACCTATTCTTGACAGAAGTGCCCTTAAGTCCAGAACACAAGTGTGTGTTTTCTTAGGAGTCCAGAAGTAGAAGTGTCAGTCCTTTCAGCCAGTGATACTAGAGGACAACATGTCCCTCCCATCCTGTGATGTCACAGCTCTGGGCTGTTGGCAAGAGATCACTCTTCCTGGATACTGAATTCATTAATCAGTCATATGCCCCATCACTCTGCTCAACATTTCCAATAAAAAAGATATAGATATATTTCCTAATTAGTGAGCAGCATGCTTTATGACAGGTCAGAATTACCTCTTTGATCTTCAAAGCAGCTTCCTAAAGAGTCATGTCACCCATTTGTGAAATATAATAAATATCCATTAGAGGCTGCTTCTTCCTAATATGTCATAAAATTCATCCTGGTTTTCTGGACTTCAAAGTAAATGGTGGTTTACAAGATGTTACCACCTGGTATCCTTATAGTCTCAGGAAGTTAGCTTTTTACAAGCCAGAAGTAACCAGCAGGCCAGTACATTTTTTTTCTTTAAAAAAAAATCCAGTACCCCATGGTGGCCTGTGTTGCTGCCATATTTTTCCAGCAGAAGTTCATAGAACATATAATTATATCACAAATATTATACAAATAACAACATGCAAATTGGTGAAGCATCACATTCACCACACCCTAAAAAAGTTAGTTAAGATTGGGACTCCAAACAGTTAACATCTAAGGTTCAAGTCTGTCTTAATTCAACTGTAACCTCGATGCCACTTTTGGCAAGTTGGACACCCCCCATAAAAGAGGACTAGTACCCACATATGGCATGCAATTTACATTTGGCAGAAATACTTAGATTGGTACCACCCCTAGCTTTAGGATGTATACTAGGCTCATTATCTAGAGGAAGGGGTTGGGGGTACAAGAACTAAAAATGAACCTTTGTAACTACAACCAGGTCCAGGGGAGAGGATGCTAGGTGTCTGCTAGACCTAACTGCTGAGGGGGCCCCATTAATTCCACACAGAAGCAAGGATCAGAATGTCCAAAGCAGCAGCTGGGATTTTGCAGTACGGCTTTATTCACAGTAGTTACTAAAGCATCAATAGACCCCCCAAGGGTCGGTTATGGCAAACAGGTACACACATTTTCAGACCTCTCCTTGCTAGGCAGTACAGTTGTCTTTAGAAACTATTTCTTTCTCTTCCCCCTTGATGTATGCTTGTGGACTGTGCCAAACACCTGAACACATTTCCATTTCCCAAGAGTGTATGCTTGTGGAGTGTGCCACATACTCAGAACATCTTCTTTTCCCATAGGTGTATGTTTGTGGACTATGCCACACACCTCATCCCACAGTAATGTCCTTTGCTCAGGGTAAACTAGTGCCCATCAACAAATCAGTTAGCCCTGCCTTGTAAGCTTCCAGATGGCGTTCCTCACACCCATTGCCCCAACCAACAGTCTCTGCCATTCCTTCAGGGTTACACCACAGAAGCCTCCATTCCCCACTGAAATGCTAAAGACTCTGAATTTTACTTCATGTCACCCACTTGGTGAACGAGGAGCACTGACAGGTGTGATCTAGCCTTATCTATGAGCACACACACACCCCAGAACAAACCCCAAAATAGAGAACTTGTTCCCCAAATTAGTACTCACAGAATAGTTGCTCCTTCCTCTAGGCACATGGAAACAATCCATGAAGTACCTTTTCCACAGATTAGTTGTCCCTTCCTTTAGACATGGACACAACTCAGAAAGCTTCCTTTAGGCATGTAAACAACACAGAAAGCACCCTTTCCCTTGGTAACTTGTCAGAACAGTCTCTCACAAAGTCCTTCGCAAAGGCAGCTGTACACACACAAGGACCTTCAGGGACTTGCCCCTTGGATCCACTGAACTAGCAGTCCCTTTCACTTCTTCTGAAGTGCACACCAAGGAATACTGCTGAAGAATGGTCTGTGCCATTTCACTGAAAGCTGGTGATTGTAATCCAAACAAACGTGAGAAACACAGGCCCTCAAACACAGAGCCGACTGGCAGAGCTTCTGCCACTTTCACTCCCATACTAAGACCAACTGAACATTCAAAAAAACCTGCCCAGAGCAGCTGTACACAGAAAAGGGTTATGCTGCTGTGACAGTTCTAAATGACATAAGTCATCCTTCCCTCAGGCTAGCCGAGTAAACAATAATGTCATTATGTCAGAGGCCTCTAATGAGCTCCTTATCAGCTGCCTGTTCTACCTGCCTAACACTAATACTAATAGGATTCTAGTAACCCCAGGGGACTGGGTGGTTACACAACAAAGTGCCCTGTGTGGTAAATTCTATACTGCTTAAGAGAGAGAGAGAGAGAGAGAGAGAGAGACAGAGAAGAGTGAGATTTTTTTTCTGTGTTACCTACATTGCAAAATATTTTATTTTTATTTCTGGAGAATTACTGTTCCACAGTCTTAGTGTAGTATCCTATGGCATGTGTAAATATTCAGAAGTATTTAAAGAATATACATACTAAGGTTCATGCATACTAAGGTACTAATCTGTTTGATATACTTCATGTTTCTGTGACTGACTCTTTTGAGGTACAGCTAACTGATTTATTATGACAAAAACTGTGCTTCTGCCTATGAAGAGAAGGCTATTGTGATCATATTTTGTTTCTAAAGTGAGTGTTCTCAGCTGTGATAAGAGGGGTGTGTAGCTTGCTTTTTAGGTGAAGCACTGTACTGTGTGCACAGTGAGCCTCGTGGGATTCAAACCTAGAGATACCCAGAGAGTGTGCCTATGCTGAGTGGTTGAAGTTACTGAGTACACTTGCAGGCATCTGAAGGGTTTGTGAAAATTGGTAACAGAGTACAGTCTGAGTATGGCAGAGAGCAGTCTGCCACAAACCCTTAGATCCTAGTTTATCCCTTCAGGACCATAGAAATGCACTCTGGAAGGTAACTCATCTTAGAAACATTGCATAACTTCATAAATATCTCACTTTGGATTCAGAGAAAATGCTGATGCACTCTCCTTGATGTTCAGTGGCATGAACTACTGCATTGGCATTTTGTCTCGGCTTCTTAACTCCTTCAAAATCACAATTGGTAATGAATTTGGCTACTTACAGCATAGCTGGAACAAAACATTTAGATCACATTTGCTCTACTTTAGCACAACTTGACTGGCTCCTTATACAGTAGAACAAAGATTTAGAAACCTAGACAATGATGACAGAAAAAGACCAAGGGTCCATCTCATCTTCCCTTAGTTTCCTACCTGCCCTGAACCTACTGTCCACAGAAAGGTTCTATCCTTCTCTGTGCATTCTCCTTGCTCTCCTCCCTAGTGTTACTGATCAGAGGAGCCATCAAACCCTTCACTCTGTCCCAGCCATGTTTAAAACCATTTATGGTCATGCTTCCCACCACATCCACTGGCAGACTGTTCCATGGCTCCAACCACTTAGTCCATAAAACAGAACTTCCTCACATTATTCTTAAACCTCCCCATGCCAGTTTCTACTCGTGACCTTAAGTTCTTGAATATTTGCTCCTGCTAATAGTTCCCTGAATTTCACCTTATATTTTACCTTCAGGAACTTAAAGGTCTTTATTACATCTCCCCTTTCTCAATTGGGTTCCAGTGAGTACATGTTCAGTGCCTTGAGATGATACTCATAAAATTTTGCCCTGCTGGCCCTGAATCACCTTGGTTAGCCTTCATTACACCATCATCTGCCCTTCCTTAGGTGGGGACTCTAGAACTAAGCACAGTATTTCAGGTGCAACCTTACCAGTGACATATGTAGAAGTAGTATAACCTCTTTTTATTTGCTATTACTATCCCTTCCAATGCACCCTAGCATCCAAATAGCTTTACCATAGGCAGTACTACACTGGCCTGATTGTTGATTGATTGAGGGAGTTACTGATGATGACTCCCGGTTCCCTTTCTTCTGAAGTAGTGCTCAGTGTTACCCCTCCCATCCAGTGCTCTGTCCTGTGGTTTTGGTCCCTAGATGCATTACCTTCTGCTTTTTGTTATTTCTTTTCCTTTTTTCTTTCTTTTTTTTTTTTTAATCCACACTTTTAGCCTTGGTATTTTCAGGGAGCTGGCAGGTTGCTGACTCCAGCCCCTCCCTTTGGGGTACTCATCTCTAACTTCCAGTCGGCAATGCCAACACCAGGAATGCCACTGGCAAAATCACGGAGCCTGCCAGCCCCATTTTCTCCCCTCCCCTCCCCTACTATGGTGGTACATGCACACAGCAAACCACAGCACCCTCCCTATTCTAACCACTCTCTGCCTGCACTATCCTTGGGCCTCCACCCGGGGGTAGCCATGTGGCAGGAGTGACTGGATCCCTCCTCAGGAGAGGAGAGGAAGAGTTGCCTTGCAGCTGCTGGATCCAACTACCGTCCTCCCCCCAGCTGACACCCTATGACCCAGGCTTATTCCTGATCCTGGTTTGTCAGCACAGCACAAGGTGAGGCGTCCAGCACCTCAACCCTCAATGCCACCTGGCTTGCTCCACTTTTTGTCATTTCAACTGCTAAACCTTTGACCACCTCTCTAGCCTTTGTAGATCCCACTGCATCTCCCTGATGCTCCTACACTACCACAGATCTTCAGCTCATCTGTGAAGAGACATAGCATGTCCAGATGCTCTCTCCAGTATCGCTGAAAAACATATAAACATGTTGAAGAGGATGAGACCCAGGACACATCTCTGTGAAACCCCACTCATCACCATCTTCTCTTGCAATATGGCCCCATTTACAAACACCTTCTACTGTCTCTCCTTCAACCAGTTTTCAACCCATCTAACTATGTCTCTAGCTGTGCTCAGTTCCTCCAGCTTCCTTGGCAATCTTCTGTGAGGCACGTAGTTGAAAACCTTGCTGAAATCGAAGTAGTGTAAAACCAGAGTGTGGACCTTATCTACCACCTTTGTTACCTAGTAAGAGAAAACTATCAGGCTGGCCTGACAAGACCTCACTGCCACAAACGTATGCTATTTACTGTCCCGTAGACTATTGTTCTCTAGGTAGTCTGCTAGTAAGGCTGATAGGTCTGTAATTTCCCAGTTGCTCCTTGTTTCCCTCCACTTTGTAGTGTGACTATACCCTCTTGTCAATCAGAACTACCTCTGTCTGAATTGAGCTACTGACTAGCCCTGCTAGGTGTTCTACCAGTTCTGCTGCCAATTCCTTGAGCACTCATGAGTGCATCCCATCTGGCCTTGGAGCATTATCTACCTTTATGTCTTCTAGCCCCTCTGGACTTTTTGTCTGGTAAAGACCAGCTGCCTTATTTTAGGAATGAACCTGACAGCCACCTTGATTCCACTTTCAGGCAGGGGCCTGCTATCTTTCCTTGTGAAGACAGAGCAGAAGTAAGTGTCAAGGACATTAACTTTTTGTTCCTCTTCCTCTACAACTCTTTCCCTATAGCCTTACAATACCCCCTCCCTGCTTCCTTTTTTCCTTAATATATCTGAATAATTGTTTGAATTGAAACATTGTCCACCACCAAAATATGCAGCTCTGTGTTTGCTTTGCCTCCCTGACCATTCCCTTAGCATCACTAGTTCTGGTTTAGTACTCTCCCCCATCTCTCCTCTCTCTGCTGTTCCTTGGAGCTGTCAAAAGCCTTTTTCTTGGCCTTAACTGCTCCCTGACCCTTTATGAGAACTATATTGGTTTCTTGTACCAGTTTCGTTTTGTAACAAATCTTGTGCATGACTTTTTACCTCAGGATGATCTCCTTGATTACCTCCTATCTTTACTCTACATCTCTGATGCTGTCCACCATGGTCAAATCATCTTGGATAAGCTCCCTTATCTGGTTAAAGTCTGCTCTTCTGAAATCTAGGGCTTCATGTTTTGATATGAGGCATTTTGGTCCAGAGGCCAGCCTGAACCAAATGGAGTTATGGTCGCTGGACCCCAGTGGCTCTCATATCCTCACTCCACCCATCATCTATAAGTTGGTAAGCATGAAATTAAGAATGGATACCTGTTTAGTGGGTTCCTGAACAAGCTGTACCAGCAGGCAGTCCTGCAGTGCATCCAATAGGGCCTGATGTCTGATGCACCTGGCCACTGGAATGTCCCAGTCAATATGTGGCAGATTCAGTTCACCTACCACTATCTCCTTCTTCACTCCCCTTGTCAGCTGTTATCTGAGCTCCCTATCTCTCTCTCACTTCCCCTTGTCCTGGCATCTATATGTCATACTCTTTTGTATATACTTGCTTGAGGGTGCCATGAAGTGAACCCACTGTGACTCAGTTTCCCCTCTGCTTCCCCTGATGTGTTCATCTCCTCATCCT
The DNA here is from genome assembly GCA_016271365.2 of Neoceratodus forsteri. NCBI lineage: Eukaryota > Metazoa > Chordata > Ceratodontiformes > Ceratodontidae > Neoceratodus > Neoceratodus forsteri. Next base: position 144,017,192 of record CM028132.1, read on the forward strand.
CTGTGCTCTCCCTGAAATATAAGGCTAGCCCATACCTCCCCATAACTTGGGATTGACAAGTTCCAGCCATTATTCAGTGTAATCCAAGTTTCTGTGATGGCTACTACAGCCACCTTAGTGTCTGCTGCCAATGCCTGGCGCTCATTGATTTTATTATCCAGACTCCTGGCATTAAGGCAGACCCCCCCCCAGGGTAGGGGAAGGCAGTCAGGATATTGGAAGCTATGCTGTCCTTCAGACACAGACTGCTGTTCCCATCAGTCCACAGACCACCTCTCTGACATCATAAAATGCCTTTGCCTGGTGCCATGCTACCTCCAGACTTCAGGTGGAAAGTTGATGGACTGTCTAACTTCTTTGCTTTGTAACAGCATAACCAATGGATTGTGCAGCTGCAACCATAGGCAAGGCCCCCTTTTCTCTGCGGCACAGTAGACCCAACTTCTGCGGCAGGGACTAAAGTTCTGTGGGACGACTAGCCCTACTTATGCTTTGGGGGTGGGCAAAGTTCTGCAGCACATAAATAAGGTGACTTATGCATGTATACTGCTCCAAAACTGATTTCTTTTATTAATGAAATCACATGGTACATGTCTGGCTTAGATACATAGATACATAGACAGTGTCGGCAGATAAGGGCCGATGGCCCACCCAGTCTGCCCATTTGAGCTTGTAAGTTCAGTTTATGTTTTCCTAGAAGTCTGTTGCCACTTACCCCTGACCTCCAGAATTCCTTTATGTCTATCCCATGCATTCTTAAATCCCGTGATTGTTTCAGCCCCCACCACTTCCTCTGGCAGGGTGTTCCACTTGTCCACCACCCATTCTGTGAAGAAATTCTTCCTCATGTTTCCTCTGAATCGTCCTCCCTCCAACTTCATCCCATGCTCTCTAGTCCTGGAAGATCTTTTTCACTTAAAAATAGTGTATTCCTGCACCCTGTTCCTCCCTGTAAGATACTTGGATGTCTCTATCATATCCCCTCTTTCCTTCTCTCCTCCAGGGAGTACATATTCAGTTCCTTCAACCTGTCCTCATAGGACTTGTGATGCAATCCATGTACCATCTTTGTTGCCCTCCTCTGAACCGTCTCTTTTTTTTTTTTCTGCCATTAAGTCTTTATTCCAGTTTTTTTTTTTACAGAGAATGCTTACAAGAAACATAAGTATAAACATAAAGGAATACATTGATACGTATTACAATTACTGACAGGAGTCATTCTCTGCAATACCCCTCAATAACACACAAAACAGAAAAGTGAATAAAATATAAAAACCCTCCTAACAGAACAAACTCCCTCTCCCCCCCCACTCCACCCCTCTCCCTCCCCGCACAAGACCTATTAACCTGTTTTCAACCAAAGGGGGTACCCATATCTCTTACAATGAGTAAACAGTATAAAAGGGCCCCCGTATCTTATCAAACCTGGGAATCTTATTTTGGAGGACGGCTATCATCCTCTCAATCCTCAGGCTAGAAAGGAGTTCCTCCAGCCATTCAGAATAGCTAATCACGCTAGAGTCCTTCCAATGTCTATGGACCACTTTTTTCAGGGTAATCGAGATCAGGGCCATATAGAACTTCCTATTCCTAACCATAATACGGGACACATCCCCCAGCAGACATATTTCAGGAGTAAAAAGGTCTTCCAGGCCCAGCAAGGGATCTACTTTGTTTTTAATATCTGTCCAAAGCGGGATTATCTTCGGGCAATTCCAGAAAATATGCATCAGATCCCCATTACCAGAATGACATCTGTTACATGTGGGATCCGACACCAATTTTAGGCTCACAAGTTTTTGAGGGGAGTAATAAATGTTATGGAGAATTTTAAACTGTATAAGCCTTAACTGGTCCTGCAAGATGAATTTATGGCAACCTTGCCATAGGGCCCCAATTCAGATCTTCATCGGAAACACTGTGCCCAATATGAGCATGGAGCAAGGTTTTGGGAGTAGGCCCAATTAAATAATACAATGTATACCTTGGAAATTGCCTGTAAGAGGCCACCAGAGATCCCAAAGATACATGAAAGTCCACATGCGAGCCTGGACTGGACTCCTACCTATCTTGTTGAGTAAAAGGTGTCGGAGTTGATATACTTTAAAAATCACCGTGGAGGGCAAACTGAATTTGTGCAGAACCTCCAATGAGGAACATACGTTTCCCTCTTCGTTGAGGAAATCTTTCAAGCAACATTTATCTGGTAGGGTCAACCAGGTGGGGCTGATAGGTTTATTATCAATCAAAAAACGCTGGTTGCCCCGGATAGGTTGAGACCAGTCCTTAACATGGTCGTATTTTAAAAAGCTACAAAGCTGAGCATGGATCTTTAGAGAAACCCCTATCGGGGATTTCCTCAGAGGAGAGGGTAGTAGTTTTGGATTGAGATAAAGTAAAGCCTCAGGGACAAGACCATATTTCTTGATAAGAGCTACCTCAGATTGTATCCACAAGGGTACATAGGTTGTCTGCATAAGAGAATCCGTATTCTGAACCCATCTAAGATATTTATTAACATGACCGGCCCAAAAATAAAGAGCAAAATGTGGCATCCTTAAACCCCAAAAAAGTTTAGGCACAGCCAGTTTGTTGTAGGCCATCCTAGCTTTCTTATATCCCCAGACAAAGTTGGCTATAGCTCCATGGAGCTTCTTAAACCATGAAAGTGGAAGCCAAATGTTTAACATACTCAAGGGATAGAACAACCGAGGGAATACATTCATTTTAACTATATTTATCCTACCCCATAAGGAAAGTGGAAGTTGTGCCCACCTTTTGAGATCTAAATCAATGGTATGCACCAGAGAATCTAAGTTCAACTGGCGTGTCCGTGTCATACTCCTCATCAGGGTAAGACCCAGATATTTGAAAGAGTCAGATTTCCACCCTAGGCCTAGCTCAGTAATCTCTTGCTTGAAAAGGCTTTTACTAAGGGGGTAAACCACGGATTTATCCTGATTTAATTTATAATTAGCCAGACAACTATATTCCCGAATGGACTCTAATAAAGCTGGGATTGATGTATTCGGCCTAGAAATGTATACCAAAAGAACGTCTGCATATGCTGTTACCTTAATAGCCTGATCCAGTATTTTGATGCCATTTATTTCCTGTTACATACTATGCGCCTGATAAGGGTTCCAAATACAAATTAAAAGGAGGGGGATAGGGGCATCCCTGTCTAGTGCCTACATGTAGAGGAAAGGGGTCGATGTGGTCCCATTGCAGGTGATTCTGGCTGTGGGACTTGAATAAAGGGCGCCTATCCATTCTAAGAACATCTCTGGAAACCCAAATTTACCCATTGTGGTTAACAGAAATCCCCAGTAGACCCTGTCGAATGCCTTCTCGGCGTCCAAGGAGACCAAAGCCATGGGAGAACTGCTCTCCTCAGACACCGAGAAGACATGGGCCAACATTCTGAGGTGGTCGGCAGTGGACCTGCCTTTCATAAAACCAGCTTGCTCTGCTCCTATAAGTTTAGGCAACACCCCGTTCATTCGTTCTGCTAATAATTTCGCCAGGATTTTAATATCGTAATTTAACAAGGAGATAGGTCTGTAACTAGCTGGCTGTTCGGGAGGCTTGTTTGGCTTTGGAATTAGAACAATGAGCGCCTCAAAAAGCGACTTGTCCAGCTCATGGCCAGTGAGAATATATTGGAATAACATAAGCAACAGTGGGGCGTTTTGTTTAGAAAATTTTTTATAGAAATTGGACGAGAATCCATCCGGGCCCGGTGTTTTGTCTAACGGGAGGTTTTGAATAACTATGTCAATCTCCTCTTGGGTTATATCGGCAGTCAGGCGTGTCCGGTCGGATTCCGCCATTGAGGGTTCAAAGCGAGTATCTCAGGTTTGACAGGAGGGATTCCATAGCCCCGTACAGGGATTCAAAATAATTTTGGAATTCTTGAACAATCTCTCCGGGGGTGGTCTTAATATAACCATCTTCCTGGGATTGAATCCCAGAAATTATTCGGGAGGACTCTAACTACGTAATACACCTTGCCAGGAGCCTTCCCGCTTTTCCCCCTTGATCTAGGTAATTGGCTCTAGTTTTTATTAGAGCTAATTCCGCTTGTTCCCCTAGTAAATTAAGGTACAAATCTCTCAATTTAACCAGCTCCAGTTTATCTTCCTCCTGGGGGTGGGGGAACATGTTGGTCTCCTTGGTCCTTATCCGGGCCAATAAGTCTGACATGATGTGCTCCTTCTCCTTTTCCTTTTTAACAGCCTGCCCAATTAAGATGCCCCTTATAAAGGGCTTAAATGCCCCCCAAAACATATCTGGCCGGATGCTGTCTTTCAGGTTATTTGTAATAAACTTGTCTATTTGTGTTGAAATGAATTGGGCCGCATTAGGTTGTCTCAAAATCTGATTATTTATCTTCCACCTATTAGCCCTTTTGGGCAAAGATGAAAAAGATATTGAGGCTGACACTGCTGCATGATCTGAAGGAGGTCCCGCCACAATTGCCGCATCCAATACCCCTGGGAGAAGAGTTCGGGAAAGCAACATGTAGTCAATGCGAGATGCTGTACCATGAGCTTGAGAGATAAAAGTATATTCCTGAGATTCTGGGTGAAGCACTCTCCAAACATCTGCTAAGCCAAGGTGATCAGCTAATTCCCTCAAAGCCCGCAGGGCAGGGGTAGGACCCGTTTGGGAATATCTGGACCTATCCATTAAGGGGTCTATGGCCTGGTTGAGATCTCCCCCTAAAATCATGGGGAGTTGGTTGAACGGTGTAAGTGCTTCCAGTAACTTTACAACAAAATCCTGCGTGTCAGCATTGGGACTGCTCTGAACCTTCTCTACCCTGTCTATGTCCTTACGTAGGTAAGGTCTCCAGAACTGTACACTGTACTCCAGGTGGGGCCTCACTAGTGTCTTGTATAGTGGAATTATGACTTCCCTTTTCCTGCTGGTGATGCCCCTGCCTATGCATCCCAGCATTCTATTTGCTTTACCTGCTGCCTTGTCAGACTGTTTCCCTACCTTGAGATCATCAGAGTTGATAACCCTAAGATCCCTTTCCTGATTGGTGCATGCTATATCCTCACCCCCAACTGATATATTGTGCCAGGATTTTTGTGCCCCATATGCACTATCTTGCACTTCTTTGCATTGATTTTCAACTGCCAAACCCCTGACCATTCTTCAAGTTTCTGCAGGACCCTTCTCATTCTGTCTACACTCTCTGGTGTGTCTACTCTGTTATACAGCTTTGTGTCATCAGCGAACAGTGAAATTCTGCCTTCTAGGTCCTGCGCAATGTCACTGATGAAGATGTTGAACAGGACCGGTCCCAGTACTGATCCCTGTGGTACTCCACTGGTCACTTTTCCCTCTGTGGAGTGACAGCCATTTACCACCACCCTCTGTGTCCTGCCGCCTAGCCAGTTACCTACCCACCACACTACTGTCCTGCCCACACCCATATTCCCCAGTTTGTATAATAGTCTTCTATGTGGCACAGTGTCAAAGGCCTTGCTGAAGTCCAGATAGGCCATGTCCACTGCCCTCTTCTGATCCACCTCCCAAGTCACCCAGTCAAAAAATTCAATGAGGTTGGTCTGATATGACCTCCCCCTCGTGAAACCATGCTGCCTTGGGTCCTGTAGTCCATTGACAACCAGGTGTTCCACCAATCTCTCCTTCAGTAGTGCTTCCATGATCTTCCCCACTACCGAGGTGAGGCTGACTGGTCTGTAGTTCCCCGCTTTCTCTTCATTCCCACATTTGTATAAGGGGACTACATCTGCTGTCCTCCAGTCTTTGGGTACTTCCCCTGTTTCCAGTGATTGGCTAAACAGGATAGCCAGAGGTTCAGCCACCATCTCTCTTAGTTCTTTAAGGACCCTGGGGTGCACCCCATCTGGCCCCATTGCTTTATCAACTTTTATTACTTCCAGTTCCTTCAGGACCCTTTCTCGTGTAAAGGGACTTGTGTCCATTTCTGCACCATTCTCACCCCTTGTACTCCCTTCAGACCCATTACCCTCCTTTTCCTCAGTAAAGACTGAGCAGAAATACCTGTTCAATATGTCAGCTTTACTGCTGTCATCCCCACGCGGCCCCCATCCTCCCCCTTTAGTCTCACTATCCCTCCCTTTGCCTTTCTTTTTTCACTTATGTACCTGTAAAAGATTTTGTCCCCTCTACCCACTGATTTTGCAATGTGTTCTTCTGTCTGAGCTTTGGCCTCCCTTACTGACCTCCCTGCCTCCCTTTGCTTCTCCTGGTACTTCTCCCTATCCCCTTCTGCCTGTGTCTTTTTGTACTGCCTGAATGCAATCTTTTTGGCTTCCACTTTCTTTGCTACAGAGGCTTAAGTAAATCATAGTAATAACAGCAACAAATCAGTTTTCAAATTAGCCTTAAAAATGTCTACTAAGGAGGCCTTTCTTATGTCAATGGAAAGTTCACTCAGATCAACGGTGCAGTGGTACAGAAAGGCAAAGAATAATCCCTGGGAGATTTCTGAAATGAAGTATACATTAGGTATAGCATTAGGTGACCAGCCCATCATCAACCCCTCTCTCAGTTTTGAATTTGACACCGTGCATGGTGCCATCAACCTCCTTTGTGTCACAGGGGACAACGGAGTCAGGGATGACTTCCAAGAAGACATCATTGTCAGAGCCAGGATCAGCACCACTGCCAACACCATCTCCATCACCATAGCAACACAATGGATGGTGACAATGTCCAAACTGGCAACAGAATGGGCAACAGCCTCGGTGCTAGTCCCTCTCCTGACACCAAGAACAGTGATAAGTGGAGGCCTGGCATTGTCTTCAATGCCACCCTCCATGTCATCAACACAAATGGTGATAACTGATGGGCAGAACCAGAAAATGAACTCGAGGTGCCTACCAGTGCAGAACAAGAGTGTAGCTGGAACCTCACTACTGGGAATGCCTGCTGGTCAAGGCAGACAGACTGTAGAAGGTTTGCAGTCGACTGCCCAGAGTGAGTAGACTGCCCACCAGACCCATCCAACAGAGTCTCCAACACCTTAGTGTTGTGAGGCAGAGGTGAACTACATGCTTCCAGAAAACCAGAAGTCCCATCAAGGCCCCTTATTTTCCATGATGCAGTGGCCACGGAGATTTCTGCTGAATTTAATGTAAACCACAGCATATTATTCCTGAACCCAGGTCGCTGGTGTGGCAAGCAGTATCTCAGCCCCACACACCACTGCTCCAGCTCGTTTTGGACTGTAAGGTAAAGCTGTAGCAGGCAAACTAATGGGCAAGAGCTGTTCAAAAATACTTTTCAGAATATTTTATAAATTCAACAGAATTCCAAAAAGCATTCTGCAGAATGTTATATAAACCATGCAATACTTTTCTTCAATTTGCACTGAAGAGTCAGTCTATATTGCAGATTATAAAATGGGTCTCAAGTTTTCTTGAGGTTGAGGAGAATCCAGTGCTTCCTTTGAACCAGAAGTCCCAAGAAGAGGTCCAGGGATAGGTCACGTGATCTTACTTTTGAAGCTCATATGCACTACCTGCCGCCAAAGGTGAGAATCGGGTGATCCCACTTCTGTGCACAATCTTTTTCTTTTCTTTTTTACCAGGAGAGACACTAAGCTGAAAGCCTGTTTATGGGTGTGACCTGGCAGCATGAGGAATTTAAGTGACTTGCTCAAGGTCACACAGTATTCACGTGGGAGCTGTGGGATTCAAACCCAGGTCTCCAGGTTTGCAGCTCAGAGCCTTAAACCACTGTGCTATACTGCCTCCCCAAGTCTTTCAGGGGTATGGCAGTCTATGGAGAAGCAGACATCGCAGCAGTCCATGTTGTGCTTCACTCCATGGCAGACTGCACAGAGCTGATGCCAGTCCAAAGACATCTTGTTCCCATGGGGCACTGACTCATAATAAATAGCTTTCTTTCCTTCTTTTTGGCCATGGCCTCTTTTGACTTGGACTTTGGCATCTTGAACAGAAAAGAATGAGAATGATACTGTACAAGAAAAGGAGACGGTAAAGCAGCACAAAATAATGACTGTGGTGAGGCAAACTGAGGCAACGCTCCTGTGGTGTGCACTCAACAGTGTAAAGGACAGAACTGAAGTTGGTGAAGGATCCAGCAATGGTTATTGGCTAATGTGCAGCACCACATGGTGGTGCGTAGTTGCTGTGCTTAGTAGCTGTTGCCAACTCCCTGGTCAAAGATTTGCTCCCACAAGGCCCTAGTGCCTCCAGCTAAGACTCAATGGAGAAGACTGATTTAAGGAAGACAATTTTCATTCAGAATTGCTGATGACTCATATTTTGTATATTATCAAGAATTGTGCATTGATGTTATGTTGTGCTATACGAATATGCATGTATTGTGATATGGTGCGTCTGTAAGAGGTTTACTGTATTTTTTTAACTTTATTTCACTCTGGTCGCAGCCCGATGAACCTTCTCTCAGGCATTCTGCCCATATCCTGCCCGCTTGAAGCTCCCCAGAACTGAACCTCCTCTCTCCCCCACTCCCCTCAGCCAGCACCCCCAGTTTAACCCATCCGGGCTGGATCCCCCCTCCTCTTGGGAGCTCTTCTAAGGCAGTCTCTGACTGCAGGCAAGGGCTGGCAGGAGGAACTGGAAGGCCAGTCTAGATGAGCCTGGCAGAGGGCATGGGGGACAGGTGCCGTCACCTGTTCCTCGGAGCCGGTGTTTTCCCTGTTCTAGCAGAAACCTCCCCCCCCCAATGTGGCTGCACCAATGTCCTGATGCAATGGTGCATGGCAACCCTGCCAGCGTCAGCCACGCTGTGTAGTGTGCAGCCTGTGCACTGCAGCGCTCCTGATCTCCACCGGGAGCTGCTGGTACACCAGGCTATCCCTCACCCACCCGCCTGGAGAGGAGACGAGAGGAGAGGAGAGGAGAGGAGAGCCACCCTTCCAGCGCTCAATCCTCTATCCTTCCCTGCCGACCCTCAGTGCTGGAGATCGCTTCCGAACTTGGGTTGCGGCATGGCACAAGGTGTGGCATCCAGTGCCTCAACCCTCATCGCCACTGGGCGGCCTGTTTATTGCATCTTAATATACTGCAAAGTGCTTTGAGTATTGTTATGGAAAGTCTTCATAAAGTGAACCCTTGAATGATTTGCTATCATCTTTGCACCATTGCTTGCATCATCATGTAAACATAGAAACATAGAAATTGTCATCAGAAAAGGACCACCAGGCCCATCCAGTCTGTCCGTAAGCCCTATACTTGCTAGTGACCTCTGACCCTATCTGGTCAGTGGCTCTTCATCCCTCCTTCCCACTTCCTAGCCTCCTCTTCTACTGAAACCTTTGTCTTGCCTTCATCTCTTCTATTTTGAACTAAAGATGTTCACTCCTCTCTGAATGTTCCAAGTCCTTCCTTTCCCAAAAACAAAATGTTTATAATGCAGATACCTGCCTGGTCACCCACTCCTGGAATAAAGACACCATGAAATAAATATTTTGTCATGTTCACCAGCTCCCAGTTTAGCCACTATAAAATATATAAAAAATGTTACTCTTCTTGGTTTTACTCATTTGAATATTTCAGACATCATAATTCCATACTCCCTGATCCTTCAACTCTGCCTCTTTTTCCTATTTCTCATAATCCCCTCTCAACAATTGGAAAATCCCCATATAAAATCCCATATAAACTCATTATCTAGCTATTCACTTACTGCTTGGCGTGCCTTCAAGATGATCCTTCTGCTGTGCAGTCTCTTTCCTCTCCACATCACCCCATGGGTATTCCTTATCCCCCTTAAACAGCAGTAACAGTTCCTTCTTTGGGATTTTGTAACCTACAGATATAAAAGAGAAGAAATCTAATAATACAGACATTATCACAGTTTTTTTAAACTCTATTTCAGGTCTGGCATGTACCACATAGTAAACTCAGATCTCTGGAGCCACTCTACACCCTGGAACTTCACTCCCTGCTGCCTGGTCCAGAAAGACCATGACTTTCTCCTCACAGAGGGGCTCTCTGTAGGGAGAAAGCACATCACTCTATGAGCCTTGACTGAAACGTATACCTTCAGGATGTTTCAGCACTCAAGAGGCCCAGGGTCTGGGTGTAAAGCTACAGTCCAGTGGGAAGTGTTTTCCTTTGATGTCTCCCCCTGAAGCTCAGTCATGTAATAGCATCAGAGGCACACTATGCTCTCTCCCGTGTGTGCACCCGCGCCAATGTCTGCCGCACTCCAAGCCTGCATGTGTACAGGGTGTCAGGTGTACCAATCTTTAGTCGCTGCTATGAGTCAGACTACTGCTGACCACCCCAACCCACCCACCCTGAAGAGGCAAACAATCCTCTGGGCACTCATCCTTCTCCCCATGGCAGAGTTTTTGATGCTCCAGGCTCATTACTGAACTGGGGTCTTTGGTGCCACAAGTGGCAGCTCTGTCACTTGCGCCAACAGGCGAGTTATTCCATCACAAATTAGGGGCAAAGATTGGACACCACTGAAGTAAAAAAAACTACTTTCCATGCTTGCATAGTCCTACACCCCCTTTCTCTCCATACTTACATATTCCTGTACCCCATGTTCTCTCCATAACATATTCCTACACACCCTGTTCTCTCCATATCTACATATTCCTAAACACTCTGTCATCTCCACACTTACATAATCCCACAACCCCCTGCTGTCCCCATACTTACACATTCTTGTACTCTGTTCTTTCCATACTTACCTATTCCTGTACCCTCTGTTCTCCATACATACATGTTTCTGCACCTGTTATTTGTATGCTTACATATTCCTGCACCCCTGTTGTCTCCCTATATTCCTGCACACATTCTCTCCATACTTACATATTCCTGCACCTCATTCTCTCCATTCTTAAATATTCCTGTACCTCCTGTTCTCTCCATACTTAAATATTCCTGTACTCCCTGTTCGCTCCATACTTACATACTCCTGCACCTCCTGTTCTCTCCATACTTACCTATTCCTGCACACCCGTTCTCTCCATTCTTAAATATTCCTGTACCCTCTGTTCTCTTCACATATTCCTGCACCCCCTGTTCTCTCCACACTTGTCCATTCCTGTACCCCCTGTTCTCGCCATACTTACAGATTCCTGCACCCCTCTGTTCTCGCCATACTTTCCTATTTCTGTACCCTCTGTTCTATCCATACATTCATATTTTTGCACCCGTTATTTGCATGCTTACATATTCCTGCACCCGTTGTTTCCATATATTCCTGCATCCCCTGTTCCCTTCGTATTTACATATTTCTGCACCCCCTGTTCTCTCCATACTTACCTATTCCTGAACCCTCTGTTCTCTCCATACATACATATGTCTGTACCCTATTGTCTCCATATATTCCTGCACCCCATTTTCTCCATACTTACAGTACCTGTTTCTGTACCCACTCTTCTCTTTATTCTTAAAAATTCCTGTATCCCCTGTTCTCTCCGTAATTACCTAATCCTGTACCCCCTGTTCTCTCCATAATTACCTAAGACTGTACCTCCTGTTCTCTCCATTTTTAAATATTCTTGTACCCCGTTTTCTACATACTTACATATTCCTACACACTCGGTCAGCTCCACACTTACATAATCCCACAACCCCCTTCTGTCCCCATACTTACACATTCCTGTACTCTCTGTTCTTTCCATACTTACGTATTCCTGTACCCTCTGTTTTCTCCATACATACGTTTCTGCACCCGTTGTTTGCATGCTTACATATTCCTGTACCTGTTGTCTCCATATATTCCTGCACCCATTCTCTCCGTACTTGCATATTCCTGCACCTCCTGTTCTCTCCAGTCTTAAATATTCCTGTACCCCCTGTTCTCTCCATACTTAAATATTCCTGTACTCTCTGTTGTCTCCATACTTACATAGTCCTGCACCTCCTGTTCTCTCCATACTTACCTATTCCTGCACACCTGTTCTCTTCATTCTTAAATATTCCTGTACACCCTGTTCTCTCCACATATTCCTGCACCCTGTTCTCTCCACTTACCTATTCCTGTACCCCCTGTTCTCTCCATACTTACATATTCCTGAACCCCCTGTTCTCTCCATACTTACCTATTCCTGTACCCTCTGTTCTCTCCATAAATTCATATGTCTGCACCCGTTATTTGCATGCCTACATATTCGTGCACCCCTGTTGTCTCCATATATTCCTGCATCCCCTGGTCTCTTCGTATTTACATATTTCTGCACCCCCTGTTCTCTCCATACTTACCTATTCCCAAACCCTCTGTTCTCTCCATACATACATATATCTGTACCCTGTTGTCGTGATATATTCCTGCACCCCCTGTTCTCTCCATACTTACCTGTTCCTGTACCCACTTTTCTCTTTATTCTTAAAAATTCCTGTATACCGCTCTCTCTGTAATTACTTAATCCTGTACCCCTGTTCTCTCCATAATTACCTAATCCTGTACCACCTGTTCTCTCCATTTTTAAATATTCTTGTACCCCATTTTCTCCATACTTACATATTCCTACACACTCTGTCGTCTCCATACTTATATAATCCGACAACCCCCTTCTGTCCCCATGCTTACATATTCCTGCACCCTCTGTTCTCTGAGGTCCTTCCAAGCCCATCGGGGCTTTGGATAGCTCCTCCTCGCACCCCAGCGTTGCTGTGGACCCTCCTCTGTATCCTCAGGGACCCGCCTTTGGAACCGCTTACCCAGCGGTAACCACCGAAGATTGCGCCTTGCTCCTCCAGGGAAGCCTGTTGACAGGGGCCGCTCGCTGCACTCACGCCCAGAAGCAGAACCAGGAGCCCGGCCGCTTGCTGGTACCTTGAGCCGCCAAAGCCGTAATCACTGAAAGGTCCTTCCAAGCCCATCGGGGCTTCGGATTGCTCCTCCTCACACCCCAGCGCTGCCATGGATCCTCCTCTGTATCCTCAGGGACCCACCTTTGGAACCGCTTGCCCAGCAGTGACCACTGAAGACTGCGTCTTGCTCCTCCAGGGAAGCCTGTTGACAGGGGCCACCCGCCGTGCTCACGCCCAGAAGCAGAACCAGGAGCCCGGCCGCTTGCTGGTACCTTGAGACGCCAAAGCCGTAATCGCCGAAAGGTACATTTTCCTGCACTTTCAGCTGCCGGCTCTCTCCTGAAAGTGCTTGTCACTGCCTGGATTGTACCCGCTCACTGAAAGCGGCTGTTTTCACTGCAAAGCTTGATTTTGTGACTGCCTTTTGAGCTTCGGGACTTGGAGTGCCATGCACCACTGCGAGCCGCCCACTCTCCCCGCTAGCAGAGCACCTTTTCCCGGACACTAACGGCAAGTGGTACAGCTCCTCCTGTGACCATCTGTCCTGTGATTTAAGCATGATTTTAACAGTATTGTTTTAAATGTAAAGTTTACAGCCTAAGTAAATCTGCCTGTAATCTGTACAATCTGCTAAATTTCCCACTGTCACCAGCCTCCTCCCCTCTTCTCACTTCCCACCCTTTTTCTTTGTTTCCTAAGCCTTCACCTCCACACCTATGCCTACTTAATGCCTCTCCCTTGCTGTCCTCCTTAGGTCCTTCCAAGCCCATCGGGGCTTTGGATTGCTCCTCCTCGCACCCCAGCACTGCCGTGGACCCTCCTCTGTATCCTCAGGGACCCACCTTTGGAACCGCTTTCCCAGCTGTAACCACTGAAGACTGCGCCTTGCTCCTCCAGGGAAGCCTGTTGACAGGGGCCGCCTGCCGCGCTCACGCCCAGAAGCATAACAAGGAGCCCGGCCGCTTGCTGGTACCTTGAGCCGCCAAAGCCATACTTGACGAAAGGTACGTTTTCCTGCACTTTCAGCTGCCGGCTCTCTCCCAAAAGCGTTGGCACTGCCTGGATTGTACCCGCTCACTGAAAGAGGCTGTTTTCACCACAAAGCTTGATTTTGTGACTGCCTTTTGAGCTTTGGGACTTGGAGTGCCGTGCACAGCTGAGAGCAGCCCACTCTCCCCACTAGTGGAGCGCCTTTTCCCGGTAACTAACGGCAAGTGGTACAGCTCCTCCTGTGACCATTTGTCCTGTGATTTCGCTTCACGCCTGCTCCCCATCCGCCCCCCACCTCACCCACCCTGGTCAGCCCTTTAGCTATATAGGACACTGTAGGTCATATGACTAAGTGTCCACTTTCCCACTGGCTCCTTATACTCTGTCACCACTGGGGGTGATCTACCTACTCACTACTGTTAAACAGTAGAATATTTACAGATCTCAGCCGCCTTAGCTGCAACTGCCTCATATTCACTGAAGCAATCTCTCGGTCAGATTACTCCGAGTCCCGCCAAACCTCCCACCCCTCCCTTCCTCTCTCTCTCTCCCCCCCCCGTGCTAGGTCTCAATCAATTCTTGATCCTGGTTACCCTGACTAAAGACCTCACCCGCAATTTTTGCTTCCCAATCAATCTCAGTTCCTGACTACAGGCTCTATCACAACACTCATCCCTGCTGGCTCGCTGCCCCCAAGCGGCAGATCTAGGGCACTGCATCTCCTTATTAGCCTCCTTATGCTACTGTGCCTGAATAAATTCTCTCTATCACTACCATGCGGTCTATACCAAAACACCCCCTCAACTAGAGATTTCAGGTTCTCCAACCTGCTGGCATCAAAATGCTGCCCAAATCCCACCTGGCAATATCTTCTCCATAAAAAAGGATGCCCATACCACACGCTTTATGCCCTTAATAAACTGGGCAAGAAACATCATTTACTTAAATCTTACTGCAGTCTAAGGCTAGCATTTCTGACATTTCTGGTGCTTCTACTAGCTGGTGACGTGGAACGGAATCCAGGCCCCCCCTGCTACAGCACTTCCACCAACACAACTGGAAAGCCAAATAAAAGACATTTAGTAGCCCATATGAACATTAGGAGTTTGATGAGCCACTTGGCCGTACTGGAAGCCTGGGTCAAAGTCTGTGAACCTGACATACTGTGCCTCACAGAAATCTGGCTAAAACCACGAATACCAGATGCCCTGTGTGAAATACCTGGCTACTGTCTTATCCGGCATGACAGACCTGGTACAAAAGGGGTGGGGGCATTGCCCTATATCACAAGACCCACCTAAGTATCACAACAGCCCCGGCCCTAGACCCACAATTGGTCTGTGAGTCCATTCATATGACTGTGTCCCTCGGTGCTAAGAAACTTCACATAGTCTGCCTCTATAACCCACCTACTGGTGGAGTGGATGGACTTCAGGACCTACTCAAACTGACGTCACAATCTATTAACCTAAATGAGGCCCTAATACTCGGTGATGTAAACCTAAACTGGCTGGGTCCTTCTCATAGTGCCCTCACATCAGTAGTCCACAGTTTTAACTTTTACCAGCTCATAACTGAGAACACTAGGACGGTGTAGTGATAGTATAATATGTTGATTATTGTCACTCCATTTTGTATGCTATTTCATGTAATGTATGTCATTTTATACTCCATTTTGTATTGTGTGACTCCATTTTACATGCTGCTTCATTTAATTGGTGTTTTGCTCTTTAGATAGCCTCATTATTATGTTTTGCTTCAGACAGTGTATTTTGCTGACTTGAAGGTCGCATATTATCAGGCAACCTGTTTTTTAGTTTTGTTTAAACTCCTGCTTAGCTCATAGTGTTCTAGGCACCCGGCCAGTGTTTGGAGCACAGTGAACTAGCAGGTGTAGGGAATTCTGAGCAGTCCTTATCGTGTGAATTTGCGCATCCTGGGAGCCCGGCCAGCTTCTAGAATGTGGGAAAACAACACTATGAGGGCTGCACGGTTATTTTTAGCATAGAATAAGAAATAAATGTAGCTTTCTCAATGCCTGGTTTGAAGCCTCTCCTGCAGGGTGGACGCATCGCTGTGGGGCCAGTTCCCGGTTCGAGAGACTCCTAGCCAGGCTGAAGGGGGCTTCCCAGCCATTGGAACAGGCTTGGATGTAGCTTTTGGAATCGGTGATGTATTAAGTTTTGTGGTTAGAAGCCTCTCCTGCAGGGTGGACGCATCGCTGTGGGGCCAGTTCCCGGTTCTAGAGACTCCTAGCCAGGCTGACAAGGGGGCTTCCCAGCCATTGGAAGAGGGCTTGGATGATGCTTTATTGAATCGGTGATGTATAACCTTTTGTATTATATTTTGTTATAATAAAGCTTTGGCTTGCTGTACTTATTGTATTGTTATTGTGTGTATGTGAGTGTGAGTGAGTAAATAGCTGCCTGGTTTGAGTTGGCAGAACATTTTTGGCGTAGTCGGCAGGATTCGAAAATAAAATGTCTATTTTTAGGAAAAAGGATGAGTTCTTTTTTTTAAAGGTGTATTAAGGCTCAAACAAGCAAGGGCAACTGCCCTTTGTACTTGTAATTTGTGCTTGCTGCAAGTATATACTGTTAGAGCCAATGATGGCTTTCACAGTTCAGGCTGCTTTTGGGAGAAAAGCAGCGGCTGGTTAAGTAAAGTTAGATAAGCAACATCTAGAAAAAGAAAAATAAACTTCGGATGTACGCACAGTAGGTGACTACAGACGGGATGATTTGAAAATCCTCCCCCCCCCCCCCATGTTGCCTATCTGTGTAGTTTCAAGTTTTTCTGTATCAATTTCAAGTTCCCTTGCCTCCTATAGAGGCTGAAACATTTGATCCTAAACCCAAGTACTGGGGACCTCTACCAGATGGATCTCAACCTAGTACTGTTAGAGATTTTGTTTGTTTTGTTTTTAAACTGCAAACCAGAGCTCTGGAAAAAGACTTGGTTTGGCAGGTTACTAAAATGGCCAAAAGAAAACCTTTGAAAGGGTTAAAACCTTTGAAAGAGTTAATAGCTGCAGCGTTTGGGAATTATCATGAAGGTCCTGCAGTCAGTTTTCTTACTCAGACTAGTGTATCGGAAAAGAAGAAGGAAAATACCTTGGCACCGGGTAAGTCTGAATTTTTTTTTTTATTCAGAGTTGTTTTATGTCTGTCTGTTTTATTTCCGTATTACGTATACTAAACAAGGTAATGCTCCATCTTTCTCATGCATATTTTCTAGCTTATATCTGTGTTCTGTAATTATGTTCTGTTGTCAAGGTTGCGAGATAGGATTGACTGCCTTCAGTGCACAACAGGTTACAGAAAAAAAAAAAAGAGGAAGAAGAAGCTTCTTTGCCTCATAGCTGACTGTTTTAATTGGCTTTATTTGTAATGGAACATTTGTGCTGCCTAGATACGATCAGTGAAGAACTTTTGTTTGTAGTTGGTGGAGCAGGTAGCGTTGATGGTGAAGAATTATGACGTCATATAGATTGCAATGTGCAGAAAGAGTTGTAGTTTGCAAGCAACGTGCCAAGCCACTGCTAGGTGAAAATGTAATGTGTTAACAGCTATAAATGGCTTTATCATACTTCTAGTTAAAACCAGAAACTTTTTGCAAAATGGCAGAGTGCCATATTTTAGTTATGTGCCAAAAGGTGTAATCATGTTATACGAGATGTGTTCACTTACAGATCATGTGTTTAAACAGTGTTTTGTTCTGGAAAGATTTGGCATGGCAATATGTATAAATGTGTTGGTTTACAAATTGTCAGTGTTACAAGACAGGCAGGAGGCAGCACATATATCTAAACCACGTACAGTTTTCTAATGGAATTATGGGCATTACCTCAGCAAATTGGTGTGAAACAATGTCAGTCTTATTTTGTGTTAAGTATTTCTTTTTGTGTATGTGTATGTGTGTACTGTCTTGGCCAGCAGTTTTATTGTGTAAAGATATTTTAATATTGGTGGTGTTCAAGGACACTACAGGAATGGCTGGTTTGAATGACCCTTGCATGCACACTGTGACCTTTTGCATGTTATTTGACCTTCTTGTGTTTCAACATTTTATGTTACTACCAGTTCAAACTTGATGTGTATTCCATGCCTAAAGCACAACTTTTCACACAAAATGTATGTTTTCATGAAAGCACACCAAGAGTGAACCATGTAATTTGACTTTTTATTGCAAAACTAGTATTCTAAGTGAAGAGGAACAAACTTGAAAAAAGGACTATTACAGCTGTTTTTGAGAGTTTACCATCTACAGAGATACGCACGATTGTATTACCATCAATCTGGACATTTTGTCATGCTTAGGATAAGGAACCCAGGGACGCTTGGCTTTTTATCCTATGGAAATAATCTTGTTTTATTTTTAAACTGATGTGTGTTTGTTTTTGTTGTTTGTCTGTGTTTCACAGCTAACCTTTTATTGCTACAGTATTCGAGCTGTCTCTTCACCTCGAGCTGTGTCTTCCACCAGTAGGAGCTTGGAGGAGGGGTAGCTACCCTTCCTCCTTCCAGTGTAATACCCACAAAGGTTGCAAGGTACATGTCATATTTATACTGATTCATGGTCTGTAGCCAATGGTTTAACAACCTGGCTGCCCACTTGGGCTAGGATGAGTGGATAATTTATTCGAAAGAAATATGGGGAAAAGAACTGTGGCAGGAAATATGGACTATGGTGTAAAATACTCAGACCACTGTATTTCATGTTGATGCTCATTGTGCTTCAGATACACTAGAACGATGGTATAATTCTATTGCAGATGAAAAGCTAAGATTCTTCCAGTGGATATTGAAGAAACTCAAAGTCAGCAGTTATCAGGGCTGGCAAAATGGGCACATCAAAAATGTGGACATTTGGGAGAGAAAGCCACTTACAGGTGGGCATATAGTAGGGGTGTACCCCTAACATTGGATTTGGTTAAAACTGTTATTGCTCAGTGTCCATATGCCAACATGGGCAACAAAGACCAATCCCTCATATTGTGAAAGGACAATTGGGGGGGGGGAGCCTACGAAAATGGAAAGAGAATTTGCATGACGCATTAATCTGAGACCCCCTTAATGCGAATGATAACTCCTAATTTGCAAGTGCAGGCTTACTCAACTACAGAAACAGTGTTATATTGGGAAATTACACCAGGAGCTCTGTCTCCTTGCAGGGCAACCCCAGAAGCTGCTGGATTTGATTTACATGCCCTTCAAGAATACAGAATAAACAGCAGAAACATTCAAGTGATAGAAACTGGTATTGGAATACAAATTCCACCGAGACATTTTGGTTGGATAGCACCTAAATCAGAACTAGCCCTCAAGGGAATACAAATTTTGGGAGAGGTGATTGATTGTGATTATCAAGGAGAAGTGAAAGTAATTTTGTTGAATAGTAGAGAACAAAATCTGTTAATTCAACAGTATGACAGAGTGGCTCAATTGTTAATTATTCCAGTTAACAAAGTGACCCCTATAAAGGGACAAGCCCCCACACTCTTAACAGCAAGGGGGGATAAAGGTTTTAGATCTACAGGAGGTTTTAACAATGGTGCCAAAATATGGGTTACAAACCCAAATGGCCCTCCTGAACCAGCTGAGGTGATAGCCACTGGACGAGACAACACTGTGCTAGTCATCAGATCAGGGAAAGAAAATGGGAATACATGCCTGCACATAAATGTTATCTTCGAGAATAATGAAATTTGTGTCTTTCTAGGTCCAGCAATGGATTTTAAAAGGAATGCTGGTGTGTCTTATGGTCCATTTGGCAGAGCTAGTTACCCTGGAGGAAGGATTCAAAGGGTTAACTGTAATGACACTGGTTGTAAAGGAACCTGGAGTTGGAAAATGATACCAAAGATAGAACCCAGGGAACTTTAGCTGCCCGTCCGGACAGAAGTGTGGTACTGAACATGACATTTTCACCAGTGGTCAATCTCTGGATGACAACTGGTGGCCCAGGACAATATGCCTCACGAAACAGATGAAATCTCTTTGCAGAATAAGACTGTTATTAAATGCTGCAACTTACCGAATAGTTGCATGGTGACTGTACAACATAGACTTGATTGCTGCATGAATCAAACAGACATTTTCAATACAAGTATTACTTTGATTGACATAGACACGTTATTCTGCATGAATGCTA
Source organism: Neoceratodus forsteri (assembly GCA_016271365.2). Classification (NCBI taxonomy): domain Eukaryota; kingdom Metazoa; phylum Chordata; order Ceratodontiformes; family Ceratodontidae; genus Neoceratodus; species Neoceratodus forsteri. The sequence continues at coordinate 144,037,105 of CM028132.1, forward strand.
CTGCAATAACTAATAGAACTACTTTGGCAGATCACATTACAGTGTTGAAAATCATCCTGTAATTAGCAATGATAGTATAGTTAAGGTTCCATCCACATGTACATCAGTAGCGAGCGGTATCAGAAAAATGTAATCCATTTTAACATAACGTTTATGTTTAGTAGAAAATGCAAATATAAAAGAGCTTGGTATGATACGCTATTAGGTGGAGCAGGGGCAGGCATGGGAATTTTAAATAGTGTCGATATAGAAACACTGACTAACAGGCTTCAGGCAGTAGGAATTGATGTATTTAGCTTAATTAACTTACAAGCTCAATGGATGCCAACTGTTTTCTACCCCAAAGATTAACTTTGAATTATGATTTTGAGTTCTTGCAGTTATTTAATGCTTCACAGGTATGGGGAATGGGAGTAGCAGAAAATATTTCACGATTTATTGATTGGACAGAATGCACAATGCAACATATGTATTCTATAATGCAAAGAAATAAGGCCCAGAGTGATTTAATGAGTAATAATGAATATGTGTGGAGGACCGTGTTCAAATCATGGATTCCTAGTAATCATTGGATTGTAATGTCATCCACCACAGTAAAATGCACAGGTCTCTGATAATGAGCAGAAGCTTATTTTGTATTGGCAGCCCAATATTTTAGATCAATCAAGATTGAATATCTCGTTAAATAAAATTAAACAGATAATTCAGGAAACAGATGTAATGCAGGCTCATTTGGCAATAAGAAATAAATCATTAGTGCAAAGTCAGGTGCAAACTACGATAGTTAAAAATAAAATGATTGATTTAAGTTCCAAGATTCAACAAGAGACTACTCATTATTGGTGGGATATTTTTACAGGATGGTCTCCATCAGCTACAAAAGTGTTAAATATTCTGATACATCCTATCATAATCATTGCTGTAGTGACAATTATCTTGTTTATTTGGAGTTGTTACTTATCATGTTATATTCGTAGTAATTTTGCTATGGTACCAATATCATACAAATGTATTCACAATAATCAAAGGACCGAATGTAGTGATAGTATAATATGTTGATTATTGTCACCCATTTTGTATGCTATTTCATGTAATGTATGTCATTTTATACTCCATTTTGTATTGTGTGACTCCATTTTACATGCTGCTTCATTTAATTGGTGTTTTGCTCTTTAGATAGCCTCATTATTATGTTTTGCTTCAGACAGTGTATTTTGCTGACTTGAAGGTCGATATTATCAGGCAACCTGTTTTTGTAGTTTTGTTTAAACTCCTGCTTAGCTCATAGTGTTCTAGGCACCGCCAGTGTTTGGAGCACAGTGACCTAGCAGGTGTAGGGAATTCTGAGCAGTCCTTATCGTGTGAATTTGCACATCCTGGGAGCCCGGCCAGCTTCTAGAATGTGGGAAAACAACACTATGAGGGCTGCACGGTTATTTTTAGCATAGAATAAGATATAAATGTAGCTTTCTCAATGCCTGGTTTGAAGCCTCTCCTGCAGGGTGGACGCATCGCTGTGGGGCCAGTTCCCGGTTCGAGAGACTCCTAGCCAGGCTGAAGGGGGCTTCCCAGCCATTGGAACAGGCTTGGATGTAGCTTTTGGAATCGGTGATGTATTAAGTTTTGTGGTTAGAAGCCTCCCTGCAGGGTGGACGCATCGCTGTGGGGCCAGTTCCCGGTTCTAGAGACTCCTAGCCAGGCTGACAAGGGGGCTTCCCAGCCATTGGAAGAGGGCTTGGATGATGCTTTATTGAATCGGTGATGTATAACCTTTTGTATTATATTTTGTTATAATAAAGCTTTGGCTTGCTGTACTTATTGTATTGTTATTGTGTGTATGTGAGTGTGAGTGAGTAAATAAATAGCTGCCTGGTTTGAGTTGGCAGAACAGACGGTAACACCAACTCAAACTGGTACACTTATTGACTGGATTCTCACCAATTGACCTGAACATGTGACCAAGGCCGGTGTCCTGGCAGATGCCACAACTGACCACTCTCCCATTTTCTGCCGATGGTCCTCATGTCCCCCACTTTCTCCTCCACCCCGCCTTGTCACCTTTACCAACTTTGCAAACATGGACATAGACGCCTTCCTCCATGATGTCTCCACCATAGACTGGTCTGAAATCCACCATGCTGAAAAAGTTGATGATGCCCTACGAGTTTTCTTGATAAATTTCAGTGAAGTCCAGAATAGGCATGCACCAAAAGTGAAAAGAAGAGTCAGAGGAAAGCAAACCAGATGGCTCCAAAAAGACCTGCCCCTATAGCTACGGCATAGGGACAAACTCTGGAAGCACTATAAAAACACTAGCCTACCTAGAGACCACTCATTATACAAACAACACAGAAATTCCTGCAAAAAGCAGATAAGACAAGCAAAAAGTAGGTACTGCCAGAACCTACTATCTAGCTCAGCCCATGACCCTCGGAAATTTTGGGCCCACATAAAGACCTTCCTAGGCAGCCCACAATCAATAACCCCCTCTGAGATGATCCTCAATGGTGCCCACTGCAATGACTCCTACACCATAGTGAATGCCTTCAACAGAATGTTCTCTGATCTCTCACCCTACACCACCACCCTTCCACAGGTACCAACCACATCTCAGCCCTCTGACTATAGCAAGCAAGCGGGCCCTTCAGCCTCACCAACTGTGACTCCGATAATTTGGTCTTTTTACTTTAAAGCCATAACCAGCTCTCAAGTTCTCAAATTACTAAGAACTATCTCTGACAACACCAGCCCTGGGTCTGATTCTCTCGAACCCCGCCTTTTGAAGACTGCTGCACATCTCATTGCCGAACCACTAGCCAAGATCTTCACACTATCCCTCTCCAGTGGTACCATTCCTGATCTCTGGAAGACTGCCAGAATAACTCCCATTTTCAAAAAAGGGAACAGAAACGAGATCTCAAATTACTGGCCGATAGCTATTCTCTCAGTACTAAGCAATATACTGGAAAAGCTTGTCGCCACCCAAACCCTCGACTACATAGAAACTACAAACCTGCTCAATGACGCTTAACATGGTTTTAGGAAAAACCATAGCACTTCTACAGCCCTTGCTAAATTCACATCAGATACTCTCTCCAACATGGATGATGGTCGGCTAACCGGTGCTGTCTTCATTGATCTTACCAAGGCCTTTGATCTTGTGGATCACTCCTTACTTCTGTCCACCCTTCATTCCATAGGTTTCTCCACTCCCATTGTAAACTGGTACAGGAGCTATCTAACCGACAGGACCCAAGCTGTGAAATTCAATTCTGCAACTTTAGACAGCACCACAATCAATACTGGAGTGCCCCAAGGTTCAATTCTAGGCCCTCCTCTATTTTCCCTCTTCATAAACAACATACCAAGCAAAGTCTCATCATGCTCCTCTCCTCTCCTCTCTTCTCTATGCTGATGACTTGGTCATCTATGCCAGCTCATATAACATAGACTACCTAAACTCATCTCTGACCACAGCCTACAACAATATTCAAAACTGGCTAAGCTTACATCAACTTGTCCTTAACTCACACAAAACCAAAGCCATGCTCCTGGGCACCGCACAAAATCTTAGATCCTGCACCTCCCCCTTGAAAGTACTTGACCTGAATGGGAACTCACTAGAAGCTGCCACCTCTTTTCGGTATCTTGGAATTTTGCTTGACCAATCTCTGGACCTTAACCTACACATTCAATCAACCTGCAAAACAGTAAATTGTAAGCTGGGGTGGCCTACAGAACTAGCTATATGTTAACGCCATCAGCTAAGCTAGCCATCGCCAGGGGGATCCTTCTGCCAACCCTGACTTACTGTGCTCCTATCCTGGCTACTGCCCATAAATCAGCCTTACAGAAATGGGACGTCACCTATAATAATGTCTGTTGTTATGCATCTAAGGCCCCTCGGCTTAAGCATCGTTGTCAGCTGTATAGTGACCTAGGCTGGCTCCCCCCCATGCTACCAGACTAGACTATCTCGGCTGTCTATGTGACTCCATTATTAGGCTGGAAACCCCAGCATCACTGGCTGAGTTACTATGTCACGTCACCTCTAACCATGGTCTGAGGTCAACTGACAAATCACTAATAAGAGTACCCCGGTGTCACACCACCAAAGGCACCGGGGCTTTTGGGTATGCTGCCCCCCAAATGTGGAACATGCTGCCACTGGATTTTAGGCAATCCTCATCTCACTACCACTTTAAACGTGGGCTACGACATTACTTAGCTACTACTGAACAGTGTACCTGTTTTGACCCTACCTGACAATGCCCATGAAACCCTGCCCCACACTTATCCCCTCCCTACAAACCAATTTCTCCTGCTACCACACCCCTTCCTCCCCTCCCCTCCCTCTAGCATCTCCCTATACTCACCTACTTACTTATTGCCTTCTCTCTCCTGCTTGTTTGTGCTTTATGTCTACCTGTAGATCATGGAATAACCCTGCTTCTGAAACTGTAACTACTCTGCTTGTTATATACTGTACTGAACAATGCTGTATTTATGTACTGACCAGTGCTGTCTTACTTCGATCCGTGCCCTCACTGCTATCTTAGCCACATTGCCTCATGTCATATACCTGGCTCTACTGTCTAAACACTTTATTGCCATACAAACTGTATTGTTTATGTAAACACCCACAGTATGTATTGTCTTGTACTCTCCCAGGTCATGCCTGAAAATAGTCACCTACTGGCTAGTGCACTTACCCGGTTAACAAAAACTAAATAAATAAATATCCTCACACCTCTTCTGAACTTAACCACAGCCAATCTTTACCTATGCCCCCTTGCACAGGCCCCTTCACTGAGTCTGATCAATTGCTGACAATCCACCATACTTACGCCTTTAAAGTAGTTAAATGTTTCTATCATTACTCCCCTTTCCCCTCTGGCCTCAAGTGAGTATTTCACTTTTCAGTCTTTCTTCACAAGTTCTTCCCTCCATACCATGTATCATTTTGGTAGCCTCCTCTGCACAGTTTCCAGCCAGTTTCTGTCTTATTTCAGCCCTTTCCCTTCTAGCCTCAAGTGAGTACTTCAGACTCCTCATCCTTTCCTCAGAAGGCCTTCTCAGCATGCATGCATATATAATTTTGGTGGCCTTCCTCTGCACCATTTCCAGACAATCTCTGTATCATTTCATCTATTTCCCTTTTGGGCTCAAGTGAGCACTTCAGCCACCTCAGCTTTTCCTCATGAGCTCTTCCTTGCATACCATGTATCCGTTCGGTGGTCATCCTATGCACGGTTTCCAGATGATCTGTTTATCTCTCAAGATGAGGTCCCCAAACCTACACAAAGTACTCTAGGTGTGGCCCTACCAGGGATCTGTAAAGAGGCATGATCATGCTCCACCCTCCTACTGGTAAATCCCCTGTCAATGTATTCTGCTGCCCTTACCCAGGAAAGGAAGTGAGTAGAACCAACATGAGGGTAATGGACTGCAGGAGGGTGGATTTCAAAAAAAATGAGAGAGAGATTTTTAAGGTCAATATGGAAGATGGGGAAAAAACTGGCGGATGTGGAAGAACTATGGGGGGATATTAAGGGAGTGCTTGTGAAGGCCACTGATCAATGCATTAGGAACGTAGGAAAGAGAAAAAGGGGAAGAAGGTTGCTTTGGTATTCTAGAGGTGGAAAGGGCAATGGGGAGAAAAAAGGGGCTTTCAAGACATATAAAAAGGACACAAGAAAAAGAAGACGAGATACATATGGAAAAGCTTAGAGGAGCAGGGCAGATAATCAGGAGGGTGAAGGCAGCTACAGAAGAGAAGATAGCAAAGGAAGCCAGAAGGGGATAGAAAAAGTTCTTCAGATACAGCAGTAAGAAAAGGAAAAACAAGCAGGGTATAATGAGATTAAAGGAGATGTGGGAGTCTCTTAGAGAGGGACTCAGAAAAGGCAGATTTGCTAAACAGATATTTCTGCTCCATGTTTATAGTTGAAAGTGAGGGATATGGGCTGATATTTAAAGGGAGAAGCCAGGTGGGTAGGAAGATGGAGGATAGCTAGTTTAAAGAGAAATTAGAGGAATTGGGTACATTAAGGGTGGACAAGCAATGAGTCAGGATGATCTGCTTCCCAGGGTGCTTCAAGAGCTTAGGGAAGAGCTGGCAGAACCTCTAATTAGGCTGTTCAATCTATCTTCAGACACAGAGAGGGTACTGAGGGACTAGAGAAGAGCGGATTTGGTGCCAATACACAACAGTGGAGAGAAGGAAGAGCCAGGTAACTATCATCCAGTCAGTCTCACTTCAGTGATAGGAAACATTATGGAGGCACTCCTAAAGAAGAGGATAGTGGAATATCTGGTAGAAAATGGGCTGCAGGATGACAGACAGAATAGGTTCACAGAGATAAAGTCTTGTCAGACGAATCTCATTGAGTTCTTCCACTGGGAGTGCGATCAGGGGGTGAGGGGGGCCAAGAACAAATTGGGTGAAAAATGGGCTTAGTGACAGGAGTCAAAGGGTGGTTATAAATGGTGTTCATTCCAGGAAGGAAAGGGTGACAAGTGGGGTACCCAAGGGGTCAGTACTGGGGCCAATACTATTTAATGTGTACTTTGGGGATATTGTGGAGGGTCTAAATGGGAAAGTGTATCTGTTTGCTGATGATATAAAGATGTGCAATAGAGTGGATACCCCAGGGAGAGTGGACAGCATGAGAAAGGATCTGATAAAGCTACAGGGATGGTCAGAGAGTTGGCAACTGAGATTTAATGCCAAAAAGTATAGAATAATGCACATAGGCAAAAAGAACCCAAGGGCCACATACAGTAGGAGGTGAGGATGTGGAGGTAACTGAGCAGGAGAGGGATCTAGGGATTGTTATTCTGAACAACCTTCAGGTGGCAACCCAGTGCAATAAAGTGGTTAGGAAGGCAAGCGGTATGCTGGCATGCATAGGGACGGGTATCACAAGCAGGAGAAGGGAGGTGATAGTGCCCCTATACAAGTCAATGGCCATCCCCATCTGGAGTATGGGGTGCAGTTCTGGAGACCTCACCTATGGAAGGATAGTGATAGAGTGGAGAGAGATCCAGATAAGGGCAACCAAAATGGTGCATGGTATGCATGGAAGGACATATGAGGAAAAGATGGTGGAGCTTGACCTGTATCCAGTGGAGACCAGGTGAAAGAGGTGGGATATGATCAAAACATTTTAAATACCTGAAGGGACTTAATAAGGAGACGAAAGCAGTATCTTCAAGATGAAGGTCAATCCAAGAACTAGGGGGCACAGCTTGAAACTGGAGGGTGGTCAATTCAGAGGTAATAAGAGGAGGCACTATTTTACTGAGAGGGTGGTGGGCCCTGGAATAGGCTACCAGAGTGGGTTGCTGAGGCAAAAACAGTTGGGAGATTCAATGGGGTAACTACAGAGGTTTAAACATGCAAGAGAGGGATAGACACCCGGACTGGAAATAGGGGCCCAGAACTTTCGGGGGGTGGATACAGAAGTGGGGTTAGGGTGGTCGTCAGAGCTACATATGGGAGGGAGCAAGGGCAGACTAGATGGGCCAATGGGGTCCTTTTCTTTTGACAATTTTCTATGATTCTCATGGGTGTAGAGTTTAAGTTTTCCCGAGAGGGGAGGCTCTCAGGCTCAAAACTACTGGCCTAAACAGTGAACCTATTTTTAGGCTACCTTATCTGGGGGGGGGGCTCAGCTTTCCATGGGGGGATCTCGAGCCTGGAAGCCCCCTAAACTCTACAGCTATGATGATTCTACACCATTTCCCTCATTGCAATTGGCTAATGTCTTGGGGATATTTGCTAATGATTACCAAAGGGTTCCGTTCCCCTTTCCTCCCTTGTCTGACACACTTGGACACTTCCTGTGAAGTTCTCTGTTTTGGGGTTCTTTTTGTCAATATGCATAAACTTGCATTTTTTTGCACTGAATATGGGCACATTTTCTAGCCTCTGCAGGTTTCCTTCTCATTGCAACACTGCCCTCTTCCAACTCCACCCTGCTACATAATTTTGATTAATTTATGAATATGTTGATCTTTATGTGTATGCCCATCCCTCATCCCACTGCTTATCCAATCCGATAAGCTTATCCTCCAATCCCAGGTCTCTCAACCACTTCACAAATCCTCTGTGCAGCACAAAGTTGAAGACATTGCTGAAGTCCAAATAGAGGACATACACAGCCTGTTCTTTATCCACTGCCTGCCAGCAACACTGAGTTCAAGTAGTTAATGAGGTTTGGATGGCACAATCTTCCTTTAACAAGGCCATGATGCCTTTATTACATAGGTCATTAGCTTCAAGAAATTCCACTTGCAGTTCCTTTATTATGTAGGTTGTTGGTCTCAAGGAATTCCAGGATCTGTTCCTTGATGACAGGCACAAGCAGCTACACCATGACAGAGGTCAGACTAAGTGGTCTGTAATTCCACTGGTCCCTCTTGTCCCCCCATAAAGGGTGACTACATCTGCCACTCTCCAGTCTTCCAAGAACACCTATCACCAAAGACTAGTTTGTGGAGGGGTTGTGAGATGACAGATGGACCAGACACAGAACTTCAGGTTCAACACACAATCTCTGTGTGATGTTTATTTAAAAAAAAAACAGAGAATAACCTTAAGCAATGGTATATACATTCTTCAATACATCAGTTTGCAGCAACAGCCAATGGATGTCGTTCCTCTTCACTTAGTCAGCACCTACTGACCTATCTCTTTAGTGAAAATTAATTAATTCCCTATGTAGGTCTTGTGTGTTTGGGTGATAGGGAGCTCAAAAAAGAAAAACCAAAAAACAAGCTAATGACGAGGAACCTCAGTGCAGAAGCACTGAAGCAAGGGTTATCCCAAAGGGCACTGGCAATAAAGCCAAGTTTCAAAGAAACACAACATCACACATTCACCCATAATGCATCCATGGAATGTAAATGCAAATCACCATGACATTTTAGGCTTGTTCAGCTTAAAGCAGGAATGAATGCTGCCAAAGGGCCTCTCGAACAATCTGTAATTTACATGCATTTAAATAACACAACAGTTTTTTTTTTATATTTCTACCCCGGCAACTTAATTTTTATAATACAGTCCCATAGTAACTTTTTACCTTTATCAAAAACAGCTAGTGCTGTGGTATGTTTGACACTTACAGGTTTCATACACATAAGGCATATACATCAAGGTATTTTATGACATAGTGCTATTGCATACTAAATCCAACAATGAGGAACACAATCTGTTGTTTTACATTGGCTCAGAGGTCACCACAATAACCTCCCTGTACAAGGACCTGAGAGGGAAAAAGAAAAATTAAAGAAGACACTACAGCATGGTCTAGAAAGAGGAGGGGGGCACTCATAAGTGGCCAACCTTATGAACTACAAATTGTAAAGGATAGATTAGGCTAAGAAATAGAAGAACTGTTGCAACAGATTTAAGAAAATGTCTGTCCTAGTGAGTGGCAGGATCTCCCTGTCACATATCCCCCACCTTAAGAGGGAAGCAGTTATTTCAAACTGCTTACCACCTTCCTGTCCCAGGAAGGGATGGAACTTCCACCCATCCATCTTCAGAAGCTCTGTCTCAGGCTCCCTATTAATGATAAGCATAGTGGATATCATTATTCTTTACCTTGAGGTGTTTAATACATTTCTTAACAACGAATAACGGTACCTTCCCCACACTATCTCCTTTTAGGGAAAGTCCGTCATATTTCATTGACAAAAATTCCTGTACCATATCTAGACATGAAATCAGCATTTACATGTTTTGTCCCTGTCCTGTGGGACACTGTAAATAGACAGGGCTGAAGAGCTAAGTATCATTGCATTATACAGGAATTTTTTTCTCTCATTTGGTGTAACCAGCAAAGGGGGTTATGATCAATTACAACCTTAAGTTCAGCCCTCCACAGTAATATTTCAGAAACTCAATAGCCCACTTCAGGCCTAAGCATTCTTTCTCTATGGAAGCATATCTTCTCTCCCTCTCATGTAGCATCTGACTGATATACATGATAGGATTTTCTTCCCCATCTATTTCTGAGATAAGACTGCCCCAATACCATTCTCTGATGCATTGGTTTGAACCTCAAACACTTGGCTGAAGTCAGGGCTTTTCAATACAGGAGCTGTACACAGAATGGCCTTGATATTCCTAAAAGCCTCATCACAAATAGGGGTCCACTGAACCTTAGTCGGGCACCTCTTTTTAGTGAGATCAGTCAAAGGACTGGCTATGGCAGAGAAATTAGGAATAAATCCCTGGCAATAACCTGTCAGGCCTGGGAAAAATCTCACATGCTTTTTTGTGGTAGGTATTGGGCCGTTCGCTATTGCTGTAACTATCTCTACCTCGGGCTTCACTTGTCCACTGCCTAAAATGAACCCTAGGTATCTTGTCTCGGTCTTTGCTAGGCACACTTAGCAGGGTTAATGGTCACTCCTGACTCCTTTATTGCTTGCAATACATGAGACAAATGTCTAACATGGTCTTCCTAGCTAGGGCTGAATATGATCACATTGTCCAAATAAGCTACACAGTACTCAGTGTGTGTGTGGTCTTAGTATGTGGTCCATAAAATGCTGATAAGTGGCTGGTGCCCCATGTAGTTTGAATGGCATTGTGACAAACTGGTATAAACCCACTGAGGTGCTAAATGAGGTTTCATCTTGTGAATTAGGTGACAAGAGGATTTTCCAATATCCCTTAGTAAGGTCAATGGTGGAGCTATTTACTGTGCATTGCCTAGCCTGTCAATAATGCCATCTATTCAAGGCACTGGTGAATATGGGCTCAAATTCTTGCAATACTCCTTGCAAATCTTTCTGTTGCTGAGGCTCGAGTTCAGGGTTTATCTGGATCTCCCCCAACTGTCCTGACTGCTCTAGCCATTTATAGGCAACCTCCAGCTCTAACTCCCTAACTTCAGGATGGATATAAAGGGAGAGGTTAGGCTTCTCATGCCATTTCCTAAGGAGGGTCACATGGCAAATTTTCAGGGGGGGGTCTCTTTCCTGGCACCTAAGTTCATAATTCACTACTCCTGTTTGCCTCAAAATAGTTAAGGGGCCCTGCCATTTCATGAGTAGTTTGTTCTCTGTGGAGGGAAGAAGTAACAACATGTTGTCCCCTGACTGAAATGTTTTAGTCTTCAAACCTTGGTTGCATCTTTCTTTCTGCAAGTCTTGCTTCTGTTCCAAGTTCTGGTGTGCCAAGCTGATATATTTCACCAGGCATTTGCATAACTGAGTCATGTACTCTACAACATTAAGATGTCTCACCTCCTTCCCTTCTTCCCAGAGTTCTTTAACCACATTCAGTGGCCCCTTCCATTTCCTCCCATACAGTAATGAGAAAAAAGAGAAACCAGTGGATGCCAGAGGGATTTCTCTATAAGTGAAGAGTAAATAGGGGAGGTACCTATACCAATCTCTACCCTCTTCTTTTACATACTTCCTCAACATTCTCTTTAATGTCTGATTAAACCTCTCTAAGAGGCTGTCAGTCTGCAAGTGGTATGGTGAAGTATGCATTGCTACCACACCCAGCAAACGGTACAATTATTTTAGCAGGTGTGCATTCAAATTATTCTCCTGATCAGTAAGTATTTTCTAGAGGATTCCCATGTGACTAAATACCTTTGCTAGCTCCTCTGCTATCCTTGAGGTGGTGACAGTTCTCATTGGGGATAGCTTCAGCGTGGTGGATAGCATAATCACATAAGACAGTACAAATCACTTTCCCTTGGAGCTCTTTTCCAGGGGGCCCACTACATCCATGGCTATCCTATCAAAGGGGTTAGTCACAATGGGGATGGGTTGTAGTGGTACTCTATTCCTGCCTGAGCTACTTTCTGACACTCAGTACATGTTTTACAACACTCAGCTATGTTCTCGTGGATAAAGGGCCAATAAAATCTGGACAATATCCTGTTCAGGGTGCTATCTCTGCCTACATGGCCTGCTAATGGGATATCATGCACCAGATGCATGATTTGGGAGTGAAAATGTTCTTGAACCATTAGTTTGTCTACTGCCTCTCCAGTTCTGGGGTTAGTACATTCCCTGTACAAAATTCCTTGTTTTAACACAAACTGAGGGACACCTTTTTCCACCCCTTTCCCATCTATAAAAAAGGGTTAAGTGAAGGGTCTTCTTTTTGCTCATGCTGCATATCACATTTAAAAGTGTGTCCCAAGTCTGGCTGTACTGTCTGGCTGAGTATCAATCAAGTCCTTCTTTGGCTTCCTCTTCTCTGCCATAGTTTTATGATCCTTGCCAGAATCCTAAAAAAACATCATCATCATCAAATGGGAACACAGATGGTAAATGTCCCTTCTTCACTTGAACTCTGGTGGTTACGGCAACTACAGCAGAGTTCTGGGTGGCATGACAATGTATAAATGAAGCAAAGTCTGGGTGGTCATGCCCTATAACAACTGACACAGGTAGGCGAGGTACCAACCCCACTTCTACCTCATGTCTCTTTTCTGGAACGGTCATTTGTATGGTGGCTGTAGGGTAGCAATGGGTATCACTGTGCTCACAGATGACTGCTGTATCTGGCCCTTCATTATTCCCAGTCACCAGATCTGCTCACACAAGAGTCCTGCGGCTCCCTGAATCAATCGGTCCCATCGTGTGCTGTGATCCAATCTGCACAGTAGACATAAAGTGACCCCAGTTTGCTAAGACTAGGTGAGCCATCTCTTTCTTTATACTAGGACAGTTTCTTACATAATGTCCCTTCTTTTGGCACCCGTGACATACAATCTCTGCTACAGGAATTCACCCCCTCTCTCTGCTCTCCAGTCTTGTTTCACTGGGGCTAGATTTGACAACTTTTAAGTAAAAGGGTTCCTTACCAGATTGCTGGTGATTGCAGCTGTGGATGTCCCTTGGAACCCTGTGGGTCTGGATGTTTGGGCTGCCAGGAAGTCTTCCATCAACGTGATGGTTTTATCAGTGGAATCAGGCTTATGCCAGCAAACCCAAAGTTGTACATCCTGGGGTAAAACTTTAATAAACTGTTCAGTAATTGCCACCTCCAGAAGCTGGTCCTTGCTGTTATTATCTGGCAGCAGCCATTTGCAGCAGAGCTCCTTGAGATGGGCATAAGTCTCTCGGGGGGGGGTATCCAGTGACTGCATTTTAAGAAACCTAAATCTCTGGTGATAGGTTTCAGTGTTTATGTCACAGTGCCTGAGGATCTCCTGCTTCACACGGTCATAGTCCTCTGCCTCTCAGAAGCCATGTGGCTATAAACCAGCTGGGCACTGTCTGTCAGGTGTGGTGCAAGTTGAACAAGCCACTGTTCCCTTGGCCATGCTTATGTTCCAGTGATCCTCTCAAAAGTCGTGAGGTACGCTTCAATGTCATCACTGTCCGATAGTTTGGACAGTTTAATGTCTTTTGGGCTACTGGTTCTTTCAGTTTGTCCTGCATTGATGGCATGCAAGACCCTCATGGTATCTGCCCATTTGGCATCTTGCCATCTCTGCTCAATGTCTCTCTCTCTCTCCATCTGCACCTGTTTTATGCAGAACCATTTCAACAACTCCCCTAAGTCCTCAGGTTGAGCATCTTCAATAAGAGGCAGTTCCCGCAATTCTTCCTTGTTCTATTGAATTTCTTCATCATCTTCTGGCTTGGCCTTATCCGAGGTCCCAGGTCCAGCTGAGGCAGTAGCTTCTCTTCCAGTCTGTTGACCATGGTTCTGGTCAGAACTCCATGAACTTTCTTCTCCAGGTTCTCCTCTGGTGACTTCTGGAGCATATCCCCACCTGGGATATTTGGGTGATATCCAAAGTTATCCCACTTCTTACGCCAAGTCTGAGGAGGGGTTCTGGGATAACAGATGGACCATTCACAGAACTTCAGGTTCAACACACAATCTTTCTGTGATATTTATTTAAAACACAGGGAAGAACCTTAAGCAATGGCATATCCCTTCTTCAATACATCAGTTTGTAGCAACAGACTATGTGTGTCCTTCCTCTGCACTTAGTCAGCACCCACTGATCTACTGATCTACCTCTTTAGTGCAAATTAATTCATTCTTTATGTTGGTACTCTGCATCTGCGTGATGGGGAGCTCAAAAAAGAACCTTCCCCCCAAAACAAGCTAAAGACAAAGAACCTCAGTGCAGAAGCAGTGAAGCAAGGGTTACCCCAAAGGGCACTGGCAATAATGCTAAATTTCAAAGAAACACAACATCACACATACCTCCATAATGCAAAGCATCATGGGATATATATGCAAATCACCATGAACTTTTAGGCTTGTTCTGCTTAAAACAGGAATGCATGGTGCCCAAGGGCCTCTCAAACAATTTGTAATTTACATGCATTTAAATAACACAACGGGGAGGTTTCTGATATCTCTACCCCAGTAACTTAATTTTTACAATACAGTCCCCTTGTAACTTTTTACATTTATCAAATACAGCTAGTGCCATGGTATTTTCCACATTTACAGGTTTCATACACATAAGGCATATACAGTACATCAAGGTATTTTATGACACAGTGCTATTGCATACGAAATCCAACAATGAGGAACACAGCCTGCTGTTTTACATCAGCTCAGAGGTCACCACAATAACCTCCCTGTATGAGGACCTGAGAGGGAAAAGAAAAAATTAAAGAGGACACTATAGCATGGTCAAGAAAGGGGAGGGGGCCACCCATAGGTTGCCAACCTTATGGACTAAAAATGTTAAAGGACAGATTAGGCTAAGAAATAGAAGAATTGTAGCTACAGATTTAAGAAAAGGTCAGTCCTCAACAGTGGCAGTATCTCCCTGTCACACAGTTAAAAAGATTTGCCGATGCCCCTTCCACACTTCTGTTAGTGCCCTAGGGTTGAAGCCCATCTGGCTTGTTACTCTTCAACCTCCTAAGCCTTTCGTGTACATTGTCCCCTGTAATCTGCCTCATTTCAAACTTCTGCTTGTTCTCCTCTGACCTTGTTGAGCTCTATAGGTAGAGAACCTCCTCGACCACCACCATGAATACTGAGCTGAAGTATTCATTCGATAGGTTCAACTTCCTTTTATCCTTGCCCCACACGCCTCATTTTTGTAGCCTCCAATGCTCTTTCACTTCTGCCTAATATATCTAAAGAAGGCTTTATCAGTGTCCTTTACTCCCTCCACTGTCTTGAGCTCTGTTTCAGCTTTGACATTACTTTACTGTAGTAGTAGTAATAAAATTATTTACTTTTACACAAGATAAGTTGGTACAACCCAGGTCCTATTTACAAGATGGTCCTGTGTATTATTGCTAATATACAAAATAGAAAATAATAAAATGTATAAGCATCACTGTATCAATACAAAACATACAGGCCCAGATATTCAGAAATGCGCCAAAGTCCGGCACAGCGCAAATGCGATGCACCATGGCACAACTGGAGCCATATTCAGAGGTTGCGCAGGTCAAACTGCACCAGCGCAACGTGGCTGAATGCAGCAGAGTTGTGCCATGATGCAAACAGAGTTGCACCATGGTGCAACCAGAGATGTGCCATAGCATACACAGAGATGCTTCAGTGCACCCATGGCAGCAGAGCAACAGAGGGGGGCAGGACACAGAGTACAGACCCAGGGACAGGGCCATGGCAGCACAGTGATAGGCCAGAGGAGGCCTCCACCAGCAGGGCACAGCAGGGCACACACAGGCACCCCGACACTGGACCCCAGAACACAACAGTGGCATGGACAGCAGGGGACAGGAGGTGCCAATGGCCGATGGAGGGCCACCAACGGGGACTCCCCCGGCAGTCTGTTGGCCGTGCCTCATTGGGGGAGACCCCCCTGAGACCATAGCAGGCCACATCTAGGACCATGCAGCCAAGCACACACACACACACACCACATAGGCACACAGGGAGCCCACACAGTGGGCAATGAACAGGCTGGGTGGCAAGCAGCGTGGCAGTTCACATGGGACAGGCCAGACAATGCCAGGCAGAGGACCCCAATACAGCGTGCAGACAGTACCTGACCACTGACCATGGCTGTGAGCCACCACCATGCACACACCCACCACACACCCCTGACCATCGCCCCATGGACTAATGCATTACCCCATTGGGGTAATGCACAGCCACCGACCAGGTGATGGACACCACCACAGTGGGACAGACCACAGTGCACAGCAGGGAACCACAGAAGCACAACACATGCCCCCTCACATGCACACAACACAGACAGACACTGTGCCACTGCAGCATGGCACCTCACGCCACCTGCAAAGCAGACATGAACACAGGCGGGTATGCCAGACAATATATATGTATGGAACAACTATGTACAGAACCAGCAGAGGCTGGGGAAGGGTAGGGACAGCGAGGGAAGGGGACAGGGAACAGGGACTGTTCAGTGGGAGGGAGGACTGTAGGGACAGGCCCAACAGGGGTGACAGGGAACACAGGGGCAACCCTAGTGATGGCCCTGGCCAGCCACCCTGGCATGCCATCCCTCACTCCTCTCCACCACTAGCATGCCTTGCATGGCTGCCACCACCCCAAGTATGCCCGAGACCATGAGCAAGGTCTGCTGCATGAGCTGGCTCAGCATCTGGTGCAGCGGTGTCCGCACCGGATGCTGGACACCTACAGCAAGGGACAAGAGACAGGTGCCCAGTGCAATGGTCCAAGGAACCATGCCCACCCACAATGTGCATCTGTGCGATAGGGAACACGCCATTACGCATGAAGTGCACGTTGCCGGCCCTGCGCAGCTAGCGCTATGCCAATACATTGTGCTGTTTGCACATCTTGTGCACTTGACATGGTGTCGGTGCAATGTGCATGCGCATTGCAGGCCCGAACACCTCGCATGCATGGGCATTGTGCCACCACTTGCTCCAGCGTAATACCATTGTGCACGGTGCAATATCTCGATATTCAGACACTGCATGCAGATGAGCTCATCAGCCAATGCATGGCGCAGTGGGGTGCATTAGCATAACATTACCATTGTGCACAGCCTCATTTGCATGTGCTGCACCACATAAGCACCACCGAACAGCACAGGCCATGTACCGGTATTGCAACCTTCAGAGGTGTGGTGGATGCCGCAGCAGCACACTGCAGGTAGACAGCACTGCAGGGTGGGATGGACCAGGATGATGCTGCCAGGGCCTCAGCGAGTATGCGCTGTCACCTGTGTGAAGCATGCAATGGTTGGCCCTCTGCTATGCTGTGCTGTGCCCCTTGCCTGTCCCTAGTGCCCACACCACCATGCACACCCTGTGCACCCCCATCCCCAGGACTGCACTGCCCATCGCATCCTGCCCGTGCCACGCACACCCACTGGGTGGCCTGCAGGGTCATCCCCACATTCATATCTGTGGAAAGGCACAGGGTTGTGCTGGTTGAAAGCATCCTGTGCACTCCCAGGGTGTGTGGCGTAGGCATTGCTGTGTGCCCCGTGATGCTTGGGTGCCACATCCTGTTGATATGCGCCAGTCCCACAGGTGGCATGCAGATGCCAACGTGGGTGCAGGCACTAGCCCCACTCATGCCAGGCATGCATGCCACCCTGTGGCCATCCTGCAGTGGTGCTATATGTACACTCCACCTGTGTGCTGGTGAGATGACTGAATTCCACAACACGTGGCAGCACAGCAGTGGGGACTTGTGTGGGGATGCGGGCCTTGGCTGCCTCGGTGATGCCCATGGTGTCCCCTGTCAGTCCTTGGCCGGTGCCCGTGGTGAGCAGGCACATGACGGCGGTCACTGTCTTCTCCACGGACATGGCATGGCTCTGTCTGGTGGGTGCCTGCAGCTCCGTACTGCACAGCTCACTGGGCTGCCTCATCATGGCCCTGTTCAGGTGCTACCGGCCCACAATCTCGGTGTCACTCTGGTTCCCACTGATGCTGCGGGCACGGTACTGCCTGTGTCAGACATGCCACCGGGCCCTTCGTCGGCCATGTAGCTGTTCCTCCTGCCACCTAACACCCCTCATTACCACCCCCATTAGGACGGGTGCACTCTCCATGTCTCCTGCTGTCCACTGTCCCCCTGGACGCTGCTGGACATGGCTGCTAGCTGTGTGCCATCCTGGTACACAGGTTTCTTGTGTGTGTGTGTGTCTCTCTCTCTCTCTCTCTCTGTAACTCTCTCCCTCACCCATGCCACCTCTCTGTCCCTCTCCCTCTGTGTCTGGTCATGAGCCTGTCTGTCTCTCTGTATCTCTCCCTCTCACTTCCACTCTTGATGCAACTGCTGTCTGTGTGTTTGCTCTCTGTTTTACTAGGAACAAGTCTGGTCAGAGCAACGGCATTTTGCTCCACACTTGTGCCATGGTTTCACGGATGAATATGCCACTGCGCTGGATATTCATGGGACTGCCCCCTGCACTTGCACCTACATACACTATAGTTGCACACTAGCGCAATGGATTTAGTGCTGCACAATAGCTCCGGCTGAATATGGCTCCTTGATGCAATTCCGCACTTGCGCTAGTGCAACTCAGTTGCACCATGCGCAACTGCTCTGAATATCTGGGCCTTAAAATCTAGCAGTATGCAGTGCAAGAACCCAAGGATTCTATCAGCACAAGGTTATGAAGACAATTCATGCTTATTCCTATCTGTTGATCATTTCTATCAATATTATTTATTTATTTTATTTCAGTTTAGGATTAATACCTTTGAGTCAAGGATTAATTTTCAAAGGTTCCAAGTCAGTGGTGGACAAAACATTACAGATAGTACAAAATATAGAGAAAAACAGGGAACAATTTACACAGGCAAGTACACTGCAATTATATACATCGTATTTCAGTGGTGCCAGAGAATGGATTAGGAAAGGAGAGGAGGGTGGTACTCTGTCTTAGTGATCACTGGATGGTTGGTCCACCAAAAAGACAAAGATGGTAGGGTGGTCAGCCGAGATTGGGCCTTGTCAAGGGGGAGTGGGTGATCAGCCGAGAGCGGACATTGTCTGGGTGAAGCAATTATCATCTGGGTAAAGCACTTATCCATTGCACATATATTAAATTCTTAATTCTGGTTTCAAAGCTACAATAAAAAGTGTTGGATTTCTAGTCACACTCTTAACAGAATTACCTAAAGAGTTCCACAGGGACATAGCAATAACTGGAAAGGTCATGTCTCTGTTTATTAAAGGTCTTAGGTGTTTTGAAAATCTCTCATGTGAATGTTTCTTAAACCATATTTATGTTCAGACTCTCACAATTTTTCATACAGATACACCAGCTGAGTAAAATTTAATGTTTTATAAATCTGATTTGCCCAAATTTGATTTACTGCTGCTGCTCCCACATCCCTTACTCTTTTCTGGCAAACGTCCCTATGCTCATCTCTCTGATCCAGTTTTCAATTTTGAAAGCTGCCTTCTTAGCCACCTACAGCTTCCCTGACCTCACTGGAGAATTATATAAGTTTTGTATACTTCTTGCCTTTCCCCACCTTTTCATGCAACATTTGGAAACATCCAATATTGCATTCATAATGGCATTTTGCTTCTACTCCATCCAGTTCCCCTACCCCCTCAATCGTAACCTGCAGTAATCCCTCCATCCTCCCAAAACCTACTCTCCTAAAGTCTGGCACTGGCATCTTGGTCATGGGACACTGGGACTCAAAGGTTATGTTAAACCACATGGTACTGTGCCCACTTGACCTCCAGGGGACCCTTTAACTACTCAATAAAATCATGGTTCAAGGGTACCAGATCGAGGGTGGTCCCACCTTTACTATGTTCCCTGACAAGGTGTACAATAAAACTGTCCTGAAGGCTATTTATCAGTGCCCAATGCTACACACTCATTGACCCAAATCTATATATATATATATATATATATATATATATATATATATATATATTTTAAACTTCTTTATTTATGTGGTAACATAATTTATGCATACATGTCAGAAGGTAATACTGAGTTCTATCTTTACATAGTTTCTGTTGCATAGAGATTTATGCTTTCCTTGCATTCATAGGTTCAGCTATGTGACCTGACAATAATATACTTTCTATGGCATGCTGCATATACATTTATCATCACAAACAGTCCTCCTATTTCTAAACATTAGAACTCTGGTGAATTAATTACCATAAAACAGTAAAACCAAAAAGTATGAAGGAAAAAAAAATTATAAAAATAAAAAGACCCGTGGGGGGTTTGTTCCCATCATTGGGCCATTGGGGGATGCGTTTTGCTTTAATTCTCTATCCCTAAGTGGTGGGGATTAGGTAGGTGAGTATCCACAGGCTTTCTGTAAGAGTATAGATGTTTCCTTTTTCTTTTCTACCATAGACATGAAGGGAAGCCAAACACCACTACATTTTTCTGTCTGTAAATGAAGGTGTGCTGTTATTTTCTCCATACTATATATTTTTTTTTAAATTCTTCATTCAGTCCTGCAAAGAGGGTAGGTTAGGTAATAACCATTTCTGAATGAAAGCTTTACTAACATCAGCTATTAATTTTCCTAAAAAGGATCTCTAATAATTCGTTCTTTTCCCTTTATGGAGCAACCCAAGAATCGAAACCCACATTCCCCTTGATACCTGCCATTTCTTTATATTCTTCCCCTACTTGTTTCCAAAATGGTTGTAGTGCTGGACATTCCCCCAAAAAAATGATATGGCGTTCCCTCCCTGCAACCTCTCTAACACTTATCTGAGTGATTTAAAGTGTAGTGTTTTGTCCTATTAGGGGTTAAAAAATGACTAGTAATTTTCCATCTAAACTACCTCCAAGGATTTGATGCAGAAGTATGGAAGACCTCTCTCCAGATATATGTCCAATCTAGTGAGGTGGGTTCAAGACTGGACTCTTCTTCCCATGCCTTCTGATAGGAAGGCACGGACTGTGGGCATGGGTTTACATACGTTTGGACTAATCTTGGTATGTGCTTATTTATCCTCCCTTCTGCGGTCTGGATGAGGGTCAAATATATACGATGAGGAGCCTTTTGAGCTTCTAGAAGGTGAGAGTCAGACCTAAGAAAAGAAACTACCTGAAGGTATCTGAAGTAGTCTGACTGCGCCAATTGATATTCCCTTTCAGATCAAAAAAGTTTTGTATAGTTCCACCCTAAATAAACTGGAGAAAAAAGATTCAAGTCCTTTCTTTTCCAGCACTTATAAGTGTTGTTCATATTAGGGGGTGAAATTGGGCACACTGGGTTAGGGGAGTAACTGAGGTCAGAAATCCTGCAATACCTAAATCTCTTTTGACTGCACCCCAAACGCGATATAGTTGCTGTGTCCATAGATTAGTTGCTGTTGTCTTACATAACTTTTCTACTGGGGCATCAAAGCTATTCAGAGGATGGGGACCTAGATTGCTTCCTAATTCTTGTGCTACCCAGATATTTGATGGGTCTTGTTTTAAAAAAGTTATCCATGGGAGGAGCTGAGCCATGTGAAAATATAACCTCAGATTTAGTCCCAGCCCACCCTGTTCCTTGAGTCTTTGAAGATTCGACCATTTTATTCTAGCTCTGTGGCCCCCACATAAAACCATATAAAGTCCTATTAATCTTATACCAGGCCTTCCGAGCGATATCTAAAGGGACTGTTTGAAAAAGGAATAGAAAACGTGGAAAAACATTCATGCAGATAGTGTCTATTCTCCCCAATATGAGAGAGAGGAAGTTTTATCTCATCTCTTAAGGTCCATTAGGATTTCTATATGTTTTGTATAGTTCACATGGTATAGATTTTTAAGATTTACTGGCAGATATCTAATTTGGGTTGAAACCCATTTATAAGTTATTAGTTGTCTGAGGACGGGCGTCATAGAGCCACTGATCAGGATACCTCCTGTTTTATCCGTATTTGTCTTAAAGCCTGACACCTGACTGTATTGGTAAAGAATCTCAGATAGAACTGGGAAGGTTACTACTGAGTTCTGGAGATACAGAATAGTATCGTCCGCATAAAAGGGATATTCTAGTTTCTTCATCACCAATTCATATGCCTTCCAATTTTGGGTGGGATCTAATATGGGTAGCAAGGGGTTCAATACTTAGAGCAAAAAGCAGGGGCAAGAGGGGGCAGTGCTGTCTAGTTCCCCAATTAATCAACAAAGGACCAGAGACAGTGCTATTAACCTTTGCACATGCTTGCAGCATATGGTATAGCACCTGGAGCCAGGTATGAAACTGATTTCCAAAACTGTACTTGGAAAGTGTGGTGAAAAGAAAATTCCAATTAAGGTGGTCAAAAGCCTTTTCAGCATCAAACATAATGGCTAACTATTGTTCCTTCGCTGCCTTCCCCAAATGTAATATATGCAGATACTGTCTGATACTGTCCACCAAATAATGGTTAGGGACAAACCCCGATTGATCGGAATGTATAAGCTTCCCCAAGACTCCAGTCACCCTAGTGGCCAGGACCTTGGTGAATATTTGTGAGTCTACATTTAACAATAAAATAGGGTGGTATGATTCACTTTTATCCTCTGGTTTCCCAGATTTGTGAATCACCATTATAAAGGCAGATTGCCATGAAGTAGGCAGGTCCCTGGGGGCCTCACAAGAGTTGAATACCGTTGTGAGGAGGAGAATCAACTGTTGATGAAATTTTTGATAGAATTCTACGTTGAAGCCGTTGGGCTCTGAAGAATGCCCTGTATTAATGTTTTGAATAGCTTAGAAACATAGAAACATAGAATTTGACAGCAGATAAGGACCGCATGGCCCACCTAGTCTGTCCATTTCCCCACCTAACGGAAAAGCTGCAGATCCTAGTTAACCAACAGCCTACTTCCTCTTTCCACCCACTAGAATTGCCTTATGTCTGTCCCATGCATTCTTGAATTCCTCCACTGTTTTTGACTCTACGACATCCTCAGGAAGGTTGTTCCATGCATCTACAACCCTCTCTATGAAGAAATACTTCCTCATATTACCTCTGAGCCGTCCCCCCTCTATCTTCAAATTGTGCCCCCTTGTTCTTGCACATCTCTTTATCTGAATTATGCTACCCTCTTGGACTTTGTTGATTCCCTTGAGGTATTTGAAAGTTTCTATCATGTCCCCCATCTCCCTCCTTTCCTCGAGGCTATATAGCTTAAGCTCCTTTAGTCTTTCTTCATATGTCTTCTGGTGCAGACCCTGCACCATTTTGGTTGCTCTCCTCTGGACAGCCACCACCCTGTCTGTCTTTTCGGAGATGGGGTCTCCAGAACTGTACAAAGTACTCCAGATTTGGTCTTACCAACTGTCTGTACAGAGGACCAACAACTTCCTGTTTTCTACTGGCGATGCCTCTCCCTATTCATCTCAGTATCCCCCCAGCCCTCCTTACTGCCTTCTCACATTGCTGGCCCACCTTTAGGTCATCTGATATGACTACCCCCAGGCCCCTTTCCATTTTTGTTGTTGTCACTATCTCACCCCCCATTGTGTACTCTTCCGCTGGGTTTTTGTTTCCCGGGTGCATTACTTTGCACTTCTTTGCATTGAATCTAAACTGCCATACATTTGACCATTCCTCCAACCTTGCCAAGTCCCTTTTCATCCACTCCAGTCCACCTTGCGTATCAACCCTGTTGCAGATCTTTGTGTCATCTGCAAAGAGACACACTTTCCCTTCTAGTCCCTCCATAATGTCACTTATAAAGAAATGAAAAAGGACTGGCCTCAGTACTGAACCCTACGGTACCCCACTAGTAACCCTTCTTTCTTCACTGTGGACTCCATTTACTATTACCCGTTGTGTCCTGTTGTCCAGCCAGTGTTTTACCCAGGCTACTACTCTGGGACCCACTCCCAGGCTGGCTAATGTGTTTATTAATCTTTTGTGTGGGACTGTGTCAAATGCTTTGCTAAAGTCTAGGCAGGCCATGTCCACAGCCCCTCCCTTGTCTACTACTTTGGTCACCCAGTCAAAGAAATCAATTAGATTTGTCTGACACGACCTTCCTGTTGTGAATCCATGCAGCCTTGGGTCCTGTACCTCACTGGCCTCTAGGTACTCAACAATTCTTTCCTTCAGAAGTGATTCCATCATTTTCCATACCACTGAGGTCAAACTGACAGGTCTGTAGTTTTCTGCCTCTGTCTTGCTCCCACTTTTGTGAAGGGGAATCACATCCACCCTCCTCCAGTCCTCAGGTACCACACATCCTCCCATGATTTATTAAAAAGGGTAGTCAGTGGTGTTACTAGTTCTTCCCTTAGTTCTTTTAGAATTCTGGGGTGAATCCCATCAGGCCCCATTGCTTTATCCACCTTCAATTTTAAGAGTTCTTTCAGAACCCTTTCTTCTGTGAAAGGACTAATATGACCCCCCCTATCAAGAGTGCTTCTATTGACTAGATTAGGTATCTCCCCGTGCTTTTCCATTGTGAATACTGAGTAGAAGTATTCATTCAGTATCCCTGCTTTTTCACTGTCGCTCTCTGCCCAACCACCTTCCTTTTTATTCAGCCTCAGTATCCCTGCCTTAGTCTTTTTTTGCTCCCTAATGTACCTATAAAAGGTTTTATCCCCCTTCTTAACCAAGTTGGCCATCTTTTCCTCGGTTTGGGCCTTTGCTAATCTGACTGCCTTCTCCGCTCCCTTCTGCTTTAACTGGTACAGTTCTCTGTCTTGCTCCTTCTGTGTTTGCTTATACTTCCTGAATGCTATCTCTTTCTCCCTTACCTTCCCCGCTTGAAGAACTTCACCCATAGTCATGGCGGCATCTATCATTTGCTGTTCATCTTCTGCCAATTTAGGAAGGTTAGCTGTGTTTAAAAAACCTGTGATCCTATCCAAGTCATGGGGGAGGGACTGATCCTCACTATAGAGGGTACCATAATATTCATGAAAAGCTATGGCTATTTCCTTGGGGGTGTACAGTATCTGTTTATCTCCCTGTTGTCCCTTTTTAATCTTTTTTACATATCTGTCTGCCTGTGATTTACGTAATTTGCATGCCAGCAAAGGATCCACTCTATTTCCATGTTCATAATATCTTTGATTTAAATATCAAAGTGCTCCCTCAGTCTTAACCTCCCCTTGTTCCTGTCTAACTCTTTGTACCTCTTTGTACATGTTGGATAAGCCAGATTGTTTATCCTGTCTTTCTAAGTGTTTAAGCATTTTCTGTAGTTTAGCCTGGCTCTCCATTCATTGCTTTTTTAATCTGGACACATATGAAATTATGATCCCACTAAGGGTGACCTTCAGTCCATACCATCACAACCTAGGTTTGAACTCAGGGTCTCGACTGTCTTCTAAATAATTTTTTATTGTATCTTGAATTAATATTTGGAAATCAGCCCTATTTAGAAGAGAGGTATTGAATCTCCAAAAGGATTCCTTTGTCCAGTCTTCCATATGGAGAGCCAGCGTAACTGTGGAGTGGTCAGAATGTAACCTGGGCTGTATACTGCAGAAGGTAGTTTTATACAGGTCCAAGTGGCTCCCTAAAAATAATCTATTCAGGAATGTATCTTGTGTATATTAGAATAAAAGATATAATCCTTCTCTTGTTTATGAAATTCCCTCCAAATGTCCACCACGGCTAATTCTGTCATACCAGCCCTGACTACCCTCCCCATTAATTTATTAGTTGTGGTTGACTGTGATGAGCGGTCACAGTAAGGGTCTGGAACATAGTTGAAATCACTGCCCATTACATCCATTCCCACACCTAGTCCAGCAATCTTAGTGAAAACATTTTTGTGGAAAGAAAGGAAGTTACTATTGGGAGCATATATTTTAATTAAGTGAAGTTTTTGGCCAAATATTAACCCCGAAATGAGCACCAGCATTCCATCTTCTTCCATCTCTGAATGTGTACTTTCTCGGGGCAAATGTTTATGGAGTAAAATGGTGACTTCAGCTTTTTTATCTGTTGTGTGTGAGGCTGACACAGCACGACCTACCTTCTGTTTCTGCAGTTTCTTACATTCTACCTGGGTAAGTTTGGTTTCTTGTAGAAACTCAATGTTTGTTTTCAAATGTTTTAAACAGCTCAAATGTTTCATACTTTTAACTGAGGAGTTTATTCCCTGAACATTCAGGGTAGTTAACTTTATTGATCCCATTGTTATACATAATAGCATACAGTATATCCTGACTTCTTCCCCATGACAGCTATAACCAGCAAAGGTGTTCTCTTTAATACTAAGTTTCTCCCTAAAAGATCCTGAGGGAACTTCTCCACAGAACTATTTTGAATAACAATGTTGTAATCAAAAAAATCGTAATGCACAACTGGTGTAACAATAAAATCCATTGACAACAACAGTGTTAACTATAAACTGTAAGCTTCCATGGTGAAAATTACCATCCCTGCTAAGCAGGGATGTGGTTGCACGTGCTACTTATGGCTTTGCAGGTGTATGCAAGCCTAACCAATCTATCAAAGGACTAGTTAGAATCAGGCTCAGGATCGAGACCTGGGATAGATCAGCCACGTATGCTAAGGCTGCACTGGGAGTGAATGTGAATGTAGCAAACAGCTGCCTTTAGCACGAGAACCCTGGGCAGATAAAGAGAAAAGATCTGTTCTATATGAATGTAGCCATAATTCTAAGGCAAGTATGTCTTAATTATATTTAATATTAAGAAAGGGTTCCCATCCCCTCCAGTGTTTATAGAGAACTTGGAATATAAAGGACTTTCCCTTTATGGGTGTAGTTCCTTTAGTTCCCACAGTAGTAGCAGTCAGGTAGACCCCTTAGGGAGGGGCTCCCTAAACTACCCTGGGGGACTCTCTAGCTGATTGTTTATTGACATAAGGGACACCAAGGGAGGTTACTGGGAAGAAAAAGATTAGGTATACTTTTTTAAATTAAAAAAAACAACCCATGGGGCTTTGTAAAATATTATATGAAATCCTCTAGTGGATTTGAACAGTTACTCCATTATAAGACCAACTTAATTTTCCAAAATCAAAAAATAGGGTACCGAATCCCCTTATAATCAACTTAAACAGCTCTTGAACTATTGCAAAGTGGTGTATAAACTTAAATGGCAGGGTTTAACTGTCATACTGCCACCTATTCAACTTAATTTCCCAGAAAATTGGCTGAACAACAGGACACAGAGGGTAAAAGTAAACAGAGTCCACTCTGAAGAAAAGGGGATTACTAGCAGGGTACCGCAGGGTTCAGTACTGGGACTGGTCCTCTTTAATGTCTTTATAAGTGACATTACAGAGGAACTGGAAGAAAAAATATGTCTCTCTGCAGATGACACAAAAATCTGCAACAGGGTTGACACACAAGGTGGGGAGGAAAGGATAAGAAGGGACTTGGCAAAGTTGGAGGAATGGTCAACTGTATGGCAGCTTAGATTCAATGCAAAGAAGTATAAAGTAATGCACCTAGGAAACAAAAACCCACAGGAAGAGTACAAAATGGGGGGGTGAGAAACTAACAACAACAAAAATGGAAAGGGACCTGAGGGTAGTTATATCAGATGACCTAAAAGTGGGCCAGCAATGTGAGAAGGCAGTAAGGAGGGCTGGGGGGATACTGGGATATATAGGGAGAGGTATCACCAGTAGAAAACAGGAAGTTGTTACCCCTCTGTACAGACAGTTGGTGAGACCCCATCTAGAGTACTGCATGCAGTTTTGGAGACCCCATCTCCACAAGGACATAGACAGGATGGAAGCTGTCCAGAGGAGGTCAACCAAAATGGTGCAGGATCTGCACCAGAAGACATATGAAGAGAGACTAAAGGAGTTTAATATGTATACCCTCGAAGAAGGAGGGAGGGTGAAGAAGAAGAAGAATCAGCATTTGTATAGCACTTTTCATACATCCAAAGCGCTTTACAAGCAATGCTAGACTGGTAGTGAAGTGACTGAATGTGTGTTGGCAGCCATATCGCACATCATCACCCACACACAGCCTGGATAATTGCATGAACCCGGTTTATGGGAAGAGGAATGTTGGCCAGGACACCGGGAATGTTCCCTACTCTTTGTGAAGAGTGCTCTGGGTTCTTTTACTTCCACCTCGACACCCACCAGGACAACACCAGGATGGGTAGAAGGGACCTCGGTTTAACGTCTCATCCGAAGGACGGCACACCCCAGTAGTACAGCACCCCCAATACTGCACTCAGATGCCAGCGATTTTTAGGTGCAAGACCAATCCTGGTGTGGGACAAGAACCCACGACCTTCTGGTCCAAAGGCGGATGTGCTACCAAGTGAGCCACGCTGACACCTGTGCAGGGTGCATGACAGAAACTTTCAAGTACCTCAAGGAAATCAACAAAGTCCAAGAGGGTAGCATCTTTCAGAAAAGGGATGTGCAAGAACAAGAGGCACAATTTGAAGATAGAGGTGGGGATGGCTCAGAGGTAATATGAGGAAATATTTTTTCATGGAGAGGGTTGTAGATGCATGGAATGGCCTTCCTGAGGAGGTTGTGGAGTCAAAAACAGTGGAGGAATTCAAGAATGCAGGGGACAGACATAAGGCAATTCTAGTAGGGTGTAGGAGGAAGTAGGCTGTTGGTTAACTAGGATCTGCAGCTTATCCATTAGGTAAGGAAATGGGCAGACTAGGTGGACCAAGCAGTCCTTATCTGCTGTCAAATTCTGTGTTTCTATGTAACCTAAAATAAAATAAAATTAAGCTAAATCCTACAAGTGGAAACAATCCATAGGTTGTTTTAAAATAATTTGTGAGGTCAGATTACTAAAACTAGCCATCACTTTGAGGAATTGTTAGCATAAATTTCTCAGCTTAAAATGAACGAATGTTACTCCCAATATCACAATTGCTATAGACTGCGAGTTACAGTATATTAAAATCATGTATAAAGACCAATTATTAGCTTTAGCCAATCCTTTAATATGTAACTAACAGAACTTTTTTCAACATTTACTGCTTAAGAAGAAAGGGGAATGGCCAACATTTAAGAACATTTGTTTTGAAGTTTTGAATGTATCTGGCTTATTGTTGCAGGCACAATATGAATTGTTGCCAGGGATACCAGTGGTTGAGTCAAGAAGTGTCCAGGATCTCCATGGCTTCCCTCTAACCCAACTAAACATTATGCAGTATTCTGGCAGTAGAGAATCATTATACTGATTATATAGATGGTCAGTGTACTTTTGTTGAGGTAATTTCATGCAGTGCCAGAAGAGGACAGCATCAGTCCAACCAATGGAAAGATCCCGGTGAAAACCAATCCATTCTGGCTCCAATGGAAAATAAAATAATCAAACCCATTACGGTTAGCTGAGACATATTTGGGAAATTCAGTAGCAGGGTTGAATAGTCACACTACCATACTGTTGGCTTTAATTTCCCATCCTGAAATAAAAAAGACACGCCCCTTCATATAAATGGAAACCATCTGTAGGCTGCTTTAAAATAAGTTATTAAATCAAGTTATAACGTAATTTTGGAGATTCAGTGGCAGGCTTTAACAGTCACACTACCATACCGTCAGCTTAAATTTCCCATTCTGAGATAAACAAGCATTTGTCAATGCCGAATGTTGTCTCACTGGCATTGGTAGTGCCAGAGTTAGAGACGCATAATAGGAATGGCAGTGAAGTATTGAAGGGATGCCAACCCCATCCCCACCGTGCAAAGACCAACAGGCACTGGGGTGTGCCTTTGGGTCATCAGCTATAATGCTCATGCCATTTTACCTCACCCTACCATGTAGACACTGACAAGTGTTGTGGTGTGCTTTGGGGTCTTTGGGCATTATACTTACCGAATTCCATAAGGAAATATGCTGAGGTGGGTGCAGTATAGGAGAATGGGGTGAACTTTGTGGCCGAACACTGCAAGGCACACGACGATGCCTGTCACTGGCTGCAGGGTGGGGGTGGGAGTGGATTGGCATGAGCATTACAGCCGATGATCCCCAGTCACACCCCTGATGCCTGTCAGTCTCTACAGGGTGGGGTGCTAAACTTGGAAACTCTAACACTGTAGGCGTGTGTTGGTATTTTCATTGCAAATTTTCGACATGGACGTTTTGTGAGCCCACCTCATGAAGAGCGGCACTATCAGTTTGTTAGCTGAAAAGTGGTTTTGCACAGCGGCTATGCCATTTGGTGACACAGGGACGAAAACACATTTTGGTCACTATGTGGAACATGACAACTGTATTGTTCATGAGGAGATGTAAAAAAATGGCAAGATTGAAAATCTGGAGTGAAAATATGAGAAATTGGTGAAGTTATGAACATGCATAGGAATTGTGCAACACACGTCCGTAACACAATTATTTTGGGGATTTTTTTAACCACATTTTTAACATAGCCATTTTGGGACCTCCTCTCATGAACAGTGGCACTGTGACTTTGTTAATTTGTCTGAAACATTGATTTCGCACAGTAACCACGCCAATGTGTGCCACAGGTGTGAAAACACTTTTAGGGCAGGATGTGAAACATGACAGCTGTACTGTTCATAAGGAGATGTGAAAAAATGCCAGTGTTGAAAATCTGGCATGAAAATATTGCAAATTTGAGAAGTTACAAGGGTGCACGGAAACTGCGCAACGCACACTTGTAACACAGTCATTTTACGGAACTTCGTCACCAAATTTTCGACACAGGCATTTTAGAACTTCTGCTCATGAACAGTGTCATCGTCATTTCCTCAAACTGTCCTGAAAACTGATCTACTTTGGCGACAGCGCTTATTCTGCGCTGGACGTACAAAAAACACATTTAGGCCAGGATATGTAAAATGACAGCTGCACTGTTCATAAGGAGGTGTGGACAAATTCCAATTTTGAAAATCTGGAGTGAAAATATTACAAATTCATGAAGTTACAAGTGTGCGTGGAAACTGCGCAACACATGCTCATAAAACAACCATTTTGGGGATTTTTTCCACCAAATTTGCAACACAGGCTTTTTGAGAGCCCCCTTCATGAACAGTGGCACTGTCATTTTGTTAATCGGTCTGAAAGGTGATTCCGCACAGTGACTGCAAAATCACCTTTCTGGACCGAATAACGCCATGACAGTGCCTGAATTCATGAGGAGGGGTCCCAGTAACTCCATGTTGAAAATTTGGTACCAAAATTCCCCAAAATGGCTGAGATATGCACCAAAGTTGAAAAAAACCTATTTATGCCATTATACAGCTTACCGGCATTTCTTCAGTTCGCGGTCAGCTTTGAAGAGTGCAGACATGTTCCCAGTCTACCGAAGATCATCACGCTGGACTCTGGAGGTAAGTATGGGGTGAAGGGGTGTCGGGAGGCAGAGTGCATAGGGATGGGTGCAGGTTGGGGAGGGGCAGGAGTCATGAGGACCGTTTCTTTTTACAGGTTTAAAAAAAAAAAAAAAAAATCAGAGGATGGTTTTCTTTTTCAGGGGATTTGGCACACTGGGTGGCTCCCATCGTTCCACCTAAGTGTTTTGGGGGATGCTGTAGCCAGCAGGGGACTGAGCACCCCGTTGGCATCAACAAAAGCGTGGGGTCACATTTGCCGCCCGGGGGTGGGCTCTCCGTCGGCAAAATAACATAAAGGGGTTTAAGCCGGCGGAGATTGGGCCCCCATCAGCAAAGAAAGACTGTGGGGGGGCGCATGATGCCAAGGAGGATTGGGCACCCCCTCAGCATACATTTTAAATGGGGGGGTCATTATGCTGATGGGGAGTGGGTTCCCCATCGGCATTGTGACAGGCGGCGGCAGTCACTGCCACCATGTTGCGTGCACATCAGGGGGGCGTGTTGTGGTCCCACTGCATGACAGCTTTGCTCTCATTGCAGTGGACCTTTTCTTGGATCTGGTAGCCACATTAGGGATGGATGATGTCCCTACCTGATGCCGGCTCATTGGGGAATGAGGGATGCACCTATTGATGTGTGCCCTGTATTCGCCCAACAGTAACCACGCCTCCAAATCTGCTACTATCGCAACATAAAAAGGGGGACTATCCCCTTCATATAAATGAAAAACATCTGTAAGCTGCTTTAAAGTAAGTTATTAGATCGAGTTGGATTCCCCATCTTGTGTGAGCAGGACTAGGAGAATCTGGTTTGCTGGAAGGCTGGTGAGTGTTTGAAATTGGCTGAGGTTTGTACCTTAACTGCTGGTATCACATTTCAGCAGGGGATTAGTGAGGTTTGAAATTCAAGTGTGTGCCTAACTGACATTCAGTTGGATTCCCATTTGTGTGAGCAGGACTAGGACAATCTGTTCACTGGTATGCTGAACTAGAGCTGTGTTTTTGCCCTGTAGTTTACAGAAGTATGTCTTTTATTACCGGATTGTTTTTGTAGACACCAAGTACCAAAGAAGCTGCCCCCCACCCACCCCAATTCCCCAACCACCCACTCTTGCCTTTATAGTGGAAGGCCAAGCCACACCTACTTAAGAGCCAGGAACAGTTAGGCAGCACAGCACACAAGCAGTAGCCTAGCTGATATACAGGCAGAATTACGATGAGTGTAGCCAGTAACTAGGTCCAAAGCGCACATACAAGAGTAGGACAGAGAAGCTGTAAGTCCCTACAGAAGGAGAGAGAGTAAGAGTGTTGGGGCAGTGCTGCGGGTTTATAGCAGCCTACAGATGTTTTTCATTTATATGAAGGGGGTAGTCTGAGAGCCACAGCCGTGGTTCTCTGATGAACCCGACCTGCCAGACTGCCACCTGCAGTCCAGGTCTGAAGCCACCAGCCCCTCACAGAAATGCAGGTAGTCTGAGAGCCACAGCCATGGTTCTCTGACGAACCCGACCTGCCAAACTGCCACCCACAGTCCAGGTCTGAAGCCACCAGCCCCTTACAGAAATACAGGTAGTCTAAGAGCCACAGCCGTGGCTCTCTGACGAACCCGACCTGCCAGACTGCCACCCGCAGTCCAGGTCTTAAGCCACCAGCCGCTCACAGAAACGCAGGTACGGACTTGCCCTCAGGGACTGATTACCTCCAGGAAGGGAGCCCTAGCTGCCTATTTTTGCTTTCTTTACATGAGGACAGTTGTCTCTGGGTTTAAATCCAGAGTCTTTTACTGCTGTGGTCCACTGGCTGCAGCCAGCCCCAGGAGCACTCTGATTGGCTCCATATAGCTCTGCACTGTTAATGTTTGATTATATTGTGCTAGATTATGTTTTCTGTTAAAACTGTCTTGTTTGTATTTTATAGCTTTGGTGTTCTAATTTAATGTAAATGCCTGTACTGTGTTCCTCATAAGACCAGTAGCGATCTCAGCTCAGGCCTTTGAAGCCCCCCCTTCACCTTTTTACGCTAGTACTTACTGCTCACTCAGACTTGGAGGCACCTTGCCTAACATCTTGGTCTGCAACACCCCCTTCCCCCCAGTTTAAGCCAGTCTGCATCTCTTTTTAGCTCCACGAGCAGCCCCACCCCCTCTGACTTTCTTATTTAATTCTCCTCTGCCTTCTTCTTCCAGGTAGTCTAAGAGCCACAGACATGTTCTCTGACAAACATGACTTACCAGACTGCCACCCGCAGTCCAGGTCTGAGGCCACCAGACCCTCACAGAAACGCAGGTACAGACTTGCCCTCAGGGACTGATTACCTCCAGGAAGGGAGCCATAGCTCCCAATTTTTTCACCCTTGCACCCACCCCCAGTCCTGATTAAATACATAAACCCCCTACGGCTTTCTAGCTCACTCCTCTCTAGCTCCCCCAATCCTTATTCCACTATGTGTGTCAAATCGTGGATCCTGTTCTGTTCTTTCTTCTATCTCATATTGCATGCCCAATAGATGCCACCTCAAGCCTTTATTACTATGGATACTAATCTGATCTTCTCTGTAACTAGTTCCTGTCCCTACGTGGATATATGCCTTTTCAACTCCCCAGTTCTTCAACACTATTTTCATATTACCTTTAACGCTGGTACACAATATTAACTGCCACCTCAACTTATGACTTCTGCCAACATCATAGAGGCATCACCTCTACAGATAGCAGTCAGAGTACTCATCTCTGCCACCCTTACTGGGAAGGGCAAAAAATGTTGGGGCTCCCCCCCCAGGTCGAAGGCCCACAACGACGTAAAGGGGTTACCAGTATGAAGCTTACTATTGCCACTCTAAGAAAACTTTTACTCCTTCTTCTCCAGTGCTCAGGAAATGTGGAGCTCAATCCGGGGCCACTAGCTGCAATCACATCGCCCTCTGACCTTGCCACACTGAAAGGCATGAGTTTCCTCCACATTAATGTATGCAGTCTGTTAAAAAAGTTCTCTATGATCCAGGCCTGGGTCCTCCATACTCGACCAGACATTCTAGTGGTTTCAGAAACCTGGCTTAGACCGGCCACCTCTGACAGGGAAGTCAATATCCCTAACTATTTACTATTTAGAGCAGACAGACACTCCAGGGATGGAGGGGTTGCCATCGATGTCAAGGATAGGTATATGGCATCCTGTCTGAGTGCTTTATCTGTTACAAATACTTATGAATGTCTGTCTTTTCCAGTCACCATCTCGCACACTTCAACATTATGTATCATAGGGTGCTGTAGACCTCCTTCTGCCGATCTACAGTTGTTACTTCATCTGAGTAATATCATCGAACAACAATCCTCAGAAATAATTATTCTTCACAAAACTTATGGAGAGGATTATCAAAGGGAAGTTAGAGAATGAGATTACAACTAAAGGTATAGCAGATTTATCTCAACATGGCTTTATGCCAGGTCACTCATGTACCACAAACTTAATTGCTTTTTATAATATAATTAGTAGATACCTTGATAATGGAATTCCTACAGATGTAATACAACTTGATTTCAGTAAAGCATTTGATAAGGTACCACATACTAAACTTTTACAGAAATTAAAAACATTTGGCATATCAATGTACCTTGTTGACTGGATATCTGACTGGCTTACATGTAGAACTCAGAAAGTCAAATTTAACAATATACTATCTGACTGGGGCTTGGTGGCAGTGAGGTTCCTCAGGGTTCGGTATTGGGACCCACTTTGTTTAACTTATTCATCAGTGACATGCAAGCTGGACCAAATAACTATCTTTCAAAGTTTGCGGATGACACCAAACTGGGGGGTAAAGTGAATGACCTTAATAATTTGGAAACTTTAGTTGCTGACTTAGGGAAAATAGAACAGTGGGCAACTGAGAACAGAATGTTTTTCAATCATGAGAAATGTGTGGTTCTTCATTTTGGAAGAAACAATCCAATGAGCGATTATTATCTTAATAATATTAAACTCAAAACATCAAGTTGTGAAAAAGACCTGGGGATACTAATAAATAACAAACTTACATCTAGGGAACACTGTTTAAAAACAACTAAAATGACTAATGGTCTTTTAAAACAAATCAAACGTACTTTTGTAACCTGTACTGAACAATGCATTATTCCCATGTACAGGACTTTTATAAGACCTTATATTGACTATGGCTCCCAGTTCTGGAACCCCTATCTTAAGGGTAACATGTCTTGCCTGGAACATATTCAGAGAAGAGCAACTAAAATAGTTCCAACACTTAAACATCTTGACTATACTACAAGACTGAAACATACTGGTTTACACTCACTGGAAGTTAGGAGAAAAAAAGGCGATTTATTAATGATTTATAAAATATGTCAATCACCCACTCTTATGACCCAATGTGGACTTGATTATTCAACTAGAAGGATAGTCCCTAGATTACATAATAAACAGCTAGAAATACAACCTTTTCATACTAATAAGAGGAGAAATTGTGTTCAACACATGAGCAGCAAGGCTGTGGAACACTTTGCCCAAAGAATTAATCACCAAATCTAGTTTTGATGCATTTAAATACAACTTAGATCTATGGATAAGGGAGAATCTATGTTGAGCTATAATGTCCCACAAAATGTGGGGGACAATCTCGATGGGCCTCGGCCTTCTTTTGTCCCTAAAACCAAGTAATACCAAGTAATTGGGGATCTTAATTTAGACTGGCTATCTAAAACCACCGCTCCTCTCGTAGCTTTCTGTGACACCCATGGATTATCACAATTCATTGTTGAAGCAACATGAGTAAATAAAAAGAACATGGATAATAGCTCCCTGCTAGATGTCATCCTAGTGAATAAACCACAACTCTTCTCCTTTGCTGGCACCTTCTTTAGTGATATCAGTGATCACTCATTTATTGTTTGCATAAGATCAAGCAACAAACCTACTACTTCGCCGAAGTTTGCTGCCAAGAGATCTAGACGGAACTTTTATCTCACTGCATACATAAACAAACTGAAACACTCCTTGTATTGGCAAGAGTTCTATTTGGCAAAAAACATGCAATCAGCATTCGACGTATTCAGCAAAATTATCCTAGACACCCTAAATAAATATGCCCCTACAGTTAAGGTGCGAATAGCAAAAAATGCATGTAGATGGTTTACACCATTATTAAAATCTGCATTGACTGAAAGAGATAACCTATGGAAAAAAGCACGCAAAACCCAGTCTGCTGTGGACGGGTGCAAGTTCAAAAGGGTATGAAACTCATGTACTAGAATGGTTAGAGATACAAAAGCTGCATACTATCATTCTGAATTTCTCTCTGCCTCCAAAAATCCTACAAAATTTTGGAAAACCGTCAAGGACTTGTCTGGTCACACATCCGGTGGTTCACTACCTGATGAAATCTCCTTAAACAATAACACCATTAGTGACAGACTGGAAGTTCTGGATGCCTTCAATAATCACTTTGCGACTACAGGCTTAGCTTTCGACAATTCCTCTGTGAATTTGATACGCGCTTAGGCAGATAATCAGAGTGCAGATCCTAGCGTCACCAATTTGGTCTTCTCCTTGCGTCCTACTACTCTGAAAAGTTGAAGACCTATTGCTAAAACTGGATGTAAAAAAAAAGTGCTGGTGCGGATACCCTCGACCCATATTTTTTGAAGGTGGTCATCCATGTGTTAGCCGTGCCCATAACCCATTTATTTAACCTATCATTAACTCAAGGATCCATTCCTTCAATATGGAAAACAGCGCACATCATACCCCTGTTAAAGTCTGGAAATCGCTGTGATCTAAATAATTACAGACCAATTTCGATTCTCCCGGTCTTGCCAAAATTACAGGAAAAAGTTGTAAATAACCAGCTGAGGCAGTATCTAGAAGCTAATAACCTGCTTAATCCAGTCCAATCAGGGTTTAGAGCTAAACATAGCGCCCTCACAGCACTTGCCAAAGTGACTAATGACTGGCAAAGAGAACTAGACAACAGGAATTACACCTGTGCCATATTCTTGGACCTGAGCAAGGCTTTCGACACTGTCGACCATTCTCTGCTACTCTCTTTCCTGACCTCACTAGGTGCTGACCCATTATCTTTACAGTGGTTCAACAACTACCTCTCTGATCGTTTCCAGCAGGTGAAAGTGGAAGGAAATCTCTCAACTCTCAAACCTCTCCTAAGAGGTATTCCCCAGGGTTCTAGCTTAGGACTGATCTTATTTGCAATATACATCAACAATATTGACGAAAGTATAACTAAGGCCAACATTCATCTGTTTGCAGATGACACAGTTCTTTACCTAAGCTGCCCGTCATTACAATCTGCATGTAATGACCTTCAATCTGAGTTTAACCAGCTGCAACACCAACTCCTAAACAAAAAACTATTACTTAACACCAAGAAAACAAAATCAATGTTCTTTTCTCCCTCTGCCCAAATGGTAAATTCAGCCCTATCAGATCCTGTGCCGCAGATTACTACAATTCTTGGCAAGAAGTTGGAATTTGTCCCTAAATTCAAATACCTGGGAGTATGGCTGGACCATAGGCTCTCCTTTATAGAGCACGTTGAAGAATTACTCAAAAAATTATGACAGAGACTTGGCCTATTCTTTAGGATATTAGGATAGCCCGCTTAACTAGAGATGCCAAACTACAGCTGGTGCAATCAACCTTTCTATCCTTGATAGATTATGCTGACATCCTCTACAGTCACTATCCCATTTCCTACCTCACCAAACTTGACACATTATATCATAGAGCTTTGAGGTTCATCACAGGCCTGCCTTATTCCACCCACCACTGCTCCCTATATCAATCAGTGGGGTGGAGTTCTCTTCAATTCAGGCATGATAAAAATGCAGCCTTAAGGACCCTGAGAGCCATCTCCAAAAAACTGCCGCAATACATTACAGACTGTCTTCCTATAAAACCAATAGGCACTTACACCCTGAGAAGTTGCAAATCTCTCCTACTGATGGTTCCCAAAGTTAACTCTTGCTTTGGTGAGGCTGCTATAAGCGTTACACTGTCCTCCATGTGGAATAAATTGCAAAACAAACTGAAACTGCGGTCACCCATCGGCATCTCATCTTTCAAGCTCTTATATTCACGTCTCATAAATGATCAGTGCAATTGTTTCCCATGACCATGAATTGTCATTATGCTAACCTGTACCATTTAACCATGAACAAATTACTTCTAGTGCTTGTCTCCTCCTTGGCCTTGGTCTGTCATCATGCTTTCATGTAACACCTCGATGCCTCTGTCCTCCCTTTGATACTGGTCTATCTTCCCGCTTTCTCCAGCCTTCTTTTCACAACTCTATACTGCACTCATCCACAATCTACACGCAATCATACTATAAAAGTCCTAACTCCACTTTCCTCTCCCATAGGCCCCCACAGCTGCATCAGTTCTACCGACCTATCCATGGGACTTCACTTCTCACAATGTTTATCCTTCACTTACATATTACATACCCCTCCTGGTACCCCATCTGCCATTAGTTGGTGGTTCTCCAAGCCATTTTCATGGCTTGTACTAGTGACTGCCCCTGGTAAATGAACTAACTGGTACTTCTATACAGAGAACATGGTTTATATACAGTTGCATGGTTCAATGGTAGACCTGTCCCCTTGTATTTGAATCCTCCTCTGTTATGATTTGCCTTGTCTTCCTTTTATCATTTGACTCCCCTATTACTGCACCATTGTGTTTGTGTTTATATACTTATTTACATGTATTTATATGTTTTTATGATGGATATTACCTGACCCTGTTCTAACCAGGCCCATCTTGTAAAAGAGCTCTGCTCAATAATGTTCGCCTGGATAAATAAAGATTTGGATTGATTGATTGATAGCCCTTATAGAAATACAGATGCAGCTGTAAAGAGCTGTGGAATATTTAGAGACTAAGAGACGGGGGGGCATGTGGAGGCCAGGGAAAGGAGGCAGGTGGAGGAATGGGGGGGAGGAGTGGAGAGGTAAAGATGGCTGGGACTGGGGGCAGGGGGAGGCTGGGTGGGTTGTGAGCAACAATGGGTATGGGGCAGCACTGTTTCTGGGAACATGGTAGAAGCTGGGGGGTTGTCCAGTGTGCAGGATGTTCAGACAACTTATGCTGAAGATAGAGAGCTTGAGAAGGGAACTGGGGGAGGTGACTGGTACAAGTGGGTGAGGAGGAGATGGGGCAGAGGCGCAAGGAGGGCTCCATCACAAGATGGACCAGGCTGCCAAGGGCTGGAAGAGAGCGCTCAGCCAGGGGGCCAAGTCCACAGGGTCCTGGGAGCACCAAAATGGGGTGTTGGCAGGTGGTAGGGAACATGGGCAGTCAGAGAGGAAGTAGGAAAGATGTTCAGCATAAGCAGAGGCAGGAAAGGATTTCAGGGGAGGGCAGGGGCAGGAGGTTGGAGACAACAAACATACACAGTACGGATTGATGAAACAGAGCAGGAGGTTGGGGAAGCCACCATAAAACAAGAGTCAGGTGACCAGGAGGGAAGGAGGAATATAGAGTAAGAAAGGAAAAGGGAACATTGTTTAACCAGGAGTAGCACACTAAGCTGAAGTTTGTTTCCAGATGTGACCTAGGAGCACAAGGACGTTAAGTGACTTGCTCAGGATCACACAGTATGCACCTAGGTGGCTGTGGGATTCAAACCCAGGTCTCCAGATCTGCAGCTCAGAGCCTTAGCCTACTGCACTATACTGCCTAAAGGAGAGAGGGAAGACAGTGGGGTAAAAGCGGGAAGGGGCAGGGAAGTTGGTCAAGTTGGCATGAACGCATTAAACAAAGAGGGAGGAAGGCCAAAACATGTTGGGAGGGAGGGGAGGCACAATGCAGGGGGCAGTGGGAGGATGTAAAAGTAGTAGAGGGGGAGTGGTTGTGGAAGGGAGTGAGCACAGAAAAGATGGAGGAGGAGGAGGAGGAGGAGAGCAGGTGGAGGTGCAATTGGAGGAGAAAGGAAGGGGGAAAAGGGCAGGGAATGAAAGGAGAGGACACCGAGGAAAAGGGGCTCGTAGGAGAGCAAACCATGGGGGACATGCAAGGGATGGGGGAGTGAGCACTTGTATTAGGGGATTCTATGCTCAGGGGAGTGAGATGGGGAGGTAAGGGAGAAATGAAGAGCTGTACCTGGGTGGAGTGTATGCCAGGTATGACAGTGGGGAGAGTAGGGCAGTGCATTTAGAAATGTGTGTAGAAGGTGGGAGGGAAGCCTCATACCATAGTACACCTAGGAACAAATGACCTAGAGGGCAGTACAGTGGAAGAAGTGCAGGAGAGGTTCCGGGAAGTGGGGGGTATCTGCAATCGGGGCGGAAGCTCAATGATGCTCTCCGCTGTACTCCCGGTACCTAGGGCAAGAACAGCGAGAAAGCTAAGAATACAGGAGTTTAATGGGTGGCTGAAGAGTTTGTGTGCAGAAATGGGGTATGGGGTAGGAGGGGAGTGAGGTGAGACATAGAACAATAAGGGGCTTTATGCCAATGATAGGCTGCATCTCAACATCGAGTGTACAAGGGCATTCACACAGGGGCTGGAGAAGTGCATTAAACAAACATAGATTTAAACTGAGGAGGGGGAGGGGCTAAGTTGGATAGCAGGGAGGAGGCACCTTCTAGGGGAGATCGGAAGGCCTCGTCCCCCCACCGAGAGGGAGGAGGAGAATGAGGGGTAGTTACCAAGACAAAAGTGGAAGGGGGAGAGACGGGAAGAGGAGGGACAAGACACAAGGTAGACTGTAGTATCCCTGAATGCAAGGAGCTTAGCAAACAAAGTGGCAAAGTTCCAGGCAATGATAGAAGAGGGAGAGGTAGATATTGCCGCCATCTCAGAGACCTGGGCCACCCAGTACCATGACTGGGATCTCATGATCCTGGGATACAAAGTGTTCTGCAGGGACCGGGAGGGGGAAGGGGGGAGAGGTGGCTATTTATGTCAGGGAGGAGATACTGTGCACCAGAGAGGCAGGGGATGAGGGGAAGCAAGAAGCCATACGGGTATTGCTCCAAAGCCCTAAATGTAAGAAGCTCAGGATGGGGGTGGTGTACAAGCCACGCTCCCAGAGCAAGGAGGTGAATAGGGAGCAAATCAGGAAGGTCAGTGGCAAAGGGAATGCAGTTATAGTGGGAGATTTCAACCTACCTGGGATTGACTGGCAGACAG
The DNA here is from genome assembly GCA_016271365.2 of Neoceratodus forsteri. NCBI lineage: Eukaryota > Metazoa > Chordata > Ceratodontiformes > Ceratodontidae > Neoceratodus > Neoceratodus forsteri. The sequence continues at coordinate 144,078,407 of CM028132.1, forward strand.
TAACTACAGTACATGCCAAGGAACACGTGCTGCTGGAGGCTATCCAAGACAGCTACCTAGTGCAAGGGGTGATGGATCCTACCAGGGAGTGGAACATACTGGACTTGGTGCTAACAAATGAGGACCAAGTCCAGGATGTGATAGTACAGGACCCTCTAGAAGGAAGCGACCACCACTCAGTGTGGTTCCTCCTCAACACAGGAAGGGAGTCGGCTAAGACCAGGACAAGAGAGCTGGATTTCAGGAAGGCAGATTTGCCAGAATGGGCAGCATCCCAGAGGGATATTTAGCTGAAATTAACCCAGGGATGGATGCTGAAGAGAAGTGGGCAATCATTAGGAAAGGTTAAATGAGGCCACAAACATGTATGCCAAATCTCAGAGTAAGCAGTTGAGGTCAAAACAAACTAGCTGGCTCAACAAGGAGGTGGATTAGAAGGTGAGGAAAAAAGATTGGCCTTCATTAAGTTCAAAAAATCTAGGCATGAGGAGGATAGAGAAGTGTTCACAAAGGCATCTAAGGAGGTGACCAGGTCAGTCAGGGCAGCCAATGCAGCAAAGGAGCTGATGTTGGCTCAGGGGATCAGAGAGGGGGAAAAGAGGTTCTTTAAATACATACAGGAGAAGAGGAGATGTAGGGATGACATTGTTAGAATCAAGAAGAGGGAGGATGGGCAGAACAAGGGGAAGATAAGGCAGAGGCACTCAATGAGTATTTCTGCTCGGTGTTCCCGAAAGAAAGGGATGGCCAAATACCACAGGGGAAAGAGTGCAAGGGTGGAGGGAGTCAGAGATAACAGATGGGGTCATCTGAGAGGTTGGGAGTTCTGAAGGGCCTTAAAGCCATGCAAGTGAACAAGGCACCAGGTCCAGACAGTTTACACCCAAGAGTCCTGAAGGAACTGGCAGAGGTGTTGGCAGGCCCTCTGACAGACCTGTTCAACACCACCTTGGAGATGGGGGAATGTACCCAGGGACTGGAGGATGGCTCACGTGGTGCCTCTTCACAAGAGTGTACCCAAGGACCAACTGGGTAACTACAGACTGGTGAGCTTGACTTCCATAGTGGGGAAGTTGATGAAGACTGTTCTGAAGGAGAGGTTGATAACCTTTCTCAATAGCAATGGTCTGCAGGACGAGAGACAGCATGGGTTTGTTACAGGAAGATCTTGCCAAACTAACCTGATCGACTTCTTTTACGGGGTCACTAGGACAGTTGTTGAAGGCCATGCTGTGGATGTCCTTTATCTGGACTTCAGCAAGGTTTTCGACTTGGTGCCGCACAGGAGGTTAATGAGCAAGCTGAGGGACATGGGGGCGAGGGAAAAACTGGTGAGGTGGGTTGAGAGCTGGCTGAAGGGCAGACAACAGAGGGTAGTTGTGGGAGGGGAGACATCCAAGCCAAAGTCTGTAATGAGTGGGGTATCGAAGGGTTCAGTGTTGAGCCCTGTTTTGTTCGATGTCTTCATTGGAGACATTGCAGAGGGGGTCAAGGGGAAGATAAGCCTGTTCACAGACGGCACTAAGATTTGTGCAAATGTGGACAATGAGGAACGCAGGCAGGCACTCAGAGAGGATATAGCAAAACTCGAACACTGGTCTAGGGAGTGGCAGTTGGGGTTTAACGCTAAGAAATGCAAGGTCATGCACCTTGGAGCCAGAAATCCCAGGAACTGCTACTGGCTGGGGGGGAATGCAGGTAATGGCTTCAGATGAGGAAAGGGACCATGAGGTAGTAGTCATAGGGGACATGAAGGTATCAGCACAGTGTAGGAGGGTGGCAGCAAGAGAAAATAGGATGCTGGGGTGCATTACCAGAGGGATCACCTCTCAAAAGGGGGAGGTCATCCTGCCATTGTATAGATCACTGGTGAGGCAACACTTGGAGTACTGTGTAAAGTACTGGTGCCCATACCTCAAAAAGGATGTGAGATTACAAGAGTGAGTGCAGCATAGTGCTACAAAAATTATCATGGGACTAGGGGAGTTGCCATATGAGGAAAGGTTGAAGGAGCTCAACATGTACACGCTGAAAGACAGAAGAGTAAGAAGGGACATGCTAGAGACCTTTAAGTACTTGAAAGCATAAACAAAGTCAGGAAGGGAGAATTGTACCGCTCTCTCCTTACTAATGTGTTTCATGGTATTTGTAGATTTACTTTTAAGTTGTCCTATTCTACTTATCACTGTGAACTGTATAGACTATCTGCCTGGCTTCCTCCCAGGATGGGTTGTCTATACAGTTTATGTTTATTAACAGATAAAGTTCTTCATCAAGGTACAGATTCTCTATTATACTCACTTTTACACATTAAAATAAATTCACGGGAACTTCACTCTGATCAACAAATTAAGTTAAAGGTCCCAAAAACTAAGACTAAAATGGGGGATGGTTCGTTTACTTACTCTGCTGCTAAAAATTGGAATGAGCTTCCTATTGTTTTATATGAAAATGTTTGTCATCAAACTTTTAAAATTAGGTTAAGAAATTATTTTCTTGCTAAATTGCATTGTTGCTGTTTTCAGTAATTATTTTATATCTATTTTTTTTTTGTATTTGGTAATGTATGTTTAATGTATTGTGATGTGAGTTTTGTTAATTGTAAACATCTTGACTGTATATGTATGGTCCCCGGGTCGTACATGAAAACGGGCCTTGGCTCATTGTACTTACCCGGTAAACAAATGTTTAAAATAAAATAAAATAAATAAAAAATTAAAAGGGGGGGAAGGGTCACTGGGGCACAGTCTGAGGTTGGAAAGGGAAGGTTTAGGAGCGACATGAGGAGGCACTACTTCACAGAGAGAGTGGGGGCAGGTTGGAAGGCTATTCTATTTTCATTATTCTCTGATAACATTTCCTCAGTTTTAAATAATGCTTGCTTAACACTTTATGCAGATGATGTGGTAGACTATTTTCAATCTGATACAATAGATGAATTGAATGGGGTATTAACAGTGGAAATGGGTATGGTGCAGTAGTGGTTGACAACTAATACATTGATTTTAAATAAAGTGAAAACTAAAACAATGTTTTTTTGTACTTCAGCAAAGTTAGGGGATAGGGAGAGGAGCTTGCATTTTCCTGCTCCTGATGTCACAACATATAAAAATGTGGATAACTTCCAATATTTGGGTGTATTATTGGATCAAATACTGAGTTTTGAACCTCATTTAGTAAAAATAACCTCTAAGACTCATGCTAAAGTTTGTGATTTATACAGACTGAACTCTTTCTTGACATCAGAAACCAGAGTAACTATCACTAAGCAATGTTTATTTCCAGTTGTTAATTATGCTTCCCTTATTATGGACAATGCATCTATTTGTAATTCTGAACTATATGGGTTGGTTACCAGTTGATTTAAATTTCAAATATTTATATGCTAAATTTGCATTTAGAGTAACCAGGGACTAGTTCATAAGAATATATCTGGTCTTTTACAGAGACATAACCAGAAGTTTTGGTCTAGGCCTAGGGTAGATAACGAAACACTGAAATTGCTGTTAATGAAAACTACTTGTGGTCAGCGGTCTTTTACATAGTATATGTAGCTCCTAAAATATGGAATGAGGTTCCAATTGAAATAAGAAATTCAACCACAAACAGATCATTTTCTACATCTCTTTATCTGCACTTCAAGATTTTATCAAAATGTCTGTTTTAAATAATCTTAATTGCTTTTTTTTTATAAGACGTGGAATTTGTATACCTATTTTTTATGTGAATCATTATGTATAAATTTTATTGTTATGTATTGTGTTTTTGTGGGTCGCACCTGAAAAGGGAACTTGTTTCCAGTGTGCTTACCTGTAAAGCAAACAAACAAACAAACATAATCAACAATTCCAAAGTTATGTTATATGAAAAGGGAGGAGTTTATAAGAAATGCAATTACTTTTTGGTTTTCAAAATACCTCGGTACCTGGCTCACTATGGTAGGTATGGTGGAAGTCAGCCCGAGGAAGACCCATGGTTGAATCAGAAATATCTGGAATCTCCGTTGCTGCCCTCTGTCTCATCTCAATGTTATTTGCTATACAGATGGTAAAAATTAATTGTGATGAGGATACAGACAGTTAATGTACTGTCTTTGGAGCAATTTCGTACAGTGCCAGGACAGGGTAACAACCATCTAAACATGGGGAGATCACAGTGAAGCTAGTTCATTCAGACTAAGCAGAAGGAGACGAAAAGCCTAAAAAATATAAATCTATCACAGTACCCTATATTTTGATCAGGTGGCAGATCCTGCTCCTGGAATCTCGTCTGAAGAGATTGTTCCATTCATTTCTTTCATTTCCTGGTCCAAGTGGTGTGGGAAATCGGCTCAAAGATACTGTAGCCATATTGTGGGGAATATGTTCATTCACTTGGTCTTCCAGCACGGTGCCAGGAGGTGAGTGAGACATGGTGCTCCAAGTTCTACAGTTCCAGCTCAGGACACTGTAGGCCCCATATTCAAAAGTCCCAGGCTGCATCACGCAAGTGCCTGCGCTGTGCAGGTACGATGCGCTTGCACAAAATATTGGTATATTCAGAAGATGCACCATGAGATGTGATCACGCATATCCAGCTGAATATCCAGAACATGTGTGATCGCACAGTGGGAGATGTGCGGCAAGTGACCTGAGCCCTATGCAGAGCATATGGAAATGTGCAATAGGTGGCCACATGTGCGGTGTGCAAAACTGCAATATCCAGCCAGGATATGCAAATGGACTCACTGCACATTCTGAGCCCATTCCCTATATGCACAGCTCATTACTGGAATGTATTCAGTTCATTTGCATACCCCAGGCATGTGCAGCTCCAGCTATTCAGGACTGCCCCACCACCCCACAAAGGTGAACAGGAGGTACTGAAGCCTAAAAGGCAGGTGTGATGGAATGTTTGTGTGTGGGTGAGAGGACTGTATTGGACTGGGTACAGTGCTATTACCCATAGCCATGTACGGTACAGGAATGGACTGGGGTACAGGGGCCCACCTGAACAGTTGCCACAGGGGCCCACATGGACGAGAAACAGGGGAGGGCACAGGGTGACACAGTCTGATTGGTATACCACACGCATGTGATATACCAGCTCAGTATGCAGCGTACAGTCACCTGCAGTGCCCCACACTCCCCCGTATGAGAGGAACATGGTGATGACTGCAAGTAATGGCAGTATGAAGAAGGTGGTCAGGTACTGGAGTGGGAGGTTCCCACCTGTGTGCAACTATGGTGAACCACCATCAGTGTGTGCCACAGGTCAGTCCCTGGCCTGTACCAGGCTGCCACTCAAACCACCAGGCTACCTGGGCACCACTGCCCCAGACACCACCCTCTGGGTGCATGCCACCACCTGGTGGTGCCCTGCAGGCCACATGGGTGCAGGCCATGGTCCATGGTACATGTGCAGCTGTGTGGCCATCAGCTCCACTGATGTGCTAGGGGGGGCATCCATCAGCACTGGCATGTGGCAGCTGGGTGTCTACATCCTGGGTGCAGTGTGGGGGATGGCTCTCCAGGTGGTACCCGAGGTGTTGCAGCACTTGTGGCTTTGGGTACTTCTGTTCTGGCATGACTGATGTGCATGGGTGCATGGACCACATCCTGGTGCACCTCCAAGGCTGGTTTCAGAGAAATTCAAGCACCATTTCCACCTCTGCAAATAAAGTCATGCACAAAAATAGTTTCTGTGCTAACTGCTTTCAATTCAAAAAAATGGTAGCAGTTCACAGCAATCAGTGCAAATTCACACAGTGTTTAAAATGAGCTGCCTCTTCGGGAATTCCAAAATTTGAATTACTATAGATTGAGGTCTAGCTGTCTGAGTAGTGGGTATTGGAGGAGGAACCAGTGCGCTAGTTCGATTGGCAAGGAGACTTCATCTGGTATTTTAACTATGGAGCAAAGTATATGGATGATAAAATCTTCAATGGTGGAAGTTTTCTCTAAGTCCTCCGGTACCCAATGTATTCAGAAATTATTCCAATGGGCTCTAGTTTCCTTATCGTCTAATTTAGTTTGGAGTTCTCTTTCCTGATTTAATAGATAAAGTATGGCTCAATCGTGCCTGCCCACTGAGTCCGTTACAGTACCTAAGGATTGTTCTGTGGCAGCAGTTTTGTTTCTCCATTGCTTTAAGAGGTTGGCTACTGAGGACTGTATTTATTGCCTTGATGATATAGTCTAGTCTTGTGAGTACTAGTTCTTGGTTAGAAGATGCCGGCCAGTCATCAGAGCCTTCCAAACTCGGTGTTGGGGATTCCGAGCAGCTACGATCACGTAGGCCCATAGAAACACAGAAACATAGACTTTGATGGCAGATAAGGGCCGCTTGGCCCACCTAGTCTGTCCATTTCCCTACCTAGAGGATAAGCTGCAGATCCTATTTAACCAACAGCCTATTTCTTCCTACCCTCCACAAAAATTGCCTTATGTCTGTCCCATGCATTCTTGAATTCTCCCACAGTTTTAGACCCCATCCTCCTCAGGAAGAGCTGTTCCAGCGCGTCCACCACCCTCTCGGTGAAAAAATACTTCCTCACATTGCCCCTGAGCCCCCCTCTATCTTCAAATTGTGTCCCCTTGTTCTTGCACATCTCTTTTTCTGAAAAATGCTACCCTCTTGGACTTTGTTGATTCCACTGAGGTACTTAAATGTTTCTATCATGTCCCCCCTCCTTTCCTCAAGGGTATACATATTAGGCTCCTTTACTCTTTCCTCGTATGGCTTCTCTTGCAGACCCTGCACCATTTTAGCTGCCCTCCTATGAACTGCCTCCATCCTGTCTATGTCCTTGCAGAGATGGGGTCTCTAGAACTGGACGCAGTACTCCAGTTGGGGTCTCCCCAACTGTCTGTACAGGGGAATAACAACTTCTTGTTTTCTGATGATGATACCTCTCCCTATACATCCCAGTATACCCCCAGCCCTCCCTACCGCCGTCTCGCATTGTTTGCCAACCTTAAGGTCATCTGATATGATTACCCCTAGGTCTCCTTCTATTTTTGTTGTTGTTACTACTTCCCCCCCCCCAATTGTGTAATCTTCCCCTAGGTTTTTGTTTCCCAGGTGCAATACTTTGCACTTCTTTGCATTGAATCCAAGCTGCCATACTTCTGACCATTCTTCCAACCTTGCCAGGTCCCTTCTCATCCTTTCCATGCCTCCTTGTGTATCAACCCTGTTGCAGATCTTTGTGTCATCTGCAAAGAGGCATCCTTTTCCTTCCAGTCCCTTTGCAATGTCACTTATAAAGACATAAAAAGCACTGGACCCAGTACTGAACCCTGCGGTACCCCACTAGTAACCCCCCTTTCTTCAGAGTGGACTCCATTTACAATTACCTTCTGTGTCCTGTTGTCCAGCCAATGTTTTACCCAGGCTACCACCTTGAGACCCACTCCCAGGCTGGTTAATTTGACTACTAATCTTTTGTGTGGAACTGTGTCAAATGCCTTGCTAAAGTCTAGGTAGGCCATGTCCACAGCCCCTCCCTGGTCTACTACTTTGGTCACCCAGTCAAAGAAATCAATTAGATTTGTCTGACATGACCTTCCCACTGTGAACCCATGCTGCCTTGGGTCCTGTGCCCCACTGGCCTCTAGGTACTCAACAATTCTTTCCTTCAGAAGTGATTCCATAGCTTTCCCTACCACAGAGGTCAAACTGACAGGTCTGTAGTTTCCTGCCTCCGTCTTGGTCCCACTTTTGTGAAGGGGAATCACATCCGCCTTCTTTCAGTCCTCAGGTACCACACCATCCTCCCATGATTTGTTAAAGAGTGTAGTCAGTGGTGTCACTAGTTCTCTGCTTAATTCTTTTAGAATTCTGAGGTGAATTCCATCTGGCCCCATTGCTTTGTCCACCTTCAGTTTTAAGAGTTCTTTCAGAATCCTTTCTTCTCTGAAAGGACTGGGATCAACCCCCCTCTCCAGAGTGCTTCTGTTAATTGGATTAGGCACCTCCCCCATTTCCTCTTTTGTGAATACTGAACAGAAGTATACATTCAGTATCCCTGCTTTATCACTGTCACTCTCTGCCCACCCACCATCCTTCTATTCAGCCTCACTATCCCTCCCTTTGTCTTTCTACACTCCCTGATATACCTATAAAAGGTTTTATCACCCTTCTTAACCAAGTTAGCTATCTTTTCCTCAGTTTGTGCCTTTACTATTTTGACTGCCCTCCCTGCTTCCTTCTGCCTTAACTTGTACAGTTCTCTGTCCTGCTCCTTCTGTGTTTCCTTATACTTCCTAAATGCTATCTTTTTCTCCCTAACCTTCACAGCCACCTCTTTTGAGAACCATAATGGCTTTTTCTTTCATTTTGATTTATTTATTTGCTTCACACAAAGGCTTGTTGCCTCTATTATGGCAGTTTTGATATTTGCCCATTGTTGCTCCACCTCTCCTTCTAGCTTGTTTGCTAGTGCTTTTCTAAGGCACTCTCCCATCTTGCCAAAGTCAGCCTCCTGAAGTCCAGAACCCTCACTTTTGTATGGCTTGACTCTGCGAGAGTTTATCATGAACCACACTGTTTGGTGGTCACTTGTTCTCAAATGGCTACCCACTTCTAGATCTGAGATCCTCTCACTGTCCCCATTTGAGAGTATGAGGTCTAAGATTGATCCCTCACGAGTGGGTTCCAAAACTAGCTGTTTAAGGCATGCCACCTGAAGGGCATCAAGAATGGCCCTGCTTTTGGATGTGGCTGCCGCAAAGGTGCTCCAGTTAACATCTGGCATGTTAAGGTCTCCCATCAACAGTATCTCCTCTTTCTCTGCCATCCTAAGTATGCCTTCTATCATATCCTTGTGCATTCTCTCTCCCTGACATGGGGGTCTATATACAACCCCTGTGCGGATTGTGGTGTCATTTCCAGTCTCTAAGGTGACCCACAGTGCCTCTTCTCCTCCCTGTTTACTCTTTTGTTCAGTTGCTTTTATCCCTTCCCTTACATAGACAGCTACTCCCCCCCACTTCTGCCCTCCCTGACTCTCCTGTAGGTTGTGTACCCTGGTATGTTAACATCCCAGTCATGGTTCTCTGTGTACCATGTTTTTGTGATTGCTGCAATATCCAGGCATCCCTCTTCTATCAAGGCCACCAGTTCAGGGAACTTGTTGCCCAGACCACGGCAGTGTTGGTATTCATTACCTCCATTTCTTGATGGCCTTACCCCTTTTTTCCCATCCCTGTCCTTATTGCATTTGTCACTTTCTCCATTTACCACTAGCCTTGTCCCTATTGACATCTCTATGTTAGTGTCTACCTCACTTAGTACCCTGATATTTTGGAGGGGGCTAGAATTTCCCTGCTCCTTTCCAGTGCCTCCCCCCTTGGCTAGTTTAAATACTTGTCAATGAAGTATTTAAACCTATCACCTGGGATCCTGGTTCCCCTCCTGGACAGATGCAGACCATCATGCCAGTATAGGTCTGCATCCCTCCTGGTGGACCCCCAGTCGCCAATGAATCCCTGAGCTCTGCACCAGTTTTTCAACCACTGACTTGAATCCCATGTTGTGGAGCACCCTAGCCTCACCCATGCCATAGACAGGCAGCACCTCCCGAGAAGGTTACCGTGTGTGCGCTGTTGTCTAAGGCCCTCCCATCTCCTGAAATGCTTCTTGCACTCTGCGTCCTTTCTTAGCCAGGTCATTTGTCCCTAGGTGGACAATGACATCCAGCTCCCTCCCCTGTGCAGCTGCTCCTGCGATCCTGAGGATTCGCTCCCTGTCTCTCCAAGCCATGGTGCCAGGCAGGCACCTTACCTCCCTCTCCCTCTTCCTCCCCCAGTTCTACCTTCCTAACAATGGAGTCCCCCACCAGGAGTTGTTTCCTTTCCCTGTGGGGTCCCATTTCACCCTCCTTTGGGTCTCCTTTGTGGAGGTTCCCAGCATCCTCCTTGGTCTCCACTGTGGATGCCTCCATAGAGGAATCACTTTTCCAGAGCGGCATAGAAATTGTGGAGAGGTACAACTGGAGGGGATGAGCCTCTGTTCCACCACCCTCACCCTCCCTGAGCCCACTGTGGTCCAACCACTCCTCTTTCTTGGCAACCTCTGAGGCAACGGCAGTAACCCTGGTGGTCCCTGGGTGGGAGAGGAGGTCCCACAAATCCTGGCCAACTCAGCCTGGAGATGAGCAACCTCCTCCCTCAGCCCAGAGAGGTGTCTGCAGATGGGACAACACTGCATCCTCCAAAACATCTCCCGGAAGACTGCTACTCTACAGCCACTGCACTGCACTGCGCCACTCCCATCATGCCTTTTTAGTGGCCCCCTAACCGTTATTTGGAATACTTATTCTTTCCTCTGTTTGTTTCTTTTTTTTATCTTCCTTCTCTCCCTACTTACTTACTGTCTCTGCACCCTTTTATCTCCTGATCTTCCTGTTCTGAGACAAGAAGTTCCTATATTTCTCAGCAGTCTCCTTACTTGCTCAAAGTCAGACCTCCAGCAGCTGGGAGGATGGAGAGCTACTCTTGCCCTTCTAGGATTGTGAGTCTTTGGTGGCTCTGTGATCACTCACTTCCTGCTCCCAAACAGGAAGTTCCTGTTGTCAGTTAAATCCGGTGCCTATAAAAGTAGAACTGGTTTAGGGTGCAGGGAAGGAGGGCAATATAGTCCCAGTAGAGAAGTTTTAGTTATACCAGTAGCTTCTTCCTCCTGGAGTTCTGTCATTTCCATCTTCTTCCATCAGTGCTTTTAGTATGGCAGAGTGACTTTGTTTTCTTCTGGTTTGGTTAGATGCCATCATATGTTTGTCAGGTTAACAGCATACGGGTTGTAGAAAACAAGATTAGGCTTTATTTTAATTTCAGCTTGCAGCTCCTGGAGCTCCCAATTCAGGCAGCCATCAATTTTGTGACATTACCAGACGTCGTCCCAATTATATTCTAGTCCATGTCAGACAGGTTTTGGTCTCCCTATCAGGACCACATTTATCTTTCCTTAGATTTACTTGAATGACTTATCTGAATTTTTAAATTTTAATTTTTTTATTTATTTAGCTTTTGTTGACCAGGTAAGCACACTAGATAAACATATGCATATTTTTAGGTGCAATCCAAGAGATTACATGGAATATGCAGACAAAAGACAAGGTTTACACAGGGTTAAGCAAGATTTCAAGGGATGTACAGACAATGCAGGGTACAAAAATGGAGCAGACAGACAGCAAAAAGTAAACTGTATTACAGATTGTCTCAACATAATAAAGTAGCAGTTAGAGTGCACTCCTGGAGTAGGCACAAGGAACGTGGTGCTTCTATGCTAAAACAAACACCAGTATCATTAACAAGCAGAGCACTCACAACCTCCAAATACCCAAGGGCACTGGTCTCTGAAAAATGTTTTTTTATTTTTTAAAACACATAAAAACAAGAAAATGGAGGCCACAGCCTGGTGCATTTTAGATGCTCCACCATCCTTTATCAAAGGCTATTTACAATCACATCAGTGGCGTTTATACATACATTTTAAAAAACGTCATCATGATGTCATACACATTAAGGTCAACCCTATATCAATTCTAATACTCGAATACAATCATAGAGACCTATAAAACCCTGCTTTGTGATAAATATACAGATAAATAAACCAAATATCAAGAAAAAAGGAAGAAAAAAAGGAATGAAAAAGGATGCAGGGGATGAGAAAACTTTGGGAAGGAAAATTGTGTATCTATAAACATGTGCATGTACTGGGAGGAAGTTAAAAAAACATACATACAAACAGATATAATTTTTTCATAGCATTCATCACAAAAAATTCATTTTTTATTACAGACCAAGATTTCAGATTTTATAACTCATTAAGAGCTATTTCAATGTCACAGTATTGTGCTACATAACACATCCAAAATCCATAGGTCCCCCTGGAGATCCAGTTTATTTCTTCCTTTTCTTTTTCAAAAAATGTTTTAATTCAAACCCTGAGTTCAGTACCTGTTTTTTCGTTGCATTCAGGTTAATGATCCAAAATGCTTCATGTGAAAGCAGTAGATCACTAAAATTACCAGGAGTATGATTTGTTCTGTATGTGGGGAGTGTTACTGCACAGGTTGCGGTAGGAACTTTATGTTCCAAGTGTAAAACCTCATATAGAAGCACTTATTGGTCTCGGTCGTTATGAATTTACTGAATGCCAGGTCATTGGAAAATATGCCTAATTTAGTGTTCGCGTAGCAGAGTGAAGCGCATCGGGGACCATTGGATTACATGAATGAATTGCTGGATACAGCGGTAAAAAGTAATCTGTTCCTGATTGAGAATACCGAGAATACAAATTGAACTGCGGCTGAACAATCCCTTATGATGGCATTTAAAGAGCTGGAAAAAATTATACACCAGTGGAGAAGAACATGTAACCCCTTGTTACCCGGGGTTACTAGAATCCCAGTAAGACCTAGTGGTAGGCAGGGAAGGCAGCTTGTGAAACTCCAGTTAAATGGGTTTCGCACTGTCTCACTCTGTTCTCAGTCTCAGCTGAGATTGAGAGATGACATCACCAATAGAACTGTTGCAGCTGCATAAGCCACATTGGAATCTGCAGCAGAGGGAGTGAGATAGAACGTTGGGAGTTTTCAAAGTCAGTTCCTGTTTACCTTCTGTGGGAGAAGGAAGTCAGTCTCCTGCTTGCCCTCAAGCAGGAAGGGAGTCTTTTGTTTACCTTCTGAGGAGAATGAGTGAGTGTCCAGTGTTCAAGTGGTGGAGATCGCTGTCCAGGTCTCAGTGCCCCCCACCCTCCGGGGGGGAAGTAAAGTATCCCCATGTAGATTCCAGGGGCAATCCCCTAATTTCTGCTGAAGAAAGGAAGCTGCCTTTTACAGTTTCTGTTTAGAATATTAGAATTGATATAGGGTTGACCTTAATGTTTCGGTAATAACCAATCAGAAGGCAAGAATGTGTATGACATCATGATGACGTTTTTTAAAAAGGCAACTGATGTGATTGTAAATAGTCTTTGATAAAGGATGGTGGAACATCTGAAATGCATCAGGCTATGGCCTCTGTTTTCCTGTTTTTATGTGTTTTAAAAAATAAAAAAATATTTTTCAGAGACCAGTGCCCTTGTGTATTTGGAGGTTGTGAGTGCTCTGCTTGTTAATGATACTAGCAGTCAAATTGCTCACTTCTTCTCAGACAGGGTGTTCACCATCCAGCTGGACGTACAGCCAGTGAGCCATAAAATGGCCGACAGTGGTTGCTTTGGGCATCCAGAGAGCACTCTGCCTGGTTGGGGGGAGTTTAACCGGTGGAGGCAACTGAGGTCACTCGAATTGTTCTTGGACTGAAGCACACATATTGTGAACTGGACCCGCTGCCGACACATTTCTTAATGAGATGTGTTGACACCATTGACCAGATCTTCATCTTGATTATCTGGTGCACGTTCTCAGAGGGGGTCTTCCCAAATGTCTTGAAGGAGGCACTGGTCAGGCCACTTCTGAAGAAACCATCTTTGGACCCTGATGTCAAGGCAAATTACCATCCAATCTCCAACCTCCCATTTTTAGGAAAGGTTGTTGAGAAGGCTGCGGCACTTCAGCTTGAGGCACACCTTGCAGCCTTTGATTTTTATGAGCCCCTCCAGTCGGTGTTTCATGTGAGGCATAGTACGGAATTCGCATTAGTTCAGGTGCATAATGACCTCCTCAGGGCGAGAGATTGAGGTGAGTGAACAGTTCTCGTTCTCATCGATCTCTCTTCAGCATTTGACACGGTAGACCATAGTGTGTTGCTTGACCACCTGAGAGAATTCTGCAGCCTCACCGGCACTGTCATCTGCAGGTTTGAGTCATTTCTCATGAATAGGAGGCAACGGGTAGTGATGGAGAACTCCTCGTCCTCTCCTAGCCTCCTGTCGTGTGGAGTTCCTCAGGGTTCAGTCTTGTTGCCAATGTTGTCTGCTGTTGTATATGCTGCCCCTGGGTGAGTTCATTAGCAAGTACAGTTTGGATTTTCATTTTTTTTTTCTTACTTTTTTTATCCCACCTACTCTATCCAAGCTCCGCCTGTTCAGGAGCTCCAATGAAGGACTACCCCCGCTCCTGCCACCTATCTGGTCCCACGGTCGATCCCCCATGGAGCTGCAGATCTTCCCCAGGGCAGGGATGAGGTGGGGCAGAACATCCCAAGTATTCAACTTTCGCCGGGAGACCCTGAGACTATGCAGGCGGGAGCTATTAGGGGTCTGCCTCAGTGCTCCGTCTGCCCAGATCTTGGAGAGTGCTTTTCCCTGTTCATTGTGGGAATGGTGCATGCCCGATGCCAAGGCACCACCGCTGACATTGCCACTCATCCCCAGCATCGGCTCCACACTAGCCATGCCTCAGGCCTCTGCCAGAGGCTGGTCAAGCACCAAGCAGGGACTCCCCTGCCTCCTGGGAGAGGAGAGCTGTCCTCTGGATACTCAATCCTCTCCCTCCCCTGCCGACCCCCCCCCCGACGGCCCGGGCTCATTCCTGAACCTGGGACGCCGGCATGGAGCGAGGTGTGGCATCCAGTACCTCAACCCTCAGCTTCACCAGGCCAGCCTGGATTTTCATTACTTTGCAGACGATACCCAGCTGTATCTTTCCTTAGCCCCTAGAACATCAAATGCAATGGAAGTGCTAAATGCATGTCTCACTGAGATCAATGACTGGATGGCCTCCAGTTAGTTGCAACTGAACCCCGATAAGATGGGGGTGCTTGTGGTGGAGTGGAACATAGGGCATGATAGGAGGACCTCAGGTACAGAAATAGGCTTGTTTCTAGGGTCTGTGCCCTTGAAGGCCTCCTCTAGGGTGCAAGATCTTAGTGTGACCTTTGACAGTGGCCTGACATTTGAAGCTCAAGCATCATCTGTTGTCCAGATCAGCTTTCACCATCTTAGGAGTATCACCAGGATCAAGCCCCTAGTTCTGCTCCTGGACCTCCACACCTTGGTGCATGCCTTTGTCATGTCAAGGCTTGACTACTGTAATGCTCTCTACCTCAAGGTCTTGAGAGGCATCCTTTGCAGGCTGCAGCTAGTGCAGAATGCAGCTGCCAGGTTGCTGACTGGGCAGTCGAAGTACTGACGTATCACCCTGGTGCTGCATGAACTGCACTGGCTGCCAGTCAGGTGGAGGATCCTCTTCAAGGTGGGCTTGCTCACCTTTAAGGCCCTACACATGGTCTGGGCCCTGGCTACCTGTCTGACCTTCTATCACCAGCTGCCTCAGTCTGCTCCCTCCACTCCTCCTCTAGGGGCCTCCTTGCTATCCCCCGGATGAAGTTGAAAACTGCCGGTGACAGGGAGTTTAGTGTTGCTGGCCCCATCCTGTGGTATTTGCTGCCACCATCTGTACATGAGGCCCTCTCAGTGGAGGTATTTAAGGCCCACCTCAAGACCTACATGTTTAATCTGGCCTTCCCAGACACTGTAAATTAAATTTTATTTCAGGATAGCCCATGCCAGTATAATTTTAATTAGATCTTATCTATTCAACTGTCATGGACTGTTTTATCACTGATAATTTTATTGTTTGATAGTTGTATTGCTTGTGTACAGTGCCCAGAGCCTCAAGGATTGGGCACCTGGAAAAATAAAATTTGCCTTGCCTTGCCATTTAGAGTTTATGCTCAAGCACAGACTCGAGCCAGCCTCGGTTAGTGACCATACAGGAACAATAATGTGCTATCAGAGATACAATGGAGGACACATTGCTTAGGTGCAGTTACAGGCTGCAGTGAGCCTTAACTGATTCCAAAGGGTGTTTTTAAAGCTGTTGTGAGAGGTTACAATGTGAACATGTGCAGGAAGGAAATTCCGGGTCCGAGGTGCACACGCAGCAAAGGCCCAATCACCCATAAGTGTTCTGGTTTTTGGGACAAGGAAGAGAGATAAGTCATTTGACCTGAGAAGATAAGATGATTTAGCAGGCTTATATAGCTCCACTAAGACAAAGTGGGGAGCAGTTCTGACAATTTTGTCAGTGAAGCAGCCCAGCGCAATCATTTGATGGTTCCCCGGAGACAGCCATTCCAGTTTGCCATATAACTCACAATGGCGAGTGAGTCGGGGAGCACAGAGGGCAAAACAGCAAATATTATTGTAAGCAATGTCCCATTTGGACAGGCTAGTTTTGGGAGCATGAGTGAAGGTTATGAGCCCATAAGAAAGTGTAGGGAGAAGTATGCCTTTAGCCAGGGTATGATGTGCTGCAAGTGTGAGACAGCTCTTAGCTCTGACCCAGTTTACTACTGAATGCCTTATTCACAGTTTTAATGTGCAAGGAAAAATCAAGTTGAGAATCAAGGGTAACTCCCAGGTATTTTAGGGAGTCGACAACCCTCAATGGGGAGCCATCCTCACTACCAACTTTCAGTGGCACAGAGCATGCTTTGATTTTTGCCCAAGACCCAAATAGCATAGCCTGAGTTGTCTTGAGGTTTAAGCCTAACTTATTGGCCAGGAGTCAGTTTTGAATTTTTCCAAAGTTGGTCTGAAGGCAAGAGTTTAGGACACTAATGTCCTTTGAATTAGATAGGAGCACTAGGTCATCTGCATATAGGGTTGTTTCATAAAGAGTTGGCACCAAGGGAAAATTACTGACAAAGGGACAAAAGGATAGGTTCAAGGATGGATCCCAGAGGGACCCCAGTTTTGATAGCCGTAGGTTAGAAGACCTTATTTTACATGACAAGTTTCTGCCTTCCCTGAAGTAATTTGTATACCATGCTAGAGCAGGGGCAGACAAACGAAAAGTACAGAGTTTAGAGCACATGAGAGTATGGTCAATCAGATCAAAGGCCTTCGAGAGGTCTATGAAGATGGCTCCCATCAGTTTACCCTGATCAGCAGCTTCCCTTATCTCAGATGTGACTTCGATAAGAGTGGAGGAGGTACTAAGATCCTTTCGAAAGCCATGCTGTGCTTGGGATAGAAGGTCGTGGTTCTGAATATAGTCAGACAGTTGGGATGTTACCACCTTTTCTAATAACTTGCTGATAGCCGACAGAATAGCAACTGACCGGTAATTTTCAAGGAGTTTTTGATCACCTTGTTTAAATACAGGCACAACCGGGAGCACTTGCTTGGCTCTTGCGCCTGCAACTGCACAGGTTAACCAGTCCCCCTGCTCCTATGCCTCTAGACAATGGATTCCTGTCCTGCATACCTCCCTTATGTACCAATCTGTGCAGCATAGAGTCAATACATATCCTGCAACAAATTGTCAGTGCCTAATGTACTTCCCAGCCCTTGAATGTATTACCACACCTACCATTTGTACCCTTATGATTCTGTATGTATTTTATTACATGTATTTTGTATGTACCTAATGTATGTATCCTTATGATTCTGTATGTATTTTATCACATGTATTTTGTATTGTTTCTCAATGACGTGGAGCCTTTGTAAACGAGTTCCTGACTCAAAGGATTGTAATTCCGATACTGTTCAATAAATAAAATAAAATAAACCTGAGCAACCTTCCAAAGCTCAAGGATAGATCCAGTGATAAGGGTTGTGTTGAAGATGTTAGTAATTGGTAGGGCAAGGAAAGGAACACCCAACTTAATGAGACTGGGCTCCAAGTTGTCATGTCCAGCATTGGCAAATAGGGAGAGAGGTTGGTGAGGAGTCTGCGCATCTCACTTATTGACACAGTGTTAAAGTATAATGGTGGTTGATGGACAGGCATTGACTGGGAATTGTCAGATGGAACATGCAACTCCGAGGAGGGAAAAAGGGAGGTAAAGGCAGACAGGTCAGAGAACTGAGCATTAAAGGCATTTGCAATGGTTGTAGCATTATTGCAATTAACATCACCAGTTAACATAGCAGTAGTGTGGTCCATTTTTGGCACCACAAACTATATTTTTAATATTTTGCCAGAAACTCCTAGGGTCTCTAGGAGAGATCAGCAGAGCAGACTTACAAAATTCGCTCTTAGCATTATACATGGCTTTTTTTACAAGCATTTGCTAGACGTCTATATTCACAGAAGACAGGCATCTCATGGGAGGCCTTGAACATAGCCCAGCATTTATCCCTAAACTTCATAAGGGAAAACAGACCACTTTGCAGCTATTTTGTGCCAGTACCCCTGACTCTCCTTTTTGTGAGTGGAGCATGTTTATATTGCAAGGGGGAGAATATGCTAAGAAAGTTATTAAGAGCAACATTAACATCATTAGAAGCTAATACAGTGGACCAGTCTGAGAGAGCCAGGTCTGTATGAAAGGATTTGAGACTGAATTTAGTGAAATCTGTCATGTGAATAACCTTATTGGGTATTTGGGGGGAGAAGACTTTCCAGACGCAATATGTGGGGGCATGACCTGAGATCAAGTCTGGGAAGGTCCCAACTGAGGCAATCTTCTCGGGCCTATTTAACAGAACCCAGTCAAGGAGGGAATTTGTGCCCCTGGATGAAGACAGCCTAACAGGTTCCTCTATAAGTTGGGAGCGATCAAGACCAGCCAGCAAAAGGTTCGCACTGTTTGACGTTAAACTCCTTTCCAATTTAGGCTAAAGTCACCAAACATCAGAAATTCATTAGAGCACACCTTGGGACTAATACAGTCAAGTAGATAGGTTAACCCTTTCATACACCCTTTGGGAAGGCTACATACACAGACAAGATGGATCTTTTTTGTATTTCCCAATAGGACTAGTACATGGAAGTATTCACAGACAGGAGAAGGAGGTTGCAGGTAGGGTATAAGAGATATATTTAAGTTTTTTTTATTTTTTATAATATAGCAGTATCCCACTACCATGCTTGTTACCAGGACGATCAAGCCTAATAAGATTAAAACCAGGTAGGGCATGCGCAGTGTCTGGAATGTTGGGTTTTAGCCAGGTTTCTGTCACACCAAGAATGTCCGGGTTGTAGTGTGTCACCCAGGCAATGAGCTCAGCTTGGGTATGCAAAATACTATGCACATTTAGGTGGGCAAGTTTTGGGCCTTTTGTGGCTAACCAGGTAGATAAGCCAGTAAACTGAGTGGTAGCAGGATTAGGGTTTAGTTCAATATCCCCCACCAGAATAATAAACAAGTATAAAAGCATAACAAGGCAGGGCTGAACTATGTTTCCTTAAAGTTTTAGGGCGGCAAGGGCATCTCTCGGCCAGATGAGTAATAAAGGGATACAGACTTTAGTCTCAGGCACCGAATGGAACAATAACACAGCTGCTTATAATTTGACTGCTGCTCCACAGGAACAATAAATAGGGGAAGACAGGACAGCGTGAGGAACAATACCATTAAGGTAAAAAAGGTACATGCTACATGATACCTGATAGCAGTCTTGCATGTGGAACCAGAACAGTCTACTCCAGGGGAGGACATGAGAGCAACACCCAAATCAACTAGGCTAAACAACAATTAATATCTACAACAGAAAGAAGGGACTAGGGACCTTAGCTAGAATATAGTCCATACAGAACCCAATATCAATGACATTACTCTGTCAGCAGAAACCATAGGCTAGTAGTAAATATGGAACTGATGTGCAGACACAGCCAACAAGAAGACTGGGCTATGAGGTAACTAGGACTATAGCCAGAGGATAAAAATAAAAGCAAATTTAGGAGACAAGAAACAAGAGCCAGTGGTCAAAAGAATTTAGCAATTTTCACAACTATGAGTTTAGGCACAGTTAATTAGCATGACAGCTTTGAGCATATTTAACAGTATAGTGACTTACAGGGGAAAAAAAAAAGATTGCCAATCTTTCCAAGTGAGCAATATGGACAGAGGTTGACCAATTGGCGAAGCTAGTAAATTATTATCGTATTTAATAGATGGTGGGGGAGAGGGTAGGAGGGTGGGCAAACTTCACGAGTAGCTCACTTGTCCAGGCAATCTCAGGAATTACAGGAGTGGGTTTCCGACAGTCTTAAAAGTTATAATCAAGTTTTATTGGATTTTTTTTTTGTCTCAAGTCCCACATCACAGGGGGAGTGCAGCGGTAAAACAAAGCTGAAAAGTTGCACCTCTGAGCCCTGTTGCAGAAGCCGATCCACTGAACAAAGACCAGTAGTTTTTAACTGCTGGAAATCCCCAGCAGTTACGTAGCAGGCAAGGAAATTAGAAGTTGGCATCTTTTTCTTTACTCCTAGCTGATGAACAAAAAACTCCCAGAGCAGCTCACCTGTCCCGGAGATCTCGGGATTTTTAGGAGCAGATCTCCAACAGTCTTTCAAGTTATAATCAGTTTTCTTGTTTCTTTTTTAATTTTTCTTTTTATGAAGCTTTTGTGGCTTTTTCCCTTTTTCTCCCCTGCCAGGGACCCCAGCAGACAACGCTTGCGTGGGTGTGAAACACACTACTGCCCTTGCGTCGGGTACCAACTCAGCTCGTTCTACCCCACCTGTAGTGCCACTGCTCCCACCCATCTAAGCTTTGGATCGGACCTCTACCTGATGGGAGCAGAACTACAGGGAGGCACAAACCCAGGAGGGAGAGATGCCGTCGAGCTGCTTGATCCACTCCCTCCCTCTCCCCAATGCCAGCTCCCAAACAACCCAAGGTCATTCCGAACCGGGTTGCCGGCACAACGTAATGCGGCATCCAGCGCCTCAGCTCTTAGCGCCACCGGGCAGGCTTTTTTTTTGTGGTTTCTAAATTCTATTAGATACATAAGCTTTGTATTAGCTTAAGATCCTTTTTAAATCAGCAGTTTATATTTGTACGTACATTTTTTTTGCTGTATTTGTAAATTTTTGCAAATTGTTTTCAGCTTCAAATTCAGGTGGTTGTAATGCTGAGTGTACAATAAACTAAACAATAAACTGAATGTTCCCCATCTCAACAGCCTTCCAGTTTCCCCTTTCAGCAACTTTTTCAGCCTCAGTCTGGTTTGTGGAGCCTGCAAGCAACCCCTAGGGTAGGGTTGCTTTGAACCAGGCTATGAAATCACTGTGGGTATAGCCGATGGGGTCATCAGCTATACCACAGTGATTCACATACCTGACACAGATGGAGTCTCCTTTATTCCCATTATTAACCACCCCCCCCCAGTTTCTCAATCTTCCTGGAAGAAAGTTTAGCCTGGGTTTGAGACATCCCAATCATGATCAGGTGTAATCTATAATCTTCGAGCCAATCTCTTGCACTAGGCCATAACACATGGGATACCAGGGTTCCACCATGCCGTGGTGACATGGAATTTGCCGACCATCAGTACAGTGGTACAATGACGACACAACGCCATCACTGGGGGAACTGGTGTTTTCTGTGGGGGGGGCTTTGCCCCCCACACCTCACATGCAGCGGGCTCTGGCCCCCGCACCCCCGGACTTTAAATAACCAACTCCAAATCAGAGTCGGTTTGGGGAGGGGGTGAACACCCCTGAAGCAACAGTGTTGGGAACCCAGCAGACCATTACAGCGAACTGCTGAAAATGTCCCTTCCCTTCCTGTCACCTGATGTGCTTATGCACATATATAAAGGGAAGGTCTCTGATATTCCTCAGTTCTTTTCAGCTGCAACTGAGTAAGCCTCAAGTTCTATTCCAGAGTCATAGGAACACAAGAGGAGGAGCATGGCAGGCGCTTACAGCTTCTCCGTGCAGGTGTCACTACACATCCAGCTCCTGGGGGTACCTATGCAACAAAAGAAAAAAAAACCTTGTGCCTGGATAGGCGACGGCTCCTCTCAGGGCCACCACCACACGCCACTACTGGGCCTTGCCTCCGCCTCTCTCTCTCCCCTCCTCCTCCTCGGCCAGCACTAGATTATAGGTAGAGCACCAGATGGAGTGGCAGCCCTTCCCCAGGGGGCTCAAAGCTGGAGGGTTCCTGGTCAGAGGTTGGTGGAGGACAAGCATCTCTGAGGAGGCAAGGAATCAGGTTGGCAGTAGAGCGGTTGGTGAGCAGAGGTAGCCCGAGAGAGTTCCAGGGTCGCAGGGTGAATAAACAGAATTTTAAAAAAAAGTCCTCGAGCTCAACAAAAAAGATAAGTAGGAGGGAACCCACTGACACCCGTCTTCTCCACTGTTGATGGTTGTGGGTCCCTCCCTTCCATCTTCAATGGCTCCTCTGTCGACGACCACTGTTTGAAGGAAACCGATTAATGGATCCTTTTGTTTTTTTAAATTTAAGTAACTATTGATTTTACATTATGCATATAGACAATACAATTAAAACATGTAATGTCACAGGTCATGATAAACCCTCACTGCCTCCCAACACCAACCTCTATCCTCCCCCCCTTTCCCCCACACCTTGGACCCCCCTAATCAGATGTTAAGCTAGGTAAGAGAGCGAGAAACCAGACAGAAAACTGCAAAAGGGAGAGCATGAGAGGATGAAGTTGTGATCAGTTCAGATATAAATCATAGAGCTTGCCCCTTTGTTTGGTGAAAAGAAGCAGTCTGTGATAGGTAATGGCAATCAGGTATTCCATCCTGAGGCAGAAAGAAAGCTCATGTGGCCACTCTCGGTACGAAAGAGAGGATTGGTCCAGCCAATGTCTAAGAACCAACGTCTTCACTGCTAGAGAAATTAGGGCCATATATCATCTCTGCTCTTTGACTATAATCCGGGTATAGTCCCCTGTGATACAGATCTCTGGGGAGAAAAGGCCCTCCAAACCCAACAGGGGTCAGTATGAGATTCAATCAAGGCCCATAGCGGAGAAACTTTCTCACAGGATCAGAAGATATGCAAAATTGTACCCTCCTCTTTACCACATCTGGTACAAGTGGAGGAACTGATGCATCCCATCTTAACCAGCTTGACGGGGGTAAAATACATATTATTTAAAATATGGAATTGGGTAAGCCTTAGCTGGTCTTGGGTGATATATCTATAGAGATCCTTCTAGATGTATTCCCAGTTTAAATTAAAATTTGGCAACAGGGCTTCCCAAATCCTACAGGTGGAGTGGGGGGAAAGCTTATTTATGAGGAGGGAGTAAACCATGGCAGTACCGTGGGGCTTGAGCGTGAGGTCTTGTAGCAGTGTAATTAGTCCAGCTAGTCCCGAAGACACTGGAGTGAAACCAAAGTGTTGTAACAGGAGATGTCTTAACTGAAAAATCTTAAAGATTCGTGACAGGGCTAGTTGAAGTTTCAACAAAATATCTGGAGAGGAAAAGAGAGAACCTTGAAGATAGAAATCTGACACTTTAGTATCCGATGGTTGAGGAAGCCACGTGGCTGAAATTGTATGACCACCAATTTTAATATTAGTATTGGATAGGAGGGACTAAGAAATATCTTTAGAAGGCTGAAATTTAAGGGATGCACAGAGTTATAAGAAGACTTTAACAGATACTCCAATCATAGAGTTCTGTTGGGGCGTTGGGAGGGATTTCCAGGAAGAGAAGAGAATAGCGGAATCGGAAAGATTAAAGCTATGAATCAGATTGGACTCTATTTATATCTAGGGAGGTATGCAGCCCCCCTCTGGATGTACTTGGGGTGTAGAAAGCCATTTACCACATTTGTAAAGGTGACTAGACCAGTAGTAAAGCAAGAAGTTGGGAAGCAGAAGGCCGCCCAACTCTTTCAGAAGACCCAGTTTGAGGTAAGAACGTCTAGGAGATTTGTCTAGCCAGATAAATGTAGTGATGAGTGCGTGAATGCATTTAAAAAAGGAAATGGAAAGCCAGAGATTTAACATATTTAAGGGACAGAAGAGTCTAGGTAGTATATTAATTTTTATTATGTTAATCCTGCCCCACAAAGAGATTGGGAGTGCTTTCCACCTAGCAAGATTCTGCTAGAGGATACTAACCAGGTCATCAAGATTTAGTTTCTTCATGAGGGAGGCCTCAGTAGAGAGGAAAATACCTAGGTATTTAATGAATCTTGGAGTCCAATTCATACCAAAATGGGCAAGGTCGGACCTATAAGTAAAACAGTTAAGAAGGAAGACTTCTGTTTTACTGCAATTAAGCTTGTAGTTGGAAAGGGAGCTGTACCTATCGATCACCTTTAAAGTTTCAGTAAGAGAGGCAGAAGGGTGTGAAAAATGTAGCAGGATATCATCCACATACACTGAAAGAGTCTGCACTGTCTCACCAACTGGGATGCCGGCGATACTGAGGGAAGCTTTAATTTGTCTAATTAAGGGCTTGAGATAAATGTTAAAAAGAAAAGGGGATGGGGACAGCCTTGACGGGTGCCTGTATGAAGAAAATACACCAATACAGTATGTTCTAGCTGATGGGGAGGAGAATATGGCTTGAATCCATTGTAGAAAGGTCGAGGGGAAACCCATTCTCCATAGGGTGGCCCGTACTAAGATCCAGTCTACTCTGTCAAAAGTCTTCTCTGCATTAAGTGAGATTAGGGCCATGGGGATGGGGCCGGGGGTCTTTGACAAAGTGCAAAATATGGCCAGTAACTAGACGGTTAAGAGGGAGAGTTTGTCTGGTTTCAAAAAAAAAACTATTGTAGCCTCCAAAACAGAGGAATCCAATGAGTCGGCCGAGAACATATAAGAGAAAAGATGATCGATGGATCCTGGACACAATACATGAGTGGCGTGTCAGATGATTACAGTCTTTTGCAGAAAGTGCAAAACAGTGGAATGTTAATACTTGCTCTGTATATTTCCTTGCAGATTTGACAGTGCACTGATAAATTCTGATCAAAGTTGACATGCTCTGCATATTAAAACCTTTTTCCATAAAAAAAAAAACAATGGACTGTCGTGGCAGTGTGTATAGTCTTTTGTTCTTGCAGAAAGTTAGTTGACTTTTTTCCTTTCTTACAAAGCATGCAATCATTTAAGAAGGATATCAGAGTTTATAAAAATTGCACTGTATAAATTTGCCAACTCTGGCTTGTTTAGATCATATTCGCAACTTGGAAGAGCAGAAACAAGTCCAGCAATGATCAGTTAAGTCAAGTTATCTGGCATGAGGATCAAAGTGCTAGGGTGTCCATTTTCATTTGTCCCTGCTGTACTGCAGCTTCCACCACTGTCTCCGCCAACAAGTCTTTTGAACCATCATCCGTCGACGATGGCTGTTGCTGCTCCAATGGTTCTCCAGTCGAGGAATCATGTTTTCAGCCACTCAGCTCTCCCTTTGACAGTACTCCCATTGATGGGGCACTTCAGCCATTTGTCGCCTCTTCCATCGATGGTTCTCCCATTTCTAGCTATTCGTTGTTGACGGTGGACCCATTTTCCACCATCTCATCGATGGTCTTGTCATCAACGGTGGCTCCTGGCCTTACTGCATCTTCGACAGTGTTCCCGTTGACAACCATGACTCCACCTCTGACTTTCTTGGACTGGAGCCCTGTGATGGCTCCTCCATCTACAACAGTGTTGGGGTCTTATGTACACCCCTTCACACGGATGGGCCAACTGGGTCCCTTGCCCTCTGCCATTCCATCGGTGGTGCCCATCCAGTCAGTGACTCTTTCTTCTTCAGGGGGTCACTTGGCCATGGTGGACATCCAGACTCTTGTCCAGTCCATTATGGGCCTTACCAGGTCCTCCCTTCACCTTCTGGGGAGGCTGTGGTCCCTGCTTCCACCCCCCCCAGGCATTCTTCTGCCTCCAGGACAGAAAGTTCCTTTCCAGCCTCTCAGGGGTTCTGTCTTAGGGAGGATGATTTGTCTGCCCCATTCTTACAAGAATGGGATATGGCAGACCAGGAAGAGATGGATAATTCTTATGGGTCCCAAGTCTCCTCCTCAGAGGTGTCTTCCTTTCATGGTGATGCGCCATAGGAACTCCCTTGTTTTCCTCCAGATGACCCTTCCTTTTCAAATATTATGGTACATCTGCAAAAAAAACTTTTGGATTCCAAACTATGGAACAGGATGCCTTCAGAAAAAAGTTGGCCAAGTACCTTGGTATTCCGGAAAGTCCCACACTAGTCGTCGCCCCCCGTGGGTGCTTTTGAGGAGACCATATTGGCGCCTGGCAACAACCATTCCAGAGTCCCTCCAATCCCTGCAAGGCAGACAGACTTTATAGGGCCCCTGTGGATCACCCTTATTTTTCTACACCTCCACAGGAAGATTCTGTGGTTAAAAATGTGTCTCACAATAGAGCCACTAGACCACAACATACAAGTGCTCAACCCTCCCAAATAAAGAATCCAAGAAATTGGATATCAGGGGTAAAATAGTTTATGCTTCGGCTACTATGTCCCTTTGCATTCTGAATTATATGGGCCACCTCCTCAAATATCAGGAGGAGATTTTTAAGGCTACTCAAGAATCGGTCCAGTCCCTTCCACCGGGCCAGTCTCAGGAGGACCTCAATGCAAAGCCTTCTACTGCTGTGGCTGTCTGCCGCCACCTGCTCAGGGCTACCTATGATGCCGTTAACTCTTCAACTAGAGCCTCCTCTGCGGGTGTTCATCTCAGACATCATGCATGGCTGAGGGTTTCAGGATTCTCGCAGGATATACAACAGTCCATCCTTAATGCTCCCTTTAAGGGGACAAATTTTTTGAGCCACAAGCCCAAGACATTCTGAAAAACCTGCAAGACTCAGGTAGTACCCTTCAGTCTGTTCAAGCCCTGTATTGCCCTCAGGCAAAGCCTGCATAAAAGGAATTCTTTCAGGGATGCTCCTTCAGAGACAGGCCTACTGTACTACTCTGAGGCAGCCTGCTAACAAACGTAAAGCTCAGTTAGTCCTGCCAGGCCCAAGAAATGCCCCCAAAACATCCCGATATGTCCCTGCTGCCCCTTAGCAGAGATGACCTTTGGCCTGAAGGCCTGTCTCCAGACGTGGAGGCAGAGACCCCCTCCTCAGCCATCAGGGGCCGGTTCTCCCTGCACCTCAGAGGTTGGCAAGGGATCACATCAGACCTCCAGCTCCTTCAATTGATTCAGTATGGCCATACGTTGGACTTGGCCAGTCCTCCTCCTCCCTTGTCTCCTCAGATCTCACACTACCCTCCAGCCCATGCTCTGGTACTGCAGGTAGAAATGGATGCTCTGTTACAGAAACATGCCATAGAACCAGTCCCTGCCATCAAAGAGGCATGGGATATTACTCCCATTTTTTTCTGGTTCCAAAATAGATGGGGGACTTGCGTCCCATTCTAGATCTCAAAGGTCTCAACCTCTACATACGGTACCAGAGGTTCAGGATGGTGACTCTCCCCACCCTGCTCCCCCTGCTGGATATGGGGGACTGGCTCTTTTCCCTGGACATGAAGGATACGTACCTTCATATCCTGATGCACCCCGCCCACAGGCAATTCTTACAATTCCAGTTTCAGGGCTGTCATTTTCAGTTTCAGTCCCGCCCATCTGGCCTTCCTTCAGCCCTTGGGGTATTTACAAAATGCCTGGCACAGTGGCAGGGGCCCTTTGCCAGGAAGGTCTGTATGTCTTTCCATACCTGGATGACTGACTCCTCAAGGCGTCCACCTGCCCCATGCTGGAATACTCCCTGACCTGCACCCTAGAGGTGTTCTCCATGATGGGCATTATGGTCGACTACCCAAAGTCTATGATGAACCCATCACAAACTCTCCAATATATAGGAGCAGTGCTAGACACCTCTCAGGGCATGGTGTTTCTTCTCAAGACTTCGGTGGATGCCATTCTGGCCCTCCTCATGGGGCTGGAGGCTTGTCGGTATGTCTCAGCAAGGGACTACCTTCGGCTCCTTTGACATTTGGTGGCTACAATCCCCACTATCCCTCATGAGACT
The DNA here is from genome assembly GCA_016271365.2 of Neoceratodus forsteri. NCBI lineage: Eukaryota > Metazoa > Chordata > Ceratodontiformes > Ceratodontidae > Neoceratodus > Neoceratodus forsteri. The sequence continues at coordinate 144,106,024 of CM028132.1, forward strand.
CAACATGAGGGTTCTTCAGTGAACCCTCAAGATCCAATGATATCGGAAGTGGGACAACTTGTGGGATGCCCCAGTCCTTTTGTCTTCCAAGTGCTTCATGCCTTACAATGGTGAAAGTCCATGGGCAAACTACTAAGGGGCACATCATTCCACCCTCTAGTCCTGGACCTCGTTCTAATGATGGATGCCTCCTTGATGGACTGGGGTGCCCATCTTCAGGGGGTTCAGTCCCAGGGCTCTTGAACCAAGCTGGAAGCTCATCTTCACATCAGTGTCCCGGAAATGAGGGCTGTTGTGTATGCCTTACAGGTATTCAAGACCTTACTCCCTCAGGGTTGCCTTCAAGTGCCATCAGACACTTCAGCAGTAGTTCACTACCTGAACAAAAAAGATAGTACCCATTCATACTTTCTCTGCCGAGAGGCCATGAGTGTGTGGTATTGGGAGATCCAGAAGGGCATTTACCTTCTGGCGGTCCACATTCCAGGGTATCGAATACCCTAGCAGATGCCCTGAGCAGAACCACTGCTCAGGTCCATGAATAACAACTCCACTCAGATATCTAAGAAGTCATCTTCCTGCAGTGGGGTCACCCAGAGTTAGACCTGTTTGTCTCTCGGCAAAACACAAAACAGCCTTTCTATTGCTCTCTAGAGCATGGTTCGGGAACTTTATGGCTGGATGCCCTATCTTGTTCCTGGACAGGACAATTTCTTTATGCTTTCCCACCCTTTCCTCTCGTACAGAGAGCACTCCTAAAACTGGTCAAGGCCGGGGGGTCTATGATTCTCATTTCCCCCTACTGGCTAAGGCAGATCTGGTTCCCCTTGCTGTTGCAAGTCTCAGATCAGGATCCTCTTCCTCTGCCTCTTTGTCCAGCCCTCCTATCACAGAAGAATGGCTTCCTGCACCTGCCTGCCTGGCTGCTAAGAACATAGTCCTCTCTCACTATTGGGTGTTCCCAGGGGTAGCAAAGATCCTGAAGGTGGCTCAGAAGCCCTCTATTAGGTCATCCTACTTTATGAAATGAACATGTTTCTCCATTTGGGCCTCTTCCCAGGAACTGGACCCCTATGAGTGTTCCCCATAGAGCAACCTAGACTACCTGCTCTCTCTGTCCGAGGGTGGCCTAAAATATTCCTCAATAAAAGTACATCTAGTGGCTATTTCTGCTATTCATTTACCTGTGAACAACAAACAATTGTCCCAGTTGCTCTGATCCAAACCTTCTTGAAAGGTATCCTACATTTGCATCCCTCTATTCAGGACCTGGTCCCGGTGTGGGATTTGAATTTTGTGCTTGAAAAACTGACTGAAAGTCCTTTTGAACCTACTGATACATATGAGCTCTGCTTTCTGTTGTTGAAAACTATTTGTTTTGGTGGTGATTACGTCGGGCAGACGTATCTCAGAGGTACAGGTGCTTATGTGCAAGCCACCTTACTTGCAGCTTCATATGGATCAGGTTTTCCTACATACTAACCCCTCCTTTCTCTCGAAAGTGGTTTCTGAATTTACTCTAAATCAGTCCATTCAGTTGCCAGTATATTTTGCAGAACCTGAAAATCTAGAGGAAGCCCTGCTTCATATTCTCGATATGCAAAGAACATTGAGACTTTATCTTCTCCGCACTGAACAGTTGCAAAAAACTGAGCAACTTTTTGTTTCTTTTGCCCCAAGATGACTGGGCGATCAGGTTTCAAAGCAGTGTTTGCCCATATGGTTGGCCAACTGCATTATGTTTATATATAACAAATATGATAAACCTTTCACAGGGTCTGTGAAGCCCCACACCACTAGAGGCATGGCTACTTCTACGGTGTGTTTTCGAGGCATCTCAGCTTCAGAAATCTGCAAGACTAACACCTGGTCTACTGTATATACATTCACAAAACATTACAGTCTAGACATTGCTTCCAGGAAGCGTGCCACCTTTGGACGGGCCATCCTCAATGGCATCCTGTCCTAATCTGATGCGGTTTTCTTCCTCCTCCTCCCATGGGCATTATAACTGCTTGGGATTCTTCCCATGTTTTATGGCCTGCTGCAAGAGACTGGCTCAAAGAAGATAGTACAGTTGCATAAGAACTTACCGGAACAGCAGATTTTTGAGAGTATCTCTTACAGCAGGCCATGCTGCCCCACCCACCTTCCCCCTTGCTTCTGCTTCAGAAGGATACCTTGCTCCAGTCTCTCATGGAAGCCTTAAACTGCTGCCTTTTTGTTCTTCTCCTCAGTTCCAGTTGGAGACCTATGAGTCACTTCTCATATCGGTTGCTTAAGATGGAAAAAAGAACTGAAGAGTATCAGGGACCTCCCCTTTATATATGTGCAAAAGCACAACAGGTGACATGAAGGGGAGATCCCTAGGTCAACTGCTGAGAAGTCATCGGTCGGATTTGATGCCTGTGGCTGATATCCCATGTGTTTTGGACTGCTGCAAGAGATACTCTTGAAGATCTAATGCCACCGTAAGTCCTTATGTAACTGTACTTTTCCATTACAGCTATGAACTTGACTTTCCATGGCCAATGCCAGCAGGTCCCCAATTTTGTTCCCAGGGCTCATGGCATTCCTGCTACTTACCATCCATGCTTTACTTCTTCTGTCTCTGCCCTGAGCTCTTCACTTCCCATCTCTATCGTATTCATTAACTCCTCCTGACCCTTCCTTTCCTATCTACCATTATTCCCACTCTGCCTCACTTCTTTAGTTAGTGGAGTCCTAACTAGGTACACTATACTTCTCACCATGCCCTGGGCCTTTAATTTGGACCTCTAAATGTCATCCTTGCCTCCTCCTAGTTTTAAAATCTAGCAATAAAAGCATCAAATTTCTCTCTGCTTGCCTCCCAACATCCAGAAATTAGCCTTGACCTCCACTACCTCACTGCTGGTCAGGTCACTGACATCCATGAAGACAATCCCATCTGGCACCTTCACCATATGCCCAAGTGTCCCCACTGTTCCAAAGGTATCCATCCTTGCTGTAGATACCATTAATGAACTATATGCCAACAAGCACAGTAGTCATAATACACCAATGTTCTGATAGCCCATGGAAAAAAAACTGTCAAATGAGGAATGGCACTTACTAGTAGGTGCAAGTAGTTACAAGCTAAGAGGGCCTCTAATGGGATGTATTTTATGGTAAAACGACTCTGAGCATGAAGTTTGGGCAAGAAAACCATGAAGCAAAGCTGTGCAGTTCTATCTGTTTAGACCACATGAGAAAGTCCTATAGCATATGAAATACCCTGCAGAGCCCATATTTCTCATTATAAATTTCTGGAGTTTAGCTTGAGTGATTTATAAAATGATTGGAGTCATTTTAGAATTTATTATACCTTCCTTCCTTTCCCAGCACTGAGGTGGAGTGTGTGTTTTTTTGTTGTTGTTTTTCTCTCTCTCTCTCTCTCCCTCCCTCTCTCCTGCTGCACAAGAACACATTGTACACAGGATAAGAGGTACAGTGGCTCTACATGCTGATTGGCTGAAATCACATTAGTGATTTATAATAGTACTTAATTTAATTGATGGGTGATGACGGATATTTTAAGACTGCAGTCATTTCATGGAATCCAGAGTAAGAAGATCTGGTCAAGGGCAGGATGCATGTTGCTGTGCAAGTTTGCTTCTCATTGACACATGTTTTTATCTGAAGATTCCATGAAATGGTTAAGACCTGGATTTCATTTATGGATACATCACATATTGATATCTGTGGACTTTCCAAAACATAAGCTCATTACCTCTTATGAAAGATCTTTTCATTGACTCTAGAATGTGAAGGACATAGCACGATTACCTTTCCTTTTAACTGCATTAACCACCACATCTGTACTGTTTTGCAAACATTAATGTGCTTTAACATTTCCCATCTCCTGTCAAGCCTTTCTGCTCTTCAATAGTTTCCTGCAGTTTCTTACATTAACAATCATTATGCTTTGCCTCACTTTATCCTCCTTCCCACCTTCATCCCATCCTAAGCTACCTGAGTCATTGCCACTTCTCTCTGCAGTAACCAATCCACCCCCCACTCCTCCTCCTCGGCACTAGTGGACCACAACCAGTCCCATTGGCACAATTGGGCTCTGGGGGCCTCTATCCTCCCCCCTGCGTTCCATGCTGTGAAGCCGGCCCTATATATCCCCCTCTACTTGGACCCCAAGACTGACCTACGTACTCCCAACCACTCCACTCGACGTGAGTTATCCCCAAAGACCATGCGGTTATTAAGGCACACCCTGGCCCTCCTTCACCTTATAGCTGGGGACATTGAACTTAACCCAGGCCCACTCGCATCCATAGCTACTCAACCCCCTGCAACAGCTACGCACCTCCCTAAAGGTCTTAAGATTGTCCACCTAAACATATGCAGTATCCTAAACAAAATAGAGACCCTACAAACTACAGTCCTTGCCCTTCGCCCTGATATTGTACTCATCACTGAATCCTGGCTGAAGCCACACAACCGGGATGTAGAATTCTCCATACCTGGGTTCTCCCTAATCCGCCGGGACAGACAGGGCAGAAAGAAGGGTGGGGGCACCGCCATGTATATCTCCTCCAATCTCCAGTTTTCCATAATCTCCCTGACAGCCCCCATCCAATCTATTGATTCCCTACTAATCAAAATCCACCTGCCCCATTCCATCCCAGTATTCATAGCAGGGTCATACTGCCTGCCAGGTACACCTCTGGATTGCATTCTTGACCATTTTGGCAACCTGAGGTCACATACGGATGGCTGCGAACTTCATATCCTTGGTGATTTCAACCAGAACTGGCTAGGCAGCGCAGCCTCCAAATCACAACAACAAATAAATGCCCTTAACTTGTCCCAGCAAATAGTGGAACCCACTCGCCTAAACCATAAATCCAACAAACACACACTCCTGGATTGGGCTCTAACTACCCACCCTCATCGGATCATTAAAGCTGGCCTACTACCTGACTCCCTTAGTGACCACCATATGATTTATATGGTGCGGAAGATCTTCCAACCCTTGGCCCCCCCCCACCCCGCATGCTGCACAACAGAACTTATAAATCACTTGATCTGACAGCTCTCCTAAACGACCTCACCAGTATTGACTGGTCTTTCATCCCTAGGGCCACCTCCATGGACGAGGCCCTAGCATTTTTTTCCACAAACTTCCTCACCATCTGGGACCTCCATGCCCCTCTCAGGAGATCCTGGGTAAGAGGTTCACACTTACCATGGGTAACAACTACCCTCATGAACACCTACATGCCAGAGACCGTGCCTGGAAATCTTTCAAGGCCACAGGTGGTCAAACGGCTCAGCAAAAATACCGATGCGCTAAAATGCCTGTACAAGACTCATCGACAGGCCAAATCAAATTACTTTAAAACCGCTTTCAACAATAACTTCGCACACCCCACTCAATTCTGGAAATCAATAAAATCCCTTCTTTCCCCACCTGCCCAACCCCCGACTCCTACTCTTAACATTGCAGGAAATATCATTATGGATCCTAGCCTGGTAGCCACAGAGTTTAATTCCTATTTCTCCTCCACTGCTTCTTCCCTTCTCTCCTCTCATCCCTATCCCTTGTCCATTGCTCCCCCTACTGTACCCACCCCAGCCACCTTCTCTCTCTGCCCTGTCTCACCTGGCCAGGTGCTAAAAATACTGCAGGCGCTTAAACCATCCAAAGGTAAATGTCCATCGGGCCTTGATTCCAAAATGCTCCTGCTCTCAGCACCTGCCATAGCCCACCCGCTAACCCTGCTCTTTAACCTGTCTTTTAAACTCGGGGCGGTCCCCAACTTATGGAAACAAGCCACAGTCATTCCACTACCTAAAGGCGGGGACCTCTCTTCACCATCCAACTACCATCCTATATCTCTGCTCCCCGTCCTAGCCAAGATTCAAGAGCGCCATGTTCTCTCCCAGTTTCACCACTATCTTGATACCATATCTTTCTTCACCCCCTACCAGGCCGGTTTCAGAAAAAAATCACTCCACCACCACCTCCCTCCTTCGCCTCACCAACGCCATCCTCACGGGTATGGACAAAGGGGAAATAACAGCTGCCATATTTATCGACCTGGCAAAAGCCTTCTACACAGTCTCCCATCCCCTGCTGCTGGCTAAACTCGCTCAAACAGGACTGTCAGAAAATGCTAATAACTGGTTCCACTCATACCTGACAGGTAGGTCCCAATCAGTCTGCATTGGCTCGGCTCGATCCACCTCACTCTCTGTCACCTGTGGAGTCCCCCGAGGGTCTGTACTCGGCCCACTGCTGTTCTCTGTTTTTCTAATTGACCTGCATGCAGCCTGCCCACAAACGGCTATCCATATGTATGCAGATGATACGGTGCTGTTTGCCTCTGGCCTATCCACTAGTGCCATGACAGCCTGCCTACAGAAGGACTTCGACTCCATCCAACGTTGGTTCACCTCAAACCAACTTTTTCTAAACTCAAAAAAAACAGTCTTCCTCACCTTCGACTCTGGGTCCAAAATAACCCAGCTCACTGCACCACCAACGTTCTATACTCTGGATAACTCCCCACTAGAGGTCTGCACCGCTTATCGCTACCTTGGGGTCTGGCTAGACCAACATCTTGACTATTCAGCGCATATTGATGCTCTATACAAAAAATTGCACCCCATGTTGGAAGCCCTCTACCGGAACAAAAACTGCATTCCTCTACCAACCAGACAAGAAATAGTGCAAAAAATTATCCTACCTCTTATTGATTATGGCAATGTTGTCTACTGTGGAGCCCCTCAAACCTCCCTAGCTAGGCTTGATCCCCTTTTTAACTCTTTCTGCCGTTTCTCGCTGAACCGTCCTCCCAACACCCACCACTGCGTCCTCTACCAATCCTTGGACCTCCCGTCTCTACACAACAGAAGATTGCTTCACTGCGCTAAAACCTCTGCCAAGTTCTGGTCGCAAACTCTCCCTTCCTACCTGTCATCCTCCTTAACCTCCCTCTCCCCACCCACCTATGCTCTCCAAAATATTGACGATAGGCTCCTGCACATTCCTCACAGATCCACCCGGTCCGGCCAGGCTGCTTTCAGCTTCAGGTTGCCCAAACTATGGAAATCCCTGGCAGCCGATATTAGACATTCCTCAAGTACTCCTCAACGCAATGTCCTTCTTAAAACGTACTTCTCTACCAACTGCACCTGTAACCCCCCCTTAACACCCCCCATACTCCTAAACCCTCCAGCTGTTAGCACCAGTCTGGTTCTACCTTGTCGGTATGTACCTTATGCATGACATATAATATGGATTTGTACCTATGCAACTGAACAATAACTGTTTCACCCACTGCTTGTCTTAAAACATTATGTATGTTCTTTTTCTGCTGTATTTTACTTTACCTTTGTAACTCCCTACCCCCAGGGCGCATCTGGAATCGAGCAGTACTCTGCTCAGCATGCCTTCCTGGCAAATCTCTTAAATAAATAAATAAAATAATACACAGCATCACAAAATAGATGTGGATGAGTAAGCTCCATGTACTTCACATACTGCTTCAGTTTCTTTTTTAAAGTACAAGAATATTACAGAGGAGTCCCTTAGCAAGTTCATTTATCCATTCCTCATTACACATCATCAGGTTTCCAAGTTACAGAAAAACTGGCAGGGAAGGAGTGCCTTTTTGTAGATGACACCAAAATCTGTAATAGGGTGGACACTCAGGAAGGAATGGATAGAATACACAGGAATCTTGGGATATATGAGGAGTGGTCAACAGCATGGCAGTTGGGGATAAATGACAAAAAATGCAAAAATCACACACCTAGGGCATAGGAGCCTAGCAGTGGCGTATAGGATGGGGGGAGGTACTGACAACACTAGAGAGGAAGGGGACCTTAAGGTTATCATATCTTAAGATCTCAAAGCTGCACAGCAATGTGACAAAGCAGTGGGTAGGGCCAGTGGCATGCTAGGATGCATGGGTAGAGGTATCTCCAGCAAAATGAGGGAGGTGGTGTTGTCACTGTATGGCTCACATATGAGACCCCACCTGGAGTATTGTATTCAGCACTGCAGGCTGCACCTCAGAAAGGACATAGACAGGGTGGAGGCAGTCCAGAGGAAGGCAACTAAAATGGTGCAGGGGCTGCATCAAAAGCCCTATGAATAGAGACTAAGGGATATCAACATGTACACTCTGGAAGAGAGGAGAGTGAGAGGGGACATGATAGAGGTTTACAGTACAAGTGCCTCACAGAGGAGAACAGGATGCAGTAGGGGAGAGTCTTTTACATGAGAAAGAACACCAGAACCAGAGGGCACACAATGATGCTTGGGGGGAAGAAGTTTAAGAAGGATGTGAGGAAGTACTATTTCATTGAAAGAGTGGTGGATTACTGAAAAAGACTTCAAGCAGAAGTGGTGGAGGTAAAAACATTAAGGGTCTTCAAGCATTCATGAGATACCCACAGGGAATATTAGTATATAGGCAGGGAGGAGAGAGGGTTTCTGGAGACCAGTTAGGGTCTGTGGAGGCAGACTACGCAGGGACCATCCGGGAAGACTGGGTAGGTCAAGTGGTCCTTTTCTGCCAACAAATTCTTTGGTTCTAACATTACAGGGGTGCGGGCAGCATCATTGCACAACCCCACCCTAGAGGAAAAACTTGCAAAAAATGCTGGACCATTGATGACAGCCCCCACCTCCACCACCACTCCCACTGCAGACCAAGGTCCACTGGGGGGGTCCCACTCCCATGGCCTTGCCCTGGGGGGTAATCCAGGGCTGAGAGACCATGTTCCCGGCCCAGCCCAAGGGGGCAAGTCTGGGGTTGAGGGGGTGGTGAGCGGAGTGGGGAACCGGAACCTCTGGTCCCAGGGGATTGGAGCCGGTAAAAAATAAAAATCAGGTCCCCCCTTCTGGGAATAAACATCCCACTTCCTAGACTGTGACTGTCCTTACCTACTGAAATCATGGTTTCATAATTCTGCACCATAACTTCCCTGTGAAGCTCCTTCTCTTGTTTGCTTAGTATCTTCCACTCCTCCTTTGAAAAATGGATAGCAACATCTTCAAAGGTTTCTGGTGCCTGAAAGGACAAACAAATGTATTTATTTGATCTTTGTTACACTGCACACATTGAGAAATCTGAAATGTGTCAACAAGAAGGAAACAGGCAAAGTTAAAATTTGCAGCCTAAAGTACACAAGTCAGTGCATGAAAATGGGTTACCTATAGTTTACCTCTAATGTTCCCAAGACATTGCCAAAACACAAATGCAGGGAAAACCATTATTAGATGTAGTGCTAGGGCTTTTGAAACAATACTGTACAATGTAAGCAAATAAACAACTTAATATGAATGGCATTGCACACTCATTAATGGTAAATTTCCACATCTTTGTGTGCACATTCCAGTAAGAAATGGTGAATGCTCTGTGACATTTTTTCCCATGCTTGCATTATATGTATTCATTGAGGCTGTAACAGTTTATTGTGAAATAAAGTTTTTTCATACAGATTACTCATTTATTGTGTTGTCTGCACTTTTTTGCTGCTTCTATGATTTCTCCCTCCCCCAAAATCTCCCTAAAAAAAGAAGTCTCGGACGCAACTTACTAAGTCCCTTTTAGCTACGTCCAGACATTTTGCCAAGGAGCCCTTTAAAGGAAATCTACTGACCAGGAGGATCGAGACACTGGTGCACAGATTGTGGCTCAAGCACCTGGACACTCCCTGAAGTGCAACATGTATTAAATAATTAAACTACTTGACTGCTCGTAAAATGGTATTTTCCCAGGGATGGAGCCGGCATAGTGAGAATGGGAGCAATGCCTCCTGGGAGATCATGCTTGAAAATACCACAATATGATGATGCAGCTTTACCTCAACCTCTCTATTGCCCATATGTATGGAGATTTTAAAATCTCTATTTTTAATATGCTGGGTATTATTTTTACAAAAGGTGCATATATGCAATATGGGTGGCACATATGCACACTTTCTAAAAATAACACCTGGCATATTAAAAACAGAGATTTTAAAATATCTGTACATATGGACAGTAGAGAGGTAGAGGCAAAACCACATCATCGTATCGCAGTATTTTCAAGCATGATCTCCTTGGGAGCATCGCTCCAGTTCTCACTATGCCGGCTCCATCCCCAGGAAAATACCATTTTACGAGCGATCAGGTAGCTTAATTATTTAATACATATTGGCACTTGGGGGCCGGGTGCTTGAGCCACAATCTATGCTCCACTGGCTCGAGCATCCTGGGCAGTAGATTTCCTTTAACAATTCATTTTCCCCAATTTTTATGTTGATTGCATGCATGCGCAAGAAACATATTGCGGCAGCTTATTCCAGAAGCAGGTTGTGGAGGCACGGCACTGTTGTGGCCAATGCCCCCACAGCCTTTTAAAGCTTGATCCGCTTTCCCCAATGCCGTGGCATGCTGCTGCTGATACTAGTTCAGCCAGCGTGCCACAACTTTGAAATGTTTCAGCCACTGCAATCAGGAGCCGCCTCATCATTGCAGCGTCAGCCATTTGCTGCAATGAGGGAGCGACCCATCATTGCTGGGCAGAACGTTACTACTGTAATATTGTTTGTGAACATCGCAAACAATATTCGTGAACCCCAGGGCCGAGGGGGTGCCCAATCCCCCTCAGCAGCATGTGCCTCCCCACAGTGTTTGTGTGCCAACAGGGGCCTCAATCCCCATCGGCTTTAGTGCTCCTAATAAAAACATTCATTTTGCCGATGGGGTAGCCCACTCCCTGTCGACATTATGTCACCCCCAAAGTTTCATTTGCTGATGGGGAGCCCACTCCCCATCGGCATAACCCCCCAAACACCCAGTGTAGTTGTGCTGAGGGGGTGCCAAATCCCCCTCGGCTGTTGCGCCCCCCCCCTTTTGTGCCGACAGGAGTGCCCAATCCCCGTTGGCTAGCGCTGCCCCACCTTAAATGAACACTGTTGGCATGCTGGGAGCCCACCCCGGCATGCCAAATAGCCCTGTAAAAAAGAAAACTGTCCCGCAATGTTTTTTTTTAAACCTGTAAAGAAAGAAAACATTCCCTCGCCGTCTCCCTGCACCCCTCCCACAACCCACGCCCACTCTCTGTGCACCCCGCCTCCCCACACCTCCCCACCCCATACTTACCTGTGGAGTCCGGCGTGATGATCTTCAGGGGACCGGGAACACGTCTGCACTCTTCAAACCGACCGCGAACTGAGGAAATGCCAGTAAGCTGTATAATGGAATAAATAGGGTTTTTTCAACTTTGATGCATATCTCAAGCATTTTTTTGAATTTTGGCACCAAATTTTCAACATGGGTTTTTTGGGACCCCTCCTCATCAATTCTGCCACTGTCAATGCGTTATTCAGCCCGGAAAGGTGATTTTGCAGTCACTGCGTGGAATCAACTTTCGGGACTGATTTTTTTTTTTGTATAATTTTTTTATTGGTTTTAGAATAATCAACAAAGACATTACACATCGAAATACAAACATACAGACAAGTGCATCTCACAATTCATTATAGTTCCATTCTGAGGTTCCTCTTCATTATTTTTCCCTTCTCATTTAATTCCTCTTATTTATAGTTACCTTTACCATGTCCTTTAACTATTATATCCCCTCAGTAGAGCAATGGTGGAGCCAATAACACATGGGGAAGCCCGAAACTCACTCTGTATCTGATTCTACTCCAGGCCACAGAGTAGAATAACCATCTCCTCATACTTAATGTTGTCAAGAAGGGGGCCCATTCTCTATAAAAAGCATCCTGCCTATTACTAAGCATCAATGACAGTCTTTCTAATGCCAAGTTCTGTAACACCAATTAGCGCCATTACAGCGTGGTGGGGACTACATGATTGACCCAAGTGTTCTGGATACAGTGTCTGGCCATCATCAACATTATTCTAATACACCGTGGCAATGGCTCCCATTCACCTGCCTCCCCTGGAGACATACCAAACAATCCCACAATAGGATCCATTAGAATAGGGAACCCCGACATCTGCGTTATTTCTTTACAAATTTTACTCCAAAAGGCCCTTAAAACCCTACAATTCCAAAAAGAATGCATATATGTTCCTATGTCCTCTCCGCACCTGCCACAGAGAGGAGAAAACGGGGAGGCATGCCCTATGCACCACCGTCGGTGGGTAATATGCTCTGTACAGGAACTTATAAAAGGCCTCCTTGAACATATTACATATTGAGAGGCCCATATGGCCTACCAGCATTTGTCGCCAGCTATCCTCTGGAATTTGGGTTCCCAGGTCTTTCTCCCACAGTTGTTTAACCCTCTGCGTGTAATCTGGATATATTTCTCTCCCTACCTTTATCGCCTTGCCAATAAACCCCTTGGGGTCACATTGTGTCCTATGTATCACCGCCTCGACTGGCTCCCACCCATGTGACTCTTCCCGGCCCCTCTCTATCTTCAATAAGAATGCCCGAAGTTGCAAATACCATAATGTTTGCTGTCCTTGTAGGCCCAACCCCGTACAATATCTTCCAATGTGCACAATATATCTTCACTAACCAAGTTTCCCACACATTTAACTCCTCTTCTTTCCCAGTCCCTGAACCCTCCATCCTCTAATCCCGGTAATAAAAACGGATTTCCCTCTATCGGTAATAATAGTGTTTCCCCTTTATTAATCCCTCTAGATTTCCTAAGAAGGTTCCATACCTCCAATACTGATTTTACTAAGGGGTTACAACCCCCTCCGGGCAGTATAGACCTATGCGCCTTTACTATATAAATAGGCAGATAAACGTCTTGGGCATCCCCATTGTTCCATCGTAATCCAACTTGCCACTGCAGGGCGATAAACCCAATCAGCAATATATCATTGCTGAATGGCTAAGTACTAATTTGTTATGTCGGGGAAGTTTTGGCCTCCTCTAGTTGTCTCAGCCTTAAGTCTCTGTAAGCGGATTCTTGGTTTTGGCCCCCTCCATATGAACTGGGTAGCTAACTTCTCTATCTTTACAACATCTCCTCTAACAAGGTGCATCGGGATCATTTGCATAGGGCATAGGGTCCTTGGTAGGATATTCATTTTTAATAAGTTAATTCACCCTAACCAAGATATGGGTAACTGCATCCACCTCCTCAAGTCCGCTTCTATCACCTTAATAAGTGGCGTATATTTCAATCCATATAAGGACCCAATTGTTCTACCCACTTTGATACCCAAATAAGTAATTCAAATCTCCCTACCCTGTATTCCCCATTGCATATCTATAGCCTCCAGCTTAGGGAAACAGAACATTTCGGATTTATTTAGATTAATTTTATACCAGAAAATGCGGCAAATTTCTCTGTTAACTCTAGTAGTAGTGGCAAAGATCTCTGAGGGTCTCTAACAAATAAGAGCATATCATCTGCGTATAGGGTGACCTTGTGCGTAACCTCCCCCTACCCCCGACACCCTGAATCCCCTGACACTGCCTTTTTGCTGCAGCTAAGGGCTCCAGTGCCAGAACAAACAGCAGCGGCGACAGCGGGCACCCCTGCCGAGTACCCCTCTCCAAGGTAAATGACATGGTAGATAACCCATTCACCAAGATGCGTGCTCTAGGAGCCTGGTACATAGCTTTAATCCACCCGACATATGACCCACCCAGACCAAACAAGGCCAGCACCTCAAAGAGGTATTCCCACTCCACCCTATCAAATGCTTTTTCCGCGTCCATAGATATAACATATGTTTTTTCTATCTCTTGCCCCACCCTCCAGACCACATTAAGTAATCTACACATATTGTGATAGGATAGCCTTCCCTTTATAAACCCTGTCTGGTCTGGGTGTATCAACATAGTCAGATAATCCTCAAGCCTCATCGCCAGGATCTTGGCCAATATTTTAAGATCACAATTTAGTAGCGCAATCAGTCTGTATGAAGCACATTCCGATGGCTCCTTACCTGGCTTAGGTACCAGGCATATCATGGCATCATAATAGGTGTCCGGTATCTGTATATGTTCTTCCCCCTTATCCCCCTGGAACACTTCACACAGCGTGTCTGCTAACTGACCCCCTAGTGCCCTGTAAAATTCCAATGGGAATCCACCTGGTCCACTTGCCTTCCCTTTTTGCATTTTGCCAATAGCTTTCATAACCTCTTCTTTTGTTATAGGTTGATTTAAACAGTCCCTCTGACTCAGCGTTAGCTTGGGTAGCTCTATCTTATCCAAGAATTCCTGCATCCACTGCCCCCTACCCCTACATTCTGCCTTGTAGAGCTGGGCGTAGAACGTCTGGAAACAGTCCCTCACTTCCCCAGCCTCCCTATGCACCTTGCCCTCCTTATCCTTAATCCCCACTATCCTAGTGGGGCATTTAGCCCCCCTCATAAGTCTACCCATGAGTGGGCCTGGTTTATTAGACCATTCGTACATCTGGCGTGTAGCATAGAACCATGACTTTTTAGCTTCCCTGCACACCAAGGAATTCAATGCTTCCCTTGTAGCTATTAGCAACCGACTTCTTGCACCTCCCTCTCCTTGGACCACCCGTCTTTCCAGATCTTTAAGCTGCTCCTCTAATCTCTGTCTCTTTACTTCTCTTTTTTTTAACCCTGGCCATATAGGCTATTATGGAACCTCGCAGGAAGGCCTTCCCAGCCATCCCAAAAGACAGCACGAGGCACCTCCGATCCTTGATTAGTTTGTTTGTAAAAGTACCACTGTTTCGATACGTATTCCCTAAATTCTTTATTAGGAAGCATATATGTAGGGAATTTCCACTGCTGTGGTGTGTCCCTTATCCCTAGCATCCTAATCTTCCCTATCACCATAGCGTGGTCCAAAATGTGAATCAGACTATGTGATACATCTATCAACCGATCATTCCAGTCACACGGGACCAATATATAGTCTATTCTTGTCCATGTCCCGTGAGGACTCGAGAAAAACTTATATTCCCTGGCACCTGGGTTTACAGTTCTCCAGCTATCTACTAATTCAAGGTCTAACATACCCATCCACCATTGATTTAGTGCCTCTGACCTTCTCAGGTCAGCGTGTCAGCATGGCTCAGTTGGCAGCACATCCGCCTCTGGACCAGAAGGTCATGGGTTCTTGTCCCACACCGGGTTGGACTTGCACCTAAAAACTGGTGGCATCCGAGTGCAGTATTGGGGGGGTGCTGTACTGCTGGGGTGTGCCGTCCTTCAGATGAGACGTTAAACCAAGGTCCCTTCTGCCCATCCCGGTGTTGTCCTGGTGGGTGTCCAGGTGGAAGTAAAAGAACCCAGGGTACTCTTCGTAAAGAGCAGGGAACATTCCCAGTGTCCTGCCCAACACTCCCTTTCCCATAAAACCAGTTCATGCAATTATCCAGTGTGTGAGTGATGATGTGCGATACTGCCGCCACCACACATTCAGTCACTTCACTACCAGTATAGTATTGCTTGTAAAGCGCTTTGGGATACTGTGTATGAAAAGCGCTATATAAATGCTGATTCTTCTTCTTCTCCCTTTCCGCCCAGAGTGATCCATGACTAGGTCCAACACACTATTCAGGTCTCCCCCTAATATAAGTCCAGGGAACTGTTCCCTAATTTATAAATCCAGGAGTTCCGGAAAGAATTTCGGTTCATATGTAGCAGATGCGGAAACACTGCCAAATGTGATTTGTTCCCCATACAACTGCCCCACCACAAAGACATACCTTCCTTATGATCTTTCACAACATTTTTAACTTCAAATGGTAGACTCTTATGCAGTAGGACAGCAACCCCCCGCTTCTGCGAAGAGTAGGAAGCAGCAAAGCACTTACCCACCCAACCTCGAGCAAGTTTGGCATGCTCAGCATCCGACAGGTGGGTCTCCTGAAGTAATGCTACTTGTGTACCCCGCTTTCTGAGCACTGTTAAGAGCATTGTGCATTTGATCAGATTTGTAACCCTCCGCACATTCCAGGAGACCACCGTTAATTCTTGTTTACCTCCCATATTCATTTCCCTCCTTTTCCCCTGCATAAGAGCCAACCATTGGGCCTCCCCATGCCCCAAAGTATAATGCCTCAACGCTCCACTTCGAGTTCAGCTTGAGATGCATAGGACAACATACAACAGAAATAACAACAAGATAACAGGATAACATGTATGGTGTACCCCCCCAAGAGACTGACTGTTAACATCTACCCCTAAGTTCCTACTACCCCCCATCTGCTCTCCATGATGATGTATATCCCCTCTATATCCTTTATCACTTTGAGTTTTCCCTGCACCAAACCCCAACCCCCCTTGATGACACCAGTTGCGACCTCCGCATGAGTGTCAGATACCCCATTCAATGATATTGATGCCCCGCTGCTCCAGCCACAGCCAATAGCTATTTGCATTTCCTAACCTGTATATAAAACAGGATTAACGGTTTACCAAACTATATGGGCAGAAAAAGTTTGAGCCCAAACTAACAACTTTAATGTTCCCCTGCAGCCCCGCCCTCCGGTGATATCACAAAAGTATGTGACAGGAGCGCTCCCCCTACTGGATTTTACATCACACTGAGCCCCCCATAAAGACATACCAGATTATCTCCTGGCTTAGCTCCCCTTTTCTAACACAGCCGTCAACCCTGTCAAGCCCTCCCCCTCTTCCCCACATTGTTCATCAGCAGCATGCCTCTCCCCCAGTATGCTTCATATGCAGAAAGTCTGTGAGAAAGGGGTAGGGTGCACCACGAATATACATGCTAAGCCCTCCCTCTCCCACGATTTCACAAACGATTTCTTCTCCATGACCTTCCAGTCTTTTTACACATTTATGTCCAAAGGGAACTGTCCTGTCCCGTGTACTTGTCATCTGCATACTCGCGTCCTCTCTGAGAAGAAGCAACCAGGGTAACCATCACTCTGCAGTTCCAGGTATACTATCCAATCAGGAAAGGCCACAGGTCAGGTTTTCCGAGTACTGGGTGTGCAAAAAACTCCTCTCACTCCCATCCCAGATGACTAGGCCACAAAAACAGGGGGACATTCAAAACATTAATCTTGCAACAGTATTCAACTCACAGTCCAGCATCCAATCGGCCTTCCCCGTACCATCATTTGCCCAGCTTCTTTTGCAAGTCAGCCACAAAAATTTCCACCTTACTGAGCTCTCAAAAAAGAGTATGTCGCCCCCTCAAACTTGATCTTTAGCACTGCAGGGTAGATCATAAAATGCTCAACCTTGAGGTTTCTCAGTTGGGCCATGGGCGGGTTGAGTACCTTTCTCTTCTGAAGGAGTCGTAAGGAATAATCTTGTGAGATAAATATTCGCGCCCCTTCATATTCCAGCACCCCCTTCCCTCTATAGGCTCTGAGGACTGCTTCTCTATCCTGAAATGAGTGGAATCGAATGATTATCTGCCGCGGGGCTGGTCTCCTGATGGTCGTGGCATTACAGCTTGATGGGCCGATTCCAGTTTGAAGCAGCCATTCTTTGGCTGAATTCCCAATAGCTCTGGGAGGCTCTGGGCACAGAAACTCATTAAATCTCCTTTCTCCGCACCTTCCGGTAAGCCTCTAAGGCATAAATTAAGTAGCCGATTGTAATTTTCCTGGTAGTCCATGGCGTCTTTTAACTCCTCCAATTCCTTCTGTAATTGTATGATTTGCCTTAGGGTCTCTGCACTTTCGTCCTTCAGTCGTGATATATGCTCCTCCGCCTCCTCTATTCTGTTGAAGTGCGCAGTCTGTTGTTCAAGCACTTCTTGAAGTTTCAGGTCTATTTTCTCTTCCAGTTTCAACAATCTGGGCTCTAGCCTAGCAATCACTTGGCCTGTGACCTCTCGGCCTAATGCACCGATTTCAGCTGCTGACAGGGATATTTTACCCGCACTTTCACCCGACGTAGAGGCCATGGGAGCCGCCACCTTTTTGCCCTATTTCCCGGCGATTCATTGACTTTTTCTGGAATTAGGCACCAGATACTCCTCCATCACACCTTCCCGAGCCAGTTGGTACCACTGCACTATTTCAGGGACAGCCTTTTCCACCCTAATTTTAACTTTTATTCGGTCGATAGCATGAGCAGCTTAGTGGCACGTCTATCTTGCTAGCTGCTCATCAGTGCCCCCCCTTCGGGACTGATTAATGAAACGACAGTGCCAATGTTCATGAGGTGGGTTCTCAAAAAGCCTATGTTGCAAATTTGGTGGAAAAAATCCAAAAACTGACTGTTTTATGAACGTGTGTTGCGCAGTTGCTACACACACTCGTAACTTTGCGAATTTGCAATCCGTGTTCGTGTTCCATGTTCATAAATCCATGTTCGGGGCACATTATGAAAATGACAGTGACACTGTTCAGTAGCAGAGGTCCTAAAATGCCTATGTTGAAATTTGGTGATGAAAGTCCATAAAGTGAGAGTGTTACGAGCGTGCGTTGCCCAGTTTCCACGCACGCTCGTACCGTCGCAACTTTGTAATATTTTCACTCCAGATTTTCAACATTGCCATTTTTTCACACCTCCTTATGAAAAGTATAGCTGTTATTTTTCACATCATGGCCGAAATATGTTTCCGCTCTTCCGGTGCACAATAGCGCGGTCGCTGTGGGAAATCAGTGTTCGGGACACATTAAGAAAATCACATTGATGCTGTTCATGAACAGAGGTTCTAAAATGCCGATTTTGAAAATGTTGTGATGAAACTCCATAAAATGACTGTGTTACGAGTGTGCATTGTGCAGTTTCCACGCACCCTTGTAACTTCGCAAATTAGTAAAATTTTCAAGCCACATTTTCAACACTGCAATTTTTCCATGCCTCCATATTTATTTATTTGCTTTTGGTAACCAGGTAAGCACACTAGACAGCCAAGTGCCTATTTTCAGGTGCAACCCGGGAAAGTTACAAGGTATACATGAAACAAATACAGAGTTGTGGTTACAAACCACAGCAACATGCTCCAACAGTGGGTAAAACAGCATATGGTACATACAGTCTCAAAGAACATTGCGGGGAGGCCGAAAATCATCAAGACATTACATAGGAATTTAGAACAGCAAGACATAGCATAGAACTTAGAATAAAAAACAGCTCTAACAGTGGGGCAGTAAGTGCCTAGTAGGGGTACCAGTGAAGGTAATGGGGATATGAGACTGGGCATTATGAGGCACACAGGCAGGTAGCTCCAGCTTTTAGGAAGTTCCAGAGGCATGTTTTAGAAGGAGGGATGGGAGGAGGCACGAACTAGGGCCGGAGAGGTTCCACAATTTTGGCGGTGGGCCAGTAGATGCCCGGTCACCAGCGAGGTGCAGGTGTGGGGACCAGGCCAGCCTGGGATACACATGACCTGAGGTGGTAGAGGGGAGGCATGTTTCAGGGGTAGGGCGAGCGAAGCAGGAGTGGACGTTCGAACTATATTGTCAATTAAATTTCCTAGGATGTAGGTGCGGTGTTTTTCAGGGGGAAGCCATTCCAGGCGAGAGTAGAGTGTACAGCGATGTGTGAGACGGGGAGCCAAGAGTGCGAAGCGGCATATATTATTGTACGTAGTGTCCCACTTGCAAGGCTTGAAGATGGGACAGGAGCAAAGGCAACCAGCCCGTAAGAGAGTGTAGGAAACAGTATCCCCCTGGCTATGGCTAGCCGGGCAGCAGGGGTAAGGCAGTATTTAGCTCTGTAGGCTAGGCCGAGCTTGCCGTTAGTCACGTTACAAATGTTCCTGATGTGACAGGAGAGATCCAGTTGCGGATCGAGGGTAACTCCTAGGTACCTGGCAGAGTCAATTGTCAGTAGGAGGGAGGCACAAGATCCAAAAATTTTGAGGAGGGTCGTGCAGGAGGAAGTTTTGGCCGTAGAGCCAAAAAGCATGGCCTGAGTTTTCTTCAAGTTGACGGTCAGTTTGTGGTCATCAAACCATTTCCTGATAAAGGAGAAGTCCGAATTGAGCTGGGTATTGATGCAGATGGCATCATGCGAACTGGCTAAGATGACCAGGTCATCAGCGTAAAGGGTTAGGTGCCCTTTAGTAGCAGCAGAGGGTAACTCATTGATGAACAGGGAGAACAGGATGGGTCCAAGGACGGACCCTTGGGGTACCCCACTGTTCACGGGTGCGACGGTAGAGAGGGTCCGATTAAAACAGGTGAGTTGTTGCCTACCCCCGAGGTAGTTGGAGAACCACTCGAGGGCATGGAGGGAGAATCCATGATTCTGCAGGGTGGAGAGGAGGAGGGGGTGGTCCACACAATCAAAGGCTTTGGAAAGATCAACAAATAGAGCCCCAGTCAGCTTGCCCTGGTCGGTAGCGGACCTAATCTTGGAGGCGACCACGGCAAGAGCTGTCGCAGTGCTGTGGCCTTTTCTGAAACCATGCTGGGATGAGGAAAGGACATCGTATCCCTGGAGGTAGTGGGAAAGTTGTGTGGCGACTGCCTTTTCTAAGACCTTGCAGGCAGCTGATAGTATGGCAATGGGGCGATAATTATTGACATCTTTGGGGTCCCCATGTTTAAGGACAGGGACAACCTTGGCAACCTTCCATATGTCAGGGATGATCCCTGAGATAAGCGAGGCGTTGAAGATGTGGGCAACTGGTCGGGCGAGGAGAGGTGCCCCCAGGCTGAGTAGCTTGGGTTCCAGGCCATCCTGTCCCTCTCCTGTGTGGTGAGAGAGACCAGCAAGGAGTGCATGGGTCTCACAACAGTGATCCTTTTAAGGTAAAAAGGCGGACGGTGGGGTGGAGGCCTGCTAACCGGTAATGGGGCTGAGGGCAGAGGAGGGGTGGAGGCCGGCAGGTCGGTGAACATGCGGTTAAAAGATGTGGCGATGGTTAGGGGGTTATTGCAGTTGGCTCCCTCAATGAGCATGTCGGTGACTTGCTCCTTGGCCGACCCCCCGACAACATTTTTTACATTTTTCCAGAAACGTCGTGGGTCATTTGCCGTGGCAAGTAGGGAAGTGCTGCAGTACTCACTTTTTGCAGTCCGTATGGCCCGTTTACAGGAGTTTCTTAGCTGGCAGTATTCCTGGAGGTCTTTTTGGTTGCGTGATACCCTGTATTTTACCCAGGACTTGTCTCGCCATTTCATAAGGGAGAGAAGACCGTTGTGGAGCCACTTTATGACTGTACCTCTGACTCTCTTCTTAGAGAAGGGTGCGTGCCTATTTTGCAGTGGGACAAATGCTGCAAGAAAGTGGTCTAGGGCTTTGATGGGGTCATTTGTATCAGTGACGCTGGCCCAGTCAACTCCCTGTAGGTCCTCAAGGAAGTAATTAATTATGAGTTTCGAGTAGTCCCTCATTGAGATGACTGTACAGGGGACTTTGGACGGGTTAGAGCCCCACACACAGTAGATAGGCGAGTGGTCAGAGATGGAGTCAGGGAGTATCCCTGAGTGGACAATTTTGTCGAGTCGGTTGCTCATTACCCAGTCAATGAGCGTGCCCTTGTCACCACGATGGGAGAGCCTAGTGGGTTCCGTGATGACCTAACTGAGGGCAAGGCCAAAGAGCATAGGCTCGAACTGCTTAGAGTTGGGCCCCAGCCAGCTGAGGTTTCAGTCACCTAGGATGAGGAGCTCACTTGAGTCAACCTTGTCCCTCAGCTGCTCAAGTAGTGTTCAGAGCCCCAGCATGCTCCCCTTAGGAGGGTTATAGGCGCACACTAGATGCACCTTAAGTAGGAGAAGCGTGTGGAGAAAGTCACAGGGTAGGGGTGCCTGGGGTAGAGGCGCAAGAATGGAAACATTTAGGTGCACCTTATAGTATATGAGCACTCCCCCACTGCGCTTACTGCCAGTCCTGTCAAGTTGGACCAGGCTGTAGCCCATGAGGGAGCAGGCAGAGGTTGGGGTGCTTGGCTTAAGCCACGTTTCGGTGATGCCCAAAACGTCAGGCTTATAGAAGGTAGCCCAAGCAGTTAGTTCTGCAAAGTTTTGGAGGAGGCTGTGGATGTTTAGGTGGGCTATTTTTAGGTCTTTGGCTGCCCCCCAGGCAGGCGGGGGCTTGTAGGAGACCAGGCGGGCAGAGAGACCCATGCAGCTGACTGAGTGACCCGCCTGAGTGAGAGGGGCCATGTCACTGGGTAGTGAGATGGCCGGACGCCGTGTACTGTGGGGGGGAAGCACACAAAATAGAGGGATAGAACCAGAATACAGTGGCCACAGCAAGCAGAGGAGGAGTGAGGGTTAGGGGTGAGGCTAAGCAGGAAAAGAACCAGGAGGAGGGCCAGAGCATAGAGCTAGGGGCGCAGGTTGGGCTGTGAGATGAAGGGAGCAGCAGGTGCTCACATTGGTGAAGTTATACAGGGATTGACAGTGGAAGTACACTAGGATGTTTATATGCCCCTAGTGGAGAGACTGTATAGCCTGCCAATAGAAAAGTGGGCTGATAGGTTTTCAGCCCGCATGTGACCAACGCTATATATTTGAGTGACGACCATGGGTGGTGGTGGGGGCGGCGAGGCCAGAACCTCGCACAGCACAAGCTCTACAGACGCAGGTAGCGAGGCAGAGATGACCGGGCCGGCATGCTGGCAAAGTGGAGGATCCAAAAGCACAGTCCTGCAGTAAAAGGTATGAAACTCCAAACTGCTTTAAAGTCAGATGTCCGGAAAGGCTCCCAGAGGTAGGAATCTGGAGTCGCAACATAGCACGCCCCTCAGGTCTTGTGGCAGGGTTACCTGAAAGATTTCGTTGGTGAATCTCAGGGGTGGGGGGGTGGCGGGGAGGGCCAGTTCAGGCAGCCCTCTCGAACCTCAGCTCCTTCATCAGAACAGTGCACCCTGTAGAGGATAGGAAAAAAGTGTGAGCATTTTATACTGTGGGGTACGAGTGGGGCAGAGTAAGGGGAGAGCAGGTACAAGGCAAGCAATAGGCTAACAGCAGTAGAAATAGGCTTTCAGCAGTAAATGTAAATTAAACAAGCTGTCTGTCCGGTATTGCGTGTAAAACACATATGCACTCTCAGCCCTGTAAACTTAAGAAGTAAACTTAAGCAATACTGTAAAAGCGGAATGAAGAAACAGTTTCTGTGTGGGTAACTTTAAACTGTAAAATAAGCTAAAGGTGTAAAGGCTATACAGATGACTAACAATAGCCAGCGTGGGAGCGAGGCGCATGTAAAGCCGAGGTGTATGTGGCTAAGCATTAGGTATCGAGACTTTACCCCACCGCCCTGTTGCAGGGCACGTACACCGCCCACTAGGCTACTGTGGTTTGGAAAAATTATAGCCCTGTTGCAGGGCATGTACGCCACCTGCTAGGCTACTGTGGTTTGGAAAATTATAGCCCTCAGTTGGACGCACATATTCAGTGCCGAAAGGCTCTAAGAACTGCGCTAGGACGAGGGGCTTATTAGGAGTGCGCTTAGGCTAATCAACGTTACAGTGTGCACACAGGTTAAATATAGCAGTAAGGTCCTTAACACCCGAGTAGCTGCATGTACAAGAGTTTACAGCGTGTGCACTGGCTTTAAAAGTTCCGGACCAATTTCGCAAACAAAATGGCAGGTAACAGGCATCGTAACTTGACCACTAAAGGTAACAGCAGGCTAGCTCTTCAAACAAAATGGCAGGTACAGGTTGTTTCAGACCTCAGAAGATTAACAAAATGGCGATTACCTCCGCGGTTTGGGCAACAACAGTAGGTATAATGGCATGCAGCATTTGAGGCAGCACCAGCCCGGAATTATGGTAACTAGTCATGGAGGCATTGTCCTCTAAAGGTAACAGCAGGCTAGCTCCATTATATGTGCTAGGGCTTGGAAAAAAATAAAGGTAACTAGTCAGAGAGGCAGGTATCAGGCTATGTACATAGATCTCTAAAGGTAACAGCAGGCTAGCTCTTCTAGCTGTGTTAGGGCTTTGAAATTAGTCATGGAAAAAAACTATCTCCACTGGTTCGCCGACCCCCAGAACCTCGCACAGCACAAGCCCTACAGACGCAGGTAGCGAGGCAGAGATGACCGGGCCGGCGTGCTGGCAAAATGGAGGATCCAAAAGCATAGTCCTGCAGTAAAAAGTATGAAACTCCAAACTGCTTCAATGTCAGATGTCCAGAAAGGCTCCCAGAGGTAGGAATCTGGAGTCGCAACACAGCGCGCCCCTCAGGTCTTGTGGCAGGGTTACCTGAAAGATTTCGTCGGTGAATCGTCAGTATGAACAGTACAGCTATCATTTTTCACATCATGGCCGAAATGTGTTTTCGTGCTTCTGGTGCAGAATACTGCAGTCGCTGTCGGAAATCAGTGTTTGGGACAGATTAGGATCGAGCGAGTAAGAGAGGGGGGAGTGACTGAGGTCAACGGAGCTCTGTCGGGACTGCTGCAGATTTCTTTGTGGGCAGAAAAATGTGCCAACAGAGGCAGAAGCCCAGTACAAAATGGCAGCCTGCAGTGCCAGGAGAAACAGAATGAGCAAGTGAGACAGGGTGAGTGAGCGACCTCAACAGAGCTCTGTCGGAACTGCTGCAGATTTCTTTGTGGGCAGAGAAGGTTCCAATGCAGGCAGGAGCCCAGTACAAAAGGGCAGCCTGCAGCACCAGGAGAAACACAACGAGCAAGTGAGAGAGGTGGAGTGAGCGAGCTCAACGGAGCTCTATCGTGACTGCTGTGGATTTCCTTTGTGGGCAGAAAAAGGTGGCAACTCAGGCAGGAGCCCAGTACAAAAGGCCAGCCTGCAGCACCGGCAGAAACAGAACGAGTGAGTGAGAGAGGGGGACTGGGCGAGCTCAACGGAGCTGTGTCGAGACTGCTGCAGATTTCTTTGTGGGCAGAAAAAGTCAGCAATGCAAGCAGGGGCCCAGTATAAAAGGGCAGCCTGCAGCAGCAGGAGACACAGAACGAGCGAGCCAGAGAGGGGGAGTGAGCAAGCTCAACGGACCTGTGTCAGGACTGCTGCAGATTTCTTTATGGACAGAAAAAGACGCCAACACAGGCAGGAGCCCAGTACAAAAGGGCAGCCTGCAGCAGTGGGAGACACAGAACGAGTGAGCGAGTGAGGGAGGGTGAGTGAGTGAGTGAGTTCAAGCTGAGCTCTGTTGGGAGTGCTGTGGATTTCTTTGTTGGCAGAAAAAGGCAGCAATGCATTCAGGGGCACAGTACAATAGGCCAGCCTGCAGTACTGGCAGAAACGGAACATAGCCCAGTGAGAAAGGGGGTGAGCAAGCTCAGCGGAGCTCTGTCAGGACTGTTGCAGATTTCTCTGTGGGCAGAAAAGGTGCCAACAGGGCAGGAGCCCAGTACAAAGGGCAGCCTGCAGCGCCAGGGGAAACAGAATGAGCAAGTGAGATGGGGGAGTGAGCAACCTCAACGGAACTCTATCGTGACTGCTGTGGATTTCTTTGTGGGCAGAAAAAGGCGGCAATGCAGGCAGGAACCCAGTACAAAAGGCCAGCCAGCAACGCTGGCAGAAACGGAATGAGCGAGTGAGAGAGGGGGAGTGAGCAAGCTCAACGAACCTGTGTTGGGACTGCTGCAGATTTCTTTGTGGGCAGAAAAAGCCACCAACAGAGGCAGGAGCCCAGTACAAAAGGGCAGCCTGCAGCACAGGAGAAACAGAATGAGTGAGTGAGACGGGGGAGTGAGCCACCTCAACAGAACTCTGTTGGGACAGCTGCGGATTTCTTTGTGGACAGAAAAGGGTGCCAGTGCAGGCAGGAGCCCAGTACAAAACAGCAGCCTGCAGCACTGGGAGAAACAGAATGAGGGAGTGACAGAGGGGCAGTGAGCAAGCTCAACAGACCAATGCAATCAACATTCTGCATTGATAAATGCTTGTCTTAATTTGATTCCCTCCACTGCTGTCCTTTTTGGCCCACTGACATGCTCCATTGCAATTCACTGTTTTATTCATAGCTCAGCACTGATTACATTCACCTGGCAACAGGTTGGCATCCAATTGCCTGGATGTTTGTGTTGAGAGGTTGCGGGATGGGAGAACCACAAGAGAACATAAGACACTGGGTGATGTGGCATAATAGTGCGTCGGGCATCGGGGGCTATAAAAGCAGCAGTCCTTAGGAGATTTGCCCCTTTCTTCCTGCCACAATCCAGGATCAAAGTCTTTTTGTCCCCTATGCAGGGTGCTCTCTTTCTTCAGCTGAGCAAAACTATGGCATCACAGAAAAAGAATGCCTAGCCATGATCTTTGCTGTAAAGAAGTTTAACTGCTACCTTCGCTACTCCTCGTTCACAGCCATCGTGGATCACTCAGCCCTCAGATGGTTGTTCGAAATGAAGGAACCAGTAGGAAAATTTGCCCGATGGGTTGCCATACTGCAAGACTACAATTTTGAAATACAATATCAACCAGATCGAGTTCACTCCAATGCCAATGCTGTAAGCTGCATACAGTATCCCTCCGTAGCAACCTCTCCTGATGAAGAATCCTGCCTACAAGCTCTCCCCTTCTGCTCCACAAATGAGCTCCCTGTGGACACTCCTACAGCACCTCAAGTCACTTTGCTGCTCCCAAATTCTTCTACGGAGAAAAGCACCAATCCTCAACTATTGCAAGCAGCTGAAAAGTTTCTTACAACCTCCTCTTACAATCTCTCCCTGGCCACAATTAAACTTTAACAAAGAACTGATCCTCAGTTTATAGACATCATCACTTATCTTAAGTCTGGAATTTTACCACAATGAAAGAAACACCGCCAGGATGTACAGTTCTTTGCGTCACGGTATTTTCTCAATGACGGCGTGCTTTTTCACATTTGGACCAAGGAGGGCAAGGTCCATCGCATGGATAGAACTCGCGTACAGTTAGCTGTGCCAGCCTCTCTAGTCAATGAAGTTCTTCAATCCACTCATGCCTCTCCACTTTGTGGAGGTCATATGGGTATCCACAGAACTCTCGAAAAGACAAAGCTCCACTTCTTCTTGCCTCACATGAACAAGGACATTGTCTTTTGTAAAATCCTGCCAGTCTGTTCCCAAGAAAGCCTCCCACCAAACCAACCAAGGCACACATCATTCCAATGTCTGTAGCCACAGAACCTTTCCAAAGAGTCAGCACAGATATTCTTGGGCCCCTACCTACCTGCCCTGACTCCGGCAACAAGTACATTCTTGTCTTTGTGGACTACCTAGCTAAATACTTGGAACTGATCCCCTTAAAAGACATTAAAGCTGCTACAGTGGCAAGTGCCTTCCTCAATACAATCATTTGGCGTCACGGTACCCCAGCATACCTGCATTCAGACAAAGGCACTAACTACCTCTCATCTATTGTGCGAGAAACCTGCAAACTTCTCGACATCAAAAAGACTCATACAACCAGTTACCATCCACAGTGCAATGGACAAAGTGAGAGAATGATGTTGACCATTTTTAACACACTATCCAAGTACCTGGATGAGACTCATGGCACTTGGGATAAGTTTGTTCCCTTCATTCAGTTTGCATACAACTCCAGCCCTTGTGTCAACAGCACAGAGTACACCCAATTTTTCCTAGTCCATGGACGTCACCCAAAAACACCTCTGGACAAAGATCTCTCATTGCTAGAGGTCCCAAAGTCAGCTTCCTCCTTCATCATCCCAATGTTGGAACAGCTTGAACTTACGAGAAAGGTTGCTATTGACACCCTGGGACAGAGAAAAGTGGCAATGCAAAGAATGTCTACAGCCAAGTGTCAAGATCCTTCATTTTATGTGGGGGACATTGTATATTTGTATCGACCTATCCTTGTTCCAGGCACCACCAGAAAAATGCTTCACCCCTGAACTGGGCCATTTTACATTGTGGAAAAGCTTCCCCAGTTCATGTTCTGCTTGCGCGGAAAGTCAGATGGGAAGCTGGTACACAATACAATTTACAAAAACAGGTTGAAGCATGGGTACTTGCACTATTCCCTCCCTGATGATCCCAGTCCCCCAAGTAATGAAGCTTCTTTGGAACCTGCAATCCTTTCAGAAACTGAACTTCCTGCTGACAACTTGACAACAGTTCCACCAGCACCTCATGGTACTGACACTTATCAGCCAGATCCTGTTCTTACTACCCAACCAGATGAACTTTCTGCAACTTCTCAGCCTCTTGCGTCTTCTCAGGACTCACTTATACCCCAAACAGTGTATCAGATTGAGAAGATTCTGCACAAAAAGTACATCAATGGATCTTGGTCATACCGTGTTAAATGGTGTGGGTATAACAGTACTCACAACTCATGGGTCCCCTTTTCTGACTTGACCACATCCTGTCAAGAACTAGTTCAAGCCACCCACTCAGCAATCCCAACTGACCGCAAAAGTCGCAGAATCCAGTGAACTTATTATTTGGACTCAGTGCAGTGATTCAGTTCATTCTTTGTCTTAATCTGCATATTGCTTCTCAATTCCTGTATGATCTTATTTTTTTCTCTTCTAAATGTTAGCATTTTCAGTCAATCAACTTATCAATTATCTTCTAGTAATGTCTCCACAATACTGTTAAATGTTATCTTACTGTTACTAAGGTTTTGCTACTTTCTATTGTTGTTCATGCATAACGATGTCTTTACTTGTTCGAGTGGACCTCACATTTACAATACCTGGAGTGATGTGGAGTACAGAGTTGAGCATGGGGCTAAAGATTAGCTGCCACCCCTTTAACTAGGAACAGTAATGGGCAGCCAGCTATGGTCACATATTATGCTAATTAGTGTCCAGCTGGGGCTAGGGAAGGGCAAATTCCTTTGTCCTCTGGTCAGTCTAGGATGTTCCCTGTGCTGATGAGATGTGCCTTCCTAAGCTCCTAAATAAACCTTATCTTGCTCATCATTTTATGCGTTCAACTCAGTTTTTTTTGGTACCTAGTGACTCCTACAGCAGAAGCACCAGATGGGAAAGCTGAATACCAGAACGTAAGCGGTCCTAGTGGCAGACCAAATACCAAAACGCCAGAATACAAAAGGCAGAACGTTTGACTTATTGTCAGAGGAAGACCTTAACTGTAACAGTAACGTAAGGGATAATGTTATATTTCTAATCCATACTGTCCTGACTGCCCTCAAGTCATGGCTGCCTACTTCTAAGATCATGTCGCCCAGTTTGTGCTGGCCATACCTGAGTCCTGTTTGCCTGCCTATTCCTGAGCTGCCTGAATTAAGTTTTGCAGAACCAAAACTTAATGAGGTAAAGTAACTTGCTCAAGGTCACAGGTAAACTTTGACAAAATTATATATGTCAGTCAGACCCTGCGCTGCATGGCATCTGGAAAACAAATATTGAAATTGGCATCAACTTTACAGGGAACAATAAGCCAATAGTATATGCCACATTTAAACAAAAATAAGTGAGACTGCGCATTGACTTGCTACAAAATGGATATAACATTACAGGATCAGAATATATTGAAAATTAAAATGCCTGTGTGTGAATATATGCTGTTCAGCCTGCCATGTTATTTAAAAGGGAACATATAGAGTTAAACCTGTAGGTGTAATATTAATTTGCTTAAACAGTGGCTTTCCCACACTCCCTGAAAATAGGGTGAGGGCTGCTGGCAGGTCACTGGGGTAGCCAAGGGTTGCGACTGAGACCACTATGATGTCCACTGCAACCCTTAGAATAATGTTTTCCAAGCATTTCATACATAAAATTTAGTGGGTGGAGGAGTTTCACAGCCCATATGACTACTAAAATAGGCTTTTGCAACCCCGATAATTGTAGTGAAATGACACTAATGCTGTAGTCGCCGTATACAAATGTATTTTCATGGGATTTGTCTGTCAGCAAAAATAAGATCACAGCAAAAATACTGAGTTTTACAGTGTTTTACATTACAATACTTAGCTTATTTGTTGATAAAGTATTTATTCAGCGTACAGGAATTTTATGGTTTTTTTTTAGACTGCAAAAATGTGTCCTTCTGTGGCCTCTGTGCTCTATTTTTTTGCCTTGTGGTGTTGTGGTTAGGAGCACTTCCCCCTCCTCAGATCCACCGACACACACACACACGTAATTAAACCCTTTACAAATGGAGAGACTCACATGAGAGAAGCACTTTATGTAAAATCAACTGAGAGATAGTAATAGCTGCAAGAAGAATGTTAAGAAAAACCCAATTGACACGCAAGTCAGTGCACATATATTTAAAATAGAGAGATAAAATGACATTATTTTCTAAAATAAAAATATCTACTCTGCTGAAGATAAATGTGTTCTTGCTTCCTAATGTGGTCTTTCTTTATAAAGCTGGGGTCACGTTTCTTAATAGGTATGTAGTTAGTGAGGTTTGGATGCTCTAAACTGAAAATTGGCATTTTATTGCATTGAACCCTGAAGCAGTCAACAAGCTTTATTAATATGAGATGAAACACCAGTTTTAAAGAATGGTCTGCATGTGTTATTCTAAGAATGCAGAGATAACATGCAAGGACTACAAGAAAGTGTCAGGGTATTATCATGTATGGAAATTAACTAATGAATATGTATGATTTTAAAACAGAGAAAAAATGAACAGATGTAATCCCTAGGTGGCACTATCCCAAAGGCTACTACCCCTGCCTACTTGGCTAGTAGCTGGTTAAGGGGCCCGAGTTCTGAAACAGGTGCCTCCACTCAGAGATCAGGGTTGGTAGTGGTCAAGCTAACCTGGGCACAGCCCTCTGAGACACTGTAACCACCATCTTTCCTTACTAGTGGCCGGAACAATACACAATAATCACTTTCACAATAACCCTGATACACAACACAAGTACTTACACTGTTTGCCCTTACCACCAGGGCTTTCCTCTGGCTCGGCCCTGGGGACCCCCCTGTAAAACATGTTCATACACAGCAAATAACAGCAGTACAGTACTCTTGCACAAACTGGAACCACAGTTAGGGTAAATGCAAAAACAAGTTAGATCTGATTTATTTAAGGGACTTGAACAAGGGAGGGGCGTAATCAGGTTAATTTGTTTAAAGTCTCTATCATTCAAACAGTTATGCATGTACTTCAGGGTCTATAAACAGTCACACACTCTGGGTACCCAGATGGAGAATGGTGGGCTAGCCAGGAACGTTGCAGCTGGTTGGGGCCCTGTGGTGGAAGAAAAACAACATGCACAGCATACACTATTTGTAATCTGGACCTGGAGGGCTCAGTTTGTGAAAAGAAAAACAACAAGACAATCAGATGAGATAATTTTAGATCAGGCTGTTGTTGCAGGGAGCTACCCTGATGATTACTCACGATACCCAAGACTGGACACAGGCTGGACGAAAATCGAGACAGCAGGTGGTTAATCTGGAGTGCCAGGAAAAGCAGTGCCCACATGATTCACCGAGGTGTTGTTCCTGTTCAAGCATGGAGCAGGGGGCTGATCCCCAGGCAGATCTCTCGTCAATGGCTTTCTCTGTGCAGCAGGTAGTCAGGCTGGGCCAGTGTCGCAAGGCCCAGGCCAAATGGAGACAAATTCAGATACAGTCTGTTTTGGGCTGGATACAGCTTCCAGCAAGCAGAACACAGTTCACACAGTGGGGGACCAAATCACGACCCACTTTCCATACACAGCACATTTACATGTAAGGAAATTCTACTGTACCAAGCAAACCGCTCTATGGTCATGATCACAAAGTCTCTGCACAAGCCGAGGATTCAAAAGCAGCTGGAAATCCTGACAGGCCAATCGCATTCAGCAAAATCTTCTGTCTTCTTCAGGCATGAGCCTGGTAAACAAATCAGTGGCTTACTTCATTCTCACAAACCTGGACTTGGTCCAAAATAATTTTCTTCTGTCCCTCTCAGGGGCAGCAGGCAGACATGTAGGCCAAAAACTGAGCCCTTTCACAGTTCTCAAATGCAAATCCACTCAGGATTGCTGCTCAAAATCACTTTGAGCTGTTTCTTCTTCAGCTTCCAACTTAGATCTAAGTGAAAATTGCAAGCAGTCTGGGATTTTCCCAAGATCCAAAAGGTTTATTTGGCTGATCTGTCTGTCAGTCACAACAAGAGCTCCCCCTTCAGTTGCAAAAAGGTGCCAAAAGCCCAAAACTACAATTTCTACAGATTTTGGCTCCAGACAGCTCCTGTAGTCCGGCTTCATTTTAGGTCCCACCAGTACTGATTGGTCCAATTTGCAGTCCAGGAACAAGATAGTGGAGACAAACAAAATAGTCCTTGCTGCAACGAAGGCAGGTAAGACAAATCACATTATCATTATCACTCTAAATGATTTTCAACAAATAGTTACATCTTTCAACAGAGCTCCCTCTCAGATTACATCAATCCTGCAATCCAGGCAGCTCTTAAAGAGACAGTACACAGAGGCAATACACGCTCTGGTAATCACATTTAAACTGCTAAAATGCAGGACACTAGCCTGGCAGTGAGCATTTAGGCAAGCTCAAGGAAGACTTTTTGGGAACCCCCATTTGTAGGGGATTACACAAAGAAAATGACAAATGCAATTTTCCTACAGGTAGTTATCCAATATCAAGCCAGACAAACCATAATCTTAATTGATGTTAACTGTTTTTAGCTATGTGGGAGGTGCATGAAAGAAAGAACAGAGTCTATCTCTCTCTCTCTCCCCTGATCTATGTCTTCACTCCCCTCCTCGGTCTGTGTCTGCCAGCAAAGAGAATATGATTTTTTTTTTGCCTGTGGTGCCAGTTCCAATGTGTGTTTTCTTGCCTGTGGAGCTAGCTGTTGCTTATGCTAAGAATGCTGTAATGGCAAAGAAATGTAATTCCATATGGGGGCATTGTAACAGCCACCACTGGACATTGTTGCTATAGTCAGGGATTGTGAGGGCTCAAGTGTGCTCCAACCCTCCCCCAAGGGACCATGGCTGACCCCTTAGTGTCTCTGAGGAGCCCAGGACAGTGCAGGTTGGTAGTGCATCCTATCAAGTTATGCTAAAATTCCTGTAATGGTGGAAAACGTAATTCCATGTAGGGGCATTGCAACAGCCACCACCAGACATTGTTGCTGCAGTCTGGGATTGTGAGGGCTCAGTGCGTTCCCCCCCCCCCAAATGAGGTTGATTAGTCTCCACTGATTTAAACACTGGCTTCTGTTTGTGAGATTTTTGGTGAGATCCCAGAGTGAATAAGTCTGAGCTGTCGTCACATACAGTAGAAGTCACGACAGCACCAATTTTTAAATGCGATCACTATTGTTAGACTCCCTACAGGGTTGAAAATAGTGATGCTCGAAGTGCAAAAATTTTATTTCAGGAATTAACTCATGAAGTGCCACTATTTAGTGAAGATAATGTAAATACCCCCAAACTCTGTGTGCTCTGTCCCACCCCAACCCTCTGTTACGTGGTACATAAACAAAAAAAACCTGCTCCCTCCCTCTGTGTGCTAACCCACCTCCCAGGCTCCATTCCTTGTCCCTATTTAAACAAAAGAAACAACTTCCTACTGCCACCCTCTGTGTGCTGGCTGACCCCCCAATAAACAAGATAAACATGCCTAAAATATGCTGGATGGAGGAAAAATGGGGAAAAAATAACATCAAATGCAAACATAGCAAAAAATCCTCAGTGGTAGCAGTACAACAAGAACAAGCATTTGTCAATGCTGAATGTTTCCTTGCTGGCATTGGCAGTGGTAATGTAGAAGTTACAGAGCTGCATAATAGGAATGGCAGTGAAGTATTAAACTGAAGCCAACCCCACCACCACCCTGCAGAGAGTGACAGGCATTGGGGTGTGCCTTTGGGTCGTCAGGCATAACGGCCACGCCATTTCAGTACACCCCACCCTGCAGACACTGGCAAGTATCACGGTGTTCCTTGAGGTCTTTGGCCCTTATGCGCACCCCATTCCATTAGGAAATACAGTGAGATGGGTGCGATATAGGAAATGGGGTGAACTTTGGGGCCGAAGAGTCCAAGCCATACCTCGATGCCTCTCACTGGCTGCAGGGTGTGGAATGGTATGAGCATTACAGGCAAGAATCCCAAGTCACACCCCTGATGCCTGTCATTCTCTACAGGGTTGGGCGTTATGGTTGGAAACCCTAATACCTCAGGCATTCGTTGGTATTTTCACTCCAAATATTCAACATGGTTTTTGTTGCCCCACCCCATGAACAGAGGAATATCAGTTTCTTGGCTGCATATGCACAGCGACTACGGCATTAGCACCACAGGTGCAAAAACATTCGAACAGGATGTAAAAAATGACAGCTGTACTGTTCATGGGGAGGTGTAAAAAATGGCAATGTTGCAAATCTGCAGTAAAAATATTTAAAAAAATGGTGAAGTCACGAGCGTACATAGAAACTGTGCAACACACACCTGTAACATAATTAGGTTGAGAATTTTTTTTACAGCAGATTGTCAGCTCAGGCATTTTGGTGCCTCCGATCATGAACAGTGTCACTGTGATTTTCTTTATCTGTCCCGAACAATGATTTCCCACAGCGACCACGCATCTCTGCGCTGAAAGTGTGAAAACACACTTCGGTTAGTTGTGAAAAATGACAGCTGTACTGTAAATAAGGCAGTGTGGAAAAATGATACTGGTGAAAATCTGGACTTAAAATATTACAAAGTCATGAACTTACGAGGGTGCGTGGAAACTGCGCAATGCTCACTCGTAACACAGTCATTATATGGACTTTTGTCACCAAATTTTCAACATAGCCATTTTAAGACCTCTGCTCATGAACAGTGTAACTGTGATTTTCTTAATCTGTCCCAAACATTGCTTTACATACCAACAGCACCATTACGCTACATGTCTGAAAACACATTTAGGCATATGAAAAATGGCAGCTGTACTGTTCATAAGGAAGTGTAATAAAATGGCAATGTTGAAAATCTGGAGTGAAAATATTAAATTTGCAAACTTATGAGCATGCATAGGAACTGCAGCGCGCTCATGAAACAGTCATTTTTGAAATTTTTCACCAAATTTTCAACATAGCCATTTTAAGACCTCTATTCATGAACAGTGTCACTGTGATTTTCTTAATTTGTCCTGTACATTGATTTTCCACCGACGCCATTATGCATACATGGTGACTGCGTTTTGGGTGAGATGTGAAAATGACAGCTGTACTACTCATAAGAGGTGTGGTAAAATGGCAATGTTGAAAATCTGGAGTAAAAAATATTGAAAAATCGTGAACTTTCTGAGAGCATGCGTGGGAGCTGTACTAGCA
Source organism: Neoceratodus forsteri (assembly GCA_016271365.2). Lineage (NCBI taxonomy): Eukaryota > Metazoa > Chordata > Ceratodontiformes > Ceratodontidae > Neoceratodus > Neoceratodus forsteri. The sequence goes on from CM028132.1 coordinate 144,141,049, forward strand.
CGCAGCTCATAAAACAGTTATTATTTGAATTTTTCACCAAATTTTCAAAATAGGCTTCTTGAGGCCCACCTTATGAACACTGGCAGTGTTGTTTTGTTAGTCCGTCCGGAAGGTGATTTCACGCAGTGACTGTGAAATCACCTTCGGGTCCAATAACGCCATGACAGTGACATCATTCATGAGAAGGGTCCCAAAAACCTCATGTTGAAAATTTGGTGCAAAATTCCAAAAATGCCTGAGATATGCAACAAAGTTGAAAAACCTATCTAGCCCATTATACAGCTTACGCATTTCCTCAGTTCAGCGGTCGGCTTTAAAGAGTGCAGACGTGTTTCCAGTCCACGAAGATCGTCGGCGAGGTCCGGAGGTAAGTATGGGGTGAGGGTGTGGGGAGGCAGGGTGCACAGTGGGCGGGTTGTGGGAGGGGCCAGGAGACTACGTGGGACCGTTTTTCTTTACAGTTTTTTCCCAATGACTCATGGGGCGTTTGCCGCGCTGGGGTGGGCTCCCAGCGTGCTGCAAGGCTGATTGGGGGCATTCAGCCCGGCCGGGGATTCGGCACCCCGTCGGCCGCCTTATCACCTTGCAGCTGGGTGGGCTCCCAGCGTGGCACCTTATACCCAGGGGCGGGGAGGTTAAGCAGGCGGGGCATTGGGCACCCCGTCCAGCGATAGCATGGGGGAGAGGAGAGACAGTGAAGCGGCGGAGGTTGGGCACCCGTCGGCTATACCATCAGATTGCCACGCTGGGTGGGCACCAGCGTGGCATTTGAAGGCTTTGAGGGGGACCGTAGCACAGCCAATGGGGGATTGGGGCACCCCGCCGAGTTATAGAGTGTGTGCGTTAGGGGCAGCACGCAGAAGGAGTGCGTGTGTGTGTGTGTGTGTGTGTGTGTGTGTGTGTGTGTGTGTGTGAGGCTGCACGCGGAGCAGGTGATATCTTATCGCTGCTCGCACAGGCGTAACTCCCCTTTCAACTGTATGCCACTGCATTTGGAGCTGTCGCCAGACAGCTCCAGCATGCGATAACACAGAGCCACACCTGCCAACACACTGACTGAATTGGAAGAGGGGGTGACACACCTCCGAAATCTCGGATGATGGCACTATGTTTCTTGCACATGCGTGCAAGCAAACATAAAAAGGGAATAGCGAACTGCCCAAAAGTGTAGCCCCTGATGACAGAAAAGAGGAAAGCTGGATAAGGGCGTGGGGGATTCTGCTTGTTTGAGATAGTGGTAGGTTCACAACACAGTGTCAGAAAGTGTTGCCAACTCCTGCTGAAATAAGCAAAATTGAAAACAGAGCATTTTTTAATTAGCAAAGCAATGCCTTGTTCTCTGTAAAAAAAAAAATCCCAGTGGTACCAGTAGAACAGAAAGTGAATAAGGAACAGAGCAAAAGTGTAGCCCCTACTGATAGAAAAGAGGAAAGCTGGATAAGGGAGAGTGAGGAGGCTTCTACTTGTGGCATGTTCATATCATAGTGTCAGAAACTATTAACTCCTGCTGAAATCAGTAAAAAGTTAACAGCACTTACAGTATTCTTTCATTAGCAAAGTAATGCCTTGTTTTTTAAGAAAAAAAGAATGATGTAAATGATAGCAGGATATGATAATGGCTTGAATGGATGCATGTATGTGTGTGAGTGTGGGGGGGCAAACTTGAAGATGTGACACTGTCATGTGGCTGCATTAGAACATTTCTCCATAGAAATTTGAAAGAAAGGGATCCGCTGCCCTATTTGACTAAAAATATATATGAAGGTGCTGACCCAATTCTGCCGGTCTAGGCTGCAAGGGTAACAGAAGCTGTGGGCGCGGGGGTCTGAATGCTCCTTCACTTTTTTTAGTATCTGAAAAGTGCCCTTTATCTGCCACAAAGAAAAAACTCATATCTCCCAGTGCTGGTTAACACCTCTGTGTCACAGCTTTGTTCCGTCTTTATTAACAGGATGATTTTTTTGTTGTTCTCTCTCTCTCTCTCCCCTTCTCTGTCTCTCTTTCTCTTGGCTGCCTGAAGATCTTTTCAGCCACTGTGGTGATAGAACAGTTTCATCCTGCCAAAGGAAAAGGTATCAGGCAATGAGCCACAGTAAACTAACAATTAGGCAAATGCCTGGGAAAAGGTGATGTGAGAGAGAGACTGTAAAGAAAATTAGTCTGGCAAGCCATGCTGTAAAGGGTAATCCTGCTAGCAAAAACACATGCCTAAAAAAGGGTAGCGTAGAAAGAGGAGTCACATAGCGCTACAGCCAAGGAAGTACAGAAAGACTTGTGGGAGATAAGTAAAGAGTACACCAAGCATTAATAGGGCCCCCTGTAGATGAAGAACTAGATAGAAAGGACATGCAACACTTGAGAGAAACAATTTAGAAACACACCAGCATATAAACATGCCTAAAATAGGCTGGATGAGGGAAGAAATGAAGAAACACTGGCTTCTGTTAATGAGACTCATGGTGTGATCCCAGAATGAATAAGTCTTACCTGTCATTTTTTTTATGCTGATTGCGTATACTAAGAAACATGTTGCGTGCTGCAGCAGAAGCAGGTTGTGGAGCGCGGCACTGTTGTGCCTAATGCCCCCACAGCCTGCAAAGGCTTGTCCCCTGTCCCCCAATGCTGTGGCACACTGCTGCTGACACTAGTGCAGCCAGCAGTGCCACAACTTTAAAACAAATTAGCCGCTGCAATCAGGGGCCCCTTCGTCATTGCAGCGTCAGCCATCCGCTGCAATGAGGGAGCGACCCATCATTGCAGGGCGGGATGTAGCATCTGTGGTATTGTTTGTGAACATGGCAGCAGCTTGCTGCCATATTCACAAACAATATGTACCCCCTCAATGTTTATTTGCTGGAGAGGCCCTCCCCATCGGCAGAAAGGAATCCCCTTTTGTTGTTTACCCGGCGGGGTGCCCAATCCCGTCGGCAGAAAAATCCCCCTTTGTTGTTTGCCGATGGGGTGCCCAACCTGTCGGCAGAAATAACCCCCTTTGTTGTTTGCCGACGGGTGCCCAATCGCCGGCTACAGCTGTCCCCCAAGATTCCAGTGGCACGCTGGGAGCCACCCCAGCGTGCCCCATGCCCCGACATGTGGAAAGCGCCCGCAACGCTTTCTTGTACCTGAAAGAAAGGAAACGGTCCCTCGTAGTCTCTCCGACTCCCACAACCCGCATCCACCCACCGCGCACTCCAGCCTCCCCACCCCCTCACCCCATACTTACCTCCGGAGCATGGCGCGACGATCTTTGCTGGACCGGGAACACGTCTGCACTCTTCAAAGCCGACCGTGAACTGAGGAAATGCCGGTAAGCTGTATAATGTAATGAATAGGGTTTTTTCAACTTTAGTGCATATCTCGGGCATTTTTGGGAATTTTTTCACCAAATTTTCAACATGGGGTTTTTGGGACCCCTCCTCATGAATTCTTGAACTGTCATGGCGTTAATCAGCCCCGAAAGGTGGTTTCCCGGTCACTGTGCAGAATCACCCTTTGGGGCTGATTAATGGAACGACAGTGCCAGTGTTCATGAGGTGGACTCTCAAAAAGCCTATGTTGCAAATTTGGTGAGCAAAATCCCAAAATGACTGTTTTAGGCGTCGTTCTTGCCAGTTACTACGTCGCTCGTAACTACGATGAATGTACAATATTTTCATGCCAGATCTTCAACATTGACATTTTGTCACACCTCCTTGTGAGCAGTACAGCTGTCATTGTTCACATCCTGGCCAAAATGTGTTTTCGCACTTCCGGCGCAGAATAGCACGGTCGCTGTGGGAAATCAGTGTTCAGGACAGATTAAGAAAATGACAGTGACACTGTTCATGAGTAGAGGTCCTAAAATGCCTATGTTGAAAATTTGGTAACGATACTCCATAAAATGACTGTGCATTGCGCAGCTGGCACACACGCTCATAACTTCGCGAATTTCTAATATTTTCACTCCAGATTTGCAACACTGCCATTTTCCAAGACCTTCTTATAAACAGTACAGCTGCCATTTTTCCCATCCTGGCCAAAATATGTTTTCGCACTTCCGGCGCAGATTAGAGCGGTCGCTGTGGGAAATCACTGTTCGGGACAGATTAAGAAAATGATAATGGTACTGTTCATGAGCAGAGGTCCTAAAATGGCTATGTTGAAAATTTGGTGATGATAGCCCATCAATGGACTGTGTTACAAGTGTACGTTGCGCACTTTCCACGCACCCTTATAACTTCGCAGATTTGTAATATTGTCACATCACATTTCCAACAGTGCCATTTTTTCACACCTCCTTATAAGCAGTACGGCTGTCATTTTTCACATCCTGACCGAAATGTGTTTTCACAGTTCCGTGCAGAATAACATGGTCACTGTGGGAAATCAGTGTTCGGGACAGATTAAGAAAATGACAGTGGTACTGTTCATGAGCAGAGGTCCAAAAATCCCTATGTTGAAAATTTGGTGACGAAACTCCATAACATGACTGTGTTACAAGCGTGCGTTGAACTGTTTCCACGCACCCTTGTAACTTCGCAAATTTGTAATACTGTCACGCCACATTTTCAACAGAGGCATTTTTTCAACTCCTTATGAACACTGCAGCTGTCATTTTTCACATCCTGGCTACAATATGTTTTTATACTCTTGCGGACAATAGCACGGCCACTGTGGGAAATCAGTGTTTGGGACAGATTAAGATCGACCGAGTGAGAGGGGGGAGTGACCGAGCTCAACTGAGCTCTGTCAGGACTGTTGTGGATTTGTGTGTGGCAGACAAAGGCCCCAACACAAGAGCCCAGAACAAAAGGGCAGCCTGCAGCACTGGGAGAAACAGAACAAGAGAGTGAGTGAGGGAGGGGGAGTGAGCGAACTCACCGAAGCACTGTCAGGACTGCTGCAGATTTCTTTGTGGACAGAAAAAGGCGTCGATACAGGCATAGGGGCCCAGTACAAAAAGCCAGCCTGCAGCAGTAGGAGAAACAGTACGATCGAGTGAGATAAGGGGACTTAGTGAGCTCAACAGAGCTCTGTCAGAGCTGCTGGGATTTCTTTGTGGGCAGAAAAAGGTGCCAATGCAGGCAGAAGCCCCATGTAAAAGGGCAGCTTGCAGCACCAGGACAAACAGAATGAGCGATGAGAGCTCTGTCGGGACAGCTGCGGATTTCTTTGTGGACAAACAAAGTTGCCAGCACAGCCAGGAACTCCATGCAAAAGCGCAGTCTGCGGCACCAAGAGAAATAGAATGAGCGAGTGACAGAGCGGTAGTGAGTGAGCTCAACGGGGCTCTAGTGTGACAGCTGCAGATTTCTTTGTGGGCAGAAAATGCAGCAACGCAGGCAGAAGCCCAGTACAAAACGCCAGCTTGCAGCGCCGGCAGAAACGGATTGCGAGAGTGACAGAGGGGAAGTGAGCGAGCTCAGTGGAGCTGTGTTGGGACTGCTTCAGATTTCCTTCTGGCCAGAAAAAGCCACCAATGCAGGCAGAAGCCCAGTACAAAAGGGTAGCCTGCAGTCCCAGGAGGCACAGAACAACCACGCGAGGGAGGGGGAGTCGGTGAGCTCAACAGGGCTTTGTTGGGACTGCTGCAGATTTGTTTGTGGGCAGGAAAAGGCAGCAATGCATGCAGGGGCCCAGTACAGAAGGGCAGCCTACAGTGGCAGGAAAAACAGAATGAGCGAGTGAGTGAGCCCAACAGGGCTGTATTGTAACTGCTGCAAAGTTCTTTGTGGGCATAAGAAGGCAGCAACACAGGCAGGAGCCCAGTAGAAAAGGGCAGCCTGCAGTGCCGGCACAACAGAATGAGCGAGTGAGAGAAGCAGAGTGAGCGAGCTCAACGGAGCTCTGTTGGGACTGCCATAACATGACTGTTACAAGCGTGCGTTGAACTGTTTCCATTCACCCTTCTAATTTCGCAGATTTGTAATACTGTCATGCCACATTTTCAACAGTGCCATTTTTTCACAACTCCTTATGAACACTACAGCTGTCATTTTGCACATCCTGGCTAAAATATGTTTCTGCACTCCTGCCGCACAATAGCACGGTCACTCTGGGAAATCAGTGTTTGGGACAGATTAAGATCAACCGAGTGAGAGAGGGGAGTGGCCGAGCTCAACTGAGCTCTGTCAGGACTGCTGTGGATTTGTTTGTGGGCAGACAAAGGCCCCAACACAAGAGTCCAGTATAAAAGGGTAGCCTGCAGCACTGGAAGAAACAGAACGAGAGAGCGAGTGAGGGAGGGGGAGTGAGCGAACTCACCAAAGCGCTGTCAGGGCTGCTGCAGATTTCTTTGTGGGCAGAAAAAGGCATCAATACAGACAGGGGCCCAGTACAAAAGGGCAGTCTGCAGCGGTGGGACAAACAGTGCGAGTGAGTGAGACAAGGGGACTTAGTGAGCTCAACGGAGCTCTGTCAGGACTGCTGGGATTGCTTTGTGGGCAGAAAAAGGGGCCAATGCAGACAGGAACCCCGTACAAAAGGGCAGCTTGCAGTGCCAGGACAAACAGAATGAGCGATGAGAGAGGGAGACTGAGCGACCTCAACGCAGCTCTGTCAGGACAGCTGCGGATTTCTTTGTGGACAGACAAAGGTGCCAATGCAGCCATGAGCCCCATACAAAAGCGCAGTCTGCGGCGCAAAGACAAACAGAACGAGCGAGTGACAGAGCAATACTGAGCAAGCTCAACGGAGCTGTAGTGTGACTGCTGCAGATTTCTTTGTGGGCAGAAAATGCGGCAATGCAGACAGGAGCCCAGTACAAAAGGCCAGCTTGCAGCGCCGGCAGAAACGGAATGCAAGAGTGACAGACGGGCAGTGAGCGAGCTCAGTGGAGCTGTGTCAGGACTGCTTCAGATTTCTTTCTGGTCAGAAAAAGCCGCCACTGCAGGCAGGAGCCCAGTACAAAAGGGCAGCATGCAGCGCCAGGAGACACAGAATGAGCAAGTGAGGGAGGAAGGGGGAGTCAGTGAGCTCAACGGGACTTTGTTGGGACTGCTGCAGATTTGTTTGTGGGCAGAAAAAGGCAGCAATGCATGCAGGGGCCCAGTACAAAAGGGCAGCATGCAGTGGCACGAAAACCAGAATGAGTGAGTGAGTGACCTCAACAGGGCTGTATTGTAACTGCTACAAATTTCTTTATGAGCATAAGAAGGCAGCAACGCAGGAAGGAGCCCAGTAGAAAAGGGAGGCCTGCAGCGCTGGCAGAACAGAATGAGCGAGTGAGAGAAGGGGAGTGAGTGACCTCAACGGACTTCTGCCGGGACAGCTGTGGATTTCTTCATGGGTAGAAAAAGCCACCAACACAGGCAGAAGCCCAGTACAAAAAGGCAGCCTGCAGTGCCAGGAGACACAGAATGAATGAGTGACACAGGGGGAGTGAGCCACCTCAATGGAGCTCTCTCAGGACAGCTGCGTATTCCTTCCTTGGCAGAACAAGGTGCCAATGCACGCACCAGCCCAGTACAAAAGAGCAGCCTGCAGTACTGGGACTAACAGACTGAGCCACTGGCAGAGGCCCACTGCGCGAGCTCAACAGACCAATGAAATCAACATTCGGCATTGACAAATGCTTGTTTTTTTTAGTTTCTGTTGACCGGGTAAGTGCACTAGACAAATCCTGCCTATTTTCAGGCACGACCCGGGGGAAGGGGATAAAGAAGAATGCCAACTGACCTTGAACCAGATTAAGCTGTTGGTGGTATTTTTAGTGAATGAGGGAAATTTGGCCAGGACACCGGGGAAATTCCCCTACTCTTTTTTCGATAAGTGTCATGGGATCTTTAATATCCACCTGAACTACCACCAATCCAGGCAGATGGGACCTCGGTTTAACGTCTCATCCGAAAGACGGCACCTCAGAAGTGCAGCACCCCTCTCATTCTGTGCTACAGTGTCAGTACTGGGATATTAACCCAAGTGCCAGATGTGGGAACTGAACCCACAGCCCTCTGATCTCCCGGCCTCAGAGGAGAGTGTGCTACCTACTGAGCCACTGACACTGACATATATTGCATATGCCATATACTGCATATGGAGCCACATCTCCAGCAATTGATTAATTAAACCAAAAAGGAAAAAAATACATTTTGCCTGCATATACTGTATACACAGTAATTTTTTAAAATTAATGAAATTTTACAAAAGCAGTGCCGTATATTACAGATATAGCCTTGTCTCCAGGAATGGGTTAATTAAACCGTGAAAGAAAAAACAAACAAAAAAGTACCTTTTGTCTGCACATATACATGGCAATCTTTTAAAATTAATTAAATTTTACAAAAGCTTTGTCATATATTAGAGAATGAGCCATGTCTCCAGGAATGGGTTAATTAAACTGGAACATTCTATTTTCTATCCTAATTCTATTAGTCAGGAAATAGGATTGGGCCTGACGCCTGGCAAAATTTAAAGCTTCCGTGACAAATTCAAAACACTGTGTGATTTTCTGCACATCATCTTCTATATATTTTTTTCTGCCACTGTCTCCAGCTACAGTTCAATTGTCTTTGCCTTTTTCAGCCTATCAAAGAAGTGCAGTAGATTTTCAGTCAGCTGGCTTTCAGCTCCCGTCAACTTTTTTAAATGAAACTACAGTATTTGCAGACATCATCTACTATAATTTTATAAAGGGATGCTGCATTTTGATTTCTTAGAAACGGGTGGGAGCAGCACAAGTCTTAGATGAGGCGTTGTCTTCTGTCTGGGTTTGCTGCATGGAAGTGAGCGTGATGTGTGTGTTCATTTCCTTTGTATTTAATTATGTGCTATATTATCAAAACAAGTGAATTAATGAATGAAAGTATTAATGTTCTGTGACAGGATGTCAGAATTAGACCCTCCATATTGCACTGACAGTTGTGAAACCCATCTGCAGTACATGCCTACACTGTAATTCCTTCCCGGTATTATAGAATTAAAAAAAGGACAGTGTAACTATATGTAACTCAATAAAATCAAGTGAACCCTCCTGTCAGCTACGATCTCCAGCTCCACTGATTGCAGTTCCAATTATTTTGTGTCACCTCAGTATTACAGGCAGCACAGCCATGAGAAAAGGGGGAAAATTAATAAATGAAAAGGTATACCAATTCTGACATTCCCCACTAGACATTAATACTTTCATTCATGAATTCACTCCTACTGACAATACAGCACAAAATTAAATACAAAGAAAGTGAACACACAATTGCACACCTTGCTCACTTCCACACAGCAAGCCCAGAGAAGACAATAAATCCTATGTAACCTGTTGAAGAGCTGCATCCCTAGCTTCAGACAGGGACAAGTATAGGTCTTGGAGTCGTCAGTAAGAGTGCATAGGAAATAAGAATCAGTGCTGCTCAGGTTTCACTGCCCATACATTGTCTTTATTTGAAAACGGAGACAGACTTCTGCATTACAGGAGCAGACAGGGCTCTCAACAAAGCTAACGTGGACTGGAGCATCCCAGCAGCAGCATCAACTAAACATAGAAACATAGACTATGACGGCAGATAATGACCGCTTGGCCCATCTAGTCTGCCCATTTCTCTACCTACAGGATAGACTGCAGATCCTAGTTAACCAACAGCCTATTTCTTCCCCACAAGAATTGCCTTATGTCTGTCCCATGCATTCTTGAATTCTCCCACAGTTTTAGACCCCACAACCTCCTCAGGAAGGCTGTTTCATGCATCCACTACCCTCTCTGTGAAATAATACTTCCTCACATTGCCCCTGAACCGCCCCTCTTCTATCTTTAAATTGTGTCCCCTTGTTCTTGCACGTCTCTTTTTCTGAAAGATGCTACACTCTTGGACTTTGTTGATTCCACTGAGGTACTTAAAAGTTTCTATCATGTCTCCCCTCTCCCTTCTTTCCTCAAGGGTATACATATTTTTAAGCTCCTTTAGTCTCTCCTCATACGGCTTCTCTTGCAGACCCGGCACCATTTTAGTTGCCCTCCTCTGGACTGCCTCTATCCTGTCTATGTCCTTGTGGAGATGGGGTCTCCAGAACTGGATGCAGTACTCCAGATGGGGTCTCACCAATTGTCTGTACAGCGGGATAACAACTTCCTGTTTTCTGCTGCTGATGCCTCTCCCTATGCATCCCAGTATATTCCCAGCCCTCCCTACTGCCTTCTCACATTGCTTGCTAACCTTAAGGTCATCTGATATAATTACCCCCAGGTCTCTTTCCTTTTTTGTTGTTGTTACTGTCTCCCCTCCCATTGTGTATTCTTCCCCTGGGTTCTTGTTTCCCACGTGCATTATTTTGCACTTCTTTGCATTGAATCCTAGCTGCCCTACTTCTGACCATTCCTCCAACCTTGCCAAGTCCCTTCTCATCCTTTCCATGCCTCCTTGTGTATCAACCCTGTAGCAGAGCTTTGTGTCATCTGCAAAAAGACAAACTTTTCCTTCCAGTCCCTCTGCAATGTCACTGATGAAGACATTAAAAAGGACTGGACCCAAATACTGAACCCTGCGGTACCCCACTAGTAACCCCTCTTTCTTCAGAGTGGACTCCATTTACAATTACCTTCTGTGTCCTGTTGTGTAGCCAATGTTTTACCCAGGCTTCCACCCTGGGACCCACTCCCAGGCTGGTTAATCTGACTATTAATCTTTTGTGTGGGACTGTGTCAAATGCCTTGCTAAAGTCTAGGTAGGCCATGTCTACAACCCCTCCCTGGTCTACTACTTTGGTCACCCAGTCAAAGAAATCTATTAGATTCGTCTGACATGACCTTCCCGCTGTGAACCCATGCTGCCTTGGGAGCAGATTTATCCTGGACTCCCTTCAGGGTGTCTTCCTCAAGCAACTGGTCATGGAACCAACTCGGCAGCAGGCAATACTGGACCTTGTGCTCACAAACAGGGACAGTGTGATAGGGGTAACAGTTGGGGAGCACCTGAGGAACAGTGACCACCAGTCATTGTGGTTTGAAATCATAGAAAGAGCAGAACCAAACCACACAAATACATGTATCCTGGATTTTAGGGGGGCAGACTTTGGGAAAATGGGGAGATACTTGAAAGAGGCATTAAGGGGAATGGAGCAGGAATCAGGGGTTGAGGAACAGTGGGCAGTATTTAAAATGGGGATCATAAGAGCAACAGAATTATGCATTATGCAGGTTAGCAAGAGGAAAAAGAAGAGGAGACTATTATGGTTTTCCAAGAGGTAGCAAAGAAAGTGAGAGCTAAAAAGATTGCATTCAGGCAACACAAAAAAGACACAGGCAGAAGGGGATAGGGAGAAGTACCAGGAGAAGCAAAGGGAGGCAGGGAGGTCAGTAAGGAAGCCAAAGCTCAGACAGAAGAACACATTGCAAAATATGTGGGTGAGGGGACAAACTTTTACAGGTACATAAGTGAAAAAGAAAGGCAAAGGAGGGATAGTAAGACTGAAGGGGAGGATGGGGGCTCGTGGAGGATGACAATAGAACAAAGCTGACATATTGAACAGGTATTTCTGCTCAGTCTTTACTGAGGAAGAGGAGGGTAATGGGTCTGAAGGGAGTACAACGGGTGAGAATGGTGCAGAAATGGACACAAGTCCCTTTACATGAGAAAGGGTCCTGAAGGAACTGGAAGTAATAAGAGTTGATAAAGCAATGGGGCCAGATGGGGTGTACCCCAGGGTCCTTAAAGAACTAAGAGAGGTGGTGGCTGAACCTCTGGCTATCCTGTTTAGCCGATCACTGGAAACAGGGGAGGTACCAAAAGACTGGAGGACAGCAGATGTAGTCCCCTTATACAAAAGTGGGAACAAAGAGGAAGTGGGGAACTACAGACCAGTCAGCCTCACCTTGGTAGTGGGGAAAATCATAGAAGCACTACTGAAGGAGAGATTGGTGGAACATCTGGTTGTCAATGGACTACAGGACCCAAGGCAGCATGGTTTCACCGGGGGAGGTCATGTCAGACCAACCTCGTTTAATTTTTGACTGGGTGACTAGGGAGGTGGATCAGGGGAGGCAGTGGTTGTGGCTTATCTGGACTTCAGCAAGGCCTTTGACACTGTGCCACATAGAGACTATTACACAAACTGGGAATATGGGTGTGGGCAGGACAGTAGTGTGGTGGGTAGGTAACTGGCTGGGTGGCAGGACACAGAGGGTGGTGGCAAATGGCTGTCACTCCACAGAGGGAAGAGTGACCAGTGGGGTACCACAGGGATCAGTGCTGGGGCCGGCCCCATTCAACATCTTCATCAGTGACATTGCGCAGGACCTAGAAGGCAGAATTTCACTGTTCACTGATGACACAAAGCTCTGTAACAGAGTGGACACACCAGAGGGTGTAGACAGAATGAGAAGGGACCTGCAGAAACTTGAAGAATGGTCAGGGGTTTGGCAGTTGAAATTCAATGCAAAGAAGTGCAAGATAATGCATATGGGGCACAAAACCCTGGCACAATATATCAGTTAGGGGGGTGAGGATATAGCATGCACCAAGCAGGAAAGGGATCTTGGGGTTATCATCTCTGATGACCTCAAGGTAGAGAAACAGTGTGACAAGGCAGCAGGTAAAGCAAATAGGATGCTGGGATGCATAGGCAGGGCATCACCAGCAGGAAAAGGGAGGTCATAATTCCACTATACAAGACACTAGTGAGGCCCCACCTGGAGTACAGTGTACAGTTCTGGAGACCTTACCTACATAAGGACATAGACAGGGTAGAGAAGGTTCAGAGGAGGGCAACAAAGATGGTACATGGATTACATCACAAGTCCTATGAGGACAGGTTGAAGGAACTGAATATGTACTCCCTGGAGGAGAGGAGAGGCGGGAGAGAGGGGATATGATAGAGACATAAAAGTATCTTACAGGGAGGAACAGGGTGCAGGAATACACTATTTTTAAGCGAACAATATGTTCCAGGACTAGAGGGCATGGGATGAAGCTGGAGGGAGGACGATTCAGAGGAAACGTGAGGAAGAATTTCTTCACAGAACAGGTGGTAGACAAGTGGAACACCCTGCCAGAGGAAGTGGTGGGGGCTGAAACAATCACGGGACTTAAGAATGCATGGGATAGACATAAAGGAATTCTGAAGGTCAGGGGTAAGGGGCAACAGACTTCTAGAAAAACATAAACTGAACTTACAAGCTCAAATGGGCAGACTGGGTGGGCCACAGGCCCTTATCTGCCGACACTGTCTATGTATCTATGTAATAAAAATGTTTTAATTTGCCATCTGAAACTTCTAATGGCTGATCCTCAACTGTATGACCAGCTGACCCTGGAAAAACAAACACACACACACACACACACACTTTAAGTTGATAACTGCTCTTTGACATTGTCCCTAGTCATGCAGGGCGAGTCTCCTCACCAGCATAGGATGATAATAAAACAGCATTTTATTCTTTGGGTTAATTTGTGACATATGGTTTGATTTTGTCACAATGGAGGTGTTTTGCACTGCCAAACAATTTTTGCACTCAGCACATTAACATGTTGCTTGATACATTGTTTTACAGTTACTGACACAATTCCCATTCATTTTTGTGCTGTAATTGATTTTAATGTTTCACACTTTTACAGTCAGATTCTAAAGTAGTGTTCATTCCCTATTTTTAACCTACCACCTCCCTTCATCTGTCATAAAGCTTGCATAAATAAATGTTTTAAAAATCTGTGTGCATGTTTAACAGCTAATTAAATGTATTTAATTAGATGGTCAAAAAGCATATATCACTTAGCAATTAGAAAAACTATTTCTGTTTAAAGAAGACATGTTTAACAAGAAAGTGAAAGTCCTAATTTCACCTTTTATTTAATATGCTTACTAAATATATATATACACCTTACTCACAGTGTCGTGAAATGTGTCTCTTCCGTCTTGTAAAATGAAGTGTATAAGTCATGTTTTTTTTTTTTTACCTTAAGCAAAAAAAAAAAAACAAATTCAATCTAATTGTGGATATTTGTTCAAATATTATTTATGGAGTATCAGAAGTGGGGTGCTGTCCAGATCCCACCTTCATAAGACATAAGCAAATGCCCTTTTGAAGCTGCCGTCTTCCAGTGCAAGGATGATCCAACTACCTCCTACTGCTGCAGATTGCTATCCAGTCCATTCAAAGAAAGCTGTAACTTGCCTTGCCTGTAACCTGTGTTCCTGATTTGGCTTTGCCATTAGACGTTTATTTGCAGGAAAAACTCCATTGAGCACACTCATTTATAAGGAGGTCCTGAGAGGGCAGTATATTACCTGCTGCCTGCCAGCCCTCACTCTAGCCTTCAGTGCAGTATACTGTTTACAGAAGTTTATTAGTGTATCAAGTAAGTTAGTATGTTTATTTGTGTAACCGAGACGTTATCAGTTTATTGTTCCCGCTATATTTCTTCAGTTTTGTCTAGAGTGGAGTGGTGGTGGTGAGGGGTGCTCTCACTTTTGCATTACAACCTTGCAAAATAGAATGTCCCCAGTCTTGCCTCTCTCTCTCTCTCTCTCTCTCTCTCTCTCCCTCTCTCCCTCTCTCTCTCCCTCTCTCTCTCTCTCTGAAGCAGGGTGCTGTGCTCACTGTTAGACGCTGGCATAGCTGTAATTTTAGGTGAACCCCCACCTGCTGACAGTGTCCTGCAATGCACCAGTTACCAGAGTTGCCAGTATGGCAGGACAGATTGTGTACACTTTTAGATTCCTATTTTTGATTGATAAAAAACTTTATTGGGGAAAATAACACCAAGTACATCACTGCTCAAAACAAAAAAGTCACAGAGATGAGTGATATACATTGCTGCAAAACAGAGTTTTGTTTATCATATGTTCTTCCGATCCTTCATATTGTAGGCAATTTTGCAAGTTATTCCTTGTTGATATTATATGAACCTTGTGTGTAAACAAGGTGCATAGGGAGAGGCATCACCAGTAGAAAACAGGAAGTGAGACCCCATCTGGAGTACTGCGTGCAGTTCTGGAGACCCAGTCTCCGCAAAGACATAGACAGGATGGAGGCGGTCCAGAGGAGGGCAACTAAGATGCTGCAGTGTCTGCACCAGAAGACATATGAAGAGAAACTTAAGGAGCTTAATATGTATAGCTTCGAGGAAAAGAGGGAGAGGGGAGACATGATAGAAACTTTCAAGTACCTCAAGGGAATCAACAAAGTCCAAGAAGGTAACATCTTTCAGAAAAAGAGGTATGCAAGAACAAGGGGGTACAATTTGAAGATTGAGGGTGGACAGCTCGGAGGTAATGTGAGGAAGTATTTTTTCATGGAGAGGGGTGTGGATGCATGAAACAGCCTTCCTGAGGAGGTTGTGGAGTCAAAAACAGTGGTGGATTTCAAGAATGCATGGGACAGTCATAAGGCAATTCTAGTGGATGGGGTAGGAAAAAGTAGGCTGTTGGTTAACTAGGATCTGCAGCTTATCCACTAGGTAAGGAAACGGGCAGACTGGGTGGGCCAAGCAGTCCTTATCTGCCATCAAATTCTATGTTTCTATGCAGTATTCTTTTCTATGCTAATATGGAAGAGCTGCATGTTTGTTCTTTTTAAATATCATCTAATATAAATGTCTCTTAAAATATGCCATGTCAGTATTCCACTGTATTGTCATAACAGGGGTAAATCATAAAAGGGATCCAGCAGTTGTTCCACATTTAAAACAGAGCAAGTGGGGAAGGGGGGCTGCTCACAGTTTACAGACAACACCATGGATTGTGCTGACAGTTTAAACTCATTGTGTTGACTATTGAATTCTTGCAAAACATGTAGAGCTGCAGTTGCAGTAAAAGACAGTACTCTGTTAGAGAGCACAGTTCTAATGAGCTGCTTCTGAAAGCCTGGATAAGAAACATAGAATTTGATGGCAGATAAGGACCGCTTGGCCCACCTAGTCTGCCCATACTGTTGAGCATGTGATATGCAGGTGGCGATTAAGCATACTGTTTAGTAACTACATTACACTACCTAGGTGCATCTCCTACATTAATTTGAAGAAGAAGAAAAAAAAACTGAAATGCTGACAAGACAGAATCCATGCTTTACTGCCTACCATTAACATATTCACATGACAACACAATATACTAGAAAGAGATGTGGCAGCACTGTGAGTTAAAGATCTATGGTATACATCTCTCACTCTCTCTGTAACTCTTTCAAGGGGGGATTGTTATGCTGCTGGGAAAAGAACAAGCATAGCTGATTGATTCTTGATAGAGATAGAGATAATATGTCAGGGAGTGACAACTAGGGTTGCCACCTTTGGATGAGGCAAACACCGGATCCTAAGCTCCGCCCCCAGCCACACCCCTTTTCATGACTCATCCTGCATTGTTCCTCCTAGAAGTCCATTTGTTATATCATTAAAAACAACACTTAATGCAGCAGTTAAATAAAAACTGTACTGTGCCTGTTAAAGTTACTTTCCTATGTTCTTCTTAATTATTTATTTATGTATTTATTTATTTATTGACATTGGTTAACCAAATAAACATACAGAGATAAAAGAAATCTCATTACAGATATAATCTGGAGGGGGGCAAGGGAAATGCGGTAAATAGCATACAACAGTATGCATACTTTATATCTTTTTCTGACTCAATTTCCTGTTCTTGTCTACAGTACTATTTCAAAGCCAAAGTGACCATACTTTTTCTTGAGGAAAAAAATAATTTAAAACATCTAAAATGCCTAAATTCTGTTTGGGATGAAAATGTTTACCAACAAATGAATGTGGAGGACAACTGGCTCTGTTACTGTTACAAAGGTGGGGCAGCTGTGCTGCTATGCCACTAAGATGCAGTAGAAGATTAGTAAGTAAGTGCTAATGGTGTTAATGGCTATACTTTACACCTCCCAGGGTGACTACATTCACAAACAAAAGGCTACATTGACAATAGAACTTGTCTGTAACCTGAACATATAGCTGAAACAATGAATTATAGGACAAAATTTGTTTCAAAGGTATGGGAGCACTCAAAATGGCTCAAAAACCTGACCAGCACAGAGCAAAACCGGATTACCTGACAGGGACCCTGAAAACCTGATCACCAGGTAAAAAACCTGACAGGTGGCAACCCTAGTGACAACACAAATTTAAAACAGTGCTCTGAGGGCTTTCTCAGACGGGGACTTCTACATTTCAGAATGTATTTAATTTTTTTTCTACAAATGAATGTGAGAGATACAAATGGGCAGTCCAAAATAAACTTAAAAAAAACTCCAGAGACTGAGAAGTTTAAAGCTACTTCAGAGCAAGAGTTAGTCTGCACAGTACTTAACTGAAATACTATTCAAGTACACATTATGCAATGAAATTGGTATTTTATAGATAATAGAAACACTGTCATAGTGATATAAAAGTAAAATATAAACCAAATATAAAACTCAATTTCATTGTAAGCTTACTGATAACATAACAAAATGCCCTAACCCCTGACAGCCATGCAGCAGAGCAGTAAAATGGAGATTTGCACCTATAAAAAGACATCTGCCAGAATAAAGGATGTGAACACATCCATTTAACTGGCAGAGAAATGCCATTGAAATGTTTTCTTTTTTTAGACTAAGAATCTTTTTTTGTGACTCATGATAGGGAAAAAATAATCTTTTTTTTGTATTGTAGAATCAAAAATATATAGTTATAGTCTTTCAAAAAATCTCATGGCATTTCTCCAACAGCAAAGTGCAAAAACAATTAACAGGTAAAATAATCTAAAACAGTTGAATAATCATGCAATGAACTGTAGTAAAATGTTCAGGTATTTAAAGTATTTGAGTTAGCTGTCTAATGCGGTTGACAGTGTCCCTTCAAATGAAAGCCTGACTGCTGGAAACAGTGGCTGTGAAATTAACCTGGTTGTAAATCAATTTTTTTAGAAACCTGGCATAAAAGAATGCATTGCCTTTCTGAAGTTGTTATTTAGTTTGCAGAGCCCTGAAAAGTGACTGATATAGAAATTAAACTGTGACGCAGTTACCAGTTATTTGTCTGACACACCCAGACTCTGAGCCTCTCTCAAATCAGCAGAGAAACCAAGCAGTTGCTCCATTTTGGGAGCCAGAAATACAATTTCATGTTGGCATGTTTTGCTTTTCTCCTGTGACTCAAACACCCCTTCAAGCTATTACTTTCACCATAAATTACTTACTAAGCTACTGTGAAGACCGAGGTAAGTGAATGAAAGAACTACAGGAGAGCATCATGGATATTCATACTCTCTCTCTCTCTCATAATTGCAGCAGGGCAAGGGAAGAAACACTGGTAGTTTGCTCACCTGGTAAAGGTGATTGTGTTACTGTATATCCATGGCATCTCCAAACCTTACCTTAGGGTTATGTACGCCTGATAGGCTGCTGATGCACATGTGACCTAAGATAAAATTACGGTCTCTCCTCCAAGCCCCTTCCTGTTTCCTTCTATCTCCAGTTTCAATACTTCCATAGCTGAGAAGAAATAGTTAGTTGATATGCACAGACAGAATGACGGTACCCCAGATACTGATATGTCACAATAAAACCTATTTATTAGACATTTGCTTACACTGAATTTATTTATTTCACTTCATAATGATCCCATAAATGCTTCAGTAGAAGAACAAGGAATACTCTGTTCTTTTCGTAATTCATAAAACTTTTTTTTTTATATATATACTTATTGTCTTGTTGATAGCTCCCCAGGGAGGGCTAAGGTGCCATGGATATACAATAACACAATCACCTTTACCAGGTGAGTAAACTGCCATTGTGTTGTCTGTATATCCATGGCACCTTCAAACCTTACCTTAGGGTGATTAATAAGCAGTACCCTAGTAACTTGGGAGGGGGGGGAGCTATTCGTAGGCTCAGTGTGTCCTTTTGCGATTCGAAGTACCTTATGTCCAAAAGTGTTCTTGACTGGTAGTGAAGTGTCCAGCCTGTAATGTCTTCTGAAAGTGTGGATGGTGGACCACGTGGCTGCCGAGCAAATCTCCTGTGCTGTTGCGGAGTTATGCTCTGCCCATGATGTCGATATCGCTCTGGTGGAATGAGCCTTTATCCCAATGGTTGGTACTTTCTGGCATGATGTGTATGAGTCCATGATTGCTCTTTTGAGCCAGTTGGCTACTGTACCGCATGCTGCGGCATGTCCCTTTTTATGTCCTATAGTAATGACAAATAGTCTCTCGGTAAGTCTGAGTGACGCGGTTCGGTCTATGTACATCTGGAGCATTCTCTCGACATCCAGCATGTGGAGAGTCCTTTCTGAACTGTCATTGTGATTATCATAGAATTTTGGCAGTTCTATTGGTTGACTCGTATGAAAACTGTGAGTTTATCTTGGGGATAAATGACAGAACAGTTTGAAGAGTGACCTCTTGATGTGTGAAAGTTGTGAAAGGTTCCTTGTGGGATAATGCTGTCAGCCCCCCGACTCTGCGGGCTGAACAGATCACTACTAGGAATACTGCTTTTACTCCTAACCAGTATAGTTTGATGTCTCTTATTGGTTCGAATGGGTGTTTTGTGAGTGTGTTCAGAACCAGTGTAAGGTTCCATGGGGGCACACTTGCTCTTATTCTGGGATATATGTTTGCCACCACTCTGAGGAAATGCAAGGTGTCTGGATGCGATCCTGGGTAGACCCCATCTATCCTTCCTACTGTTGCACCTGCTGCTGACAATTGCACTCTCAATGTGGACAGAGCCAGACCCCTGTTGAGTCCCTGTTGCAGGTAGAGTAGGATCTCAGAGATTGTCGGGGATTCAGGGGGAATGTCTTTGGAACAGCACCATGTGGCAAAGACGTTCCACTGCCTCGAGTAACTCATAGTGGTCGAGTTTCTCCTTGACTGGAGCATGGTTTATATGACTGTTGTGTGATATTCTGTGTTCAACAGTCTCTCCCTTTCAGGAACTAAGCCGTGAAGGTGAGGTTTTTGGGGTTAGAGTGTGTCACCGGTCCCTGTGGTAGTAAGTCGTGGCAGGCTGGTAAGGTCAGCCTGTCCATTGCCACTGCCACAATGGTGGCAAACCATGTCTGTCGTGGCCAGTATGGTGCAAGTAGTAGTATAATTCTTCATGACTGACGGATTTTTGTGAGCACCTGGTTGAGTTGTGGCAGGGGTGGGAAGATTTAAGAGTAATCATGGGACCATGGGATTGATGGGACATCCACTCCCATGGATTGCAGTTCCCTGAATCTGGAATAGAATTTGTCCATCTGTTTGTTTTTGTTGGTTGCCATCAGATCTATGGCTATCCTGCCCTATCACCTCTGAACTTGGGCCATTATGTCTGGGTGGAGCTGCCATTCTCTAGGATGTAATTGTTCATGGCTCAGCCAGTCTGCTGTGGTGTTCACTTTCCCCGCTAGGTGTATGGCTGACAGTTATGACAGGTGTTGTTGGGCCCATATCAGTATTGCATTTGATTCCCGAATCAAGCCTATGCTCCTGGTTCCCCCCTGTTTGGTGATGTATGCCACCACTGCTCTGTTGTCCAAGCATATCAGAATGGATAGTTGTGCTATCTGTGATTGAAAAGATATCAGAGCATTGTGGATGGCCCGTAGTTCCAACACATTGATAGGTAACTTCTTCTCCTGTGGAAGCCACCTTTCCTGGGCCATTCTGTGTCCCAGTGTTGCTCCCCAGCCCCACAGGCTGGCATTGGTGTCCATGGTGACATCGTGTACTATTTCGAGTGGGTTTCTCCTGTTCAGGTGGTGTGTCTTTGTCCACCACTGTAGAGATGCCCTGGCTTTGTAGGTTAGTTTTACTTTGCGGTGCATGCTCTCCTGGGTTGGTGATCTGTACTGGAGTAGCAGCATCTGTAGCAGTCGCATATGGAACCTGGAACATGGGATTAGATCGATGTATGGGGACATGCATCCCAGTAATTGGGATATTTGGGCAATTGTTGGGTCAGTTGTAGTTATGTGCTGCTTTGTCAGCTGTATTATGTTTGTGGTGCGTGCCTCTGTGGGCCTCACCAGACCAGTCTTGGTGTCAATTAATGCCCCCATATGTTCGATGTTTTGAGATGAGGCGAGGCAGCTCTTGGCTAGATTGACCACCCAGCCATGGTCTTTCAACGCTTGTAGTGTCCTTTTGGTTGCTGACTCCAAATCTTGATATGATCTGGTTCAGATCAGCCAGTCGTCTAGATAAGGGATGATGTGTATGCCCTCCTCTGAGTTTTGCTGCTTGCACGACTGACACCTTGGTGAAGACCTGTGGTGCTGATGCTAAGCCGAAAGGTAGTGTCCTGTACTGGAACTGTTGGCCCAGTGTCTGGAACCTGAGGTATTTTCTGTGTGTCGGGCGCATGGGTATGTGTAGATCTGCGTCCTTCAAGTCTATGGAGGTTAGGAAGTCTCCTGGTCTTAGGGATCTGAGTGTGGATCTTATTGTCTCCATCTTGAATTTTCTGGGTGTTATGAACTGGTTTACAAACTTCAAGTCCAGAACTGGTTGGTAGTCTCCCATCTTTTTTGGGACCAAGCAGAAGATTGAGAAAATTCCTCTGCCCGTTTCCTCTTGAGGAACTCTCTGGATGACATTTGTCCTTAGCAGCATAGCCAGGGTTGTTTGAACTTGTTTTGGGGAACATTTTTTGTTTGATACAGGTGAGATTATTAATTTCTCCCTGTTCGGTAGCTCCTTGAACTTGATGGCGTAACCCCTTGTTACTACCTCTTTTACCAATCTGTCTACCGTTGTGGAGGACCACATTGCACTGAACAGTTGTAAGCATCCCCTAGTGGGGGATCGGGGCCTGCTGACTGGATCAGTGGCTCTTGTACGTCTGCTGGGTAGTCACTGGGTGAATCTTTCAAATGGTCTTCCACTTTGAGAGGTGAATTTTCCCTTTGGGAGGTTGCCTCAACCTCTGTATGAGCTCTGACCCCTGGGTTAGTAGGCAGATCTGTTGTGAAAGGTGCTTGCTTTTCTGTCTTGAAAGGAGTTATTGCTGGCTCTGCGATCCGGTCGCGGGTGAAAAGAGTGAAACCGTGCTCTGAGGGATGACAGGTACCCTGAGTCTCTATCACTCTCCGATTTCTTACCCTGACCTCGTCGTCTCAGGAATTTGTGCAGTCCATCTCCAAAGACTATCTCCCTTGATTGGTAATTTTAGCAGTCGTATCTTAGACTCCATGTCTGCTTACCAGAGCTTCAGCCACAGGGATCTCTGTGCTCTGTTTGTCACCGTATCCAACCTAGCCCCCATCCTAAGTGTGTCCATGGCCAGATCTCCCAAGTATTTTGCTGCTTGTGTTGTCTGCTCTAGTAGCTCGGCCTCTTGGGAGTTCAGAGTTAGCTTCTTTGCTATCTCCGCTAGCCACCTAATTTAGGCTCTAGCAGCGTAAGCTGCTGAGGTTGATGCTTTTATGGATCGGCCTGACACTTCGTGTATTTTCTTGAGAGAGTCCTCATTTTTTTTGTCCCCGGTGTCCTTTAATGCAGCTGTTCCCTCTGCTGGCAAAACAGTTCTTTTGTTCAGTTCTGCTATTTTTGGGTCTATCTTTGGTGTCGTACACCAGATTCTCATGCTGTCCTCCTGCACGGGGTATAGCCTATCCATAGATCATTTTTTCGAGGATCCTCACTGGGTCAGTTGTCTCCCACTCTTTAGTTATTATATCTGCTAACATCTGGCATATTGGGAAGAAGTTTGCTGCCTTACGGGGCAGCTGGAGCATTGGGTCCAGCGTGCTTTCTGGGGGAGGGGTTGGAGCCTCAAACCCCAATGTTGCCCTGATCCACTGGATTAAAATCAGCGACGTTCTCATGTGGGAATAATCTGGTGGCAATGGATGTGACCTCTGGCATGAGAGTGCCTTCCGCATCCGATTCGTGCGGTGATTCATTGTGGCTATCCTGCGGGAACGCAGGCTCGGTGTAGTCATTGTTATAATCATTATTACCACTGTAATCTCTGGAGTCTGTTTGCTGCCTTCATGGAGTCTGGTTCCCTGTGGTGGACTGCATCTGTGTGAGAGTATTTTCTCTAGCCAATCCGTTATTTGAGTTCTGAGGTGGGTGTGGGGTGGGGGGAGGCATGGGAGCAGGGTTATTTCTACCTGCCAACTGTTCAAGTACTTGCAGCATGAAGGCTTGCTGGCTCTCTAGCATAGCAGCTGTAGCCTTCTGGAGGGCAATTGTAGCTGGATCCACTTGCCAATCTCTTCTGGAGTGGCTCGGCTCCACCATGGTAAAGTCCTGAGTCTCTATCTGTGGCTCGGGACTGTCCAATTTGCACGCTGTGCAGAATGCTCCCTTTTGGTGTGGCAGTAGTGGGACCTCACAAGCACTGCATTCCCTTGATGCTGACATCTGAAAGACAGCAAAGGGTCCAGTGAAATCTATAGGCATGGTAGAGCCTGTAATTAATCAGTATGTATTCCTGCCATTTCCCCCCTCCCCCATCTCTGCAACAATATGCCCCAAACTGTTTGGGAATATTGGTTTGGTTTATGTCTCTCTCTCTCTGTTTCTCTTACTATAATGTTACTTCTTTTCCTTTTTTACACTCTTTCCTGGCCACCCTGTGTGGCAGTGTAGTGATTTACTGGGAGTCCGCTCACTGATTTTGCGAGGTATCGCGCATGTGCATAAGGCACTGGGTCCTCTGCGTATGTGCCTGCATTCTCTGTGCCTATTCACCTTACCAAGATGGCGGCAGGCTATTGCACATGCGCGGGTTTCAGGAGTGTCCCCATGCATGCTTCGTGCTCTTCTGGTGGCAGGCTGCCTTTAAAGGCGGCAGTGGTGTTGTTGCACATGCGTGGACGTCAGAATGCATCCTCATGCATGAGCATGGCGTGGAAGAAACACAGAGGAGAACGGGAAGAAGGTGGAGAAGTTACGGACTGCCATTTAAAGCCATGCCACGTTGTAGGGCCAGGGTGCTCTCACCTACTGTCGTCAGGTAGGCTTGTTATCATGGCACCATGTGAGGCGAAGAAGAAGAATCAGCATTTATATAGCGCTTTTCATACACAGTATCCCAAAGCGCTTTACAAGCAATGCTAGACTGGTAGTGAAGTGACAATGTGTGGTGGCGGCCATATCGCACATCATCACCCACACACAGTCTGGATAATTGCATGAACCGGTTTACGGGAAGGGGAATGTTGGCCAGGACACCGGGAATGCTCCCTGCTCTTTATGAAGAGTGCCCTGGGTTCTTTTACTTCCACCTGAACACCCACTAGGACAACACCAGTATAGGCAGAAGGGACCTTGGTTTAACGTCTCATCCGAAGGACGGCACACCCCAGCAGTACAGCAGCACCCCCTAATACTGCACTCGGATGCCAGCGATTTTTAGTTGCAAGTCCAATCCCGGTGTGGGACGAGAACCCATGACCTTCTGGTACAGAGGCGGATGTGCTACCAACTGAGCCACGCTGACACCCTGAGTAGTAGACTACTTGCACCTCACATGGAGCCGGATGGTCCATTAGTGGTTTGTAACAGGGAGGAGGGGAGGAATATCAAGGAGTGGTAGAGAGTGATGGGGAGGTCCTAAGTGCTCTCCTGGGCCAACAACTTCATCCGCCCGCTATGTAAGGGGGCGGATGAGTGCCACATTTTTAAAGAGGCCTCATCATTTTTCATTTTGTATGCCCATACACTATGCAGTCGTTATGAAGGAACTGCACATGTGTGCCGCTGTATTGCCGGAAGCCCTCACTCGGAAGGGAGGGTTCCCAAGCCAGCACAACATTTCAGAACCACATTGCCTGGAAGCCCTCACTCAGAAGGGAGGGTTCACTAAGCCAGTATAAACATTTCGGAACCACATTACCTAAACATTGTACTGCTCTAGCTAGCACTATATTAGCAATGCAGAATCAATGCCAGGAGGTTACATGCAGATTGTGGCTACCTAAGCTTTGAGCATTATATGATTTAATTGTTTTACTATTTCACTTCTTTTAAAACCATTCCACCTAGCGGA
Source organism: Neoceratodus forsteri (assembly GCA_016271365.2). Lineage (NCBI taxonomy): Eukaryota > Metazoa > Chordata > Ceratodontiformes > Ceratodontidae > Neoceratodus > Neoceratodus forsteri. Next base: position 144,165,923 of record CM028132.1, read on the forward strand.
AGACTAGAGGAGTCTCCCCTGTGGTATTCTTAACATTTCGTGCTGTCTGTGCCAGAATGCTTATTAAGAAAAATTCTTTGTATTTCCTTCTCTCTAGTTGCACTGGAGCTTGGGGAAGTGCTGCAGCCTTATCCGATGCACATCGAAGACTGAAGATAGAAGGAAACAGGAAGGGGCTTGGAGGAGAGACCATAATTTGATTTTAGGTCACATGTGCATCAGCAACCTATTAGGCGTACATAACCTTAAGGTAAGGCTTGGAGGTGCCATGGATATACAGACAACACAATCCCCTACGTAAAACTGAAAAGCACACATTTCTCACTATAGACTAAACTAAAATGAATGAGAAGAAATGAAAATGTATAAAAGCAGCTCTGGCTGCCAAAGAACATGGCATGAGTAGGATAGCATGTCTTTGAAGCAGAAACCAAAACTTTGGGGAAACCCCTGCTAAGCATCAGCAAAATGCAACCTCACAGACTTCGAATATAAGCATTGCAAATAAAAAGGCATATCTGGTTTTGTGGCACAAATAACTTCTGCACCTATCTGATGGGAACCTGGGGCTCAGTACTGCATGGCCTGTACGTAAGAATGCAGCTGAAAGGCCTGATGTGATCTTGTTTTTAAAGTCCTTTCTCAAAAGCTGATTACTTGCAGTTACTTCCTCCCTTAAATCGGCCATTTCTTTTGTCATTAATGGAGAATGATGAATGAGTACTGCCATGACTCAAGATAAAATCATTTAAAGTGGTTACAATGTGCTCAATAGGCAATTGGGAGAACATAGAAACATAGGGTGGGATATTCAAAGGGCATGCACATGGCGCAACAGTGTTGCGCCATGCACAACCCACTGATGCGCCCTGGTGCAATATTCAAAGGGGGATGTTGCGCTGTGCAAATCTCAATGCACCAGGTCACACCAGTAATGTATCCGGCGCAAGTGCAGAGGGCGTGCCGATGCATATGCAGCACATCCCGATATTCAGCCCGGGATGTGCGGTGCATACGCAAGCATGAACCTGCCTTGCGCCGCTCAGGGGGATGCAAAGATCCGCCCGTAAAAAGCAGGAGCAAGCTGGGGGACACCCAAAGGTGGGCTGCTGTATTGCCATGCCAACAGGGCAGCCGTCCGCCATGGGTGGCCACCTAACCTCCTGGAACACAGTCCATGCGTCGTGCTCCCCTCCTGGCCCAATCGCGAGCAGATAGTAAATCATCCCTGGTGGTCCAGTGGACCTGCTCCCCTGCCCGATCATGGCTATATGTAAAATGAAACAATCCCTGGTGGTCAAGCGGACCTGCTCCCAAGTCTGATCATGGGCTTCTGTAAAATAAATGTCCCTGGTGGTCCAGTGGACCTGAAACCCAGCCCAATCGCTGGCATTAGAAAGCGTAACATCCCTGGTGGTCAAGCGATGTACCCCACCTCCCACCCGCCTCAGACCGCCACCCGCCCCCAGTCAGCGGCAGGCAGCAACTCCCAACCCACAAGCCGGCAGCCGCCCACCGACTGACAGCGTACATTATGGCTGTATGCCCATTGGTCCTCGTGGGCCAATGGACTATACTAATACTACACAGTCCCAAAATGTGAATGAAACCATCACATTTTGAGACTGTAGGCTAACCGTGCATCTGCATGCCCATTGGCCCACACAGTGGACCGAATGGGCGACAGCCATACTGTACACCGTCAATGGCAGGTCGAAAGTGGGTTTGTGGGTCAGGAGCTGCCACCCACTACTGACCGGGGAGGAGCAGGGTGGTGGTCTGAGGCGGGTGGGGAGGGGGTACCACTGGACCACCAGGGATGTTATGTTTTCTAAAGCCCATGATCAGGCTGGGGTTCGGGTCCACTAGACCACCAGGGATTTTTCCATTTTACATAAGCCCATGATCGGGCAGGGGAGCAGGTCCACTGGAACACCAGGGACATTTATTTTACAGAAGCCCGTGATCGGGATGGGGAGCAGGTCCACTGGACCACCAGGGATATACATATAAATATAGCCCACGATCGGGCATTGGGCGCGTTGCCCACCGAGGGGCGGAGGCATCGGTCCCCAACGGCTGCAACCTGGCAAGGCGCCAGGCGCAAGTCGTGGGGAATCAGCGCACCTGCATGCAAATGGGGCTATGATGACATGCAAATGGCCCCATTTGCACCTTGCATGCATAATAGCTCCATTTGCATGACCAGCGCTGAACATCACAGTTGATGCGACTAATGCACCCACACTTGCGCTGGTGCATCCCCCTGCTCCTCTCTTGTCAGTTGCGCTGGCGCAGTGCCACTGCACCCTGCGCAGTACTGGTGGCCCCAGTGCCATATTCAACTATGCTGAGCTATGGCACAGCACTGTTGAATATCGCTCGGACCATGCCCCGGTGCATCCCAGTTGCACTGTGCCCAGGCTTGCACCCCAGCCTGGCGCAGTCTGAATATTCGGCCCATAGAATTTGACGGCAGATAAGGACCACATGGTCCACCTAGTCTGCCCATTTCCCCTACCTAACGTAGGAACAGAAACAGGTTATATCTACACATATATAAGACAAAATGACCTTTATACAGAACTACTTTCAATATAAAATATTACATTTGTCACTATACGGAGCATTTAAAATGTAAAATTAGTTATGCTGTAATATTTCATTTAAATTAGTTCTAGGAATAACAGGTCACTTATGCCTGTGGTTTGCCTTTGTTATATACTTCCCGAACTCCACTGTGTGTATTCTTTTGATATTACAAAGACAGGACATTAACTGATACTTGCAAGAGCGAAAGCAACATCTCTACGAATAAATGAATGGTTCAAACATTGCCAGAGCAAGGGTGTAGGCAGGCATGCTCACTGTACACATTTGTGTACAGTTTTGTTGAGTGCCTGTCACAATCCATACCTTACTGTTAACCTTTTCATTCTAATCTGCAGTATTTGGGTTAGTATAGGCCACTGAGGAGTGTCTCTGTGTAAGCTTCCATTGTTTAAGAGACAGATACATGTATAACCTCTTTAGAGATTAGAGGAATCATCTGACAACAATCTGACTTGTTTGGAAGGCAGTACCATTTGGAGAGGATGTGTACATTTTTTTATGGGGGTGTAACTGTTGGAGACTGTGTACAAAAAATAGAATTTCTGGCTACACCCCTGTACCAGAGCCCCTGTACACATAATGGCTCATGAGCACTTGTATTAGATTGGGGTGCTTTGTGGCTTTGTGTTCATAGCAACTGTTACAACTTTGGATTTATGCTATAAAGACAAACGTTTTATATATATATATATATAAATATATATATATATATAATAGATATACCACTCTGAGGTGTGCGGTCGCTCTGATATACGCCGCGAGGGCCCATAGGGCAGTGTATCAACCATGAGTGCGTATATCAGGCGCGACCGCACACCTCAGAGTGGTTTATCTATCTTATAAAATGTCAAAATTGTTTTGGAGGGTGAAAGTGCAGGTGTGCGGTCGCCGCTCTGATATCGCACGGTCATGTGATGCTCATCATCCAATAGGACAACAATTTCCCTACCCATTTTATAAATATATATATATATATATATATATATACACACACACACATATACACACACACACACATATACACACACACAATACATATATATATGTTTTCTTTTTTGAATACATTTTGCTCTAATATGTGCATCAATCACCTTGTAGCAGTTAGGTTAAACTGATTCCAAGTTAAAGAAGCATATTCTTTTTTTTTTTTAAATCCAAGTTTATTGAGTTTTATCAGTGACACCGTAAAGAAAAAGCATGTCTACAGGAACATGTATCAAAATAATACCTTTTACAAATGTGAAAGAAAAAAATGACACATTTTTTAGTTTATTCTCTCCCTCCCTTATGATCTTCCTATCTTCCCTCTCAATCTACCCTCCCACCCTTCCTCCTGCTAGTATGCTTTAGGGAGATCTGTTCATCAGTATTCTTGCCAGGATCAAGTTACCTTGCAGTACTCGGCTTAGATCGAAGTAAGTAAAGTGTTTGGAAAGGGCTCCATATCCGTTCATATTTTGAGAGACTATCCCTTCTCATGGCCCCAAATTTTTCCATATTTAAGTTAAATAGCAGCTCTTGTAGCCATTCCGCATAGGTAATTGGGATGTCGTCCAGCCAATGCTTTAGCACCACCTTCTTGAGCGAGGATGAAATCAAAGCCATATAATGTCTTCGACCTTTAACTGTGATGCCAAAATAATCACCTATCAGACAGATTTCTGGGATAAAATACTGTTCAATGCCCAATAATGGGTCTGCTTTATGTTTAATTTGGTCCCACAACATTTTTATCTGTGGGCATTCCCAGAAGATATGGTATAAATCCCCAACTGCCTGGTGACATCGAGAGCATGACTGATCTGATCCGTGTCCAGTTTTATATAATTTAGAAGGGGTCCAAAACAGATTGTTTAAAAAGTGAAACTGCATAACCTGAAGTCTATCCTGGGTAACATATTGGTATGTGTGGCGCCAGATTTCATCCCAATTCCTCTCTTGGTCCCCCAGTTTACCTAGCCAAAATCTGGGTTTGTTATCAATATCTACGTATGACTGGTCAAACAGTGTCTTGTACACTTTGGAAACCGCATGCGGTTCCCAGACCATCTGAGCCAGAGATTCAAACCAATCCCTCGTTATATGCCCGTTTCTAAGTTTATGCTTAAATTGTTCAAGTAGATGCTTGAGCTGATAAACTTTGAAAATCTGATTAGGTCCCATACTGTGTTTAGCCAGTATCTCTGCGATTGGAAGACACCTGTCCCCCTGTACAATATCCTCAATCCTTAAACCTTTCAAGGGGGGAAGCCAGGATTCTCTTATCATTCCCCCACCAATCTTCAAATTAGGGTTGTGACATATTGGCTGGTGTCTATCTATACTCGTGGAATAATGTAAGAAAGCGCATAACTGAGTATGAATACGTAAGGACTCCTTTATTGGTGTGACTGCTAATTTAGGGGGCAAAGTTCTTGGAGAGGAATAGAGAAGAGCTTTCGGGTCTATACCAGCTTCCACTATCAGTTCAGTTTCCAATTTAAACCAAGAGGGTACATAGGGCAAAGACTCAGGTTCAGTGGAAGGTGCAAGCCATCGTAAATATTTACAGACATTACTTGCCCAATAATATAATCCGAAATGTGGTAATCTTAACCCCGCTCTCTCTCTCTGGGGGCGGCTAGCTTGTGATAAGCTCTACGGGGAGTTTTCCTTCTCCAAATAAAATCTGAAATAATTGAGTGTATTGCTTTGTGCCACTTTAAAGGTAACCACACGTTAAGCATATTTAAGGGGTAGTAAATCCTAGGTAAAATATTCATCTTGATTATATTAATCCTCTCCCAGAGAGAGAGCGGTAGCCTGCCCCATCTGTCAAGGTCTTGCTTTATATTGTTCTTAAGAGTGTCCAAGTTAAGTTTCACTAATTTAGAGTCCGTCCTTGCCAGAAAAATTCCTAGGTACTTCAATGTATGTGGGGCCCACTGCATGCCCATGACCGCCACATCTGACCTGTAAACCTTCATGTTAAGTGGAAATATCTGGGTTTTCCTCACATTAATTTTTTAGTTGGATAGCTTGCTATAGTCCGCAATAAGTCTGAGCACAGCCAGAACTGAGGTTCGAGGATGGATGACATGAAGCAAGATATCATCCGCGTATGCGGAAATCTTAAGCTCCTGCGACCCAATTTTTATCCCCATAACCCTAGGGTCTTGTCTGATTTTACACAGGAGAGGTTCTAAATATAAATTAAACAAAAGGGGCGACAGGGGGCATCCCTGTTTGGTGCCCGAATGCAGAGGAAACCTTGACGAGAATACCCCATTGCAATATATTTTCGCAGACGGGTGTCTGTATAGAGCAAACACACTATTAATAAAGGAGAGCGGAATGCCAAATTTCTCCATAGTCAAGGACAAAAACCTCCAGTCCACTCTGTCAAATGCCTTCTCAGCATCCACAGACATCAATCCACATGGAAATTTACTATCCTTAGATGCCGAGAAGATGTGAGACAACTTGCGGAGGTGGTCTGAGGCCATTCTACCATTCATAAACCCCACCTGATCTTGATGGATTAACCTAGGCATGACCTTAGCTAAACGGACTGCTAAAATTTTTGCTAAGATTTTAACATCATAGTTGATTAATGATATAGGTCTATAATTTGAGACCTTATCAGGTTCTCTCCCTTCTTTGGGGGATAAGCACTATCAGGGATTCAAAAAGATGAATATCAACTGTGTCAGAAGTAAGTATGCTCTGAAATAGTCTTTTTAACCTTGGACTTAACTGGCTTGCAAAGCATTTATAAAAATTCGGTGAAAAACTGTCCGGTCCCGGGGCTTTGTCTATTGAGAGCGTCTGGATTGCCTTTAAGATTTCAGTCTCTGAAATGGGGAAGGAGAGCATTTCTTTCTGATCCTCTGATATCAGAGGCAACTTACACGAGGAAAGATATGCCCTTACTTCTTCACTACTAGGTTGGGAGGTCATAGGGCTATATAATTCCTTATAATATTCTTCAAATTCTTTAACTATTTCATAAGGGGAGGTTTTAATGGACCTGTCTGTCAGGGAGGTGATACTTTGGACAATTCTGGATGCTTCTGTTGCTTTTAAACCCATAGCGAGAAGATGTCCTGCTTTCTCGCCTTGGTCCAAATATAAAGCTTTTGTTTTACCAATGGCATATTCCGCTTTATCTCTCAGAATCTTATCATACTGATGCCTCAGCCTAATTAACTTTTCCCTAATCTCTACTGATGTGCTCTTTGAGAGGGTGTTTTCTATTGCTCTGATCTGGGTCAGCAACTGTCTGGCCATACTCTCTCTCTGTTTCTTCCTAGCTGCTGCAATTTGAATAAGTTCACCCCTTAATACACATTTCAGTGCACTCCATTCTATATCTCCCCTGCCTGTTGAATTGCGGTTCTCTTTCTCATATTGTTCGATTCTCTGGACTATACAATCTCTAATCTCTGCAGAGCAGAGCAGAGAAGCTGGTTGTTTAATTTCCAGATGGTCTGTCTAGGAATATTGGGAGCAAGATTAAGGGTGCAGCTAACCATAGAATGATCCGAAATGATCCCTGGAATAATATTGCTGTATACTAGTCCAGGAAGCATACACTGGCTCATCAAAAAATAATCAATACGAGATCTGGATTTGTGGACTTCCGATAAGAATGTGTACTCCCTACGGGAAGGGTATAACACCCTCCACGGGTCACATAAACCCAAATTATTGGATAGGTCTCTAATGGCTCTCTGGGCCGGTGAAAGGCCCCTACCTCGTTTACCTTCTTTATCCATTTCTGGAATGAATGGTAAATTCCAGTCTTCACCCAGCAATATAGGAAGGTGAAGAAAAGGGGACAGAATGCTTAATAGTTCCATAAAAAAGCCAGGTGAATCTCTGTTTGGTCCATACACACTACCTAACACTATCCTTGTTTGGTTTAAGAGACCTATTATAACTATGTAGCGACCCCCAGGATCTGCCAGTTTTTTCTCACACACAAAAGCAATATTCTTAGTAATTAATATAGCGCCCGCCCCCCCCACTAGCTGTACTATCTCCAGCAGTATATACCTGGCCAACAAACTGACGCCTAAGTACATTAGATTCCCTTTCGAGTAAATGTGTTTCTAGCAAACATATTATCTGGCCCCTTTGTAATTGCAAGTATCTCAGCACCTTATATCTCTTTATTTTCTTCCTTGCCCCTTTGATGTTCCACGTGATGAATTTGTATGTGCTACCCATTATCCAAGTACCCAGTATGATACCATCGAATACTAACATCTGTCGCGCCTCTTCCTTTCGCCCTTAGCACCACCTGATGAAAAGATCTTCCCGTGCACTTTCCCTTTAACCCGCTTCTGCTTATCCCTTCCCCTCATCTCTATTCCCCCTTATGACCCCATATATTCCCCTTTTAATTCCCTTATCCTCAAATACACCTGCGACATTAAACTGTACATGTTTCCGGTGGAGTCTTTTCCCCTCCCCTCCCCCCAACAGAACAACCTTACGGCCCATGATTCCCAAAGTTACATACATCCTGATCTCCTTCCAGCCTCCCCCTCCCTCTAAACAATATATATCTAGCTTCCTAACAAGTGAAAGCCTTTAATATTGCCATACACGTGTTCCACTCTCCCCAGGAACCTGAGTCAAAAAATCAAAACAAGAGAAAATGGACCCAGCTTCCCCCTATAATTTCACCTAAGGAGTTCCTTGACCATGAACTGTAATGCGTCAAACCTTCATTGTTAAATGAGTGGTCACAACAATTGATCTCCAGTCTCAGGGAATCCATTCCCTCGTTACCATACTGATACAGATATCAACTTCTTAAACTTCAAATCTGTTCCTTTAAACCTCCCCATAGCAGAGCCTCTTCCCCATTCAGCGAGTGTTTTTAAACAAACGTACAAACGAAACCCCCTTAGTATCTGATTACAATGAACATTAGATGAGGCATGCTTATACTAGTCATCCCCAATGTTTGTGCCCCCCCCACCACTAAAAATATGAGGAAGTTCAAGAAGAAAAAATACTCCTTAACTATATGTATGCCTTTCAGGTCACTACTTCCTATGATCACAGTTACTCCCCCGAACCTTATCTGGGGATACTATTTACGAAGACAAAAGAAAGAGAGAGCAAGAGCTGGTCCGGTCTGCACTTCAGTCCACACTATCAAAGTCACTTTCGTTGACTGAAGTGAAAAATGATGTGGAGGCTCCCTCTTGTGGTTGAAGCGCAACGCAGTCTCAGACCCATTTAAGTAAGTAACTTAAATGTTCCCAACTGGGAGATTCAGTGATTAGTGCCGGTTTCCATTCAGACTCCAGGCAACTGACTAGTGAAACTGGGATCTTCGGGCAGTTTCCACAAAGACCTCCTTCTAGACTTCCCAAACAACAAGATGGATCGCTCGTTGCGATATCAATAAAAGGCTAAACCCAGTCAGGAGTACTGCTTCCAAACACCAATGCAAAAAAAAACGAAACCCTTTACAGGAATGGAAGCTTTAACTGTATTTATAGCCCCCTTCCACTGCAGTTATCTAAAGAGAGGTGGGGGGTTATGTACTGCTGCTTTAGTCCTTGATTGTTGAAACATATTTACAGTCCAACTCAATGTGCTGATGTCCTGTCCTTCAAAACCTTTCTTCAGTTCTCCGGATTCCTGTAGGCTCCCATCTGCTTCCAAATGCGGCATTCCTTTTAGGTCCTCAACACAGAAAATGAGACCTGTGCTACAAGATCTGAGGTGAGCTGACTTGGGAAAGCTGCATCACACTGGGATTACGAGGAGACAGAGCCAATTACCGGATTAACAAATTTAAATGTTTGTCTGTAGCCCCGTGACTCTGCTTATGTTGGGAGACCACTAATTTTATTTTCTCTCTTCACATTATCTATTCTAAGTTTAGTTATTTTGTGTTTCTTTTCAGTTTAAAATGATTGATAGATAGTTCTCGCCTCATTCACTTGTTTGAACAAATCTGAGAGGGCTTCTCTCAACCCCTTCATCGCTGACTGGGCATCCTCAAAACTGGGCCACTGGCCAGACAATAACACCTGTAGTCTCGCCGGGTACCCCATTCTGAAGCGGATACTTGAGGCTATCAGTTTAGTTACAATATGGTGATATTCAGCTCTCTTTTGATGCACCGATAACGGCAAGTCTTGTGTAATTCTTAATGGGGTTCCCTCCCACTTCACTTCTTTAAGTTCCTTAACTTTGGATAAAACGAACTGCCTATTCTGAAAGTTCAGAAACTGGAAAATCAACGTACACGGTGGGGACCCTGGTGGAGGCATTGCCCGTAACGCCCGGTGAGCCCGCTCAATCATATAGTTTTCTCCGAAGGGCGTAGGGCCTGCGATCTTTCGTAGGAGTTTCTGGATGAACTAAATTGTATCAGTTCCCTCTTCTTTCTCGGGGAGACCAATAATTATCATGTTGTTCCTTCTGCTCCGTCCCTCCAGGTCCTCAATTTTCAGCTCCATTTTATTTATTTTTTGCTTCAGGTTCACTATCTCTGGTTCTTGTTTAGCCACTCGCTTCTCCAATGAGGTGACTTTAATTTCTGTGTCCCCCTCACGACGAGATAGATCCTCTAATGCCTGAGTTACAGCCTTCAATTCCTCCACTACCGAGCAAAGCTCTGTGCGAAAAGGTTTGAATTCGGCTAGGAATTGTGCCAGTGTCAGGGGCTCCTTCTCCAGACTGCTAGTTTCACTTTCTGGGCCTCCTGTAAGTATGGAGACTCTGGCTTTTTTCGGCAGGGCCTTCGCTGGGGAGACAGGTGGGGTATGTTTAGATGGGATTCTTCTCATCTCTGCCTCCATCTGTCTCCAATTTCTGTGAAAGGCGTTCTAGAAACCTTTAGCTAAATTAGCCCAAATCAATTCTTGATGTAGATCCTCTGAAATAAATGCAGTGAAGGCTTATATTGGAGTAGGAGGCTGAAGCAGTTCGACCAGGTTGCTACCACAGAACCTGCATCACGTGACTCCAAGAAGTACATTCTGTAAATGGACAGTGTGCATTCTGCTTCTTTCTGGGATCCATTTTAATTGGAATTTTAGGCACAAAAATGTTGTGTTCTGTTATTTGTTCTGCTTAATTTTACTTTCCGCTGGCCCGGTGGTACTGAGGGTTGAGGCGCTGGATACCACAACTTGTGCTACGTCGGCGACCCGGGTTCAGGAATGGACTCGAGTCGGAGGGGGGTTGGCTGGGTGAGGGAGGATTGAGCATCCCAATGGATGCTCTCCTCCCTCTTGAGTGGGATACCAGGGGTGCTGTATGCACCCGACGCTCTAAGAGAGCTGGTGGAATCATGGACTCATGAGGGGTTGGCGGCTCTGTTCATCAGAGTCAGGGAGGGGTACCTCTCTGGACGTGCCGGCATCTCAGAGGGTTAGGGGTAAGGAACAACAGAAAAACGGAAAAACACCCTTGGTTGTCCTAGATGATGACCGTTCCGCGCCATCCAAGCCTCCAATACCGGGACAGACCTCACTGTGTAGGTGGGGGCAGAAGGAGAAGGCACTCTAGGGGCAGATCCTGAGCAGAGGAGGCTGGCATGGGATGAACGGCCCAAAGGAGTGGGCACCGAGGGCAGGTAGGAGAGATAAAAAGAAAAACTGAAAAAAAAAAAAAAATGTACTTCCATTTACATAATGTGATTCCTTAAAATGTAAATCAGTTTAACCTCACAGGCTCAGCTTTAAGGAGTGGGACACACATTCTGCAGCAAAATGTATTCAAATATTTAAAAAAAAAAATATATATATATATATATATATATATATATATATATATAGCATCAATGTCATAGTGCAACAGTTGCCATGGACATTATAAAAGTAGCTTTTATCTAATATAAGTACTCCTGGGCCATCATGTGTAAGTGGGTCCGGTGGGGGTTGAACCAGGCATTCATTTATCTAAATGCAGATAGCCCTATTTTTGAATTTCCTTAAGGGCTAATCTGTTCATTCCTGGTTAAGAAGTAAAAAATGTTTTTTGGAACCTTATTTACAGATACTTACTTTATATATTGAAGTGGGTACTCAAGTATGGCTATAATGACATATATAGGTGAGCTTAAATTAGTAGTAACTGAATACAATTATTTTAAGAAATGTATTTTTTTATGGTAATTAGGACATTATTGTTATTATTTTAGATACAGCTGTACACTGAAGAAGGATTTTTCTGAAACGTCTGAAGACTGTATCTGTATGCAATTTATATAAATAAAAAATATATTTTTTGGATACATATGGGTGAGAGGGCCTTTGTAACCAATTATTCTGATTGTTATTCAGTAACATAGAATTGGTTTTGGCTCCTCCCTGATTATTATCATATACATTTTTTTGAGGTTATCTGGGCTGGATCAAGGTTCATCTGAATTCAGGTAGCCATATTTTTGAATTCCCTTAAGGGCTGAACCGTCTGGTTCCCCGATGCTCCTGGTCTGAACCCTTATTTAAAAGTCAAATTGAGTTTTAATAAAATACAAAATCACACATGCCCACACAATGAAAAGCATCATGGGCTGCACATGCAAATCACCACAGAATGTTATGCTGGTTCAACTTTAAGCAGAATTGCATGGTGCCAAAAGGCCTCTCACACAGTTTGCAAAGGGTGCTAACAGATGACATAGACACGTGTTTCATCTTACCAGGACTCATCAGTATGCCTCATTTGTTTGACACCCCAGTGGAATGAACCAGGTACCCTAAGACGGTCTGTCTGGGTTGTGTTGTGGTGAACCCATTAAAATAAAAAACTATTTAAAAGACAAAGAACCTCAGTGCGCAAACACTGAGGCAAGGGTTACCCCAAAGGGCATTTGGCTGGGAAGCCAAGTTTCAAGAAAATACAAAATCACACATGCCCACACAATGCAAAGCATCATGGGCTGCATATGCAAATCACCACAGAATGTTATGCTGGTTCAACTTTAAGCAGAACTGCATGGTGCCGAAAGACCTCTCACACAGTTTGTAAAGGGTGCTAACAGATGACATAGACACGTGTTTCATCCTACCAGGACTCATCAGTATGCCTTGTCTGTTTGACACCCCAGTGGAATGAACCAGGTACCCTAATACAGTCTGTCTGGGTTATGTTGTGGTGAACTTATTAAAATAAAAAACTATTTAAAAGACAAAGAACCTCTGTGCACAAACACTGAGGCAAGGATTACCTCAAATGGCATTTGGCTGGGAAGCCAAGTTTCAAGAAAATACAAAATCACACATGCCCACACAATGCAAAGCATCATGGGCTGCATATGCAAATCACCACAGAATGTTATGCTGGTTCAACTTTAAGCAGAATTGCATGGTGCCGAAATGCCTCTCACACAGTTTGCAAAGGGTCCTACCAGGACTCATCAGTATGCCTCATCTGTTTGACACCCCAGTGGAATGAACCAGGTACCCTAAGATGGTCTGTCTGGGTTATATTGTGGTGAACCCATTAAAATAAAAAACTATTTAAAAGACAAAGAACCTCTGTGCGCAAACACTGAGGCAAGGGTTACCCCAAAGGGCATTTGGCTGGGAAGCCAAGTTTCAAGAAAATACAAAATCATACATGCCCACACAATGCAAAGCATCATGGGCTGCATATGCAAATCACCACAGAATGTTATGCTGGTTCAACTTTAAGCAGAATTGCATGGTGCAAGAGAACTAAGCTACTTGGATGGAGCAGGGATGGATGCTGTCCTATCTGAACCCAGGATGTCCCCAGAGAGAGAGAGAAGACACGAGTGCCGCACCTAAGTTTTTTTTTTTTTTTAAATGCAAACTTCCCTGAGGGCTTGGATTTTCCTTAGGAGGCAGCATGGGACAAGAATGTTAGCAGAATGCAGCAGATGGGGGGGGTTGGGGGCTATGAATCCCATTACTTTGAGCAGAAACTCTCATAAAAGTGAACATTTGATATATTTTGTACACTTAAATAATAAATGTTTATGGTTAGTTTTGTCTAAGGAGCTATTTTGTCTATTTCTCAAAAACACAGTCACGGGGCCTCTCAGCACAGCTGTGACTGCTGCTAAAGATTTTGATTTTCTTCCACCTTCTTCATCTGCTCCTGGGTCCCAGGAGAACTCAGGTCATTAGACTGGCATTGTGGAAGAAGTTTCCTGGCCAGTGTTGCTGCTGCATGGCACTGGAGGAGGCAAGCTGTCAGCTGCATGGCCACAGAATGCTGCCCAAGTAAGAGATTCAGGGCAGTGGGGCAGATTTGGGGGGGGGGGGGTATGTAGCCAGAAACTAAGATTACAGAGATGTTCCTTATTGTCAGAATTGTTAATATTATTTTCAGTTCATATTTCTACAATGAATTACTGTATCTAGTAATATTCTATGATTTTTAACTGCCTACCAGACATCTGACAGCACAGAAGCTCTGTAGAAAAGTTCTACAAACTCGGGCTAAAGTTATTTTGAAGGGCGCCGTCTGCTTGAGAAGGTCGGCAGAGCGATCAGACTTACCATTTTTCCATATTCAGTAGATCTCCGTGATTGTCTATCTTGGGAGCGGTTTGGAATATTTATCTAAGGTCCTCATACAGTAGTAAAGTGTAAAAAACAAGAAAACAGGACCCTCTCCCTTTCCCTTAAAGTTATGTATAGCGTATGACAAACAGGTTTGTAGATGGATGGACATAGTGAAGTTGAATTTATATTGCAACTATTACTGAGCCATCATTGCACAATATTAACTTTATCTGTTAATCTATGTTAGCAGCTGGCATCATCTCAATTGACATGGAGTCCACATTGGTTTCAATCTATTTTTAATGAAAAACGGACTTAGCAGTTTGCACTCTGTGCCATTCCCTTCTGATTTTCATTTCATTTTTGCATTTGGTTCTTATAATAATATATATGGAGGCCCACTCTGTAATGCACAAACTACTGTTTAAATCAATAATGGAAACTGATAACACTATGTTTTTGAACTACATGAACAATGTATTATAGCAGTGTACTTTGTACCAAATCTTGTTTTCTGCTGCAACAGAGAACCAGAGGCTTTTCCCCCACATACTCTGCACTATCGATATCTACTGATACTTTCCCTGGATAGATTACAACGGCAAAGAAGGTTCAGTAAAAATCAAGCCTCACAGCTCTTTGGTACAGGGGAGAAGGAGAAGTTTATAATGCAACTCAAAGTAAAAAAAACATGTGTCTCCCTTTTCTGAATACTCCAAAGCTGTTAGGTGTGTGTGTGCGCGCGAGCATGTGCATGTATGTGTGTGCCGTGTGTGTGTGGCAATTTGTTTTTCACTGCAAATGAGAACTGGAAAGTGCCCCCCCTCCCCACACACACACCCACTCTGCACTATCAGTATTTACTGATACTGTATGTTTCCCTGGATAGATTACAACAGCAGATGAGATCTATTTTAAAGCAAACCTTACAGCTGCTTTGTGCAGTGCAGAAGGGAAAGTGTATAATGCCACTCAGGAAGTCAATTAAAGTGTCTCCCTTCTCTGAATACTCCAAAGTTGTCTGCCATTTGAAATATACAGATCTGAGTAAAGGGAGTTTGAATGTTAAAACTAATTGTATAAATACAAAGATTTGAATCATTAAAAATTACTACACACGGCTAATCATTAAAAATGCCTTCTATCTATCATCTTGATCTAATAACCAGGGTACAATAACAGCCAATATCAACTGATTATTCAAAACAATCCTACTTTGCACCCCTAACTCAGCAGTGGAGTGGAGTGGCGTATCCTGGAGAACATCACACTTACATCTGACTCATGAATATTTATTTGTACATCTCAAAGCTATGTTATATATTAAGCTATATGTTAAGAAAAATAAACAAAATAATGCATGTTTAAAGTACAAAACTACCAATGAATAACACCCATTCTTATTATATGGAACATATTTGATACAGAGTACACTGTCAATATACTTCCTACATGTAGTTCAAAAACATATTGTCAGCATTTTCATTATCAATAAAATAGTACTTTGTGCATTACAGAATGTGCCTTGGAATATACTCTATAGAAATCAAACATAGAAACATAGAAGTTGACGGCAGATAAGGACCGCAAGGCCCACCCAGTCTGCCCATTTCTTTTTCTACCTTATAAATGTGCCATCGGCCTTTGCTCTATCAGTTGCCTATCAATTCATACTCATCTGTATTGCTCCCTTACGCCTATCCCATGCCTGCACTGTATTCATAGCCACCACTTCCTGAGGTAGGCCGTTCCATGCATCCACCACCCTTTCTGTGAAAAAGAATTTCCTCACATTCCCCCTTAATCGGCCTCCCTCTAGTCTCATGCTGTGTCCTCTTGTACTGCTATTTTTCTTATATTTAAACAAGTTAGACTCTTTCATCTTGTTAATGCCCTTAAGATGTTTTAATGTTTCGATCATATCACCTCTCTCTCTCCTTTGCTCAAGGGTATACATATTGAGCTCCATTAATCTGTCCTCATATGTCTTCTGATGCAGTCCCTGCACCATTTTGGTTGCCCTTCTCTGGACTGCCTCAATTTGGTTAATGTCCTTGTGAAGGTGCGGCCTCCAGTACTGCACGCAGTACTCCAGATGGGGCCTAACCAGTGTCTTGTAAAGAGGGATTATTACCTCCCTCTTAAGACTTGTGACTACTAATACACCCTAACATCCCCCTAGCCTTACCTACTGCTTTAGAGGTCTGCTTGGATAATTTCAGGTCATCTGTGATGATGATGCCCAAGTCTCTTTCTTCCTTTGTGACTGCCAGCAACTCCTCTCCCAGCCTATAGGTGGCTTCAGGGTTTCTCTTCCCTATGTGCATGATCTTGCACTTCTTTGCATTAAATCCCAGTTGCCACTCTTCTGACCATTTTGCTAGTTTATCCAGATCTCTTCTCATTCTGCCCACCCATCTGGATCATCTACTCTGTTGTAGATCTTGGTGTCATCTGCAAACAGACAAGCCTACTCTCTAGTCCATCTGCAATGTCACTAATGAAGATATTGAAGAGGACTGGCCCCACGACTGATCACTGAGGTACCCCACTTGTGACTTGCATCTCGTCTGACTGTATACCATTTACCACCACCACTCTGTTTTCTGCCCGTCAACCAGTTTGCTACCCAGTTGACCAACTTATGACCCACCCCGAGCCTACCCAGCTTATTTATCAAATCTTCTATGTGGAGCAGTGTCAAAAGCTTTGCTGAAGTCAAGGTAGGTGACATCAACTGCTCCCTCCTGGTCCACCGCTCTGGTTACCCAGTCAAAGAAATCTATGAGATTAGTCTGACAGGAGCTTCCTTTTGTAAACCCATGCTGTCTTAGATCCTGTGCCCCTATGGATTCCAGGTGTTGCACTATCCTTTCCTTAAGGAGTGCCTCCATAATCTTGCCCACTACTGAGGTAAGACTGACTGGTCTGTAGTCCCCTGCCTCCTCCCTGCTACCACTCTTGTGGAGCGGGATCACAGGAACCCTTCTCCAGTCTTCTGAGACCTCTCCTGTGCTCAGAGACTCACTAAACAGTTCTGCTAATGGCTCTGCTAGTTCCACCCTTAGCTCCTTAAGTACCCTGGGATGTATGCCATCAGGTCCCATTGCCTTGTCCACCCTGAGCTTAGCGAGCTCTTGTAGGACCCTTTCTTTTGTAAAGGGAGTAGTGCTCACCTCCCTCCCCCCTGTGTCCATGGTGCTGAGCTGTGGGCCCTGCCCTACCTTCTCTTCAGTAAATACTGAGCAAAAGTATCTATTTGGTATAGATGCTTTTACAGGGTCCTCCTCCTCACATGCCCCTTTCCTCCTTTGAGCTTAGCAATACCCCCTCTGGACTTTCTCCTTTCACTAATGTATCTATAGAAAGTATTGTCACCTTCTTTTACTGTTCGTGCTAGTGTTTCCTCAGTTTGGGACTTTGCCTGCCTTACTGCCTTCCCTGCTTCCCTTAGGGCAGTTTGGTATGCCTCCCTATCTTCATCCCGCTGTGTTCCCTTATATTTTCTGAAGGCCAGTCTTTTGGCTCTGACCTTTTCTGTTACTGTATTTGAGAACCAAAGTGGTTTCCTTCTTCTTTTGCACTTCCTTTTCTGTCTAACACAATGGGATGTTGCTTCAAGTAGTGCATCCTTAATGCTTGCCCACTTTGCGTGTACCCCCTCTCCAGTGATCCCTTCCCTGAAAGTCAGTACTAGATCTAGCATAGCCCTGTCAAACAAAATGAAAATCAAAAGGGAAACTCACAGAGTTCAATTGCTAAGTCCATAGTTGACTAAAAATAGATTGAAACAAATGGGGACTCCATGTCAATTGATATGATGCCAACTTCTAACATAGGTTGACACATAAAGTAATAGGAAAGGAAAGGGGAATTGTTTAACCAGGAATGGCACACTAGGGTGAAGCTTGTTTCCAGGTGTGAACTAGAAGCACAAGTAAGTTTAGTGACTTGCTCAGGGTCACACAGTATGCAAGTGGGGGCTGTGGTATTCGAACCCAGGTCTCCAGATTTTCAGCTCAGAACCCTAAACCTCTGCAGTGGCTAAGTAATAGTTCCAATATAAATGTAACTTTTCAACATAGCCAACAACAGGGAAGATTTATAGTGCATCAGAGGTGCACCATTTGCAATGAATACTAAGTTCAAAATGAAGTGGAACAATCATGGATTGCATGCCAACTGAGGTGACTCGAGTCACTAATGTGGGCTGGCACATACATGAAGTAAATGACGTGCAGTAGCTGTGCTGTAGTTCCGTTATGAATTTAACATGACAAAGAAAAACAGCTAAGAATAAGGAAAATATATGACAAAAGGGCCACTGTTTGTGACGTACGAAATAAAAGCACCACTATCTTGATGTTAACAAACAGGACACGGCAGTGTAAAGTTGTGATAGTAGTTTTCTAAACAGAAGATGCATTTTGGAGCAGGAGCTCCTCCATTATGTTAAAGGGACTCAAGCAAATGTAAATGAACCTGCACATTTACACATCTGAATGATCTATTAAAAAGAACCAAAGGAACAATGGTGTGTGCAATATTTATAAACAGGTCAAGAAACTTCATAAATACAAGCACCTCTCATTTAGTTAATTTCATAGCTGATGCTTAGTCGAAATGCACATAACTTGAATCATTAACCACCAAGTCAAGGTCTGATTCCCATAAACAATATGAGAGTTACTATGACTTAACATAAAATAGATGATGGTAGCACACAAAATTAAATGATTCTACCAACCTTTAGTTAAGTTCGAACGAAGAAAATAGCTAGCTCTTAAGTTATCTCTCACTGCTTTTAAAGGGAATATAAGTAAGCATTAATCCACAATGAAGGTAGCATCTAATGAGGAGTTAATGCATGGTTGGGACCGTTGTGGCATGAGGCCGCAGGCCGAGCGCGTACAACAGACCAACCATGCATTAACTCCCCATTAGATGCCAACTTCAGAGTGGATTAATGCGCTTGTAACATGGTCTGTACATGGTTTTAGATGTTACATATATGTTGTTTTCTGCTCATCTTATATAACACACAATGACACGAATACAGGTAATCACTTATTTTTAGTGTTACTTTTGCAAGTGTGAACCACACTTACATATAAATATATATATATATATATATATGTTATTTTTTCACTTTCTTATACTACTACAATTATCAAGTCTGCTAATGATTGCACTACATTTCATCCATTTCTGAGTGGCTGTTCATTTCCTATCATCCCTAGGATGACCGCTCCTTTCCTCTTTCACTGCATGAGCATGTCGCTGTGTCTCTGATTTGCATACAGCTGATGTGCTTTGCTGTCGCTTCCTGCTACTCTTTCGCTGCTGATATTCGCTTTTTAATAGTGCATTATTTTACATTACTCACATTTCCTGACCGTCTCTTCAGTCTCCTGTGTTTGTAGCTGCAGCTGCATACTTTAATTTACAGTCCCATATACCGTGAAATTGCTACAATGGTATGCGTTTCCAGATCTTCCCTGTGCTCCTCCATCTTCCCATCCCTTCCATCCTGTCTCACTGACTACTAGTGTTACAGGTTCCTGTCTTGTGTCTGCCCCAGGTGCTCTCGTTCCACTCCTTTCCAATGTGTGCTTTTCTGGCTCAGTGGCCTCTGCTTGTTTCTCTCGCATGATTGTTTTATGCTGTTCAGCCGATTCCTCCATGCCTCTTTCTCCACATAGCCTAAACATTTTACTTTGTCTCCCTGGCTACGTTATGCACTTGCCTCATTCTATGTTTTGTCCCAGTCCCTCGCTGTCACTTGTCCTACTACTCCTGTTGTCTACCTACATGCTACTTCTTAACTTACTCCCTTCTGTTCCTTCTGCTGTCCTCTTTTATGTACTGCTCTTTTTCCTCCCATGACAGTTTTTTTGTACTTCACAAGCAACATGGCATTATTGTCTCATAATGCCATGTTGCTTCTGTACCAGCTAACGCTATTTGTCCTATCACCTTTCTTCTTTAGCATTGATTTTTTTTTGCCATGTTACAATTGTATTTAAGTAGCCTTTATAAATTCTGCACTCACTATTGTCACATTGGTCTTTCATATTTTACTTTTATAGGTCAGGTGAATATGTAACTGTATAGGTTTGTTTTCATTTGATCACAGTCCATTTAACATAATGGAGGAGCACCTGCTCCACTATTCATCTTGTGTTTAGAAAAATACTACTACGCCTTTACACCAGCACCTCCTGTTTCTTAACATCAAGATACCTGGGTTTTTATTTTATTCATCATAAACAACTCCAGTTTTGTCATCATAATTATTTTCCCTATGTTCTTGGTAGTTTCATGTTAAATTTATTCTGGAACTACCACTGAGCCACCGCACATCATTTACTTAGTTATGTATGAGCCAGCCCACATTACTGGCTCGGGTTGCCTCATTTGGTGCGCAATCCCAGTTTTCTCCACTTCATTTTGAACTTAACGTTTATTACAAATGGCACCCCTCTGTTGCATTATAAATCTTCCCTATTTCTGGCTCCTTTGAAAAGTTACATTTATATTGGAAGTATTACTGAGCCACCATACATTATTTATGTGCAGGCCCATGGTAGGAGCTGGTGCCATCTCAATTGGTATTTTGTTTCAATCTATTTTTTATGAAAGATGGACTTAGCAACTTAAACTCTGCAATTTCCCCTTTTGATTTTCATTTCATTTATATGTTTTATTCTTATAGCACATAGCTGAAGGCACACTCTGTAACACACAAAGTACTGTTTGATAATGAAAACTGCTA
Organism: Neoceratodus forsteri; assembly: GCA_016271365.2. NCBI lineage: Eukaryota > Metazoa > Chordata > Ceratodontiformes > Ceratodontidae > Neoceratodus > Neoceratodus forsteri. Next base: position 144,186,806 of record CM028132.1, read on the forward strand.
ACAGTATGTTTTTGAACTATATGTAGGAAGTACAGTATATTGGCAGTGTGCTCTGTACCAGATCTTTTGCATATAATAAGAATGTGTTATTCATTACTATTTTGTATTTTGATCATTCATTATTTTGTTTCATTTTTGTTAACAACATATGAAAGAGGCTTTGAGATGTGTAAATGAATATTCATGGATCATAGTTTTTTAAATGGGATGTTCTCCCGGATAAGCAATGCCCCTGCATTTTAATCTTTTAGTTTATTCTGTTTTAACTAGGTAAGGCCCACTAGGCACAGATGCCTGTTTTTGAGGGGCAACCTGGGAACACTGAAGAGGTTAAGAGACTTGTTCAGAGTCACAGAGTATACAAGTGGAGGTTGTAGGAATCAAACCCAGGTCTGTCTGCTAGATGTACAGTACCAAGCTAATTCACAGCTTGTTAGTCTAACCTCTAGGCTGTACTGCCAGCCCATCATGGGTGCAAAGTAGGAGTGTGCCCATTTTGTCATCATGTATTTTCCCTATTCTTGGCTATTTTTTCATGTTAAATTTATGATGCAACCACCACTGAGCCACGGCACATCATTTACTTATGTATGAGCAAGCCCACAGTAGTGGTTCGAGTCACCTCAGTTGATATGCAGCACCATTTGTTCCCCTTCATTTTGAAAATAATATACATTGCAAATAGTGCCCCTCTGTTTAGTTATAAATTGTCCCTATTTTTGACTCATTTGACTAATTAAATTTATATTGGAACTATTACTTGGCCACCGCATATTGTTTATGTTGTTGTGCGCCAGCCCATGTTAGCAGCTGCCAAACTGATATGGAGTCCCCATTTGTTTCAGTCTACTGTAACAAAATATAGACATGTCAATTGCACTCTGTGCCATTCCCTCTGAACTTTTTTCCATTTCATTTATGCATTTGATTCTTATAATAACACATATGGAGGCACACTCTGTAATGCACAAACTACTGTTTAATCGATAATGGAAACTGCTGACATTATGTTTTTGAACTACATGTACGACATATATTAACAGTGTGCTCTTCTACAACTGATTTAAGAGGCAGGTTAAGTAAAGAATTGACAACGACTCCTGAATAAATAAAGATTCACCTAGATAAGTAAAGATTGATTGATTGAATATATCACATGCAGGCTGGCCATTTTCAGCTGGCTTTTCCCATGGTTTCCAATGGTCTAATGGAGGGAAGGGCATGGCTTGCTGTTGTTCATGGCAGTCACTGTATATTGTTTATACTGTTTGCTCAACTTTGCATCACACATTGCTGCTGAGCTTTATATACAAGACCAGAACAATATTAAAGTGATATTTTCCTAATAATGTGTATGCCTTCCTTACAACAGAAAGTAAAACAAATCTTACTACTTACAGAGCATTGTATTGTATCTCCATACCTCCTTAATTCCACACAACTTCACTAACTTCATTATGCAGCTGTGGTGGATCTGACCAGATTTTGTTTTAGGGTGTGGTTGGCTCCCTAGTTTATTATTTGTTATGCAGATCTCAAGAAACAAACAGAAAACTGCAGTGTGTTAAAAATGTCCAATTTGTTATGTTGATTGTGTGCACACACAAGAAACATATTGCGGCAGCTTGCTGCAGAAGCAGGTTGTGGAGGTGCAGAACTGTTGTGGCCAATGCCCCACTGCCTTTTGATGCTTGGCCCGCTTTCCCCAATGGGGTGGCACGCTACTGCTGACACTAGTTCAGCCAGTGTGCCACAACCTTGAAATGTTTCAGCTGCTGCAATCTGAGGCCGCTTCGTCATTGCAGCGTCAGCCATTCTCTGCAATGAGGGAGCGACCCATCAATGCCGGGTGGAACACTGGTACTGTAATATTGTTAGTAAACATGGCGGTGGTTTGCCGCCGTGTTCACATACAATATTACTCAGCCCCCACTGCCGAGGGGATGCCCATTCCCCTTGGCAGCATGTGCCCCCCTCACAACAGTGTTTGTTTGCCAACAGGGGGCTCCAATCCCCATTGGCTTGAGTTCCCATCCCAGTTCACGTTGCTGATGGGGGAGCCCACTCCCCATAGGCATAATGCCCTCCCCCAAAAAAACAGTATATTTGTGCTGAGGGTGCCCAGTACCCCTACAGCTGCCCCAACCCCCAAAAACACTTGGTTGGCACACTGGAGCCCACCCAGCATGCTAAATCCCCATGGAAAAATGTTCTGCAATTTTTTTTTAAACCTGTAAAAAGAAAATGGTCCCTCGCAGTCTCCCTGTCCCCTCCCACAACCTGAGCCCACCCTCTGTGCACCCTGCCTCCCTACTCCCCCTCACCCCATACTTACCTCTGGAGCATGGCATGACGATCTTCGGTGGACTGGGAACACGTCTGCACTCTTCAAAACCGACTGTGAACTGAGGAAATGCCGGTAAGCTGTATAATGGCATAATTAGGGTTTTTTCAACTTTGATGAATATCTCAGGCATTGTTTCAAATTTTGGCACCAAATTTTCAACATGGGGTTATTGGGCCCCCTCCTCATGAATTCAGCCACTGTCATGGCATTAATCGGACCAGAAGGTGATTTCACGGTCACTGCACAGAATCACCTTTAGGGGCAGATAATGAAGACGACTGATGCAATTTCATGGTGGGCTCTCAAAGTCTATGTTGAAAATTTGGTGCCAAAATTCCAACAAATGACTGTTTTTCGAGCCTGCATTGCACAGTTTCTACGCACACTCGTAAATTCACCAATTTGCAATATTTTCACTCCAGATTTTCAACATTTCCATTTTTATGCCCCTCCTTATGAATAGTACAGCTGTCATTTTTCACACCCTGGACAAAATGTGTTTTTGCAGATTCCGACGCAGAATAGCGCGGTTGCTGTGGGAACTCAGTGTTCAGGACAAATTAAGAAAATTACAGTGACACTGTTCATGAGCAGAGGTCCTAAAATGCCTACGTTGAAAATTTTGTGATGAAAGTCCATAAAATGAGTGTGTTCCGAGTGTCAATTGCGCAGGTTCCATGCATGCTCATAACTTGGCAAATTTGCAATATTTTCACTCCAGATTTTCAACATTGCCATTTTTCTACACCCCCTTATCAACAGTACAGCTCTCATTTTTCACATCCTGGCTGAAATGTGTTTTTGCACTTCTGGCACAGAATAGCCCTGTCGCTGTGGGAAATCAGTGTTTGGGACACATTAAGAAAATCACAGTGGGGGGGCGCTGATGAGCCAGCTAACCTAAAGACGCATGTTTCTACTGCTCCCTGAGCTGCCACAAAACAAAAGAAAATATAACTATTTTAAATTAAGATATAAAGTATTGGAAGCTAAAAGAGGTTGTTGGAAGGTGGGATGGATGAATATGTGATCTCAGCTTCAGCGAAAAGTGCTCGTACTTACGGGAAAAACAGAGGAAGCAACTGCAGACCCTGCAAGAGGAAAATACAGCCCGGGTCTCCCTCTCGGCAGGAGAAGTAAGCGCACTAGGCCGCGAGGTAACACAACAGGTTTTAGCGGCATTGGAGCCTAGATTTACCAGCTTGGCCACGAATTTCAACCTTAAACTGAAGGAACTGGTAGATTTGCATGCTACTCACGCTACACGATTGTGCAAGATGGAACAACGGATTTCTGACCTAGAGGACACTATGAATCCAGTACCAGAACAACTTACTATAATGCAGAAAGAGATGGAGGAATTAAAGGACTTATTAGACTATCAAGAAAACTATCATCACCGACTCAACTTGCGCCTCAGAGGATTGCCGGAGGGTCTGAAGGGACCAGATATCATTGACTTCTGTGTCGAGGTACTGCCAGAGCTTTTGGGAGTTTCATTAAAAAATGGGCATATAAAAATCGAAAGGGCCCACAGATCTGTTATGCCGAAACCAGGGCCGAACCAGCCTCCGAGGCAGATAATTATGAGGTTTCACAATTACCCTGATAGAGAATCAGTCTTCAAAGCTTACTGGGAATGCTCTGAGCTTCAGTATGAGGGACATCGCCTATTTATCTCACAAGATTACTCTGCATGTTTACTTAAAAGGCACCGGGCCTTCAACCCTGTTATGGTGCAGCTACGGGAAGCTAAAATGGAGTGCTATATGCTGTATCCTGCCACCCTTAAGATCAAGCATGAAGGAGCAACATACTTCTTTTGGGAAGTGCCCAAAGCAGAAATATGTGTTAAGGAACTGAAAAGGAAGAGTGGATGATAGAGTTCAATGCTACGAGATGGAGTTGCTATAAACAGAAGGCAGGTTAATCGGCATGGTGGAAACCGATACTGGGAAATTCAAATGTTGTTCATTTGACTTTTGCTGTCTTATGATGGGCAATGGTCCTTCGAGAAACAAGGATTAGACTGACTGGTGCAATTTCAGCCCACACGAGGAGATTCCTGGAGTGAATATGGGATTAAAGACATATTGCAGCATGCATGAGATTTTATTTCTTGCACCTGGACTGGCTTCTTCTATTTTATTTTATAATCTCCATGGTGATAATGGAGGAAAGTATGAACTTATTAAGGACTTTTGCTGGCTATCCACTATCAACAGACTCAAATGACACTTTAAACCTTAAAACTGTGTGGTTAAGGAGAGGGTTGCACTTAGTAGGTAGAGGATTGTAAAGTTTGGAGAGGTGGAAGAACAGAAAGTGAATGGAAAACAACGTAAACCCTTTTTTTTTTTTTTATATATAGAATTACCGGGAAGAGGGGTATGGTATAGAGGCAAGGCTGAAATGGAGGAGAACTCTTCCTTATTGTGACTATGAGTTAGAAATGCTTCCAACAGACCCATATAAAGGGTTATAAGTAACTTTCTTTTTATACTAAAAGTGGCGGCTTGGGGGGGATGTGTTTGTCTGATAAAGGGTCGGGATTGTAAAATGTCTGCTTATTGCAGTTACTGTTACAAAAGAGAGGAAGGGAGGCAAGAAAACAAGGGTGGGGGAGAGGAAAAGAATGGGAGGGAAGGGGGTTGTATATAGTTGTTGTTGAAATGTTACGTTATATGTTTTCACTCATTTACAGATCCAAAAATAACACCAATCTATGGATATGGGGGGTTAGAGGAGGGAAGTTGGGAGAAATGAATGAATCTATGATGAAAAGGAAAATACAAAAAGATGAAGGATGGCTGGATTGAAGGAACTGACCATTGTTTCATGGAATGTTAGGGGAATAGCCACTCCCATTAAACACATGATGCTATTGACGGCGCTGAAACGTCAAAACGCCCAAGTAGCTATGCTGCAGGTAACCCATCTCACGGATAAGGAACATGTGAAATTGAAGAGGGGGTGGGCTAGGGAGTGTTATTCGGCGGCTTATCGATCTCATAAGAGGGGAGTGGCTGTTCTCTTACATAAAAACTTGCCATTTAAGAAAGAAAAACTTGTGATTGACCCGGTCAATGGGAGGTACGTTTTTGTAACTGGAACTATACATGGGGAGAGAGTTACATTTGGGAGTGTTTATGCCCCTGCGGTACATGAACCAACTTTCTATAGAACATTAATGGCTCTCTTGATAGAGGAACAATTCCCAAATTTAATATTAGTATAACATTAGTTTAATGTTTAACCCAGCTCTAGATCATTCAAAAGATAAAGGGGCCCTGAAAGGGGTGATTCGGGGATGGTTGGCTGGGATGTGTGACCTGGATTTAATTGATGGGTGGAATACAGCCAATCCTATGGTTAGAGAATATACCTTTTTCTCGCACCCACACCAGACTTGGTCCCGTTTGGACTCGTTTGCTCCTCGGACTTGGTATTTTGGGTCAGTGGCATCAGGCACAGTCCGATACATATATCGGACCATGCGAGGGTCATTCTGACATTGAAATGGGGGAAAGAATCACTACGTGGAAATTCCCTAATTATCTGCTAGCTAATAAAAAAATTCAAGGAGTATATGCAGGATCAATGGAAACTGTATGTGCAAACTAACTCAGAGTCAGTTACCTCATGAGCTATTTTTTGGGATGCAGGGAAAGCGTTCATGAGAGGATCTATTATTAGTTTTGTAGCTCGTAATAAACATAAAATTAGAGAAAGGAGGACAAACCTGGAACAGCGGCTTAGGGTCTTGGAGGGAAAAGCAGCTGGGGGGGAGAATGTACAGCAGTTGCTGAACGGAACTAGGGAAGCCCTCAATAATTTGTTATTGGGAGAAGCTAGGAAAACCTGCCTCTTTGTCAGGAAACATTTTTATGAATGGGGTAACAGACCGAGTACTATGTTGGCCAATTTAATTAGAGGGAAAAGAGGAACGCATCTGATTCAGGCTGTAAGGGGGGAAGATGGGGTATTATGGAAAGACATTGGGGGTATTGGAGAATGCTTTAAGAGATTCTATCAGAGACTCTATCAGTTACAAGTTGGGGAAGGAGGAGAAGGAATGAGAGATTTCTTGAATGGAATAACTCTGCCTAGGGTCACACAAGCACAATGGGACTGGCTAGATTCGGATATAACAAAAGAAGAAATTATAAAAGTGATCGGGGCCCTTAAGAGAGGGAAAACTAGTGGACTGGATGGATTTCCGGTTGAATACTATAAAAATATGCAGCCACAGACAGTAGAACACTTAGAAGCTATATTCAAAGAAGCCAGGGAAGAGGGAGGACAGTTACCACGATCCTAGGGGGAAGCAACAATATGTCCGATTCTGAAGGCAAGAAAAGATTTGCTTGAATGTTCCTCTTTTAGACCGATATCCCTCCTAAATTGCGACTCTAAGATATTGGCCAAGGTACTGGCGAGTAGATTGGAAATATTACTACCGAGGCTTGTTCACCCAGATCAGACCGGGTTTATCCGAGACAGATATTCTTATCACAATAAGCAGACCCTGTTAAATGTGATTTGGGGAGCACAACATCTAGGTGAGGAGGTGCATATTCTTTCGATGGACACGGAAAAAGCTTTCGACAGGGTGGAATGGCCGTATTTGATGGAAGTTATGGCCCGGTTTGGTCTGGGTGACGAATTCATAGGAATGGTGCAACGAATGTATGCCAGCCCTAGAGCTAGAGTGTTAGTGAACGGTATACTTTTGGACAGTTTGGAGCTAAGCAGAGGAACCAGACAAGGATGTCCCCTATCTCCGCTACTGTTTGCATTGCTGCTTGAACCTCTAGCCATAGCTATTAGATCACATCAGGGAATAGAGGGGGTACGGGGGAGGATGGGTAAAGAGAAAAAACTCTCCTTATACGCAGAGGACATGCTGCTATATGTTGCGGAGCCGGACCAGTCTATGCCTGTATTATTAGGGTTAATAGAACAATTCTCCCAATTCTCAGGATATAAACTAAATTTGGACAAATCAGAAGAAATGATAGTTGGGAAACCTAATGATAAGGGGAAGATTTTGCAGAAATCGAAATGGGGTTTTAAAACAGTCCATGAAGCCTTCACATATCTAGGAATAAGAATAGGTAGAAATATTGAGAGTTTATATAATCTTAATTATGGACCATTACTGCAGACAATAGTGGCAGATTTGAATAGGTGGCAGGGGCTTCCTATTACATGGCTGGGTAGAATCAAATTACTCAAGATGAATGCACTGCCACGAATACTGTACTGTTTGCAGACGCTCCATCTTGGAATCAGGAGGGCGGATATTAAGAAGCTGGAAAAAGCCTTTAATGTTTTCATCTGGCGAGGTAAGCGACCCAGGGTGGGGTTAGCCAGACTAAAAGCATCAACAGAGAAAGGGGGACTACAATTCCCGGACTTAGAAGTTTACCACATGGCTGCTCAGTGCCGATATGTCCAGGACTGGGTCGGGAGACCAGAAGAGGCTGGCTGGCTTGATCTGGAAGAGAGGGGATGTCCTGGTAGGATTTCAGCATATTTATCAGCTAGAGGATGGAAGGCCTTTCTTGACTTACCGAATCCCAACCCCTTAGTTAAAGTGGTATTGGTGAGCTGGAGGAATATGAGTAAGAGAAGGGAGGTGGGACGGAAGGATACACTGTTGTTGCCCTTGAAAGGGAACCCCTTTTTCCTCCCTGGATTAAAGGATAAGGGATATTGCAAGTGGGAGACAAGGGGGGTACAATGCCCAAGACAATTATTTAATCGAAATGGACTCGATACATTTGAAAATATACAGGCTTGGACTGGCCTAGGCCATCAACATTTTGTTCACTATCTGCAACTTAGAGCCTATATAGGTTCTGCTGGTAGGCTACAAAATCCTGAGTCCAAATGGGAACACACTGAACAAATGATAATTGCAGGGCAAAAAAGACCTAAGAGCACCATATGAAGAATAGCAAGAGAAGGAAGAACCTGGCTCTCAGATAAAACACTGAGCACCAAAAGGCTCTGGGAGAGAGACTTAGGGACCTCTATAACAGAAAAGAATTGGGAATTAATAATTCACCTCCATCAGGGCATAATGATATGTAATAAACATAAAGAATCTTACTCCAAATTCTGTCACAGATTGTACTACCCACCACTGGTGGTTCATAAGTATAATTTGTTAGTATCCCCTTTATGCTGTAGATGTAATAAGGATCTAGCATCATATTTTCACTATTTCTGGGCCTGCCCAGTGTTACAAGACTTCTGGGGAAAGATTGTAACGGAGATAAGAAGGATCACGGGACAACAATATACTAAATCTCCGCTATTGTTGCTTTTTGGCACAGAAATTGCAGAGGATGGGGAATGGATACTGGTCAAAAGATGGCTTAGAGTGGTCTTCAGGCATTGTATTCTTAATACCTGTGTAAATGCGATGAAACCTACTATATCCCAATGGAAGGCTCTGATACTGCAAGCCCTTACATTGGAGAGATTGGTATATCTCACTAAAGATAAGGAGAAGCTATTTCAAAAAATGTGGCAGCCATATCTGGAGTCACTAACAGTAGCTGAGAATATTATGCTGAGGGAGGGATGGATATAATAAAAAAGACCTGGAGGGTAAGTGAATAACAAATGATCCTCCTTGGGCAAAGTAAATGATGAATTCCTGGTTACCTTCTCATGGTTCCCGTGTTCCCCCACCCCACCCATTGATAAAGGATGGAATGATAATATATCTGTGATTGGTATTAAAGTAGAAATGAGTAAGAAAATGGATCGATTGTATATAAGTTATTATTTGTTACTGTATCATGTGTGTGGTGTAATGTAATGTATTGTATGTGTCTTTCGTCGAAATGTCTGTCTATTATCATTGAAAACTAATAAACAAATTATGCAAAAAAAAAAGAAAATCACAGTGACACTGTTCATGAGCAGAGGTCCTAAAATGCCTATGTTGAAAATTTTGTAACGAAACTCCATAAAATGACTGTGTTATGAGCTTGCATTGTGCAGTGGGCTGGCAGTATAGCCTAGAGGTTAGAGGAACGAGGTGTGAACGAGCTTGATACAACCAACAGACCAGACCTGAGTTTGATTCTCACAACCTCCACTTGCATACTGTGTGACTCTGAGCAAGTCACTTAACCACCCAGTGGTCCCAGGTCGCCCCTGAAAAACAGGTACTTGTGCCTAGTGGGCCTTATCCAGTTACCAAAGACTAAAATAAAAAAAAAAAATAAAAATAAAGCTTCCACGCACCCTTGTAACTTCGCAAATTAGTAATATTTTCACGCCAGATTTTCAACACTGGCATTTTTTCACACCTCCTTATGAACAGTACAGCTGTCATTCTTCACATCCTGGCCGAAATGTGTTTTCATGCTTCCGGCACAGAATAGCGCAGCTGCTTTCGGAGATCAGTGTTTGGGACAGATTAGGATCGAGAGGGGGAGTGACTGAGCTCAAGTGAGCTCTGTCAGGACCGCTGCAGATTTCTTTGTGGGCAGAAAAAGGTGCCAACGCAGGCAGGGGCCCAGTACAAAAGGGCAACCTGCAGTAGTGGGAGAAACAGAACGAGTGAGTGAGAGAGGGGGAGTGAGCGAGCTTAATGGAGCTGTATTGTTACTGCTGCAGGTTTCTTTGTGGGAAGAAAAAGGCACCAATGTAGGCAGGAGCCCAGTACAAAAGGGCAGCCTGCAGCACCAGGAGAAACGGAATGAGTGAGTGACAGAGGGGGACTGAGCGAGCTCAACGGAGCTCTGTCAGGACTGCTGCAGATTTTTTTGTGGGCTGAAAAAGGTGCCAACAGAGGCAGGAGCTCAGTACAAAAGGGCAGCCTGCAGTGCCAGGAGAAACAGAATGAGTGTGTGAGAGAGGGGGAGTGAGCGACCTCAATGGAGCTCTTTCGGGACAGCTGCAGATTTCTTTGTGGGCAGAAAAAGGCTCTAACACAGTCAGGAGCCCAGTACAAAAGGGCAGCCTGCAGTGCCGGGAGAAACAGAATGAGCGAGTGAGAGAGGGGGAGAGAGCGAGTGAGCTCAACAGAGCTCTGCTGGGACTTTACAGTTGTCAACCCTCCCACCCATGGTCCTCTATGGTCCTATATTACAGCAGGGTCTCTGGAGTGGAGACAAAGCAATGATTGGATACTTCAGGATTGCTGTAATAATAATAATACAAATTTAGTTGTTCTGTTTCTTTCTCTACCTGACCTAAGTACTGAGCTACTGTTATGATTGCTGTAATAATACATATTTATTTGTTCTGTTTATATCTCTAACTGAACTGAGTAATACTTTGGAATGCAATAGGATTTCTAACTGGGCTAAGTGAAACTATATGAGAGCAGAGAACAAAAAGTATAGTAGCTGCAGGGTGAAAAATGGACAAGGAGGCTTTAGGATTGCTGCAGTAATACAGTATCTAATGGATGAGATCTGAGACTGAATTACCCCAGTCGGCAAGTGGTCAGAAGGGGGACTACTGTGGGGGAGACAGGAATTTGAGTAAATAGGGGCCTAACAGTTGTAGTCGGGTACAGAATCTGGGAGTAAGAGCCCGTAACATAAGATGGGGGCCAAAATGGGGCAGGTGCCACATGTCAATAGGGCGGGCATCTTTGGAAGGGTGGAGGGTTGTACAGGGTGTGAGTCTGCCATGATTCTGGACTGGGCTTGGAGGATGGGGGGTGTATGGTCTGTAGATGACTGGCTAGTTTGAGGGAGGAACTGTGGAGGTTAGTGAGGAGTCTAAGTGGCAGGGCAGATGAGTATGGTAGGCATTCTGAGGGGGAATAGGGGATGGCAAAGGGGGATGGAGGAAGACTAACTAGGGACTGAAACTGACCCCAGTATCTGAGGCACTAGCATAAAACAGAGGAGAAGGAAGGGGTGCCCGAGGCGAGGCCGGGGGGCCTCCTGATGGGGGAGGACGAGACCATGAGGAGTACCAGAGGAGAGAGCAGATGGCTGCAGGTAGGGAGGGAGGGAGGAAGGGACCAGGGGTGGCACAGAAGGGAACAACTAGGAGGGGAGAACTGATAGGGGAAGAGATGTAGGACAGGTATCGACTAGGAATAGATTTGAAACTCTGCTACTGGACAGAAAGGGGGAGCAGGAACATACTGAAGGGGGGAGGACAAGTGGGGCATGAGAGGAATGGCAACAGGTAGGGGAAGAGATAGCGAGGACAAAAGGGTAGAAGGGGGCTAGTAAGGAATGAGAGGGTGGTGACTGAAGGAGAGAAGGCTATGGGAAGGGGAAGGATGGGAGGGGCATCACTATTGGGGTAGAAGGGAATAGGGGCTCTAAAATCGGCAACAGTGGGGATAGGAGAGGGGTTTGAAATCAGCAGGGGAGATGGGGAGGTCGACATGGGAAGCCCAGTAGGAAGTAGTCAGGCTGGGAAGGGGTTCAAGGGGGATGGGAGGAATAAGACAGAGAAAAGGGGTGAGGCAGAAGTAGGGGGTACAGATACAGAAGTCATAGAGGGTGCAGTTGGCGGGGGTAAGGGACAGGGAAGAATGAATACTGGGGTGGTGGAAGGGGCATTAGTGTAAGGGGCAGGGGGGTACTCATCCTGGGGATTCTATACTTAAATGGGTGAGATGAGGCAGAAAGGGGGAAGGAACAGCAATATTTGGGTTGAAGCTGTCCCCAGGTTGACTGCAGGAGGGGCAGAGCAGGCACTGCTCAAGCGTGCAGCAAGGGGGAGGAAGAAACCTCATTTACTGTTGCATGTGGGTACAAATGATTTGGTGGGGGACACTGTGGAAGTAGTGAGAGGGAGGTTTGAGTACTTGGGCAGGCAGTGTGAGGTGGTGGGGAAGTCGGTGGCATTCTTGGAGGTACTGCTGGTACCATGTGTAAGCATGGGGAGGAAGGGTAGGCTTGAGGAGTTCAAGTGGCTAAGGGATTGGTGCCACATGAAACATTATGGGTTAGTGACTAACTGAGGTAGGGTCTTGGGAGAATAAAGACCTGTACGCGGGGGACAGGGTACACTGGAGCAGGAAAGGAAGGGGAGTATTAAAGGCATCATTGCTGCTGGGCCACTAGCACTGAGGGTTGAGGCGATAGACGCCACACCTCGCACCAAGCTGGAGACCAGGGTTCGGATGCAAGCCCAGGCCGCCAGGGGTTAGCAAGGGAGGGATAGGATTGAGCATCAGTAGGACTGCTCTCCTATCCCGGGGTGGGATCCAGGGACCAACCGCTCTGTAGCGGCCCCTGGTGATGACCACGGATGCTACTACAGTGGTATAGTAAAGGGTGGTGGAGTGTGGGAGATGTTGGCACACTGTGCCTAAGCGTCATTGCATGCCTGTACTGCGCAAAGGGGAGAAAAGTGGAACATGGGCTATGGTCAGGCAGCATGAGCTTCCGACCCCCCCGTTCACCCCGAATGGTGCCTCCTCAACTGGATCCTGCTCCGGTGGGTTGACCTGGGAAGCCCTCACCACCCCAGCATGGGGGTGATCCATGGAGGTGAGCAGGTCTGCCTGATGTCGGGGGTAGGGCTGGAGGGCAGTTGGGATGACCAAGCCGACCATAGCCCTGTGAGAAAATATGTAAAAAAAAAAAAAAGCCAGGATTAGAGGGGTATTTCTCTACTAACGTGGAGTTAAACAAATGGGGGGGGGTCAAAAGACTGAGGTTGGTAGAAAGGTCCGGACAGGGGAGCCTGATGAGCTCACTGTCTGTATACTGGTAAAGGTGGAGGTGTAGTAACCCTGGAAGGGGGCAGGCAGAGTGGTCTGAGTGTAATACAGAAGGCACCATCACCCGGTAAGAATAAGGAGGAGAAAGGGTGCGGACTACCGGGAGGAGGGACACAGGTCACGGAGGAAAACAGTGAGGACAAGAAGAAGGGGTACGGGTGGAAGGTGGTCTGACTAAATGGACAGAGAACTGGTTACAGGGAAGGGTGCAGAGGGTGGTGGGGTAGCTCTCGGCATCCAGAGCAGTGACAAGCAACGTGCTGCAGGGCTCAATGCTTGACCCAATGCTATTTGGGCTCTTTATCTCCAATATAGCACACGGAGTGGGAAGCAGGGTTAGTCTGTTCACACATTATACCATATCAAAAGCAAATACTTATAGTAGCAGAGCCACACACACACACACACACACACACACACACAATCTCCCCAAAAAGCTGCTTAAAAGCCTACGATTCATTCAAATCAATTCCATTTTTTGACGTACTTGGGGTTCAATGCCAACAAGTGTAAAATCGTGTACCTAGGGCATAGGAACCCCGATGCTGGGTATAGGACAGGGGGAAGGTACGGATACTCACTAGACATGAAAGGGTCCTTGAGGTTATTATATCAGAGGAACTCAAGATGGCAGTACAGTGTCACAAGACTATGGGCAGGGCAAATTGGATTCTGGGGTGCATAAGGAGTGGCATCTCCAGTAGGAGTAGGAGGAGAAGGAGGAGGGATGTTGTGCTGCCATTGTCTCACTCAGTGGTATATCCCCAGCTGCAGTACTGTGTCTAGTTTTAGAGTCCACACTTCAGAAAGGACATAAGGTGGAGGTTTTATGGAGGAGTGCAACTACAATGGTTCAGAATTTTCACAGGAATCCCTACAAGGAAAGGCTAAAGAATCTTAACATCTACACTCTGGAAAAGAGGAGGGCGAGAGGTGACATGATCAAGACCAACAAAGTATCTCACAGGGGTAAAGAGGGTACAGTTGGGGAGTTTCCTTCAAATCTTCAAACCAAGGGACATACAATGAAGCTGGGGGGGATTATTCAGGATAAATGTGAAGAATTATTTATTTACTGAAAGGGTGGTAGATGCCTTAAACAGACTGCCAGGAGAAGTGGTGGAATCTAAAATGGTAGGAGGCATGAAGTATGCACGGGATAAACATAGGGGTATATTAGAAAAAGGGGAAGGAGGGGATCAACAGAGATCAGTAGGGCTATGGAAGTGGAGTAGGTTCAAGTTCATCGCAGGAAAAATCCATTAAGCAAGCTCATTCACAAGGAGGTCCTGACGGACGCAGGCAGAATAAGACATGCAGTAACATATACAGGCAGGAGTTACAAGTAGGTAGAGAACACTTGGGCAGACTGGATAGGCTGAGCGGTCCTTTTCTGCTGGCAAATTCTATGTTTCTGTGGCATCATGTGTTAATTCAGGTGCAGTGTTTATTTAAAGTTGGCCCTACCACACATCCAGATGTAAGGTACAGTAAATTACCGAATTAGATGCAGCCCACTTACAGTTCAATAAACACAAACCCAGTGCTTCGAGAAGACTTTGCTCTTCATACGGCTGCTTAAAGAGCTGTGGTTCTATTTGCAGTGTCCACACCAGTATGCTGATCTTAAAAATCGACACTGCGTCTGAACGCATACTTCATTCTTGCTCACTCCATTTCTTCCCCACTTTGAAACCTGCTTGCCCTGAGTTACTTTTCAGCTGGCAGTGCCTCGCCTGTGTTGGAAGATGACCAATAAGTGGCACTGAAAGACATCAGACTTCACAGACTCTGAAGGCAGCTGCTCCCAGACAGACATAAGGTAGCTCTACTGGGGGTAGGAGGAAGTAAGCTATTTAACTTGAATCTGCAGCTTATCAATCAGGTAGGGAAATGAGCAGACTAGGTGGACCAAGTGGTCCTTATGTGCCGTTAAAATCTTTGTTTCTATGTTTCTCTCCCTCCATCTTGGCAAGAAGAAGGCTGCAGCTGTGGCCACTGATGACTGTTGGAGTGTGAGGATGGGGGGACCAAAGGGGACAGACATAAAGAGATACAATCATAATAAAAATTGTGAGACCTTCACCAGCTTTCCAAAATGCTTACCAGTAAAAGAACACTCTATGAAGTTGTTCAAATGGTAACACAATCTGGTGAGCCCTCTGTCTGCCATCTGACACCAGGCATCAACCAGCATAAAATAGCCTACAGAAGGCAGTGTGGTAATGTGGTTACCGAAATACTGGAGATTACAGATTTAGAAGAAGAAAAGAATATCACACAGAAGTTGGCACATATGCCTATAACAGCTGTCTCCTGCTTCTCAGTAGTTATATTTATGCCCTTCAGGTACTTGAATGTTTCTATCCTATCCCCTCTTTCCCTCCTCTCTTCCACTCAGTACATATTGAGGTCCCTTAATTTCTCCTCATATGTCTTGTGTTGCAAACTTTGTACCATCTCATTCGCCCTTCTCTGGACCATCTCCAGCCTGTTAATATCCTAAGGAAGGTGCGATCTCCAGAACTGCACACAGTACTCCATGTGAAGCCTGACCATGGTTTTTTATAATGGCATCACTACCTCCCTCCTTATGCTGGTGATATCCCTGCCTATGCACCCCAGCGTGTCACTGGCTCTCCCAGCTGCCTTACCACTTGGACATTTTCAGGTCATCTGAAATAACAACCCCCAGGTCCCTTTCCTTCTCTGTGACTGCCAGAAACGTCCTCCCTCCCTCCCCCCATCCTGTACCTTTCCCCAGGGTTTCTGTGTCCCAGGTGCATAATTTTGCACTTTTGTGAATTAAACTTCAGTTGCCAGTCCTCAGACCATTTCTCAAGCTTCCCCAGGTCCCTCCTCCTTTTTTCCACCCCCTCTGGGGTATCTACTGTCTTGTAGATCTTGGTGTCATCTGCAAACAGGCAGACCTTTCCCTTCAGCCCTTCTGCAATGTCACTAATGAAGACACTGAACAGAACTGGCCCCAGGACCAATCCCTGTGGCACCCCACTGGTCACCCCCTCTCCCCAGACTGTGCCCCATTTACCACCTCTCTCTGCCTCCTGTCTGTTACCCATGTAACACCCCTACAAATGGGGGATCACGAAAAGTCTTCCATGAGATTGCCTAAATGCTCACTGCCAGGCTGATGTCCTGCATTTAGCAGTTAATCGTTATTGCCAAAGAGTGCCTGTGTAACCTGTATGTACTGTCACTTTAAGAATGCCTAGATTGCAGTAATAATTAATCTGAGAGGGGGCTGACAGTTGTCATGCTCGAGTCCGGCCCGGGCTGCAAGGTAATCGCTCCGTTTCTGCCGCTGCTAATTGCGCAGAGGGAGCCCTGCTAATAGATGTAACTGTTTGCTGATCATTCATTAGAGTAGTAATAATAATGTAGTTTGTCTAACCTGCCTTCTTTGCAGCAAGGACTGTTTTGATTATCCCCTCCATTTTGTCCCGGAACTGCCGAATTGGACCAATCAGTCTAGTAGGACCTAAAATGGTGCCGGACTACAGGAGCTGTCTGGAGTCAAAATTTGTTGGAATTGTAATTTTGGGCTTTTGGCGCCTTTCTGCACCTTAAGGGGTAGCCTTTGTTGTGACTGACAGACAGATCAGCCAACCAAATCTTTTGGATCTGAGGGAAATCCCCAAGCTGCCTACTGTTTCAGTCAGTTCTGAGCTGGGAAGTGAAATGAGAACAGCTCAAGTGATTTGGGCAGTAGTTCTGCATGGGAGAACTATGAAAGGGCTGAGTTTTGGCCTGCATGTCTGCCTGCTGCCCCTGAGAGGGAGAGAAGAGAAGAGAATTATTTTGGACTAAATCCAAGTTTGTGAGGACAAAGTAAGCCACTCATTTTTTACCAGGTTCATACCTGAAGAAGACCGAAGATTTTGCTGAATGCGATCAGCCTGTCAGGATTTCCAGCTGCTTTTTAATTCCTGGTTTGTGCAGAGACTTTACGATCATGACCGGAGAGCGGCTTGCCTGGTATAGTAGACTTTCCTTACATGTAAATGTGCTGTTTATCTAAAGTGGGTCGTGATTTGGTCCCCCACTGTGTGAACTGTGTTCTGCTTGCTAGAAGCTGTATCCAGCCCAAAATGGACTGTATCTGAATTTGTCTCCATTTGGCCTGGGCCTTGCCACACTGGCCCAGCCAGACTACCTGCTGCACAGAGAAAGCCACCGACAAGAGACCTGCCTGGGGATCAGCTCCCTGCTCTACACTTGAACAGGAATGACGCCTTGGCGATTTGTGTGGGCCCTGCTTCTCCTGGCACTCCAGATTAACCACCTGCTGTCTCGATTTCCATCCAGCCTGTGTCCAGTCTTGGGTATCATGAGTAATCATCAAGGTAGCTCCCTGCAACAACACCCTGATCTAAAAGTGTGTCATCTGATTGTTTTGTTGTTTTCTTTTTACTAATTGAGCCCTCCAACTCCGGATTACAAATAGTGTGTGTTGTGCATGTTGTTTTCTTCCATCACAGGGCCCCAACCAGCTGCAACGTTCCTGGCTAGCCCACCATTCTCTATCTTGATACCCAGAGTGTGTGACTGTTTATGAACCCTAAAGTGCATGCATAACTGTTTGATTGATACAGCCTTTAAGCAAATTAACCTGATTACGCCCCTTCCTTGTTCAAGTCCTTTAAATAAATCAGATCTATTTTTTGCATTTACCTTGGCTGTGGTTCCAGTTTGTGCAAGAGTACTGTACTGCTGTTATTTGCTGTGTATAACCTTTTACAGGGGGTCCCCAGGGCCGAGCAAGAGGAAAGCCCTGGTGGTTAGTGCAAACAGTGTGGGTACTTGTGTGGTGTATCAGGGGTATTGTGAAAGTGATTATTGTGTATTGTTCCAGCCACTAGTAAGGAAAGAGGGGGGTTACAGTGTCCCGGAGGGATGTGCGCTTGACCACTACCAACCCTGACCTCCGGGTGGAGGCACCGGTTTTAGAACTCAGGCCCCTTAACCTGCTACTAGCCAAGCAGGCAGGGGTAATAGCCCTTGGGATAGCGCCATCTAGGGGTTACACCCAGTTTTTAATCCAGTTTACCACTCTTTCCCCCATGCCCAGTCTACTCAGCTAGTTTATCACCCTTCTATGTCGGACGGTGTCAAAGCCTTTGCTTACATCAAGGTAAGCGTTGTCCACTGCCCCACCCTGATTTATTTCCTTTGTCACCCAGTCAAAGAGATTAACCAGATTTGTCTGACATGACCTCCCCACTGTGAATCCATGTTGCCTATTGTCCTGGGCTCCGATGGCTACTACATGCCCCACTATGCTTTCTATAACCAATGTCTCCATGATCTTCCCCACTATTGAAGTGAGGCTGACCAGCCTATAGCCTTTGCAACTGCTGTACTGCTGTGGCCCTTGCCCTTCCCCCTCTTCTGTGAATACTGAATAGAAAGACACAGTGGATGTCTTGGGGGGCACATGACAGTTCTTAGGCATGGTACTTTCACTTCCAAATACCTAAACAGCACATATAAGCAATCAACATTCGGCACTGACAAATGTTTGTTTTAACTGTGCAACTCCTGTACTGTTAAAAGTAACACTTCATTTTTACTCAACTTTGGGTAAACTATACTGCAACGTGCTGAAAGTGCAAAGTGATGAAATGTGACCTAAGGAGTTATAGCTCCCAACTGAATGGGATGTGCTTGTGGGTGTGCTAACTGCCCATAACCATATAATCCAGGTTTTGTGCTGACTATTGTGGCCCCACATTATGGCCACATGCTACTGAACTCTTGCATGTTTCAAGGGTGGGGTGGTGGGGGCCTTATGTAGCAAAATCATGTTGCTGTATTTTCATGTGTTGTTTCTTTTGTAAATGTGATTAAAATGCTGCTTGGTGTTTGCTGGGGGCTGCATAGTGTGGGCCTTTTTGGAAGCCTGTTGTGGTGTTTGAGCCTCAATAAAAGCCCATGCCATGCCGACTGAATTTTCTGATGTTTGCCTGGGATGGGGGGCTCATGTAGCTAAATCCACCCTCTTGCTGTGTTTGAACTGGTCAAGGTGATGTTTTATGTTATTACATGACTCACTGTAATTAAACTGCCTGGTGTTTGCTGAGGGTGCTGCATGGTGTGGCTTTTTTGAAGCTTGCTATGGTGTGTGTAGGCTTCGATTGCACCACTTGGAATCCTAAAGTGAATCTTTGATGTACAAATGTTGGGCACAGTATATTAATTTTTCATACATTGCTGCATCCTCCTGTGCATACCAAGGATTTACTTTGGGGTTCCAAATGGTGCAATTGAGGCCTACACACCACAGCAGGCTTCCAGATAAAGGCCCACACCATGCCAACTGATTTTTATAATGTTTGTCTGGGTGGGTGGAGGCCTCATGTTGCCAAATCCACCCTCTTGCTGTGTTGTTATCCCTCTGTATAGACAGTTGGTGAGACCCCAACTGGAGTACTGCATGCAGTTCTGGAGACCCCATCTCTGCATGGAAATAGACAGTATGGAGGCTGTTTAGAGGAGGGCAACTAAAATGGTGCAGGGTCTGCACCAAAAGCCATACGAAGAGAGACTAAAGGAGCTTAATATGCTATTATGTGACTTGTTGTAATTAAACTGCTGCTTGGTGTTTTCTTTGGGGGAGGGTGCATGGAGTGGGCCTTTTTTTGGAAGCCTGCTACCTCAATTGCACCATCTGGAACCCCAAAGTGAATCTTTGATGTACATAGGTGGATGCAGCATTGTATGAAAAATTAATGCTTTGGGGAACTTCCAAATGGTCCGATTGAGGCCTACACACCACAGCAAGCTTCCAGATAAAGGCTCATGCCATGCGGACTGATGTTTTCTGATGTTTGCTTTGGAGGGGGGGCTCATGGGGTTGTCTGTTTGCTAGTGTGAAATCATCTAATCATACGTTAACATCTTTTCCGTATTGTTTACATAGGTAACTGTACAGTACAAGGCCTGTTTACTAATCCAAATGCTGAGCTGTTGTCAGGACCCCTAGTGCTCTGCGGCAGAATTTTCTAATTTCTGTGGCAGGGCCCCTTGGCTTCTGCGGCAGCATTTTCTGATTTCTGCAGCATGATTTATTCAGTTATCTGGCAGAACGCAGTCCTGTCATGGGCTAAACATGTTGTGATGTCATCAGTGACATCATATGCTGAGCATAGAGGAGGGGCTTCAGGATAAATAAGATGGGAAAGAAAGCCTGACACTGGAAAAACAGTATATTTGAATGAAAATTCACCAAAAACAATTAATTTTGCGGCACTATGTATATTCTGCAGCATGATGCAAATTCTGCAGAAAATTCCGCAACTGCAGAATCGCAGAATTCCAGAGGCCTTGGCTGTTGTGTCTGATTGTGTTGTTGTTTGCAGGCCTCCATTTTGGTTGCAGGCAGGTGGATGCGTGCCTCCATTCTGTCTGCAGGCAGGCGGATGTGTGCCTCCATTTTGTCTGCAGGCAGGTGGATGCGCGCCTCCATTTTGTCTGCAGGCAGGTGGATGCGTGACTCCATTTTGTCTGCAGGCAGGTGGATGCGTGACTCCATTTTGTTTGCAGGCAGGTGGATGCGCACCTCCATTCTGTCTGCAGGCAAGTGGATGCATGCCTCCATTCTGCCTGCAGGCAGGTGGATGCGCGCCTCCATTTTGTCTGCAGGCAGGTGGATGCGTGACTCCATTTTGTCTGCAGGCAGGTGGATGCGCACCTCCATTCTGTCTGCAGGCAAGTGGATGCGTGCCTCCATTCTGCCTGCAGGCAGTGGATGCGCACCTCCATTTTGTTTGCAGGCAGGTGGATGCGGGCCTCCATTTCGTTGTGTTTTACTTTTGTATTATGAAGCATGTCAAAGCACGTCGTGCATCTCATCTTGTCCTTTTGCCCATGTTAACCACTTCTTGGATCATGTCTTTGGCACTGTGCCAGTAATCTGTTCTCGCGTCTTATGTCTTGGCGATTCCGGAATTAACCACTTCTCACGTCGTATATTTTGGCCAGTGTGACATTAACCACATCCTGCATGGCATATCTATTCCATCTTATGTCAATTCCATCAACAGAAGCAAATTTGTATCCAGACATTTTTTTTATTTGTTTGTTTTAAATCGGCTTCTGTCCCTACAGACTTTCTGAAAACTCTTAAGGATAGAATCAAGACGACGACCATGTGTATCTGCAACAGCAGTGCTCACTGAAGTATCGTGTAATACTGCTACTGCTGAATCAAGCAAGAAAGGAAACCGTCTTTACAGAGCAAACATAAAGAAGGATGAAGACCTCTATCACACATATTTGGAAAAAAATGCAACACTTGCCAAGAAATACAGAGACAACATGAATGAGGATCAGTGCAGCCATTATAATAAGATGACAAAGGAGAGAATGAGAAGGCTTAGAGAAGCACAGAAACAAAAGACCCAATAAACTGTAGAAAAAAGCAGTGGGCTGACAAAACAAACACGGCCTAATGAACAGAATGCATTGGCACATAAGGAATATGGGGAGGGAGGAGACAACAGCGGGCCAACATGACAAGTCAGAAAAGAAGAAGAAGAAATGAGAAGCAATGCAGAAAGTACCATGAAAAAGATCTGCCACCGCCACCTCACCAGAGGCCAGTGACACCAACTCAACAGTGGCCACCACCACCGCTGCTGACTCACCAGTAGCCACCATCACTGCCACCTCCTCACCAGTGGACACCATCACCGCCACCTCCTCACCAGTAGCCACCATCACCACCACCACCTCCTCACCAGCAACCACCATCACCGCTGCCACCTCACCCAGTGTCCACAATCTCCGCCACCTCCTCACCAGCAGTCACCATCACCACTGCCTCCTCACCAGTGGCCACCATCACTGCCGCCTCCTCACCAGTGGCCACCACCACCAGTAACACACTACCCTCAAGGCTGATCATGCCAGGAAATTAGCCATTCATGACACCAGTGGTCCAGTATAATGCTGCTCTAAGAAACTCAGTGCAAAGAGCCTGAAAGGCCTTGCTGAAATCACCCACTAACTTTGCAGTAACACTGGAGCGAATATTGGCATCTTGCTCACTATCCAAGAAAGCAGCCATGACCAAGTTCCGTGAGCGTCCAAAAACACAACCTAGAGGATAAACCTATGTCATTGTCCCAGCTCAAAAACCCTCGGAAGGAAAGTGACAAACAGATGATGGACAAGGAATTTTTAAAAACCATTGCTATATTAAAAAAAATACAAGCTGCTAAGAACTGCAAGCTCAACATTGGGGGTGAGCTGGAAGAGGCTTATGAGAGTATCTTCTGCAAAAAGTAAAACCAAAAAAACCCACTACTCTGCACTGCCACTAGAAACAGCGACTAGAGTGGTGAAATTCTTTGAAGAGAGTGCCATACCTCTGCTACACAAAAAGGCTTTTCGAAACGGTCCGGTCAAACACAGGCATACCTTGACAAACCCACTGGTTGTCTTCATCAAGAATTCATGCAAAAGAACCCAGACATGCCTCTCAGAGCACAAAAATTTGGCACTTTACAGCCAAGGCACATTAAACTGGCAGAGCAGCAAAAACTTGAACAATGTCTGTGTGAATACTGTCAAAATGCGTCACTAAAGCTTAAGGCTATCAATCGTCTTGCTAATAAATATAAACTTCCATAAAGACAAAGAACTCGGTGTGCAAGCACTGAGGCAATGGTTACCCCAAAGGGCATTTGGCTGGGAAGCCAAGTTTCAAAGAAATACAAAATCACACATGCCCCCACAATGCAAAACATCATGGGCTGCATATGCAAATCACCACAGAATATTATGCTGGTTCAACGTTAAGCAGAAATGCATGGTGCTGAAAGGCCTTTCACACAGTTTGCAAAGGATGCCAACAACTTTCATGCTACAAAGTTGTGAATCTTCACCAGGCAGTTGAGATTACTATGTGTCCCAGATTTCCATTGGAAAAGTTCTTCAAGTTGGATTGCATGGAAAAAACATGCAACAAGTGCAGCACCAAAAATGTTGTTGCAGTACTTAAGGACCTAGTCCAAAAACATGGACAACAATCGACAACTTGGCAACAGTGGGACAGTATCAAAATCATGTGAAGGGCTGATGGCATCCAAGTGCAACAGACCAGGAAGGTTTTGAAAAATAAAAGCTCTACTGTCCGAATGCTGCTAGAAAACCTAAAAGATGAGCTTGTCTTCCTGGGTCATCATCTGCATGTTGCAGCATGACAACAGCATCAGTTCACCAGGATAAGGGAGTTCATACCCACGGTATGGGTGATGATGGTGCTCGACTTCACTGAGAAAAGTGCACCTGTAAACTACAGGATGAAGTGCAGTCAGCCCACTGGCACTATGAGCAAGAAACAGTTCATTCTGTGGTGACATATTACAACTGTAATCTCTGTGAAGCCACTGTCAGAGTCTCTCTGATTTTCATAACAAGCGATCTCAAGCATGATCACTATGCTGTGTGTCATTTTCTCAAACCAGCAAATGCACACCTCATGAAAGTTCGATCACTGAACATTGTCAAGCAAGTGCACTTCACAGATGGCTGCGGTGCACAGTACAAATCAAAATGAGCATTTTACATTTCCTTTGCCAACAGCAAGTATGGATTCCCAATGGAGTATGTTTGTTTTGGGTCACGATATGGGAAAGGGCCCTCAGATGGGGGAAGCGCAGTCAGTGGTGAAGTCTGCAGCCAGCAGGGGAGTACAATCGCTGTGGGCAGTAATCAGGAATTCATAACAACTATACAAATACTGCCGCAGTGAACTGATGAAAGAGAGTGCCTCTGAAGGGTGCACTCACCACAGGAGAACATTTTTCTGGGTGGGCGAAAATGAAATAAAGAGGCAGCCAAGAGGCGATGTAAAAGCTTTACCCGGAACACGACTCATACAAAGTGTGACATCACAATGGATGGTGTGGTGGCCACTAGAAACCTTGTGTTTCTGTACATGTTGTGTTAATGAAGCTGGGCCCTTTGAGAACCAGAGTCAGGTGGAAGAGTGGAAGCCGAAGAATCTAATCAAAGTTCACAGAACTACAAGTGACACTGCACCTACTTGCTCCTCAGCTGTGGTCATTGTGCCTAGTCATGCACGCTCCTCTGACAACCACGCCAACCCATCTGCCAGTGATGCAACTGCTTCCTGTGCTCTTTCAGTTCCTGATGCAACAGCAGCCACCATGGCCATTTCAGACACTTTGAAAGACACTGCTATGCACATTGATGCAACCACTTCTAATGAGTGCACTGCTCCAGAACTGGACAAGTCTACTCCAACAACAAGCCTCCCAAAAGTTCAGAAAAAGGCAAAATCATTGTTACAACCAGAGATCAATAAATTCTATGCTGTCTACTATTCTAAGGAATTTTATATTGATCAAGTCACAGAAGTAGATAACGTAAAGCAGTTGCATTCACTGAAGTTCCTACAGAACCTTGAGAGTGTATTTACTTGGCAGCGAAGGCTGGACACTGACAGCATGAAGAAAATACAAAATTTTCATGGACTGATACAGCTTGAGGGAGATGATGTGCAGTCGGAAGATCATCACGGAACAGTTCAGCAAGCTACAACAGAGATGGGATTAAAACACTACTTGAACTGTACAGTAAGGTGGACTGAGGTGAAAATGCATCATTGCATTGTACTAGTTTTAATTTCTATACATATTTTCCATACCATCTGTACAGTTTATCCTGCATTTCTAGTTTAGTCTACAGGTATGGTTTAGTAGTTCTGTAGTACTGTTTAGGCTGTATTTCTACTTTAGTCACTAGGTGTAGCAGTTAGGGATTGATTAATCTGTAGTTGTAGTTCATGCAAAAGGCAATGTAGTTGAATCATCTAATAAAATCCTTTTCTAGTTGAAAATTAATACTGTTGTTGAGATTCTGTTGGTGTAACCTATTTTTCTTTTGTAAATGTTGATTTAATCACCCATTTTCCTTTCACCTATAAACTTTTTTGTTAACTTCAACAGAAATTTCCTATCTCTTATTGCTTGTGCTGTGGTTATTTAAGGTCCACTGCTACAGTATAACATTATGAACAGGCCTCTGCTACATGCACATCCACATTTTTATGTCCCCTGTTACATGCATATATGCATTTTTATGTACTGTTACATGCACATACGCAGTGTTATGTCCCCATTCATGTGTGACATTGTAACTGTTTTCAGGTGACACAGTAAGGGAGTTATCCCGCACCATATCACATTTACATTAGGTGGGTGATGACTCAAAAAAAAATACAACATTTGATAAATGATGATTTTCAAATAATTTCACAAATGTCACAATTTGGTAGCCCTTTTTCATGCATTGATCCGCATCTATTCTCCCTTTCACCCTCGTGGGTGATGGATTAATGGAAGTTCAGTGAACTGAAGGGTGAGCTAGCAGGCAAAATAAAAGCTCTTGATTTTTTGTTGCACCAATACAAAATGAACAGTGGCTTGGTAGTACAGGGATTTTTAACTTTATTTATATAGTAATAAATTTTATTTAGCAACATGAATAAGGCAATTCCCCTTGAGCAATTGCTCATTTACAAGGGATACCCATTTTGCATATTCCTGGTTACAGAGTAAGGAAAGACAGTGTACAATACACACTTTAATGCAGCAATAGAAACAAGCACTCATATAACATTTAAATTCAACACCATGTAGAATGTTCACATCATAAGATTTGTGGTTGTGTGGTATGTTCTTGCCTTCTAACAAGAGTCAATAGAAAGGCAGTATGTTGGGTAGCATATAAGGTTAACCAATTCTGGCAATGGGACAGCAAACTTGCGGTAATATGGCTTGTACAAATATGTACAGAGGAAGAGTCAGACCACATCCATGGGTTTGCAGTGCTCAAGTTAGAAAATGTTGAGAACAAGGATTCAAATAGACTGGCACCTACTTGCAGGGATGTTGCCAATTAACGTAGCTCACAGGAGATATGAAGGCATGTACAAAGGTGGGTGAGCTTAAAAATCACAGATTTTATTAATTTGTAGTAAAAATTCCTGATGCAATTCCACAAACACATCAGCAATATAAAGTCAAAGAGCTCAGTGCCAGTAATGTCCCAAAACTTTCAAACTGATGTAAAGAGCAAAACCCACAGAGGGACTGAACTGTAACTGAGCACTTTGACTGTATATTGCCGATGTGTTTGTTGAATTGCTTCAGGATCTTTTTTTACTACGAATGAATGGAACCTGTGATTTTTAAGTTCATTGACCTCTGTTCAGGTCTCCTTATCTCCTGTGAGCTACGTTAATTGCAGGGGTTGAAATAGTGTTACCAAAAAGATTCTCCTTGGTCTCATGCCACCTGGTGTTAGCTCACTCCTTACTACTTTACAGTGGCACTCAACAAACACGTGGTGCCCAATCTCTAACCTTTCAGGTTCCCAGATGTCGTACCTCCATGGGTCAGCGGTCCTTTATCTATAGAGCCGCTCAATGGTTCAATTCCCTCAATAAAGAAGCACTTTCCTCCACTACACTTGGACCCTTCAAACGGAATCTCAAACTTTACCTCACCTCTACCACTCAATGTGACTGCTTTGTTGAACAGAGATCTCTCTAAACACCTCCCAGCTCACTCATGTCTCACAGCCTGCCCTTTCCCAGTCTCATTCCCTCTGGCACTGGGCCTTCCTTGTGACTCCTTTCCTGCTTCACATCTCCACTGGCACAAGACATTTTCCACCACCATCGGACAGTGGCCCATTAGCCTGCCAACTTCCTCTCCTGGTCGCATGCCTGCAAAACTAACTGCCTATGGTGCTCTCTATCTCTTATTGTTATCGCAGCCAGCTGCCTACTCAAGCTGCTCGTTTTATGAATATTATCTCAAAGTATGATATAACTGAGTATCTTTATTTTTTTCTTTTAGTTGTTTTGGTTGTTTATTGTGCATTCTTTTACTACCTCTGTATGTATGTTGACCCTCATCCTTTAACGTGGAACCTTTGTAAACGAGCAGCTTCTGCTCAAAGGTATTTGTAATCCGAGAATTTAATAAATAAAAAATGGATAAATAAATTTCCACTGGAAATGTGGATGGTTTGCTATACATTTTCTGACCAAATTGTATATTTCCACATTAAAAATAATAGAGAATGAAACAACTAAATTAACAGTGAAAAGAGTTGTCCAGGGAACATAATTTATGCCTCCCCTTCACTGTCTCCCTCATAGGAACTGCTTGATAAGTTGCATTCCATGTGTTTTTGTAACACTTTGTCTTTTCTTTTGTACTTTGCAGTCTCTGGTCTCCTCTCTTTCTCCAGTGCCCACAGGGATAATGCACCAGTTGCATCAAACTCCTTGATTTGTATTGGACTTGGTTTGACATTCATTAAATGCTCTAGCATCTCTGGAGTTAAGCATGATCTCCAGTCAGTTTGAATGCGTTTCATGACTGAAAATCCAGACTCAACAATGCTCGAACTGGAACTTAAAACTAACACAATGCTCAGCAAAGCTATGATGTTGGGCAGGTCATCCTGTTTTCTAAACAACTTTTTAAGTAGTGCATGAGGATTGTTCGCCAGTACTAGTTCAAGAGCAAGAAGTCGAAGGGCATATTTTATTAGCAGACAGAATTCCCCAAAACATAATGTTGGGTTAAGGCCTTGGCCTTCAAGTGCCTTAGAAAAGTGTTCTGCTAGGAATGTCACATCTTTTCTGTCACATGCAACACCATCATTGCTGTCAGGATGTACTGCTGGCCAGTTGTTTGGATTGAAATTTGACAAGCTTGTACAACATTAAGCTGTTCATCACAGTATTTCCCTGGTGATGGACTTATGTTACTGAAATGCTGTTTCATGGACTTCACAACTTCATCTCTGAAATGGGTCACCTCCTTTGTAACAGTATGTATAATGCCAGTGAACTATTGCCCCGTTCCAACAGAAACATCTCATCTTTGAATTCCATTCTGTCAGCAGAAATGTTGTTGACAGCAAGGAAGAGCTCACTGGCCTGCTGTATGTCACAATGTTCTGATGAAAGAACAGCAGCCTCAACTCTTTCTGCAATTTGGAAAATGAGCAGCTTTTCTTGTTGAAATGCCAAAGATATGGACACAATCATCTGTAAAAGTTTGTGAATTAGATGAATTGCAATGAGGTATTTAAGGGAGACAAAACTTTTTCTCAGCTTAGCAGCTTTTATTCGGGTGTCCACATGGCCACTAGTACTAACCTGACTATCACTAACCTGTGTCACATGCACAACAATGTTTTTCCACATTTTAATGAGCACATTTAATGCTCGAACTCAGTGGGCTAGCCATCTGGTTCCCAACACATTCATAGGCACAAGGTACTGTAGACCCAGAACAGAAGATGTTTGTGTTAGTCCAGTACGCATCACTGCTGATGAATGGTAGTACCGGAAAATCAGTTGTAACAGGTCATCAATTTGCTGTACTAAAGAGCAAGGCTTGGCTGTATCTCGCAAAGCCAGTTCAAAGTGATGGGCTGAGCAGTGGACCGACACAGCATGAGGAACCTGATCCTGAACTTTTTTGGCAACCCCATTATTAAGTCCAAAATTTACTGCTGTTCAGCACAGAATCCTACCATGCAGGAGTAATCCTCAACTTTTGCATCTTCTTTTATGCTGTTCATAACTGCTTGGAAAATATTATCAGAAGTAGGCCTGCCTATGTCTACAATGTGAGAAATGTTGGCACAGGTTCACGATTCTTCACATAGCGTATATAAATGAGCTCTTCCTCTATTACAGCTGAGTCAGTACTACCATCACACAACACTGAAAAATATTTGGACTGCCTGAC
Source organism: Neoceratodus forsteri (assembly GCA_016271365.2). NCBI lineage: Eukaryota > Metazoa > Chordata > Ceratodontiformes > Ceratodontidae > Neoceratodus > Neoceratodus forsteri. The sequence goes on from CM028132.1 coordinate 144,215,706, forward strand.
CTCCTTTGTAAGTTGTGCATTAATATCCTTACTGATGAATTTAATAAAACTTGCACAGGCCTTGTCACTGGTGTACCTCAACCCAATCTTTTCCTGCTTCCCTATCCATGACAGTAGTTCCATGCCTTGTACAAAACTTGTGAAAGGTTGCCCTACTTTAGTGAGCTTAAAAGCAGTCAGGAACCTATAGGTCATGATTTCTGTTGTCTCTTTATCCATTGATAGCAACCCCCTGACAACTGGGCTTTTGCTAGGGTGTCGTTGAGCAGCAATACGGCTGCTTGACTTGCGATGAATGTGACTCGTTTCATGTGTTTTTATTGTGCCCAGCATAAAGTTTTTGCAGCCAACCACAAATGAACCTTTGTCATTTGGAAATATTTTTCTGCAGTATTCGCAGTACATCTCAGTTCGGTCATTATTCTCTGTCTTTTTTCCATGACTCTTGAAAGTGTCTGGTTCTTTGTTTTTCATGCTCTCTTTCTTTTTGTGACATTTTTTCTTGGTTTGGGTGTCCAAGCATTATTTTCTTGGTGGGTGGAGGGGTTTCCACTGTACTTGTCTCCACAAAAGGCATGGAACTACTATCAGGAAATCTGCAGCTGTCAGGTTCGGTGGAGGAAGATGGTGGATCTGGCAGTGGTAATTCTACAGTATTTTTCTTTGTAAAACCAAATCTAAGAAGAGATGCTTTTGTTCTGTGAAACAGAACCTGATTTGTTAATAAAGACTCCTTAAACCAACTTGTGTGTGTGTCTTTCTTTTAGTGAGAACAAATGATCACAAATAGATCAGTAAGAGCAGTCACCTTTCACAGGGGACTATAGGGTAAATTAATGTGGCATCACAGTTAACAATGTTTTTGTTTGTTTGTTTAAATCCAGACGCTAGCTGCTCTGACACAGGTTTTCAGAATGATTCACTAGTGTGGGCAGGGATGCAATTTAGAATGCAGGAATTAGAGCTTATTTTTTTTTTTTTTAAACACACAGAAAGCCCCAAGTTAGTTCCACAAACTAGGATCCCCTAGTGTAGGTCAGGGAGCACTTTAGAATGCAGGAATTAGAGCTTTATTTTTTTAAACACACAGAAAGCCCCAAGACAGTTCCACAAACTGGGACCCCCTAGTGTAGGTCAGGGAGCAGTTTAGACTGCAGGAATTAGAGCTTTATTATTTTTTTTAATACACACAACACTTCAAGATAGTTCCACAGATTAGGATCCCCTAGTGTAGGCCAGGGAGCACTTTAGAATGTAGGAATTATAGCTTTATTATTCTTTTTAAACACACAGAAAGCCCCAAGATAGTGCCACAAACTAGGATCCCCTAGTGTAGGTCAGGAGCACTGTAGAATGCAGGAATTAGAGCTTTATTTTTTTTTTTTAAACACACAGAAAGCCCCAAGATAGTTCTGCAAACTAAGATCCCCTAGTGTAGGTCAGGGAACACTTTAGAATGCAGGAATTAGAGCTTCATTTTGTTTTTAAACACACAGAAAGCTTTGAGATAGTTCCACACAACTAAGATACCCTAGTGTAGGGCAGAGAGCAGGTTTTTTTTTAACCCACAAAAGGCTCAGATATAGTCCCAGATAGTTCCCCTAATGTAGAGCAGGGAGCTGATTAGAATGCAGGAATTATTTTTAATTTTTTAAACACACACAGAAGCTCTGACAGAGCTCGCCCCACATCCCCTTAGGGCAGAGTAGTTTAAAATGCTGGAATTTGCTTTATTTATTTATTTTGTTTACAGTAGTCTCCAACAGAAATCTCTCTGATCTCCTAATTGCGCAGTGAAACAGTTTAGAATAAATCTCATTTTTGATTTTTTTTTTTTTAATCCATACTGAAGCTCAGGCACTGGGACACACTTTCCCTTGTAGTGAAGGGCAAGAGACTAATTTTCCCAGCTTAGGGCAATGTACCAGAAAGCAGCTAGCAAATTTATTTTTGTATTCACACTGCCAGCTGAACTGAAGAGAAAGATTTTCTCCTTACTGTAGTAGGCAATTAGGCAGGGTCCAGGAGGAATTATTTTTAAGAAAAAAGTTAGATCTCCCCCACACAATTTAGGCAGAAAGAGAATGAATATGCAGTCTGTGGTTTATTGCTGACTGACACAGACCCACTTTCTTTTTTCCCTCCACTCCACATTTGGCTGCTTCACCTTATGTCACTGATGCCTGCTATGCCCACTAAGTTCACCTCTGACAAGAAGAGTCTTGATCAAAGATGGATTTTTGTTTTAACTTTGAGATCTCCCCACTACTACTCATCACATTAATGGGTTATTGATTTGTGCTCTCCGAGTGCTGCAGCTACACACTGCTGCCTGTTGCACTCAGAGACTCAGTTATTTTTTATTAGTTTGAGCCGCGTGGCTCCGATGATGCACTCCAGTAAGCTCTCCTTCCTCATCCATGGCAATTTGTGTTCTCTGAGTGCTGCAGCTACAGACTCACTGGTGTTGCACTCAGAAGGCGCTTTTACACACAGGTTTTTAAAAACGGAATCAGCGTTACCTGTGTGACGCCGTTGTACTCTGTTGCGTTCAGGTTCCTTTCTACACACTGCGAGTATTCCGGCAACATTTGTCTCCATTTGTTTGGGCTCCCCCAGAGTTTTGCTCTACAAATGCTGTTTTCTGCCTTTGTACCAGAATGGCTGTTTTACACAGCACGCATAAAATGGTACATTAACGGTGCAAACCGCCGCAATAAGCAGAGATTGCGGTTTGGATTTAACGTCGCCTAGGGGCCGAAACAAATGCAATTTACACACAAGGGATGTAATGGAATACTGTTTCCATAACAGTTATTCTGTTACATAAACCTGTATGTAAAAGCGCCTAGAGACCCGATCGGTGGATTTTTTTTTTTTCCAATTTGAGCCGCATGGCTCCGACGATGTACTCTACAGGAAAGCGTTCCTTCCTCTCCCACTGCTGACTGACTTCTAAAGCAAACAGTAGTCAGTTCAGTGGGAAGAACTCCTGGACAGCCAATCAGAAGGCAGCTGGGTCGGACTTAGTCACATAGGTTCCAGTTGAATGACCACATGGGTCGTGTTGTTGCTAAGGACCCCCAGCTGTCCAAGGAGTGCCTGCTTCCAGTCGGAGTCCATTTCTTTCTCAAGTGTGCACCGAGAGGATATGCCTGCCCACCCCCCACACGCAGAGAGAAGTTGCTCACAGGTTTTTCCAACTGGCAGAAAACAGCAGGTATGGCCGCAGCAACAGCATTTCCAGATGGAAATGCTAAACTAAAAAGCACATTTCCTGCAGCCTTTCCACATTTCCACAGAAATGCGGAAAAGCTATATTTCAAGCCCTGAATTGGCAACATCCCTGCAAGTAGATGCCAGTCTATCTGAATCCTTGTTGTACAAACCAGTTGTTTCATTTTTATAAGATAACACGCCATTGTATAGCCTCACATTTTTAGGAATCATTTTCAAAGTTCAGGGACCCAAGTAATAAAAGGACAATCATCCTATATTACATTTTCTTTGGGGTTCTTCAAATTCAATACAGTTTTCTGATCTCAGCCCAGGCCTTGAAATCCTAATTTTTTAATTTTTTAATGATATCTTGGAGAACACCTATCAGTGGATGCTCATTTGTAGGTTCCACATCAGTTACAAGAAGAAAACTGAACAGGTACATAGCATTACATTACAAGCAAGTACAAAATTGTACTGGTACAAAACAATATATTACAAGCTAGGTAGACAAAATATTGGTGTGAATTACAAGACTGGGATAGCATTTAGCTTAAGGTATAACATTTAGATGCTGCTACATCATTGGTAAGAAGGTGCCTGCGTTGGAGAGTAAAGCATACTTGTGGGGGGAGACACAGAGTGGAGAACAGGTACAGCTGCAGTGTAGTGAAGTGTATGCCTATGTAAGGGGTTAAGAACAGACTTAAGGAAGGTTGGAGACAACAGGGCTAGAAGAGCAGCTGACAGCAGGGGCATGAGGGTGGGACAGAGAGGAGAATGGGCACCCACTGGGGAGGGGCGATGGGTGGACAGGGGGTGGGACAATGAAGTGCTGTGAAGGTAGGTGCCCCGAGGATTAGGTGGAACACTAAGTGCTACTGCTTTATAGTGGTCCAAATGTAGGAAAGTTGTTTTGGTCATCATGAATGGCCAATGTAGTCATAGTTGTCATCTGTGGCAAGGTGCTGACTGAGCTTATGCTTGAAAGCACCAATGGTTGTGGTATTGGAGATGGCTGAAGGAAGGGCTTTCTTATGTAAACATTATTACATATATAATCAGTGACTTTCTTTTTAAGATATTTGAACATCACCCTAGTAATACAAAGCTGTCTTTTCATGTCTAAATGCAGCCAGTTCAACTTTCTGTTCAAGAGGCAGTGGCGAGTATGCCATGGGGCATTGAGGACAAACCTGGCAAAGCAGACATGACATCCGCCTTATTTATGTAGCAAACCCCTCTCAACAGTAAGAGGAGGAGGTTGCTATCATATGTGGCCAGCAGGGGAATGTTGCCCTTACATTATCACCCACTAGGGGTGAAGCTGATATGGGAGGAGGTACAAGGAGTATGCATAGGGTGCACTCAAGGTGCGTGCATTCTTGAGGTTCTGTGTTCTTGGGGATAGCAGCTGGTGCTCTGGGGGATGTGAAGAAGCAGCTAGGTGCCAGGAAAATAGTAAAGAGTAAACACTCCAAATATCCTTGCTAGGTATGCACAATGGGGCGCAGGTGAGGGGTCAGCTGGGACATTCAAAGTGTGGGTGACAACAGAAAGAGGCTGCCATCAAGGTGCTAGGAGTTAGGAATATTCCTGTGTGCCTGGCTCAGGTAAGCACACACCATGACCACCTAGAGATTGACTGAAGGACTTCAGCAGGGAGCACAGGAGACCCTCAATGAATGCTCTCATCGGCAAATATGATCCAAGAGTGGCAGGAGGTCCTGGACACCTCACTGTGGTAATATCATTGTGTAACATTGAGTGGGACCCCATAGGCTGACAGAGAGAGACCTCAGGAACCCAGGATGTGTCCCATATTACTGGGACTGTTGAGTGAGGATCTGGGGCTTTGCCCACAGTTTGGCATCTTAGAGGGACCACCATGAGGATGCAGGAATCCCAAGAGTTGTCTCCTCAAGAGACATCTCCTGAGGGCTTTCAGCTGAGTCAGATTCCCCTGAAATTCATTGTGACTATCCTAATGGAGGGGTGACCCCCCGCCCCAAGACCTGCTCCCTTATACCATGGAGAACCTGAGAAACAGGTGAAGCAGGTACTGAATACAGACAGCACAAACCAAGTAGAAGACTCATCTCCATAACTTATGTGTGGAGTGCAAACTCTCCAAACAGTGTTGGGGGATCATAAGGTCTGTGTCACCAGAATGCCATCCTAGTATGATGGGTTGCAGTGTCATTGGAGTGTGCACTGATAGAGTTATGTGGGTGATGCCCAGGAGGCCTGGAGACCTGGTGAGAGAAGCACCAGCCTGATTAGATTCCTTTGGGTGAGAGTTCGTCCTGATATTATTGGGTGCCTTGCTGGCACACTACATTCTGTAACATGTAATGGGCCATGTGTGCAGGTGGCACAAGTAGAAGAAAGAGCAAAGAAGCCAGGTGTCAGTGCTGAAGGGGGATGGGGAATCCCCGGACACCCTGTTATTCTAGAAGTATGGAGAGGCTGCACAAAGGCATCTTGCATATTGAACCAAAAAGAACAGTTAGCGTCAGAGACCATGTTCTGAGGGAGAACTGCTGGGGGCAAGGAATGGATAGAATGTGCCATAGTAGGCGGCTGCTGTGTTGCTAGCATGCCATTCAGACAATAAGTAAAATGGATACCCAGAAAAAAAAGTAATTGCTATAAAGAATTCTGTAGGAGCTGAAGAACTCAGGTCTACTGGCCCACGACTACTTATTGTGTAAATAAACTTTGGCCTGAAGCCCTCTAGCGAAATCAAGTTCTTGAGGTCCAGTGGTTCAGTGTATTTTGTTCCACTATCTAAGGTGTAAAAATACAAAAGAAGGTTCAACTCCTGGGTAATTCTAAAACTTCTCTTTATTTTATCCTTCCCCATAAAGTATCAATGTTTCTTGGCTGGCTTCTGACAGTAGGGAATCAACTGGTCCCAGCAGCGTAGAATATGTTTCATAATATGCAAATGTGATGGAAGTAAATAAACACAAGTAGATGCCAGAGAGGTCCAGAAAGCTAACTAGCCTTATAAGTTATAATCTGGAAAGATTTTCCAGGAGGCTTGTGCTGGGCAAAAGTAGAGAGACCACTGATACTAAGGAAGTGGCATAACCATGAAATGCTGGTACTTGTGGTGAAGGACAAAATAAAAAGAAGTTTTGGAATTACCCAGGAGTTGGACGTTCTTTTTGTATTTTGGGGACTAATAACTGCTTGGATGAGTTCCTTTGATCCTACCCTTGTCCCTTTTAGGCTAAGCCGAGTGCTGGACAGCCTGGTCCATATCAATAGGTTGCCACTATTTACGGTGCCCACATCCAAGAACTCAGACAGTCAAGCAACTCATACTGCTGAGTGCAAGAAGCTCCCAGCAAACAGTTCTACCAAATAACTCTGGATTAGAAACATAGAAACGTATAATCTGATGGCAGATAAGGACCAGACGGCCCACCTAATATGCCTATTTCCTTACTCAGTGTTGACAGCTCAGATCCTAGTTAATCTGTGGCACACCTTCTCTGCCCATCACCTGGGTACCCTTATGTCTATCCCATGTGCTCTTCAACCCCTATATTCTTTTAGCCCCCACCACCTCTGCTGGAAGGCTGTTCCATGGATGCACTACCTTTTCTGTGAAAAAGTACTTCCTAACATTCCCCCTGAGCCTTCCTCCCTTCAGCCTCATATCATGTCCTCTTGTCCTTGTGCAACTCTCCCTCTGAAATATGCTTCCCTCCTGTACCCTGTTTATACCCCTAAGGTACCTGAATGTCTCTATCATAACCCCCCCGGTCCTCCAATGAATAGATATGTCCCTGAGTCTTTCCTCATATGGCTTCTGGTGCATCCCATGTACCACTTTTGTTGTCCTCCTCTGGACTGCCTCCATCCTGTCTATGTCCTTCCTGAAATGCAGTCTCCAGAACTGGACACAGTACTCCAGGTGAGGCCTTACCAGGATCTGTTCAGTGGCATCCCCACCTCTTTCTTTCTGCTGGTTATGCCCTTACCGATGCATCCCAGCATTCTATTTGCCTTCCCCACCACTTTTTCACACTGCTTGGTCACCTTTAGGTCATCTGATATGATGATCCCCAGGTCTCTCTCTCTCTCTCTCTCTCTCTCTCTTGTTTTGTAGTGGCCAGACCCCCCCAATCCTGTACTCCTCTGTTGGATTCCTGTGACCCAGGTGCATTATTTTGCACTTTTTAGCACTGAAAATCAACTGCCATTCAGGTATTTACTGGGCCATGCCCACCCTCATCCAGGGCAATGATGCAGGTTGGTCATGGTGCTGCCTGAAAGGAGGGCTGCAATTACATTCTTCTTAAAGTTTTACATGGGACAGACTGTCATCGAGGCACAGGTCAGGAAGCATAGGGAAAACCCAGGAGCAGTTGTAAAAATCACCAAAACTTTATTTATTGTAGCAGTAACATAAAATAAAATAAACCTATTTAGAATAACTATATAAGAGGCAAAATAAAATCTCTTGTAAATAATCTCTCTTCTTCTTCCAAAACAAAAAAACTCTGCAATTGTAGCTTAGCTATTTTATAAGGCTTTTTCCACCCCCACCTCAGCAAACATCCTGTCCTTGAAAAAGTTCTGTTCTCATCAATTTCGGGCAGGATCTGCTAGAACAGTGAGCTTCCTTAAGTCCCCACAGCAGCTGCAAAAGGCTGAGACATTTGTACTGAAATAACCTCTAGTTTTCAGCAGTCATCTCAAATCAAAAATACCTACATAAACATTTCAACAGCAACACTGAACATCTTCCAAACAAAAGAGATCCCAATATCAGCTGCATTTCCATACATCGATTCTTAACATATTTTATATTAGCAGATCTAGATATGCAAGGGAGGAAAAACAGGAAGCAACAGAAAAGTGAGAGATAGTGAGAGGCAAAGGATTGCGAGACTGGTCGGGTTGATACAAGTCCAAGGTCTCATAGGAAAATTTGGTCATGCAACCAGACAGAAGAGACAGAAAAGGAAAGAGTACAGATCCTTGTGTAACCCCCCTACAAAAGGGGGTTCCCAAAAAGTCTTCCTTGAGCTTGCCTAAATGTTCACTGCCAGGCTGGTGTCCTGCATTTTAGCAGTTTAAATGTGATTACCAGAGCCTGTATAGCCTCTATGTACTGTCTCTTTAAGAGCTGCCTGATTGCAGCTTAAGTAATCTGAGAGGGAGCTCTGTTGAAAGATGCAACTATTTACTGAAAATCATTTAGAGTGATAATGATAATGTAGTTTGTCTAACCTGTTTTCTTTGTAGCAAGGACTGTTTTGTTTGTCTCCACTATCTTGGTCCTGGACTGCAAATTGGACCAAACAGTACTGGTGGGACCTAAAATGTAGCCAGACTACAGGAGCTGACTGAATTCAAAATCTGTAGAAATTGTAGTTTGAACTTTTTGTGCCTTTTTTGCAACTGAAGGGGGAGATCTTGCTTTGACTGACAGCCAAATCAGCCAACCAAATCTTCTGGATCTTGGGGAAGTCCCGGGCTGCTTGCAGTTTTCAGTTAGTTCTGAGCTGGAAGCTCAAGACGAAGGAGCTGAAGTAATTCTGAGCAGCGATCCTGAGTGGATTCGCATGGGGGAACTGGGAAAAGGCTGAGTGTTTGGTCTGTGGGTCTGCCTGCTGCTCCTGAGAGGGAGAGAAGAGAATTATTTTGGACTAAATCCAAGTTTGTGTGACTAAAGTAAGCTACTGAAGTGGGCCATGCTCAACCTGAAGAAGACTGAAGATTTTGTTGAATGTGATCGGCCTGTCAGGAGTTCCAGCTACCCCTAAGCTCCCGGTGTGTGCAGGGACTTTGTGATTGTGACCGGGAAGCGCTTTGCCTGGTACAGTAGAATTCCCGTACATGTAAATGTGTTATGAGCTGCTAGTGGGTTGTGAGTTAGTTCCCCACTGTGTGAACTGTGTTCTGCTTGCTGGAAGCTGTATCCAGCCCAAAATGGACTGCACCCGAATTTGTCTCCATGTGGTCTGGGCCTTGCCAGACTGGTCCAGCCAGACTACCCACTGCACAGAGAAGCCATCGACGAGAGACATGCCTGGGGACCAGCCCCCTGCTCCACGCTTGAACAGGAACGACACCTCTGTGACTCATGTGGGCCCTGCTTCTCCTGGTATTCCAGATCAACCACCTGCAGTCTTGATTTTTGTCCAGCCTGTGTCCAGTTTTGGGTATCATGAGTAAATAACAGGGTAGCTCCCTGCAACAACAGCTTAACCTGAGTGTGTCATCTGATTGTTTTGTTGTTTCGTTTCCTTTATGAACTGAGCCCTCTGGCTCCGGATTACAAATATTGTGTACTGTGCATGTTGCGTTTTCCATCACAGGGCTCCAACCAGCTGCAACCCCAGGCAACGGTCCTGGCTAGCCCATCTCTTCTCCACCTGGGTACCCAGAGATGGACTGTGTGGTGGGACTCAAAGCACATGCATAACTGCTTGACTGATATCACCTTTAAGCTAATTAACCTGATTTTGCCTCTCCCTTGTTCAAGTCCCCTGAATAAGTCAGATCTAACTTTTTCTGCATGTAATCTGACTGCGGTTCCAGTTTGTGCTCAAAGTACTGTACTGTTGCTATTTGCTGTGCATAAACTTGTTTTACAGGGGGTGTCCCCAGGGTCGAGCCAGAGGAACCAGCCCTGGTGGTAAGTGCAAACAGCGTGGGCACTTGTGTGGTGTACCAGGGGTATTGTGAAAGTGATTATTGTATAGTGTTCAGGCCACTAGAGGGGAAAGAGGGGGTTACAGTGTCCCGGAGGGCTGTGCCCAGGTTAGCTTGACCATTACCAGCCCTGACCTCCGGGTGGAGGCACCTGTTTCAGAATTCAGGCCCCTTAACCTGCTACTAGCCAAGCAGGCAGGGGTAGTAGCCCTTGGGATAGCGCCACCTAGGGGTTACACTTACATTTAAACACTTTCTTTAAAACAAATGGGACAGGGTCCTATTCTACCCTTTCACACAGAGCAATGTTAAACATCAAGCCTAGGGTAAATATGCCTGCCTGTCAGTACAGCGGGAGTGCTACTGCTCACAACATCAGTCACCCAGGTTAAGAAACATGCCTGAATAAGCAGGGACTGGCCATTTGGAGAGGAATCATGCTTAACTTATTTTGCTCAGTGTTCACCGAGGAACACAAAGGCCCAGTACCAGACAGTGGCATCAAGTCTGCTAACAAAGGGGTTCTACAAATAGAAGCACCATCAATCACCAACAGTAGGGTTGGAGAGGCCATGGATCAACTCACAGAAGACAAGTCACCAGGGACTGATAGAATGCACCTGAGGGTGCTAAAGGAGTTAGCAAGTGAATTGGCAGGTCCCTTAGTACATTTGTTCAGCAGATTACTACAGACGGGTGTAGTGCCAGGAGACTGGAGAAGAGCTGATGTGGTACCTCTCCACAAAGAAGAAGTTGGGAAGAAGCAGGCAACTACTGACCGGTCAGTCTTATATCAGTAGTGAGAAACCTGATGGAAACCTTAAAAAAAACAAGACTTGGTAGAGTACCTAAATAAGAACAGTCTGCAGGATGACAGGTAACATGGGTTTGTGGTGGGAAGGTCATGCTAAATGAACCTATTCACATTTTTTGACTGGGTCACTAGGGAACTAGACAGAGGCCACCCAGTGGACCTCCACTACTTCAATTTCAGTAAGGCCTTTGATTTGGTGCCGCACAACCACCTGCTGGAAAAGTTGGAGGACTTGGGTGCAGCCAAGAGCATAGTCATTTGGGTAGGTAATGGACTTATTTACGTATTTATTGAATTTTGTTGACCAGGTAAGCCCACTGGGCCTAAAAGTCCCTTTTCCAGGGGCAACCAAGGGGGGGAGGGGGGATACAGATGGTAAGCAACTGAAACTGAACCAGATTAAGCTGTTGGTGGTATTTTTTGTGAATGGGAGAAATGTGGCCAGGACACAGGGGAAATCTACCTACTCTTTTTTGATAAGTGCCATGGGATCTTTAGCATCCACTTGAACTACCACTAATCCAGGCAGATGGGACCTCGGTTTAACATCTCATCGGAAAGACAGCACCTCAGAAGCGCAGCACCCCCTCATGCTGCACTACAGTGTCAGTATTGGGATAGTAACCCAAGTGCCAGATGTGGGAACTGAACACTGAACCCACAGCCCGCTGATCTCCCAGCCTCAGAGGTGAGTGTGCTACCTACTGAGCCACTAACACTGCTAGGACACTTACGGAGAGTAAACAGAGAGTAGTGGTCAATGGGGTGATGCAGGGTCACTAGTGGTGTGCCTAAAGGTTCAGTGTTAGGGCCAGTCCTGTTTAATGTTTTTATTAGAGACAGCGGTATAGGTATTTAGGGCAAAACTGCCCTATTTACGGACAATACCAAGCTAGGAGGAAGGGTTGACAGCAAGGAGGTGACTGTGGACCTGCAAAAAGACCTAGAGAGGCTGGAGAGACTGGAAAGGTCGTCCAGTGTCTGGCAGTTGAAGTTTAATGCAAAAAAAAGAAAATCTAGGGTGATGCATTTGGGTAAAGGGAACCCAAGGACAGAGTACCACCTCAACAGAGTCCAGCTCAGTACCACACAGGAAGAACAGGATGTAGGTGTCATCATAACCAGCACCCTTAAACAGACAAGCCAATGCAACAAAGCTTATAGCCATGCCAACAAAATGCTGGGGTGAATAGGGAGGGGATTTGACAGCAGGAGGAAGGAGGGTAATACTGCCACTCTACAGGTCCCTGGTAAGATCCCATCTGGAGTTCTGTGTCCAGTTTTGGAGTCCACATCTGAAAAAAGATATAAACAGGTTGATGGCTGTTCAGAGAAGAGTGACCAAAATGATCCAGGGCCTTCAAGGGCACTCATACAAGGAGCGTCTGAAAGCATTAAATATGTTCTCACTGGAGACAGGGAGAAGAGGGGAGACATGATTGAAATGTACAAGTTCCTGAGAGGAAGGAATAAATAAGGTGCCACCCTTGGACTGTTCAACAGGGTCTCCAACTCTAACACTACAGGGCATGAGTGGAAGTGGAGGGGGAGCTTAAATAGGGAGCTTAGGAAACACTATTTTACAGTCAGAGTCATGGAGTCATGGAATAAACTGCCAGCTGAGGTAGTGGAAGCAAAGTCCATAACACCATTCAAGCTGGGGTGGAACAAGGCACAATCAAAAGCAACTGGAGCAGTAGGAGGCATTAGGCAGAAGGGCAGTTAGGTCCTGGGATCTGAGAAGGTCAGAGAAACACATGGGCAGACTAGATGGGCCCTTGGTCTCCTTCTGACATCTTTATTTCTGTTTCTATCACTGAGGATGCTCTCAGGGCAGTTACATCCCCTGGTATACTACCACCTCTGGGTTACCACATGTGGTAGTGAATCTGGAGCAGCTCGGGGGGGGGTAACAGTGGCTGGTGCCAGGCTACACACTTTTTGCATCCTGAAGGAAAGGAATGAAGTAAAGTGGAAAACCCTGGCCAGTACCAGGATGATGACCTAGCATCCCACAGGTCCTGCACCAGTGACATGGACTCCTCCAATCTGGATCCTGAATTGTGGTAGGAGTTGGGGAGTTCCACTACCACTGCCAAATGAGGCAAGCCTTGAGAAATGGAATAGCTATAAGCCATCAAGAAGCTGGGTAACGAGGCTGGGGAAATGGGCTGAACATGGACATGGCCAGTGCAAGGGGTTATCAACAGCACAACCCCCAAAAAACTAATGTAAATACTTATATTGTCTATTACAGCTGTCCATGACCTAGATTTGTATTTGAGGGTAAGTAAACCAAAACACTCCCACAAATTCCCCATTTAAGTGTTTTTTTAAGGGCCTAAACCAGAGGCATGCACATTAACTTTGTATAAAGAGAAGCTGGGCACACACCAAAGTGGCTGAGAGAAATTAAACTTTTTAATTTTTTTATATTTTTTTTTTATTTTGTTTTTTGTTGACCGGGTAAGTACACTAGACAAATCCTGCCTATTTTCAGGCACGACCCAGGGTGGAGGGGAATACAGATGAATGCCAACTTACCTTGAACCAGATTGAGTTGTTGGTGGTATTTTTAGTGAATGAGGGAAATTTGGCCAGGACACTGGGGAAATTCCCCTTTTTACAAACCCGACATCCTAGCCATGACTGAAACCTGGCTCAAGCCGCAGATCCTCCCCCACAAAGTAGACCTGTCAGGCTATCTTGCTTTCAGAAAGGAGAGAGTGGGGAAAAAGGGAGGATGGGTTATTATCTACATCAGCTCTGCTCTGCAAGCCTCGCAGTTCAACCGCCCCTCTCCCTGCGGATCCCTACGCGAGACACTATTTGTGAAAATCCTCCTCGGAAACACCAAGCCCCTCTTCATAGGGTGTATCTACCTCCCACCCCAATCCACCGCTTCTTCCCTTGAATCCCTAACCAATGCCCTTGAGGAGTGCCCCATGGGGGACACCATCCTCCTTGGGGATTTCAATCTCCACTGGCCAGCCCTGGTGTCCTCCTCTACTAAGAATACTATACTTGGCTCCCCACTTACCCAAATCATAGACCTGCCTACTAGTCATAATCCTAAATCCGGTAAATATTCTCTCCTCGACTGGGCACTAGTCTCCTGCCCTGACCGCATACTGTCTGTTGGGATCATGGCAGACTCCCTGAGTGACCACTCACCCATTTTCTGCACCTGGTCCAACAAGCCTCTAAAAACTACCACTAAGGTCATAGAAGCAAGGAACTATAGTGGGCTTGTACTAGCTGACTTCTGCGCCAACCTGGGAAAAATAGACTGGGACCTCATCGTTTCCCTCCCCTCACTCGACGAGGCACTTGAATACTTCACCCATTCCTTCCTGTCTGCGGCTAATATGCATGCCCCGAGAAAGAAGCTCAGGGTATAGGGAAAGTGCCATAAATGGCTGAGCCCAAGCCTTAAGCATTCTTGCTGCTCCGCGACAGGGCATGGGGAACCTACAAATCCACCGGCAACACATCTGACTGGGAGAAGTACAGGGAACTGAGGAATCAGTGTAAAAAAAAAACTCCAAACAGGCTAAGTCCCAGTACCTAAGAGACCTCCAAACAAGTCACCTACGTGACCCTAAAAAATTCTGGGGCCATATAAACTCCCTCCTCAAGGGTACTACAACTACTCAAGCAGACTCCATCCTAGTAGGGGATACACTGACCAATGTCCCCTCCGTAGTTGCTGAAGCTTTCTGTGCCTCCTTCTCAAACCCAAATGGGCCCTCCCCGACCTCCCCAGGTCCTCCCCTTACTTCAGAGTTGACTGGGTGCCTCCATGTCCCCAATTCCACCTGAAACTGGTCAAACAGTCTGTGGTATTTCCTCTCCTACTCAAAATAAACCCAAACTCCTCCCCAGGACATGACCTGCTAGAACCTCGGCTGCTGAGGGTCGCCACCCCGGCTATCACCCTCCCTGTCACCCTCCTCATCAACAGGTCCCTCCTCAAAGGAGTAGTCCCTAAAAAGTGGAAGGTATCGACCATCGTCCCGGTCCACAAAAATGGACCCAGAGACAAAATGGGAAACTACAGACCAATCTCCCTTCTCAGCCCCCCTAGGGAAAATACAGTAAAGACTAGTATATAACCAGCTTCAGGACTACCTAGAGCAGCACCTACTCCTAGCTGATGTACAAAATGGCTTCAGGAAAGGCCATGGCACCGACACTGCGCTCATCCGGCTAACATCTGACATCCTTAGGGCTATGGACCAAGGCTCCCCCATTGGCGCTATATTCATTGACCTATCCAAGGCCTTTGACCTGGTCAACCACAAACTCCTTCTCTCCAAACTTCACCACCTAGGACTGGATGATCACTTGCTCTCCTGGATCGAGAGCTACCTGATCGACCGTACCCAAAAAGTCCACTGGAGAGGAAGCCAGTCTGGCCCAAGACCTGTTGTCTCCGGGCTACCCCAGGGCTCTATCCTGGGTCCCCTGCTATTCTCACTCTTCCTCAACAATATTGAGGGCAACTGCACGCTCAGCAACCTCATCCTCTATGCGGACGACACTGTCATCTAGTGCAGTGACCCACAACCCAGCGTCATCTCCGCCAAACTGCAGGCCGGTCTCTTAACTCTTGAGGCCTGGTTCACCTCCAACTCCCTAAAGCTCAATGAAGATAAAACCAAGGCAGTCCTGTTTGGGACAAGACGCCTGGGCACTGACAGAAGTGAGCTGCTCGAGCTCAACACAGCCCAAGGAAAAAGAGTTGAGGTCATTGACAAGTTCAAATACCTCGGTATCCAACTTGACCAAGAGCTGACCTATAAACCTCACATCGACTCCATAACTCGGGCCATCCATTAAAGGCTTGGCCTCCTCTACCGCCTGGGCAACTCCCTCTCCGGTGAGACACGATGAGCCATTGCCTACAGCAACCTCCTCCCCTCCATCCTGTACGGTGCCCCTCTACTGCAGTTCCTCCGGTAGACGGAACTCAACAAACTCACCATGTTCTACAACTGAGTGGCTCACTTTGCTACTAACTCCTCCCCTAGGAGGCACCACTGTGAGGCCCTTGTGGACTTAAACTGGCCCACCCTACGGCACAAACTGGCCTACCTGACTGCCTGCCTTGCCTTCAAAATTCTCCACCCTCAGCCCTCCTCGCCACCTTCGAGGACTCCTCACCTCCAAAGTCCAATGCCGAACCCTGTGATCCTCTGCAAAATGCCTCCTAGACATTCCTCGGATTCGATCCAGTCAAGGCAAGCGCTCCTTCCAATACGCTGCCTCCTACCTATGGAATGCCCTCCCAGCCAGCCTGATTGACAAGCCTTCCCTTCCCCAGTTTAAGTCTGGCCTCAAAGCACATCTCCTTGAACTCAGCCTCTGTGGCTGTAACCACTAGCCCCCAGTCCGGGTCTCCCTCCTACCTCCACTGCCTTAATCCCGCCTTCTTCCCTGAAAACTCTCCTAAGCAAGGCTGTCAATATACTGCACACCTGTCTCAATTCCTACTAACTGTGTGTATCCTGGTGTCTCTGAACTGAATGCATGAACCTGAATACGAACCTACTGTAACCACTGAATATCGATGCTGATGTATATTTATATACCTCTTGTAACTACTGTAAATCATTGCCAATGTATGTTTTCTCTGTAACTAATTCTGGGTCGCCCCTGAAAAAGGGACCTCAGGTCTCAGTGGGCTTACCCGGTTACCAAACTCTAAATAAATAAATAAATTAAATCTGGAAAATCTAAAGGTCTCTTTATAGGGCCTAGAACAAGTAACCAAATAAATATTTTGGGTATTATTGTTTCTTTAAGCCTTTGTAAGATACTGGGTATCCTTTTTGGTTCTCAGAACTGTCCTTACGAAAACTGGGTTATTGCCCTAAAAATGGCTGAGTTAAAGGTACAGAGGTGGAAAGGGTGGAGACTTTCCAAAATTAAAAGGATCCATATTATAAAAAAATGTCTGATACCAGGGTTACTATGTATTGCTATGGTTTTTCCTCCCCCATAGGTTTATAAACTCATTTATAGGCTTGTTTTTTCTACATGTTATGGGGTAGCAGATTGAACCCCATAAAGCGCTGTTTTACTTGGCTATAACTCAAGGTGGACTTTATATGGTGGATCCTATAGTCGTTTGCTACACTTTATTTCTTTCACAAAATCTGAATTTTGAACCTCTTAACCCAGTGGTCATACAACACTTATGGATTAAGAATAATTTTTATAGCTTTTTTGATATATGGGATATTCTGCTTCCCAGACTCCCAAATCACAGTTATGTCCCATTGTATTTCAAACTGTATACTCTAAAGCTATTTAAATGGTCTATCTCTCATTCAGTGGTAAGAGAACATGCTGGGGCTAAGTTATACGAGATTATTCTGGGGAAGGATCACCCAGTTGAACCAGAGTTTGCAAATTGTCCCCCTTCCCTTAAGAAGTTTGTTATTAAACAACTGAATAATGAGAGAGTACCCCAGCATATGTGGGAAGTTCTGTGGCTCTCAGCCTATGGAAGATTAAATATTAAAGGTAATGCAAAACATAAAATGATGTGTGAAAGTATTGCCCATATCCTTAGTGTCATGCTTTAGAAGAAACAATGGATCATGTTTTATTTAATTGCTCTTATGTGAAAGGTTTATGGCTGTTTTTGACTCAAAAATGGGAATTTAAGTGGTTGTTAAAATTAGATTATCAAATCTTGGTTTTGTTTTTTTTCCCCACATCTCCTTACCCATAATGACCATGGTACATTAGTAGTCCTTTTTTGTTGCCTGAAATTTTATATTTGGCAGGCCCGATGTCAATGGGTCTTACAGCAAAAACGTATGTCTTATGATACCTTATATATATTAGTAATGGAAGCAATGAGATCAGTTTACTTAAAGGACAATGCTAGTAATACCTCTCAGCAAGTGTTTCAGTGGTGGAAAGGATTATCTATTTTTATTAAATATAAGTAAACGGGAACCATAAATAATGAGAGGTATTTTTTTTTGTTTAGTATGTTTTGTTGTAATAAGCTTATACTTGTTTATATAATATATGTGTGAAATAACTTATTGCTTTTTCTTTACAAATGCTAAATTATTTTTCAAATGTACTATTAATGTGAAATATTACACCTTTTTGTTTTGATGTGCTTTCAATAAAAACTCCCCTACTCTTTTCGGTAAGTGCCATGGGATCTTTAACATCCACCTGAACTACCACCAATCCAGGCAGATGGGACCTCAGTTTAACACCTCATCCAAAAGACATTATTATACTGTAGCTGTATTTTGTTAATAATTACAGCATGTCTGAAAACCAGAGCTAACACTCCTATGTATCGACCCAGCCACGTGGGTCTTCCTCAGGTCTTCTCTGACCCTGACTCCACAGTATATTGTCCTCTACCCACTTCCCTATACAACCCCATCTCTTCTCTTGACCACAGCAGACAGAGGTGGAATATCTATTTCAGTCCTCCAAAGGAGTTAATGCATACATTTAAAGAAACGGCACATATTTAAACATAACATGCAGTTTATTGTATGAGATTCATCATATAATGGCATGTCAAACTGACTCCATTGTCATCTTGTTTCCATTGTTTCCCTTAGGTTTGTTTACTCAGCAACTCAGCGTTCCTTACCTCCAGCTTCATGGTCCTGTATTTCAGTCTTCAACACCACAAAATCCACTCTTCAGAAATACAATAAGTTACTGCCCTTCAGAGTTTTAGACTAAAAGAACAAAGGATATCTATCTACAGAAAACACAGTCTCTCTGTAGCTCCCAGTGCACTCAACTCTCTGTTGCTGTCCCTAGTAGCTTTCAGAGGTTAAAATGTACTTCCTGTCTCCCTCTGAAATGTGTCCCTCTACATCATTCTAAACAACTCATAAATATTCATAGCAGCATGGGAGGAGAAAGAGGAAGGGGTGCTTAATACTTAAAGACATACTGTCAGACTGAAACTGGCACGATGGCAACATTTTTTAATTCACCACAGTTCATAACGTGTGTCAGTCAATGTGTATATAATGCTTTTCTCCTATTTTTGTTGCTTAGTTTGCAATAATATGCTGAGTTTTTCCTGACAAAGAACATTTCCTTGGGTTGAGAAGAAGCCTGTGTTGCAGGAGTACTGCCCACAATGTTCAGCATGTTTGAGGCTACCCACAATACATGCACCAGCATGATCACACTGTCAGTAACCGCGCATTCCATTTGCCTTTGATTGCCGGCTCATAAACATTTGCTCTACCTTTTCCAGTTGCTGTTGGCACTCAGTTTTGAAACATAGAACCAGACAATGGTGGTATAAAAGGATCCATGGTCCATTCAGTCTGCCCAAGTTCCTTATTTAGCCTTGGGACCTACTTTCCCTCCAGGGTCCTAGCCCTCCCCAGCCTCCCCACATTCTCCTTCCAGTTTCTGCCACTCCAAGTAAGCACTGCACCCTTCATTCTGTTCCATCCATGCTTGAAACCACCATCAGTTTTTGCACCTACCACTTTGGTTGATAGACTGTTCCACAGCTCCACCACCCTTTTTGTGAAATAATACTTTTCATGTCCCTCCTAAACCTCCCTCCTGTTAATTTCACTCATATTCACATGACCGCAAGCTAGTATTACAGCTTAATAGTTCCCCACAGTTCACTTTTTTAATTCATGGACTGGAGTCCTTACTTCAGAAAAGACAAGGATAGGTTAGAGACAGTGCAATGCAGAAGGACCAAAATGATTAAGTGAAAACAGGGTAAATCCCATGAGGAGCGCCTCAGGGCACTACATTTGTACTCACTGGAAACTGGAAGGGAGAGGGGCAGTATGACTGAGAATGAACTGTGGGGAATTATTAAGCCTGCAAGTACAAAGTCAAGGTCAAAGGGTCACAAGTGATAACTGGCAGGTGAGAGGTTCAGCAGAGATGTGAGGAAGTATTTCTTTACAAAAAGGGTGGTAGAGCCCTGCCAGCTGAGGTGGTAGGAGTGAGCACATTAAGGGGGCTCAAACAGGGTTGGGACAGAATAAAGGGAATAGTGGTTACCAGGACTGACACAGTCAGTGAAGTTAACTAGAGTAAAGCCCGGGTGGCTTAGTACCCTGGGAGGACATTAAGTTCCAAGAATGATCCAGGGGTTTAGAGTGTCTGGGCAGACTGGATGGACTGTGGATCTTTTTCTGCCATCATTGTTTATGGTTCTATGTTTCATTTTAGGAACTTGATGGTCTCTATCTCAGCTTCACTCTCCTTTCTGGTCTCTAGCAAGTACGTGTTCAGTGCCTTGAAGCACTCCTCATATGACGTGCCCCGTTGACGCAGAATTATTTTCAGTACTCTGCACTGCATGGTCTCCAGCCTATCTCTCTCTTTCCTGAGGTGAGGATTCGCTAAGTGTCTGCTGAAATCTCCCTGTAAGACTTCTTCTTTTAGGTTGTTTTTCTTCCCCCCCCCCCAATGCAAGCACTTAGTGCATGCTGTTTGGGTTCCCTTTCCTCCTCCTCCTGCTACAGCAACAGTAGATTTGGGATGCTGAATCTGAGTTTACACAGGTGGCTACAAGACTCCAACACCCCCCCTTGCTCCCTGCTATGACCAGATGAGCACAAGTGCTGTACAACTAACACGCATGGAGCCATCTTGGCTATAGTCATCTGTCACCAGAGACATTTCTGCTTTTTGTGACTATCTCCCGAATAAACATTCCAAGTTTGGAAGCACATCAGAGAGATCAATCATGAATATTTTAAGGTGCTTGGCTGAATGACAAGATGCCGTATGAGTGAGAGAAACTGGCAAACAAAGACACACTTCTGTATATATCTAAAAATACAGATATAGGCTTAGTGTTACCCCAGGTGGTGCAACCCCAAGGGTTACTACCCCTGCCTGCCTGGCTAGTTGGAGGTTAAGGGGCCTGAGTTCTGAAATGGGTGCCTCCACCCGGAGGTCAGGGTTGATAATGGTGAAGCTAACCTGAGCACAGCCCTCCAGGACACTGTAATCTCCCTCTTTCCTTACTAGTGGCTGGAACAATACACAATAATCACTTTCACAATACCCCTGATACATCACACAAGTACTCACACTGTTTGTACTCACCACCAGGGCTTTCCTCTGGCTCGGCCCTGGGAACCCCCATAAAACAAGGTTATACACAGCAACTAACAGCAGTACAGAACTCTTGCACAAACTGGAACCACAGTCAGGGTAAATACAAAAAAAAGTTAGATCAGATTTATTTAAGTGACTTGAACAAGGGAGGGCCGTAATCAGGTTAATTTGCTTAAAGACTCTATCATTCAAATAGTTATGCATGCACTTCAGGGTCTATAAACAGTCACACACTCTGGGTACCCAGATGGAGAATGGTGGGCTAGCCAGGAACGTTGCAGCTGGTTGGGGATCTGTGATGGAAGAAAACAACATGCACAGCACACACTATTTGTAATCCAGAGCCGGAGGGCTCAGTTTGTAAAATAAAAACAAGAAGACAAGTAGATGACACACTTTTAGATTAGGCTGTTGTTGCAGGGAGCTACCCTGATGATTACTCACAATACCCAAGACTGGACACAGGCTGGATGAAAATCGAGACAGCAGGTGGTTAATCTGTAGTGCCAGGAGAAGCAGGACTCACACAATTCGCTAAGGCATCATTCCCGTTCAAGTGTGGAGCAGGGGGCTGAGTCCCAGGCAGGTCTCTCGTCGATGGCTTTCTCTGTGCAGTGGGTAGTCTGGCTGGACCAGTGTGGCAAGGCTCAGGAGAAATGGAGACAAATTTGGATACAGTCCACTTTGGGATGGATACAGCTTCCAGCAAGCAGAACACAGTTCACACAGTGGGGAACCAAATCATGACCCACTTTCCATACACAACACATTTACATGTAAAGAAATTCTACTGTACCAAGCAAACCGCTCTCCGATCACGATTGCAAAGTCTCTGCACAAACCAGGGATTTAAAAGCAGCTGGAAATCCTGACAGGCTGATCGCATTCAGCAAAATCTTCAGTCTTCTTCAGGTATGAGCCTGGTAAGAAAATCAGTGGCTTACTTCATTCTCACAAACTTGGATTTAGTCCAAAATAATTCTCTTTTCTCCCTCTCAGGGGCACCAGGCAGACATGCAGGCCAAAAACTCAGCCCTTTCACAGTTCTCCCATGCGAATCCACTCAGGATTGCTGCTCAAAATCACTTGAGCTCTTTTTTCTTCAGTTTCCAACTCAGATCTCCCTGAAAATTGCAAGCAGTCTGGGATTTCCCCAAGATCCAAAAAGTTCTGTTGGTTGCTCTGTCTGTCAGTCACAACAAGAACTCCCCCATCAGTTGCAAAAAGGCACCAAAAGCCCAAAACTAAAATTCCTACAGATTTTGACTCCAGACAGCTCCTGTAGTCCGGTTTCATTTTAGATCCCACCAGTGATTGGTCCAATTTGCAGTCCAGTACCAAGATAGTGGAGACAAACAAAACAGTCCTTGCTGCACAGAAGGCATGTTAGACAAACTACATTATCATTATCATTATCACTCTAAATGATTTTCAGCAAATAGTTACATCTTTCAACAGAACTCCCCCTCAAATTACTTATGCTGCAATCCAGGCAGCTCTTAAAGAGACAGTACACAGATGCTATACAGGCTCCAGTAATCACATTTAAACTGCTAAAACGCAGGACACCAGCCTGGCCGTTAGCATTTAGGCAAGCTCAAGGAAGACTTTCCGGGAACACCCTTTTGTGGGGGGGGGGTTACATTAGTAAAGAGGCATGAAAGGTAAACAAAAATGGCAGATACAGACAGGCAAAGCAAAAATTAACCTGTACAAAATACCAATGAATGGAAGTTTATCTGCCTGTACAGACCTTGAGCAGCTGTGAGAGTTGCAGCAGTGGGGAGCTGGTACTGACTGATGGCTGGAGAAGAGTATGTTGTTTATGATCTAAAACAATTGTTGAGCATTTCTTTTTAATCTTAACTCCAAGCACTGTTTGTGTGCTTCTCATTTATTTACAGAAATAGTGAGCAACTTATGAAGATTGTGTCCGTGAGTCTTTGTTTTTCAGTGAGCAGCTGGGACGTG
The DNA here is from genome assembly GCA_016271365.2 of Neoceratodus forsteri. Taxonomy (NCBI): domain Eukaryota; kingdom Metazoa; phylum Chordata; order Ceratodontiformes; family Ceratodontidae; genus Neoceratodus; species Neoceratodus forsteri. The sequence continues at coordinate 144,238,498 of CM028132.1, forward strand.
TGGGGGGGGTTGCATGTTAGCAGGTCATTTTTCTTACTGTAAGACCCCTCTTTTACACTCCTTTAGGTACCCCTTCCATTTTAGCCTCCCCCAGAGCTAGGGATAATTTTTAGTGCACATGGGTGCAGTTTCTGCTTGATGCCATGTGGTGGCAGCAGACAGCAGGGTTTAGGCTATAAATAGGCTGGTTTAGAGACAGCAGAGGGGGTTGGGGGACCCGAGAGCAGGAGAGACTAGTGGGCACTGCAGGGCAGTGTGGGGTGGGAGGACCCCCCCGCTTAGGCAGACTGGCCTTCTACAGCAATGATACATTGGGACCCCTGGGAGAGCATCCATGGGAGGGCACCAAGAAAGGCACCTGCAACTGTATGGTTTGGGGGCCTGGGCTCTGGGGGCTGTAGGGAAGAAAGGTTGGCCTTCAGGAAAAGGGTGCAGGAAAGGTAGGCCTTGGGATTCAGGTTATTTTTTATTTATTTATTAGAAAAGTTGGATTTACAACCTTTGAGTCATGGACTCATTTACAAAGGCACCTCGTCGCAGGGGAAGTAGACAGATTTACATAGTGTAGTTACAACAGTGAGAACAGTACAGGTTCAGAACATTAAACATAGAGTACACATCGGTTACATAATAATGCTACTTATAATAGGTTACAGTCATATAGAAGGTACCCAGGGTTACAGTGGGGGTACAGCCCTGGACATACCTAGATAATCCCTGGAGAGGGTGGAGGTAGGGATGGGGAGTGGGGTGGGAGAGAGGTGGGGGGGAGAAGATAGGCTGTCCGGAGGACGTTGTCAAGTCAGGGAGATCTGACAGAAGGATCTCACAATGGGATTAACTAGCTGCATCTACAGCAATGAGCGTCGAAGAGATGGTTCCGGAGGGGCGATTTTGAAGGGACCAATTTTGGCAATTTTGGTTAGACCTCAGTGTATGTGGTTAGTGTGCCTGGGTTGTCTAGGCTGCAGCAGGTTGTGGCAGGACTTCTGCAGCTCGGGTGACAAGGCGGCCTGGGTACACTGGTGAGGGAGCAGGGGGGAACTTTTACCCACTTAAGGGCTTGTTTGGAGGGACAGGCCTGGGGGCTGCCAGACTTTGCCGAGTGGACTGCGGAGTGTCCATTAGCATCCCTTTCATGCTGGTTTGCACTTATCAGGCAGCAGTTTGGGAGGGGGGGAGAGAGAGAGAGAGAGAGAGAGAAGTATGGAGCTGGCTGGGTTAAATGTGGGGCCCTGGTTACACCTTATGTCAGGATGCTGGAGAGAGACAGTAGCACATTGTGGGGGGGTATCAGGCAGACCAGGAAAGCGGCCTGGGTGAACGGATAATTGGGTATGGTGCAGTGGGTTTTGTTGGTACTGCACAATCCATGTCACTTATTTTGAGGCTGGAAATGACAGCCAGGGAACGGGTTAAGGAGAAGCTGTACACTTCCCCGTAGAGGAAACAATGAGAAGTCCCATTTTAGGTAAGCAGGAAGCTCTGTAGGTACCATACTTACCAGTGCAATTAGAATCATTGGAGCTTCATGGTCCAGGATAAAAGGTCATTGTGTTCCTGGGGAAAATCAGGCCTGCTGTAGAATGAGCTGTTAAAGACCCTGCTCTGCCTTATCCACTGCAATACTGTACTTGTATAAAAGTTTAGTCTCATGAAGCTGATAGTTAATTCTAAAACACAAACGATCCCTGTAGCCCTTCCAAATCATCTGGGCTCAGGAGAAAAAAAATAAAGTGACTGTGTTTTAAGAAAGTGGCATTTCAGTTTGTGATTAAGGATATAGATGAAGTGTAAATCCTTAAGATTTTAACATTCCCAATGAGCTCATAAGCTAGGGACTCTAGTAATTCCTGCACCACTGAGCTTCGGGTTCAGGGAGAGTTCCTGTGGGAGCCTCTTCTTATTAAACTTAAGTCCTCCCCGCTTATTAAAGGCTGCCGAGTACATCAGCAGGACTTAGTCCTCTCGGCGTATGCGGACGATATACTTCTGCATGTTTCTCACCCGGTCACTTCTCTAGAGTAAGCAATTCTGCTCATTAATCAGTTCGGGAACTTCTCCCAGTACAAACTGAATATTGCTAAGTCTGCAATCTTTCCCTTAAATGCTTATACATACAAGCAAGACTTCATCAAGTTTGGTATCGCTGGTCCCCAAAGTCAATCAAATACTTGGTATCCATTTTCCCCGGACTTAGCCCTACTCAAAAGCTTAATTTGGACACTATTAAATCTCAAATTCAGCAGGATCTACTAAGGTGGTCCAATCTTCCCATCTCTCTTTGGGGTGAGGATTAATATCATTAAGATGAATGTCCTTTCCCGTATCTTCTACCGCTTAACCTATTGGGTCTGTGGTTACCGCTGTCGTACTTGCAGCAACAGTGCCATAGCGACTATGAAATTCACTGGCGTGGGAAAAGGGGCCAGGCGTTCCTTCCTCAAGCTCGCTCTCCCTAAGGATAAAGGGGCTTGACCCCCAATCTTCTACTACTACTGGTCCTCTCACTTGTCCAAAATTGGGAGATGGATCTCGTCTAATCCTGATCCCTCTCCCCGATCTGGCTCCAAATTGAGAAACTGATTCTCTCAGAGACCAAGCTAGATCCATGGCCATTTACTATACTCCCATCTCTCTCCTTTCTCAGTGGATAACGGACCAAACAATTCTTACGTCTCTCAAATCCCTTTCTCAGTGTATACAGTTCTTAAGGATCCCACCCAAATTGGATCTTGGACAGCCCATTGTTCTAAATCCCAACATTAAGTTGGGCAAACTCGAGTGATTGTCCCTGATTGGCTTCGCATGTTAAAATACCAATCTGGACCAGTTCTATGATCAGGGTTCCTTCTCTCGTCTTCCAAGATTCTTACCAAATTTGGCATTCCCAGGGCAGAATCTTTAATGTATATCAATTAAGGCACCTCATTGCTGAGAAGTTTGGCATTCATTTCAGAGAAACTATGGTTCAGCCCTTCCTATCTCGCATCTCTACCTTGCTTCTAAACCACATGCTATGGCAGCAATACATTCTTTTTATTGGACTATAAGTTTCCTAAGCCTGTTGCGGGATCTGGTATCCAGCTCTCTTTACTTCCAGTGACCTTGAACTGGTCCCAGGTTTGGAAGGACCTGCATAGATACCATACTCAGGACAGACTTAAACTTACCCAATATTATATTTTGAATAATATGTATTATACGCCTAAGAAACTCTTTCATCGCGATAGATTAGCTCTCTCCCAGTGTACCAGGTGTTTGCAGGAGGAAGGAAATCCCATTCATATTTTCTGGCACTGTACTAAAGTTGCTCCGCTCTGGTCAGCTATTCAGGACAATTTGGACCCCCTATTGGGCCTTACTCCCTTCTTCACTCCTGAAATTTGTATTCTAGGGGAATATAGTAATATTGACTGTGTTGAGCGTCGATATCACATTGCCCTTGTGTCTGGTGTGGTTAGAAGCTAGTTCTTAGACACTGGACTGACCAACTGACCCTGACTTATTGAATGGTTGACTGAGCTTTCAGCATGTATAAATGTTGAAAGGCTTTTCCCGCCTAGTAAAGTGGTACCGTATGGATCTATTCCAGAAAAGGTGTGGGGTAAACTATATGCTCTGTATTTACACCGATAACCTCTTGGCTTCCTTTGTTGCCCATGGTAGTTTCTTTCTTGTTCCTTTTGTATTTGTACCCTTTGCACTTTTAAGAGCTGTTTTCCTGTGTAACATCTGTAATAGTACTAAGTTACCTTGGCACACTTGGGTTGAGGAGGGTGGGAGGAGGGGCAGGTAGGTGGGAGGGTGGGGGAGGGGGTTGGGGTTGTGTCTTTGTTTTTTACTTTGTACCAAGTATGGATAATTAGGTCATTGCATCCTATGTAAATGTTGTTTCTCTTTTTGGAAATTTAATAAACTTGAATTTCAAAAAAAAGGGAGAGTTCCTGTGGCTGAAGAATGAAGATGTACCAGCCTTGGGATTCCTGCTGGTGTTTGGGGTGTCCTCAAAGTTCCTGGCCATAATTCCTGAAGGTAACCGCATCCTTTTGAAGACGTCTTCATACAGGCCAAATGTTTTTTCCACTGTCTTTGAACCAGAGTGTTTTTCTGGTGGGATTACTATGTTTGGAGCCCCCTTCCCCGGGAAGATTGGTTTGCCCCTAGATGTAGGGGGAGAGGGAGGGCCACATTACTGTTGCTCTATGTGTGGTTTACAAAAACGACACCCCACAATCCATGTATTCCTCCCGAAGCTGGGAGCAGAGACCAAAATGGATAGCTGCCCACATGCTCAGTTAATCAAGGTGAGATACTGTATATATTTTAATCAACCTCATGTCCTCTCTCACACACACTCACTCCCTATGGTCCAGTTAACAGCAGCCCCAATGTTCACTAAAATGTCAAATTAATTGTTGATCCATACATGTCCTGTGTCTATTTCAAAACACTACAAGTCTCATTTTGTCTGAAACAAACAGACTTTGCTTCAGATGTCCAAGAGAACATCCTGGAGTCAAAACTACAGAGGCCCTGAAGTGCAATACACAAACAAGCAAAAAAAGACAATTTAATCATGTAAGTTAAGCAACAATCAAAAAATGTAATACAAACCAAAATGTAAAGCTACAAAACCAAATGTATAGTGTGATGCCACAAAAATAAAGCAACAAAACAAGAATAATTTAAAGTGCATCCATAAGAAAATGACAAATAAAACATCTAGTGAAAAGGAAAACAGTAAAATGCATCTAAACATGATGGCCTGGATATTCAAACAGGATGCGCATGGCGCAACAGAGATGTGCCATGCGCAACCCACCAATGTGCCCCGGCATGATATTCAAAGGGGCAGGTTGCGATGCACAACTCCCGATGCACCGGGGAACATCGGTAATATATGCGGTGCAAGTGCGGGGTGTGTGCCCATGCATATGTGGCACATCCCGATATTCAGCCTGGGATGTGCAGTGCATATTCTGGCACAAACCCGCCTTGCACCACTAAGGGGGGGTGCAAAGATGTGCCTGGTAAAACCAGGAACAAATCCTGGCCATCCACAGGCGAGCTGCCATATTGCAGGGTGCAACACGGCAGCCGCCAGCTGTAGGAGGCCACCTGCACACCCAGTACACTGTCCACAAGCTCCCTGCCCTGGGAGTGCTGTGCCCCTCCACCCCGTCACCCGATCACGGGCATAAGTATACCTAATCCCTGGTGGTCCAGTGGGAACTCCCCCATCGCTCGATCGCGGGCATGAATATATGTACACCCTGGTGGTCCAGTGGGAACTCCCCCTTCGCCCGTTCCTGGGCATGAAGACATGTAAACCCTGGTGGTCCAGTGGACTCCTACTCCCCCCCATCACCTGATCGTGGGCATGAATAAATGTAAACCCTGGTGGTCCAGTGGAATCCCCCCAGAGCCCGATCGTGGGCATACGTACAAATAACATCCCTGGTGGTCCAGTGGAGAACCCCCATCACCCAATCATGGGTAAAAATGGCTTAAGAAGCCCTGGTGGGCCAGCAGTAGCCCCCTCCCTACTCGCCAACAGAGGGCCCCCACCACCCAGCACACCCTCCTAGTCAGCGGCGGGCAGCAGCACCCCGCCCGCATGCCGCCTGGCCACCCGCTGACTGACAGCGTACAGACCACACTGTACTACAGGCCCGATATGTGAATGAACGCATTCATTCACATATCGAGCCTGTGTTAATATAGGCGGTCTGCACGCCTACTAATGGACTAATGGGCGTGACAGACTGCACTGTATGCTGTCAGTCACGGGCGGCGGGTGGCATGCAGGTGGGTGCTGCCACCCGCCGCTGACTGGGGGGCTGCTGGGTGGCGAGGTCCTCAGGGGTGGGTGGGGAGGGGGTTCACTGTCACCAGGCTTCTCAAGAGATTTCCACCCGTGATCAGGTGATGGGGAGTTCTCCACTGGACCAAGAGGGATGTTATTTACACATGCCCGATCGGGCGCTGGGGGGGGGGATTCCACTGGACCACCAGGGTTTACAATTATTATACCCATGATCAGGCAATGGGGGGGGAGTGGAAGTCCATTGGACCACCAGGGATATACATTTATTCATGACCGCAATTGGGTGAAGGGGGTGTTCCCACTGGGCCACCAGGGTGTACATATATTTGTGCCCATGATCGGGCGATGGGGGGAGTGGGAGTCCACTGGGCCACCAGGGTTTACATTTATTCATGCCCACGATTGGGCATACAGGAGCGAGGGCACTGCCATGGGACTTCAGGGCATCGGTCCCCGACAGCTGCAGCCTTTCAGGGCGCCAGGTGCAAGTCACCGGAGATCAGTGCACTGCATGCAAATGGGGCCATAATGACATGCAAATGGCCCCATTTCTGCCTTGCATGCATAAGGGCCTCATTTGCATACCCAGTGCTGAATATTGCAGTTGATGTGCCTAGCACACCTGCACTTGCGTTGGCGCATCCCCCTGCTCCCGTTCTGCTACTTGCGCTGGTGCAGTGCCACTGCATGCGCGTGGTCATCACCTAGTGCCATTCAACAGTGATGTACCATCACCGCTTGAATATCGCCCTGTTCATGCCCTGTCGCAGCCCAGTTGCGCTGCCCATGGGCTTGCGCCCCTGCCCGGCACAGTTTGAATATCCAGCCTGATGAATTAAAAAAAAAATATTAGCACAACTAAAAAGTAAATGCAAACGAAAAGCATGCATAACTAAAAAGTGAACACAAACAAAAAAGCTCAACACAACAAAAAAGTGAATGCCAACAAAAAAGCACAGCACAACAAAAAGGGAACACAAACAAAAAAGCACAGCACAACAACAAAGCGAACACAAACAAAAAAGCACAGCACAACAAAAAATGAGCATGTAAAAAAAAAAAGCCTTTACAATAAAAAGACATAAACAAAAATAACACAACACAACTAAAAAGTGAATGCCAACAAGAAAGCACAGCATGGGAGGTGCAGCTAGCCAGCAAGCTGAGCAAACGTGTATTTGAACGGCTCCATATTCAACTGCTGTTTATCACTACAAAAACTATCTTTATTTGGATTCTTTCTTAATACAAGATCTACGAGTGTGTTCTGGCAACAGTATTGGTAGAAATGGGACCTAAGTAATCAGACAAATACATGGCTTCCCACTTAAATCTGTGGAGGAGTGCCTGTTTCCCAAACCCAGTGCGTCTGTCATGGCACTGAATGCCTCTCAGAAGGACCCGACCACGGAACGGATTTTTAGCATGCTGCAGAAGATCGAAGAGAAAGTAACCCAAACAAATGCATCTTTATCTGCCATGGACCAGCCGGTCATGAAACTTGAGAAAGGGAGAGATAAGAGCTCCAAGGTTCTTGAGTAACTAACTAGTCAGCAGGAGCATTACGTTCAGGCCTGGGACTCTACATTTTTGTGTAACAAAGTTAAAACCCTTAAGAACCAGCTCCATGCTGCCAATCTCTGGGTAGTGGGGATCCCTCTTACCACTGTGACCAAGGATTTAAAATCGGTATTTCAGTCTCTCCTTACCACTTTCTTGGGACTTTCACAGGACTCTGTCCACATTAAGTGCATTTTTCACCTACCTAATCGGTGGAGGCCTGTGGAGAGTCAGGAGCAGTCTTCGACTGTGCTAGTCACAGTGGATTCCCTGGAGGAAAGTCTGCTTGTCCTGGCTGCTGCTCAGGATCAATGGGACCTGCAATATCAGGGACTGAAAATCTCAATATTCCCTGATGTGGCATCTCACACACAAACAAGGAGGAAATAACTTCTTCAATTGCAGCAACGTTTGGGAGAGTATAGAATCTCGGCAATCTTATTCTTTCTAGCTCGCCTCCATTTCACTTATTAGGGCAAACCCTTTATTTTCACAAAGACTGATGCAGGAGCTAAATTTCTGGACAGTCTTCCATCTCAGGAAGAGCAGGCCTCTGATGACTAACTGTTCAATGTCTCTTGAACAACTTAAAGGACTATGTTTTTCTAATAAGTTAATTTACTGGCACTGTGATAAATGATGCTTTATGGACGATCTACGAGGGGTTCTTAACTAAGAACAAGGTTAGAAGTCAAGCTGGCTATACAAATTTGTTGGTGCATTTCAGTATTTATTTATTTATTTAAAGTTGATACCCGGGAAAGGTACACTGAGCCAAGGCTCAATTCCAGGTGTGACCCAGGGCAGGGGGGAGGATACATGATAGAAGAATATACAAATATAAATACACAGGTATAAACATAAGATAAGCAATGATACAAAGTGGTAAACAGTGGTTACGGCTTATACATAAGGGCCTTACAGAGAAACTAACAGTGAACAATACGTTGCAGAGGACATGCAAAATGTGGGCTGACTCAATGAGGTAAGGTACATAGATATAGTGGAGGGGGGACTGGAATAGAATAGCTAGGAGGGAACAACAGAGAAGGAGAGCTAGGAGAGTAGGCCCATGTAGCCGGTGGAACCTGGCCACTAAGGATGGTGAACACATTGGCAAGGCAGGGGTTTAAGGTGCTCGAAATAATTTTAATAGATTGTGCAGTAGGCAAGCTACATACAGTGGGGGAAGAATGTTCCAATGAGTGGGGAGCTGATGGGCGAAGGTTAGTTTCTTGACAAGTGCACAAGAGATAGCCATAGTGAAGAAGCGGTGGTCACGTGAGGCAGGGAGTAGCCATTACTAGGGGTAGGGGCAAGTAGGCAGGAGAGGTAGGAGGGAAGGGTGTTGAACCAGAACTTAGCGATAAAGGTAGATCAGTGAGCCAGTCAATGATTAGTGAGTGATGGCATGGAGACAGCCTGGTAGAGGAGGCAGTGATGAGTGCAGAATGGGAGGTTAGAGGCAAATCGGCAAAATGCGTGAAACATCGGGTCAAGCTTGGTAAGGTGGAATTGAGGTGCTGAGCTGTAAACCACATCCACATAATCAAATGTGGGAATGATCAGTTTGGTAATTATTTCTTTCCTCATGTGGAGGGAGGGAGGGAGGAGAGACTGTCCTCATGCCTATAGAGCATTCCCAATTTAGGATGCAGCTTGTTGTGAATAGAGTCCAGGTGTACGGAGAAGCTCAGTTTGGGATCAAGCCAAATTCCCAGGTATTTGCATGAATCGTCGGCCATGATTTTGGAACCATCAAGGGCGTACTGGGGGGGGATACATTTTATGCATCTCCTTTGGAACAGGACTCTTTATATCCTTAGTCTTTATTAACTCCTCTTATTGTGTGCATGTTTCCTTTTCTACTGCTTTAAGAATTTAATCAGCTTTGGTAATAGGGGACTATTACATATCATAAGAACATTTAGAGTGTTGGCCAACTTCCTTTTGATGGTTACCCCACCAGATTTGGTTTATGGGGCATCTGGAGTGGATATTCTAAGTTTGTGTATGTAATGCTCTAAATATTACATTAGTGGCCATGTATATTTGTGGGGGATTTCCCCAACCATTTCCCCAACTCATTCAAGGAGGGCAATCCCCACTTAACTATCTTTTGCAACATGTATATCTAGGTGAGAGTTAAATCATCTTGTGTGGGAGATGCTTGTACTGAATTCTCAGTTATGCGTTGTTACATCTGTACCATTCTTTTTCTAGAGAATGCTTATAAATCAAGATTTTAGTGATACTGAAAATGTTATTAAATAAAGTTAAAAAAAACACAGCACAACAAAAATTTGAATGCAACAAAAAAGCATAGCAACAAGGGTGTTGGCATGCATTGGGTGGGGCTTCACTAGCAGGAGGAAGGAGGTGATCATGCCACTACACAAAACACTGGTCAGACCACAGCTAGAGCATGGGGTTCAATTCTGGAGGCCCAATCTTCAGGGAGACAAGGATAGGCTGGGAAGGGTACTGAGTAAGGTGACCAAGATGTTACATGGAATGCAGGGGAGACCATATAGGGAGAGGCTAGAGGAGCTTGGTCTTTATATGCTGTAGATAAGGTGGGATAGAGGGGACATGGTGGAAACTTTCAAATACATGAAGGGTGTAAATAAGATCAAGGGCAACAGCATCTTCAGACTAAACAAAAACAAAACCACCAGAGGTCATGCATTTAAACTAGAGGGGGGCAGATTTAAGGGGAATGTGAGGGGGTGTTACTTCTCAGAGAGGGTTGAACAACCATGGAACAGGCTGCCAGAGTGGGTGGTGGAGGTGGATATGGTGGAGAAATTCAAAACAGCATGGGATAGCTATATGGGACTAGGAAGAAGAGCGGGGCAGGGTGGGAGATAAAGGGGTGATGGGGGCAGTGGGGCAGACTCGATGGGCTGTAAGGTCCTTTTCTGCTGACACAATTCTATGATTCTGTGATTCACAGTACAACAAAATGAATGCAAACAAAAAAGCACAGTGCAACAAAAAAGCAAACACAATTACAAAAGCACAACACAACAAAAAAAGTGAATGCAAACAAAAAAACATACAAAAACTAAAAAGTGAAAGCAAACAAAAAAGCACAGTAAAACTAAAAACGAAAACAAAAAAGCACAGCTAAGAGCAATCTAAACAAAAAAAAGTGAAGAACTACAAATCCAAGACTTGGCTAGTGCATCAAATAGCTGGTCCAAATGAGTAATTGCAGATGAATGCATACTGAGCTAAGCATTCCCTTATGCCATTTGGCATCCTTAACCCATTAATTGACAAGGACTCCCTAGTCTCCAGAGGTAATCTGTTCCTGTACCACTTCAATAATTCTCTAGTGTCCAGTAGCACAGTGGCATCCTGTCCATCATCACCCCAACTCCATGCCAAACAGTTTGTGGTACCCAGTGGCATTTACCTAGCACATTTCTATCCTGTGTCAACTAGTCCCTGGCATCTAGTAGCACCAACTCCCTCCTCCTGTCTTCTGTGAAGCATTCTCTGTGGTCCAGGCCTCCTCCCTCACCTTGTTTCCAATACCCCCTCCCCATAATGCACCAAGCACTCCCAACTGTCCAGTGGCCACCCCTTACCTCACCTATCCTATCCCATGAACTCTCTGGTGTCCACCCTCTCTTCCATCCAGTCCATTGTTAAGCACTGCTGGTACCCACTTTTGCCTCTTACATGCCAAACACTCCCTGGTGCCCAGTGGCATTCCTCCCTCATCCCATTCCTTTCTAAGTACAACCTGCCTTTCCATATCCTATGCCAAACCTTATCTGGTATCCAGTGTCACCTCCCTTAGTCAGACTTATGCCAAGTCCTTCTAGCATGCAATGGCACCCTATTGCTCACCCTGCCCCATACCAAGCCATCCTTAATGTCCAGTGGCACCCCTCAGCACATTTAACACCACTCACCTTATCCCCAGCTAAGCACTACTTGGAGTCCAGTGACCCCCACCTTTTTACACAAAATATCCCAGCAAAGCCTTTCTTTTCACAGATAATATGCTAACACGATTAGCATATAGTTCTGTCTCACTCATAAACTTCTCACAACAGGACAGCTATCAAACAAGTCATTACACTTAGTTATACAAAGAATATTCTACTAAATGACACTGTGATTTGAACTTTGCTCTAGCATAGTCAAGAAGGATGAGCCATCAGTGTTTATTGTACCGTATGGCATAAAGTGACAGGCGAAGTCTAAACTCACTTAATGACTGACTGACAATCAATTACTGGCCCATCCAAAGACTCACTCACGATTCCACTCACAAACTCAGTCACAGAATGACTAAATGTACACACTCATTCACAGGTTTTTACTTGGCGCCACATGGGAGGCTGGGAGGAAACTGAAATGCATTGGGATGGGGACAAAAATGGACAACTGGATCACCAACTCACTTAGGGGTAGGCAGCAAAGGGTGGTGGTGGTGGGGGACTCTCATCACCAAGGGATGTTATGAGTGGGGTGCCCCAGGGTTCAGTACTGGGACCGGTGTTGTTTGAGATATTCACATCTGATGTCTGAAATGGGATCCGGAGCAGGATCAGTCTGTTTGCAGATGATACTAAATTGGTGCAGTGGTAGATGACATAGAGGGGTGGAGGGGGCTGCAGGAACACCTGACCAAACTACAGGAATGGTCAGAGATATGGCAGTTGGGGTTCATTGCCAAGAAGTGCAAGGTACTGCACTTCAGAGCGAGGAGCCAGGGGAGGAAATATCAGTTGGGAGGGGTACAGTTGGAAAGCACAGTGGAGGAAAATAATCTAGGGGTAATAATAATGGGGAGTATGAACCACTCAGCTCAGTGTAGAAGGGTGGCTGAAAAGGCAGACAAGATGCTGGGGTGCATAGCAAGGGGAATCTCCTACAGGCACAGAGAAGTGATCCTACCCCTGTACAGGTTACTGGTCAGGCCGCACCTGGAATACTGCTTGCAGTACTGGCGGCCATTTCTGACGAGGGACATCAAATTTCTGGAGGGAGTGCAGCATAGTGCAACAAAGATGACGTAAGGACTTGAGGGAAATCCTATGAGGAGAGGCAGGGAGAGCTGCAAATGTATTCCTTGGAAGAGAGGATAGATGGGTGATATGATCGAAACCTTTAAGTACCTAAAGGGTATTAACAGGATTAATACAGAAGGAGTTCTTCAGATCAGAAGGGGAGGGACATGAGAGGGCATCGGCTGAGACTGGAGAGGGGAGATTCAGGAGGAAAATCGGGAGACACTTTTTCACAAAAAGGGTGGTAGATAAGTGAAACACTCTGCCCAAGGAGGTGGTATCATGTAGTATGGTGGGAGAATTTAAGAGAGGGTGGGACAGAGTGAGGGGGTGGTGGTTATGAGGAGAGAGAAGAGGGTGGGGCAGCTGCAGTTGAGGGGCTAGCTGCACAATCGAGAAGGCTTGATAGACAGTGAGGCCTGTTTCTGCTGGCACTTCGTATGTTTGTATGTTCATATGTACAGACCAGCCTACTTTACACACTCAGTCACATACTGACTTACTTTACACTCACCATACTACTCCTTCACTCATTGACTGACTCACTCTCAGATGATCCCACTCAAACACTCAGTCACAGACTGACCCAGTTATAGACAAATTCACTGACTGACTTACTCACTGACCCACTTATACACTGACTCACTCAGTCACACCCTCACTCATCTCCCTGCAATCAGTAGCAGCCTTCGCTTGGATTTGATCACAGTACCATTTTCAACCATGGTTGTACGTCATTTTACATGCTTGGACTGTGGTTGTTGACCATTGCAATAAACTGTTGCCAGCCTAGCTTCGACAGAGCAGTTGGAAATTGAACAAACAAGCAGCGGTGACAGCGAGACAACTCAAGTTGTTTGCCAGTATCAGGGGTCAGTACATTCAAGAACATTTTAAGGGCGTGCCGCATTTTGATGAAGAAAAGTTTAGACATATGACTTCCTACAGCTTTTATATGCTGCCCCTCCCTCATTTAAGCATCCCACTCCTCCTCATTTTAAGTCTAGTAGTCTCCCTCCTCCCATTCTATTGTACTCCACCCCACTCCTCCACTGCATTTAAAATATACCATCCCCACCCTTTTTCATGTTTGCCAGCCCGCCATAAGCACGTCAGAATATATTGCTACTGTGACACTTAGACAGCTGGTTCTGATAACTCTATGATTTTTGTAAAATAAAAACATAGTGTGATTGTCTATCATGAGAAATGTTGTGCTCCTGGATGACCCCCAGGTATCAGTTCAAAAGACAGGATATATGTTAAACAGCAGCTCTCTGAATGCAATTAACTTGTCAGTTGCTTTGAAGCCAGGAGCTAATATACCCATTTTATGACATCCTCAGGAAAGTCAGTATTTGCACCTGGTGTCATAAGGAAGTGGAATATCCATTTTATGACGTCCTCAGGAAAGTCAGTTAATTGCACCTGGTGTCATAAAAAGTCCGTTGATGTGTTTGAGAACGGAGACTGCTCATAGATCAAGTAAGACTGAGAAATCACAGTCTTACTTAAGAGTATCATCATTTGGAAAATGAGTCTTGCTGGAGTCACAGAATTCAATACCTTGATGGGACTTCCTGTTTTGTATATATATATATATATATATATATATATATATTTTATGTATCCTGAAAGGGAGGAGCTAGATGACGACATCATGAAGAGGGTTGAAACACAGCATTTTTAAACTGTAGACTGTATTCCATTTAGACACACACATGTTTGGACTCTGATACTACATCTTTCAGCACTGTAAGAATATAATGATCCTTCCAATGATCCTAGCTTATGTACACCCCCCCTTCCACAACCTCCCTGCTTTTCCCATCCTCCTTCCTTCTTGTATCAGTGCATAACTTGTCCCTGAGCCACCTACTTATCTACTGCCGTAAATGTCACCCTCCATCACCCACCAATTCCTTGTATACCCACAGCATCTCATTCCTTTGCTCCTAGTATTATCCCAGTTCCAGACACCCCCCCACTGGCTGCCCACTTTTCCCTACACATGCCTCCCCCTTGATACGTCTGGGTCTTTTTAAACTGACTATGTATGTCTCTTCGCTTCTAGCATCCACTTCAACTAATCTCTTCACTGGACTATAATGCCTTTACCTTACGGGAATACTAAACCATGTATGTTGTTGTATCTGGTATACATTTTTACTGACTTGCTACCCTATTGTTATGTATAGCCTTACCGATTGTCTTTTACCTGAACTCAAATGTATTTTTACTTATCTTGTCTATTGCAGACCTACCTGTACTGTTGTACTCTTGCATCTACTGTCTATTTGTCTGTATATAAATGCATTGTTACTTGACTTGTGTAATGCAGATCCACCTTGTAAATGAGCTTGCTCAATGGTATTTGCCTGGATAAATAAATAATTTGATTGATTGATTGATATAAGAATACATTAGCTAGGCAAGTCTTAGTGTATTATCGGTAGGAATTTGCGCTTTTTAAACCTTGTTGTTTTAAAAGATTATTTGTTTTGTAATATATGGTTCTGCATCTATATTTTACATTTGCATCTATTTTTAAGCAAACATCTCATTTTAGAGACTACTTGGTGTGCTTTGAAATTCTTTCTTTGACAAGTGAAGCATATATAGTTACAGTGACACTGTGCATAGCTTAATGGTAATACCAAACTGGGAAAAGGTAAGAGTTTATTCTGAGGTCTTTAATAGAGTTTTTAAGGGTTCATTTTGTACACTTGGTTAGGTGCCCGTAGGTGAAAGATATCTGGCCCCCTCAAAGAGCAGAATTTTCTGAGCCTGTACATTGGGTACGCTATCAAGAGGTTCACAGTTTGAATCCCTCCAACTTGAGACCAAAGGTTGATTCGAACCCACAAAACAGACAGGAGGGTTACCTTGTTCTGTTAACTGTTCACAATACTGCACTCAGAGGTTGGCACTGTGGGAGCAAAGGGCCTGATTTGTTGAGTGGGGTTGTGACAGATTGGTTGGCAGCAGTGTGCATAAGTTTGGTATTACAAGATTTTGTTGTTCAGTGTGTTAGCTTGAGTCTGTCAGCTCACTTGCAAAGAAAGAAAAAAGCAGTGATTTATTTTTAAAAGGAAACAGAACTATATCACTTGGCTTACAGTCGAGTTGCTACCTGTTTTATTTTCTTTCTAAAGTGCAAGTCAGAGCAGCCATAGTTAGGGAAGAAGATGGCTTCCAACTAAAGCGGACACACTGTAGACTACTTAAAGCAGTTGTGCAAGGACAGAGGAGTCTCGTTCAAGATGAAAGCCACCAAGCAGAACCTCGTGGATGCCCTGATGGTAGCAAATACTCAGAGCACTGAGTCACAGACAGTGACTGTAAGGGACCGAACCTTGAATGTGGAAGGGCTAGCGTCCAGTGTGGTGTCAAGATCCAATGGGGAGGGCAGCAGGGCCACTGTCAGCAAAGGCCCACAGCAACAGGAAAATGTCATCAGTATCCTGCAGCCAGAAGTACTCAGGCTGCAGACAGAGTTGCGCCGAATGGAGCTGGAGTTCCAGGAGAACAGAGAGCAGGAACAGCGGGAGGCTGAGCGTGAAAAGAGTGAGTGCCAGTGAGCTGCAGAGGAGAAGAGGGAACAAGAACAGAGGGAGGTAGAGCGAGAACACTGAGAGGCAGAGTGAGAACAGTGAGATGCTGACTGTGAGGAGCATGAGTGCCAGAGGCAACATGAACTGGAGAAGCTATGACTCCAACCACCAGCACCAGAGCAGGTAAGTGACTTGGGTTTAACTGGGACTACAGGACTGGGTTACAAATTGAATTCCAAATTGATAGCCGAATTTAAAGAAAGGGAGGATATGGATGCATTTTTAAATTCTTTTGAAAAAGTTTGTATTCAGGCTAAAATTGCTAGGGAGTCCTGGAGCTTCCAGCTATCCCCACTACTTACTTGGAAAGCTCGGGATGTATTGGGTCAAATGGACAATGAGGACAGTGATGATTACAGCAAACTTAAAGCTGCACTGTTAAAGAAATTTGAATTAACTGCTGAATCATACAGAGCTAAATTCTGTAAGCTCAGGAGAAGCCCTTACATGAGCTATGAGGAGCTAGCCACAAAACAATGTCAGTTTTTAAAATGTTGGTGGGAAGGAATTGAAGCAAACTCTGTTGATAAAATTGAAAATATGATTTTGTTAGAACAGCTTTTCTGGGCATGCCCAGCAGAGCTGAAAACCTGGCTGGAGGACCAAGATCCCAAAACAGTGCAAGAGGCTGTTGAACTCTCGGACCACTATGCCAAAAGCAGACCTGCTCTGAGAGCAACTGGGGTGGGCGTGGCAATGCAGAAAGGGAAAAACGTGCCTTCAGGGCAGCTAAAACCCTCACTACCTCCACCGAAACCAGTTAGCCCCAGGTTTCAGAGAAAAGATTTCTCTGAGAAAATAAATGAATGTTGGTTGTGTAAAGAAACTGGGCATATTGCCAGACAGTGTCCCAAAAAGGTGAGCAATACACAACAGGGGGCTAGGAAGGAAGTGGGTTGTTTGTGTGTCCCTGGAAGCATGCCAGTGAACATGAGGGAACACATGGCCATGTACAGATACAAGGGTTAAGGGACACAGGGGCATTCTTGACCATGGTAAAGGGGGATCTAGTAGATCCAGGTCAGCTTATACCCAATAAATACATCACTGTGCAGGACTTTACTGGTGAAGAGAAAACACTGCCCCTCACTAGTGTTCTCCTAGACTGGGGTAAAACAGGGAGAACTGTGCAACAGGTGTCTGTAACCAAAACTTCAGCAGTGGATGTGATCCTGGGCAACAATCTCAAACAAGTGATGGTGTGTGCAGTTACCCATAGCCAAGTGGCAAGGGAACACTGTAGTTCTCTGGACCCCACAGAAGCCATTGTGGAAATCACTGAGAGGCTGGTTCTCTGGCCTGTGTCTCCAGATGGGGAGACTAATGAAAAGAGGATAGAAATTTCCCCAGTAGCAGTTAATCACACAGTTACAGAGGGTTGCTCTGAGGAGGGAGGGGTGACCCAGTGTCAGAGGGATGGGGTTGACAGTGATCCTGAGTGCCCTGACTCTAGTGCTAGGGACCCTGGTTTAGCGACTGAAGGGGACCTGTCCCATGCCTTGGGAATGTGTGAGGGGTTTGCAGGTGCTCAGAGAAGTGACCCTAGTCTAGAGAAGCTGATGGCTTGGGCAGACTCTGTCGGAGCACAGGGAGGTGATGGCAGATATAAGGTTTCTTAGGAAAATGGACTTATGTATACTCAGGCTGTGCAGATGGAGGGAGGGGTGCTAGGAAGGCAGCTTGGCATTCCCCAGTGGTATCATGACCAGTTGCTCAAGACTGCACATGATATTCCCTTGTCTGGCCATCTGGGGATCATGTGCACTATGCAGTGTTTGGCCCAGAATTTCTATTGGCCTAACTTCACCAAGCAGATGAAGGAGTATTGCAGGTCTTGTCACCGGTGCCAAGAAATAGGGAACGCAGGCAAAAAAAACCCAAGCCGCCCTGATTCCATTGCCCATAGTGGAGGAGCCATTCCAGAGGGTGGGAATGGATATTGTGAGGCCTTTAAATGCCCCCAGCTCCTCAGGGAAGAGATTCATCCTGACTGTGGTGGATTATGCCACACGGTACTCTGAGGTAGTCACCCTGTCCTCACTGAGGACAGACAAAGTGGCAGATGCCTTACTTGGGATTTTCTGCCATGTTGGGTTTCTGTAGGAGGTTATCACTGATCGAGGGGGTTCCTTCCTGTCGGACCTGATAAAATGTTTATGGGAGAAGTGTGGGGTGGGGCAGAGATGCACAACACCGTATCACCCACAAGCCAATGAGCTTATGGAAAGATTCAATGGTACCCTGAAGTCAATGCTCCAGGCATTTGCTGAACAGTATAGGAGAGACTGGGAGAAATATCTTTCCCACCTGTTGTTTGCATACAGGGAAGTGCCCCAAGAACTGACAGTATTTCTTCCCTTCAAACTCTTATATGGACACCGGGTACGTGGGCCACTAGACTTGATCCAGGAGGACTGGGAAGGCAAGCACTCTGCTCAGGAAACTTCCATAGTGGATTACGTCCTTAAGTTTAGAGAAAGGCTGAAGGAGCTTATGGGGACAGCCCAGAGCAACCTGGCAGCTACCCAACAGAAACAAAAAGTTTGGTATGACTGGAAAGGCAGAGCTCGCTCATACATGGTGGGTCAGGAAGTCATGGTCCTTATTCCGGTCCAGAAAGACAAGCTACAGGCTGAGTGGGCAGGACCATACAAAGGGGTTAGGAAGGTAAATGATGTGAACTATATTATAGAGTTGCCTGACGGAAGACAGATGGAAAGGATGTACCATGTCAACATGATGAAGCCATATGCAAATTGAGCTGACATGGTGTTTGCAGTGTGTAGTCTTGGGGAGGGGACGGATGAAGGAAACCCCCTTCTGGACTTGCTGGAAGAAAGTAAGTGGGAGTCCTCTGTGGAGGCAGGTAAATTGTCTCCCCAGCTGACCCCAGACAAGATCCAGGAAGTAAAGGAGGTTTTAGCAGACTTTGCCCCATTGTTTAGCGCCAAGCTTGGATTAACCCCCTCAGCGACGCATGATGTGAAGACAGGGACACAGATGCCCATACGGCGAACAGCATATCAGGTGTCAGAGGCTGCCCAAAAGGACATTAGGAAGGAAGTGGAGGAGATGCTTGATTTAGGGGTAATCCAGAGATCCCACAGCCCCTGGGCCTCACCCGTAGTCCTTTTGCCCAAGCCAGATGGCTCAACTCATTTCTGTGTGGACTCTCATGGACTGAATGCAGTCACAAAGTCAGACGCCCACCCGATGCCCTGGACGGAAGAACTCCTGGACAAGTTGGGAGGGGCAACCTGCCTTATGACCACTGACCTGACCAAGAGGTATTGGCAGGTAGAGTTGATGGACAGAGCTAGGGAGAGGTTGTCCTTTCATCACTCTGATAGGTTTATTTGAATTCAAAGTAATGCCTTTTGGAATGAAGAACGCTCCGGCCACTTTCCAAAGGTTGGTGAACCAGGTGTTAAATGGTGCTGAGGAGTACGCCATGGCATACCTGGATGACATTGCCATCTTTAGTGCCAGAAGGGAGCAACACCTGTCCCACTTTAGGGAAGTGCTAGGCAGGATACAGAGGGCCGGGCTTACTGTCAAAGCCGGGAAGTGCCAGGTGGCCATCGGAGAAGTGGCATACCTCAGGCATGTGGTAGGTTGAGGACAGCTCCATCCTAACCAAATAAAAATAGAGGTAATCCAGGCATGGCCCAGACCAGAAATGCAGAAGCAGGTCAGGAGTTTTCTTGGGACAGCAGAGTACTATAGAAAATTACAGTGCCCTGGCTGCTCCCCTATCTGACCTGGTAAAGAAAAGGATGGCAAAGAAAATTACCTGGAGACCAGCCTATTAGGATGCCTTTACCAGATTGAGGGAGACACTGTGCAGTGCTCCTGTTTTGACAAGTCCTGACTACAGCAGACCCTTTATAGTTCAGACTGATGCCTCAGACATGGGTATTGGGGCAGTACTGAGTCAGACATCCAACCAAGGGAAAGATCACCCTGTAGCCTATCTGAGTAAAAAGTTACTTCCCAGGGAGCAGGCATACTCCACTGTGGTAAAGGAGTGTCTTGCCATAGTGTGGGCCATAAAGAAGTTGGAGCCATAGTTGTATGGGCAGCATTTTGTGGTACAGACTGACCACAACTCCCTGGTTTGACTGACACAGATGGGAAAAAACAATGGTAGATTGCTAAGATGGAGTCTTGCTTTGCAAGGGTATGACATGACCATTCTACATAGGGCTGGAGTGACCAATCAGAACTCAGATGGGTTGTCTCATGTCTATGAGGAGTGAACTGATTTGGGAAGCTCATCCCATGCAGGGGATAGAGCCCCCAAATTCAGTCTAGGTGGGGAGGATTGTGACACTTAGACAGCTGGTTCTGATAACGCTATGATTTTTGAAAATTAAAATTAGAGTGTGATTATCTGTCATGAGAAATGTTGTGCTCCTGGATGACCCCCAGGTATCAGTTCAAAAGACAGGGTATATGTTAAACAGCAGATCTCTGAATGCAATTAACTTGTCAGTTTGCTTTGAAGCCAGGAGCTAATATATCCATTTTATGACACCCTCAGGAAAGTCAGTTAATTGCACCTGGTATCATAAGGAAGTGGAATATCCATTTTATTACATCCTCAGGAATGTCAGTTAATTGCACCTGGTGTCATAAAAAGTCCTTTGATGTGTTTGAGAACGGAGACTGCTCATAGATCAAAGGAGATTGAGAAATCACAGTCTTAATTAAGAGTGTCATCATTTGTAAAATGAGTCTTGCTGGAGTCACAGGATTCAATACCTTGATGGGACTTACTGTTTTGTATGTATATATTTTTTTCATGTATCCTGAAAGGGAGGCGCTAGATGATGACATCATGAAGAGGGCGGAAACACAACATTTTTAAACTGTAGTCTATATTCCATTTAGACACACAGATGTTTGAACTCTGATACTACAACATCTTTCAGCACTGTAAGAATATAAGAATACATTAGCTAGGCAAGTCTAAGTGCATTATTGGTAGGAATTTGCACTTTTTAAACCTTATTGTTTTAAAAGATTGTATGTTTTGTGATATATGGTTCTGTATCTATATTTTACATTTGTATCTATTTTAAGTAAACATCTCATTTTAGAGACTACTTGGTGTGCCTTTGAAATTATTTCTTTGACAAGTGAAGCATATATGGTTACAGTGACACTGTGCATAGCTCAATGGTAATACCAAACTGGGAAAAGGTAAGAGTTTATTCTGAGGTTTTTAATAGAGTTTTTAGGGGTTCATTTTGTATACCTGGTTAGGTGCCCATAGGCGAAAAATATCTGGCCACCCCCCGAGAGCAGAATTATCTGAGCCTGTACATTGGGTACGCTATCAAGAGGTTCACAGTTTGAATCCCTCCAAAAACTTGAGACCAAAGGTTGATTCGAACCCACAAAACCGACAGGAGGGTTACCCTGTTCTGTTAACTATTCACAATACTGCGCTCGGAGGTTGGCACTGTGGGAGCAGAGGGTCTGACCTGCTGAGTGGGGTCGTGACAGCTACCAGTACAGGGGGAAAGAGATAGTGAAGAATATTACAAGCATGCATTCTGTAACATTTATTTTGGCATCATATAGTTGCATGGAACAGTGAATCAGAGAGATGTCATAGGGACTGACAGTGCCACTGGAAGCTCTCACCCCCCTGCTTTCCTGATGATAGATTCTGAGCTGGTGTTCAACTAATTTTTCAGGTAGTCCTGTGACCTTCAAGCAGGCTAAAGGCAGCTCAGAAACCATGCCCGGAGTTGAATACAAAAAGTACCGGTGTGGCCTTGATAAAGCACACTGGTGGTGTGCAAAAACATTTGGCAGTGAGGTCTGCGGTAGTGAGTGCTACTTTTACTTCTAAGAACATATGAAATTGCCAGCAGATACAGACCACATGGTCTAGCTAGTCTGCTCGAGTGTGCAGCACTTCAGCCCGTTAGACTGCAGCTGCCCCTCCTCTCATTAACTCTTCCCTCCCCCGCTGCCCCCTCGGTAGGTACTTTCCCCTTGAATTTGTCCCACCCTGTCTTGAAGTACCCCACAGTCTGCACTAATACAAGTTGCTCAGGCAGTGCATTCCACCCTGTTACCACTCTTTCAGTGAAGTAGTGTCTCCTCCTTTCCCTCCTGAATCTGTCCCCCCTTTAACTTCAGGGAGTGCCCTCTAGTACCTCTCCCATTCTGGAGAGTGAACCCACCATGGAAGTCTACTCTGTTCATCCCCTTCAGGTACGTGAAGGTCTTGTTCATGTCCCCTCTCTCTCTTCTAACCTCCAGGGTATACAGGTTGAGCTCTTTTAGTCTTTCCTCATAAGTTCTCTCCCCCAACCCCTGGATCATCTTTGTTGCTCTTCACTGCACTGCCTCCAGTAGTTTGATATCCCTTTTCAAGTACGGGTGCCAGAACTGCATGCAGTACTCCAAATGTGGCCTCACCAGGGACCTGTACAGGGGCAATATGACTTTGCTACATCTGGATGTAATCCCCCTTGCTATACACCCTAGCATCCTGTTAGTCTTAGCCGCTGCCTCTCTGCACTGGGCTGAGTGGTTTAATTCCCTGGTTACCAGCACCCCCAGATCCTTCTCCTGGTCGGATGTGGACAGCTTGATGCCATCCATCTAGTAGCTGTATCCTGGGTTTTTGGCTCTGAAATGCATCACCTTGCACTTCTTGGCATTGAACTCTAGCTGCCAGGTGAGTGACCACTCCTCGAGACTTGCCAAGTCCTCCTGCAGTAATTTGCCACCCTCCTCCCCATCCACCTTAGCACAGATCTTGGTGTTATGTATAACAAGGATATAGTTATTCTACAACCAAGCCCTGCTCTGTATTGTTCAAAGTCAGTAAGTCATTTTTTCTGCTTTTAGTCCTGTGACCTTCCCAGGTAGCCCACTGACCCCACTCCCCATATCCTAGGCACTACTTGGTATCCAGTGCAACTACCTTTTCTAATCTCCAGTCCTTTATTGCATGGTTTTCCAACTGCATGAAGTCTCCTTCTTGGTCCCTTGCCAGCTCTTACTCAACAGTATACAGCTCTGTGACACCACCACCACCACCACTTGCCTAAATATTTAGTTTTTTAAAAACCTGTACTGTATGCTAATGTCACGGGTTAAAATTAACTTTTGCAACACTTCTAACAAACAAGAAAAGTGGCTAGGAAACTCCACTAGCCCTGTGGCAATTCCACCAGCCCCACTGGTTTATTTATTAAAATATTCCTGTCTCCATCACATGCCAGAAGGGCTAGTAGAAGGAAATCTTTACTAACCCAATAAAAAATTCTACCTGCATTTGGATGATGGTATTGTGCCAGTTTTAATCTATGCTACCTCACTGGCCTTACCTCATCTGCTCCTGACTACTACTCTTAACCTGCAGCACCCCTTCCAGCTCCATGGCTCATTCCTGCCCTTCTCTTCATGGTAGGGCTTTAAAGCCAAGGGTCCTTTTCTGAGCACAGGCAAGATGAGACAATAGGAGGCTATGCAGGGCCACTGCACTCTCCATTCTGGCTAAAGGACACTTGTGAGGGCACACACCTGCATACCAGCAAGCAGAGTCACCTAAAGTATTCTCTCTATAACTTCTTATACCTGCACTACTACCTGTTGTCAACAAGATATTTATTGTAGAGAAAGGCACCTTGAAGGACAGCTGCATCCCACAATGTCCTGCTCTGCAATGAGCAGGGAATCAAAACAGATGTAACCCCTAGGTGACACTATCCCAAGGGCTACTACCTCTGCCTGCTTGGCTAGTAGCAGGTTAAGGGGTCTGGGTACTGAAACGGGTGCCTCCACCCAGAGGTCAGGGTTGTTAGTGGTCAAGCTAATCTGGGCACAGCCCTCTGGGACACTGTAACCCCCCTCTTTCCCTTCTAGTGGCCTGAACAATATACAATAATCACTTTCTCAATGACCCTTATTCACCATGCAGTTACCCACACTGTTTGTACTTACCACCAGGGCTGGGTCCTCTAGCTCGATCCTGGGGACCCCCTGTAAAACAAGGTTATGCACAGCAAATAGCAACAGTACAGTACTCTTGGAACAAACTGGAACCACAGTCAGGTTAACTGCAAAAAGAGTTAAATCTCATTTATTCAAGGGACTTGAACAAGGGAGGGGCATAATCAGGTTGATTGGCTGAAAGGCTAAATCAATCAGACAGTTATGCATGCACTTCAGAGTCCCTACACAGTCACACACTCTGGGTACCCATGTAGGGAAAAGGTGGGCTAGCCAGGACAGTTGCCCGGGGTAGGCCAACATCGCAGCTGGTTGGGGCCCAGTGATAGAAGAAAGCAACATGCACAACCCACACTATTTGTAATCCGGAGCTGGAGGGCTCAGTTCGTGAAGGAAAAGACAAAAAAGCAATCAGATGACAACACTTTAGATTTAGCTGTTGTTGCTGGGAGCTACCCTGATGTTTACTCATGATACCAATACAGGACACAGGCAGAATGAAATCGAGCCTGCAGGTTGTTGAGCTGGAGTGCCAGGAGAAGCAGGGACCACACAAATCACCAAGGCATCGTTCCTGTTCAAGGTGTTGAGCAGGGGGCTGATCCCCAAGCAGGTCTCTCGTTGATGGCTTTCTCTGTGTAGTGGGTAGTCTGGATGGGCCAGTGTGGCAAGACCCAGGCCAAATGGAGATGCAAATGGATTTAGTCCATTGGAGCTGGATGCAGCCTCCAGCAAGCAGAACACAGTTCAGTACACAGTGGGGAACCAAATCAGGACCCACTAACAGCACACAGCACATTTACATGTAAGAAATTCTACTGAACCAGGCAAATTGCTATCCGGTCACAATTACAGAGTCTCTGCACAAACCGGGAGTTCAAAAGTGGCTGGAAATCCTGACAGGCTGATTGCATTCAGCAAATCTTCGGTCTTCTTCAGGTTAAAGCCTGGTCACAGTTCTGTGGCTTAAATTCTCTTCACAATTCAGATTGAGTCCAAATAAACTTCAATTTCCCTCTCAAGCACAGCAGGCAGGCCAAAACTCAGCCCTTTCACAGTTCTCCCACACAAAGCTATGCAGGATTACTGCTCGACTATCTTGAGCAGTTACTTCTTTCACTTCCCAACTGAAACTGAAAGTAGCTGCAAGCAGCCTGGGACTTTCCCCAGGATCCAAAAGGTCTGGTTGGTTGATTTCTCTGTCAGTCACAACAAGGGCTCCCCCTCCAGGTTCATTTAGGTGCAAAAAACCCCAAACTACAATTCCTACAGAATTTTGCTCCCACAAAGCCCCTGGGGACAGGATCCATTTTAGAGTCCCCAAAGGTACTGATTGGCCCATTTCAGCAGTCCAGGACCAAGATGGTGGAGATAAACAGAAATGTCCATGCTGCAAAGAAGGCAGGTTAGATAAAATGCAATATTATTATTATTCTAACAAGCATTTGTCAGTGCCAAATGTTGATTGCTTACATGTGCTGCTTAGGTATTTGGAAGTGAAAGTACCATGCCTAAGAACTGTCATGTGCCCCCAAAGACATCCACTGTGTCTTTCACAGGCAGAAGAATCCTGCAGAAGGTGAGTAAACCGAAAGTGGACAAAGTGATGGGACCAGATGGCATACACCCAAGGATATGGAAAGAACTGTGAAGGGAAATAGCAATACCTATGGCAGCCATGTTCACTGAGTCATTCAACAGAGGGGTGGTACCAGAGAATTGGAGGAGGGCACATGTGGTCTCCCTATAGAAACCATCCGTAGAGAGGAGGTGGGGAGCTATAGGCCAGTCATCCTCACTTCAGTAGTGGGGAAGATCATGGAGACATTGGTTAAAGAAAGGATAGTGGGGCATGTAGAAGCCATTGGAGCCCAGGGCCATAGGCAACATGGATTGACAGTAGGGAGGTCATGTCAGACTAATCTGGTTGATCTCTTTGGGTGACAAAGGAAGTAAATCAGGTGGGGCAGTGGATAACCCTTACTTTGATGTAAGCAAAGCATTTGACACCGTCCCACATAGGAGGCTGATAAACTAGCTGAGTAGGGTGGGCATGGGGGGAAAAGGATGGTAAAGTGGGTTAGAAACTGGATAAGAGACAGGAGGCAGGGAGTGGTGGTATCAGCAGCATAAGGAGGGAGATAGTGATGCCATGATATAAAACCATGGTCAGGCTTCACTTGGAGTACTGTGTGCAGTTCTGGAGGTCGCACCTTCGTAAGGATATTAACAGGCTGGAGATAGTCCAGAGAAGGGTGAATGAGATGGTACAGAGCTTGCAACACATGACCAATGAGGAGAAATTAAGGGACCTCAATATGTACTCACTGGAAGAGAGGAGGGAAAGAGGGGGGATATGATAGAAACATTCAAGTACCTGAAGAGTATAAATAGAACTACTGAGAAGTAGGAGACAGCTGCTATAGGGATATGTGCCAGCTTCTGTGTGATATTCTTTTGCTCTTATAAATCTGAAATCTCCAATATTTCAGTAACCACATGACCACACTGCCTTCTTTAGGCAATCTTATGCTGGTTGATGCCTGGTGTCAGATGGCAGACAAAGGGCTCACCAGATTGTGTAGCCATTTGAAAAACATCATAAATTGTTCTTTTACTGGTAAGCATTTTGGAAAACTGGTGAAGGTCTCACAATTTTTATTATGATTTTATCTCCTTATGTCTGTCCCCTTTGGTCCCCCATCCCCACACCCCAACAGTCATCGGTGGCCACAGCTTCAGCCTTCTTCTTGACAAGATAGTGGGTGAGAAACATAGAAACATATAAGTTGCCAGCACATAAGGACCACCTGGGCCACCTAGTCTGCCCATTTACCTACCTGATTGATAAGTTGCAGATTCTAGTTAATCAACAGCTAACTTCCTCCTACCCCCCCAGTAGAATTGCCTTATGTCTGTCCATGAGCAGCTGCCTTCACAGTCTGTGAAGTGTGACGCCTTTCAGTGCCACTTATTGGTCATCTTCCAACACAGGCAAGGCGCTGCCAGCCCAAAAGTAACTCTGGACAAGCAGGTTTTAAAGCGGGGAAGAAATGAAGTGAGCAAGAATCAAGTACTCATTCAGATGCAGTGTTGATTTTAAGAACAGCATGCTGGTGTGGACACTGCAAATAGAACCCCAGCTCTTTAAGCAGCCTTATGAACAGTAAAGGTTTCTCAAAGCACTGGGGCTCTGTTTACTGCAGTGTAAGTGGGCTGCATCTAATTCAGTAATTTACTGTACCTTACATGTGGATGTATGGTAGGCCCAACTTTAAATTAACACTGCACCTGAATTAACACATGATGTGATAGAAACATAGAATTCGTCAGCAGAAAAGGACCGCTCAGCCCACCCAGTCTGACCAAGTGTTCTCTACCTACATGTAACTCCTGCCTGTATATGTTAGTGCATGTCTTATTCTACCTGCGTCCATCAGGACTTCCTTGTGAATGAGCTTGCTTAATGGATTTTTCCTGCAATGAACTTGAACCTACTCCATGTCCATGGCCCTATTGATCTCCGTTGACCCTCTCCTTCTCCTTTCTGTAATATACCCCTATGTTTATCCCATGCATGCTTAATGCCCCCTACCATTTTAGCTTCCACCACTTCTTCTGGCAGTCTGTTCAAGGCATCTACCACCCTTTCAGTAAAGAAATATTTCTTCACATTTATCCTGAATGCCCCTTCCAAGCTTCATTGTAAATCCCTTGGTTTGGGTGCTCATCCTCATTTGAAGGGAACTCCTCAACTGTACCCTCTTTACCCCTGTGAGGTACTTTGTAGGTCTTGATCATGTCACCTCTTGGCCTCTTTTCTTTCAGAGTGTACATGTTGAGATTCTTAAGCCTTTCTTTGTAGGGATTCCTGTGAAAATTCTGACCCAGTTTAGTTGCCCTCCTGTGGAAAACCTCCACCTTATGTCCTTTCTGAAGTGTGGACTGTAAAACTGGACACAGTACTCCAGCTGGGGGTATACCAGGGAGTGATAAAATTGCAGCACAACAACCCTCCTCCTCCTACTGGAGATGACACTCCTTATGCACCCCAGAATTCAATTTGCCCTGCCCATAGCCTTGTCACACTGTACTGCCATCTTGAGGTCCTCTGATATAATAACCTCAAGGACCTTTTCATGTCTAGTGAGTATCAGTACTTCCTGCCATCCTATACCCATCATCAGGGTTCCTGTGCCCTAGGTACATGATTTTACATTTGTCAGCATTGAACCCCAAGTAAGTAAGAAAATGGAATCGATTTGAATGAATTGCAGGCTTTTAAGCATCTTTTTGGGGCGTGTGCATGTGTGTGTTTTAAGGGGGGGGGCTCTGGTACTGACAGAACCTCCAAGAATGCCACTGGCTTCCCCACCCCCTCAAACTGCCTGCCCAAGAACTCAAACCTCCCCCTCACTACTTCCACAGTGTCCCCAATCATTTGTACCCACATGCAACAGTAAATGAGGTTTCTTCCTGCCCCTTGCTGCACTCTTTTGCAGTGCCTGCATTGCCCCATCTGCACTCAACCTGGAGACAGCTTCAATCCAAATATGGGTATGCCTTTCCCCCTTTCCACCCCATCTCACCCATCTCAGTATAAAATCCCCCAGGATGAGTACCCCTGCCCCTTACTGCCTTTCCCTTCTAATGCCCCTTCCACCACCCCAGTATTCATTCTTCCCTGTCTCTAACCCCCACCAACTGCACCCTCTGTGACTTCTATATCTGTACCCCCTACTTCTGCCTCATCCTTTTTCTCTGCCTTATTCCTCCCATCCCCCTTGAACCCCTCTACAGCCTGACTACTTCCTACTGGGCTTCCCATGTCAACCTCCCCTCCTCCCCTGCTGATTTCCAACCCCTCTTCTATCCCCGCTGTTGTCAATTTAGAGCCTCCATTCCCTTCTACCCCGACAGTGATGCCTCTCCCATCCTTCCCCCTTCCCGTAGCCTTCTCTCCTTCAGTCACCACCCCTCATTCCTTACTAGTCCCCTTCTACCCTTTTGTCCTCGCTATCTCTTCCTCTACCTGTTGCCATCCCTCTTATGCCCCGCTTGTCCTCCCCCCTTCAATATGTTCCTGCTCCCCCTCTCTGTCCCATACCAGAGGTTTGAATCTATTCTTAATTGATACCTGTGCTGCATCTCTTCCCCCTATCAGTTCCCCCCTCCTACTTGTTCCCCTCCGTGCCACCCCTGGTGCCTCCCTACCTGCAGCCATCTGCCTTCTCCCCTGGTACGCCTCGTGGTGTCTTCCTCCCTCATCAGGAGGCATCCCAGCCTCACCTCGGGCACCCCCTCCCTTCTCCTTTCTCTTATCCTAGTGCTTCTGATACTGGGTCAGTTTCAGTCCCATGTTATTCTTCCTCTGTCCCCCTTTACCATCCCTATTCCCCCCAGGATGTCTATCATACTCACCTGCCCTGCCACTTACACTCCTCCCTAACCTCCACAGTTCCTCCATCAAACTAGCCAGTCATCTACAAACCATACACCCACCAATCCTCCAAGCCCAGTCCAGGATCATGGCACACCCACACCCTGTACACCCCTCCACCCTTCCAAAGATGCCCGCCCTAGTGACATGTGGCACCTGCCCCATTGTGGCCCCCATCTTATGCTAGGGGCTCTTACTCCCAGGTTCTGTACCCTACTACAACTGTTAGGCCACTATATATTCAAATTCATGTCCCCCCCACACTAGTCCCCCTACTGACCCCTTGCCGATGGGTGTAATTCAGGCTCAAATGTCATCCATTACACACTGTATTACTGTAGCAATCCTAAAGTCTCCTTGTCCATTTTTCACCCCTTAGCTATCATTTTTTTTGCTCTCGGCTCTCACGTAGTTTCACTTAGTCCAGTTAGAAATCCTATTGCACTCCAAGTATTACTCAGTTCAGTTAGAGAAATAAACAGAACAAATAAATATGTATTATTACAGCAATCATAACAGCATAGCTCAGTACTTAGCTCAGTTAGAGAAAGAAACAGAAGAAGTAAATCTGTATTAGTACAGCAATCCTAAAGCATCCAATCATTGCTTTGTCTCCACTCCAATGACCCTGCTGTAATAGAGGACCACAGAGGACACTGGGAGGGAGGGTGGACAAGTGTAAAGTCCAGGCAGAGCTCCGTTGATCTTGTTCACTCCCACTCTCTCACTCATTCATTCTGTTTCTCCAGACACTGCAGGCTGTCCTTTAGTACTGGGCTCCTGCCTGCATTGGCACCTTTTTCTGCCCACAAAGAAATCTGCAGCAGTCCCAACAGAGCTCCGTTGAGCTTGCTCACTACCCCTCTCTCAACCACTCATTCTGTTTCTCCCAGAGCAGCAGGCTGCCCTTTTGCATTGGGCTTCGGCCTGCATTGGTGCCTTTTTCTGCCCACAAAGAAGTTCACAGCTGTCCCAACAGAGCTCCATTGAGGTCGCTCACTCCCCCTCTCTCACTCACTCATTCTGTTTCTCCTGGCGCTGCAGGCTGCCCTTTTGTACTGCACTCCTGCCTGCGTTGGCACCCTTTTCTGCCCACAAAGAAATCCACAGCAGTCCCGACAAAGCTCTATTGAGCTCGCTCACTCCCCCTCTCTCACTCGCTCATTCTGTTTGTCCCAGAGCTGCAGGCTGCCCTTTTGTACTGGGCCCCTGCCTGCATTGATGCCTTTTTCTGCCCACAAAGAAATCTGCAGCAGTCCCAACAGTGCTCCGTTGACCTCGCTCACTCACCCTCCCTCACTCGCTCGTTCTGTTTCTTCTGGCCATGCAGGCTGCCCTTTTGTACTGGGTTCCTGCCTGCATTGGTGCCTTTTTCTGCCCACAAAGAAATCTGCACCACTCCCGACAGAGATCAGTTGAGCTTGGTCACTCCCCCTCTCTCACTAGCTCGATCCTAATCTGTCCCAAACACTGATTTCCCAAAGTGACTGTGGTATTCTGCACGGGAAGTGCAAAAACACATTTCAGCCACAATGTGAAAAATGACAGCTGTACTATTCATAAGGAGGTGTGAAAAAATGCCAGTGTTGAAAATGCGGCATGAAAATATTACTGATTTGTGAAGTTACAAGGGTGCATGGACACTGCACAACACACGCTCGTAACACAGTCATTTTATGGACTTTCATCACAAAATTTTCAACATAGGCATTTTAGGACCTCTGCTCATGAACAGTGTCACTGTGGTTTTCTTAATGTGTTCCAAACACTGGTTTCCCACAGTGACCGCACTATTTTGCGCCAGAAGTGTGAAAACACATTTCGGCCAGGATGAGAAAAATGACAGTTGTACTTTCCATAAGGAAGTGTCGAAAAATGCCAATGTTGAAAATCTGGAGTGAAAATATTGCAAATTCAAGAAGTTGTGAGTGTACGTAGCAACTGCGCAATTTACGCTCATAAAACAGTCATTTTTTGGATTTTTTCTACTAAATTTATTACTCAGCTCAGTTAGAGAAATAAACAGAACAACTTAATCTGTATTATTAGAGCAATCCTAAAAGTATCCAATCATTGCTTTGGCTCCACTCCAGAGATCCTGCTGTAATATAGGAGCACAGATGACGCTGGGCGGGAGGCTGGGCAACTCTAATGTTCTGTCATTCTCCATTGAGCTCGCTCATTCCCCCTCTCTCACTCGCTCGTTCTATTTCTCTTGAGGCTGCAGGCTGCCCTTTTGTACTGGGCTCCTGCCTGTGCTGGCATCTTTTTCTGCCCACAAAGAAGTTCACAGCTGTCCCAACAGAGCTCCGTTGTGGTCACTCACTCCCCCTCTCTCACTCTCACTCTTTTTGTTTCTCCTGGCGATGCAGGTTGCCCTTTTATACTGGGCGCCTGCCTCCATTGGTGCCTTTTTCTGCCCACAAAGACATTCGGAGCAGTCCCAGCAGAGCTCCGTTGAGCTCGCTCACTCCCCCTCTCTCACTCGCTCTCTCGTTCTGTTTATCCTGATGCTGCAGGCTGCTCTTTTGTACTGGGTCTTGCATTGGGGCCTTTTTCTGCCCACAAAGAAATCTGCAGCACTCCCGACAGAGCTCAGTTGAGCTCGGTCACTCCCCCCCTCACTAGTTCGATCTTAATCAGTCCCAAACACTGATTTCCCATAGCAACCATGCTATTCTGAGGCAGGAGTGCAAAAACATATTTTGGCCAGGATGTGAAAAATGACAGCTGTACTGTTCATAAGGAGGTGTGAAAAAATGCCAGTATTGAAAATGTGGCGTGAAAATATTACAAATTTGTGAAGTTACAAGGGTGCATGGAAACAGTTCAAAACATGCTTGTAACGCAGTCATTTTATGGACTTTCATCACCAAATTTTAAACATAGGGATTTTAGGACCTCTGCTCGTGAACAGTGTCACTGTCATTTTCTTAATCTGCCCCGAACACTGATTTCCCACAGCGACCGTGCTATTCTGTGCTGAAAGTGTGAAAACACATTTCATCCAGGAAGTGAAAAATGACAGCTGTACTGCTCATAAGGAAGTGCGAAAAAATGCCAGTATTGAAAATCTGTCTTGACATTATTACAAATCTGCGAAGCTACAAGGGTGCGTAGAAACTGCGTAACGCAGACATGTAACACAGTCATGTGATGGGATATAGTCACAACATGTTAAACATAGGCATTTTAGGACCTCTGCTCATGAACAGTGCCACTGTCATTTTCTTAATCTGTCCCAAACACTGATTTCTCAGTGACTGCACTATTCTGCGCCGGAAATGCAAAAACACATTTCGTCCAGGATGGGGAAAATTACAGCTGTACTGTTTATAAGTAGGTGTGAAAAAAATGCCAATGTTGAAAATCTGGCAAGAAAATGTTGCAAATTTGCAGAGTCACGAGCGTGCATAGCAACTGCGCAACACACGCTCATAAAACAGTCATTTTTTTTTTTTCCACCAAATTTGCAACATAGATTTTTGGAGAGCCCACCTCATAAACACTGGTGCTGTCATTTCACTAATCGGTCCCAAAAGGTGGTTCCGCGCAGTGACCACAAAATCACCTTTTGGGGCTGAATAACACCATGACAGTGGCTAAATTCATGAGGAAGGGTCCCAAAAATCTCATGTTGAAAGCTTGGTGCCAAAATTCCAAAAAATGCCTGAGATATGCCCCAAAGTTGAAAAAACCCTATTTATGCCATTATACAGCTTACTGCAATTTCTTCAGTTCTCGGTCGGCTTTGAAGAGTGCAGACATGTTTCCGGTCTACCGAAGATCGTCGCGCTGAGCTCCACAGGTAAGAATGGGGTGAGGGTGCATGTGTGGGGAGGCAGGTTACACAGTGGGAGGGCACGGGTTGGGAAGGGGGCGCAGATGGCGAGGGACCATTTTCTTCTTTTCAGGGTTAGTAAAAAAAAAAAAAGACACCGTGGGACATTTTTTCCTTTTTGCAGGTACTTTTAGCATGCTGGGGTGGGCTCCCAGCATGCCACCTGCATGTTTTGGGGTTGGTGGACTGGAGCCGATGGGAATTGAGCACCCCCGTTGGCACATACTGGTGTGTGGGGGTCTCATGAGATGAGGGAGATTGGGCACCCCTCAGCACACAAGAAGTGGGGGGGACATGCCGACGGGGATTGGGCACCCCCATTGGCAAAGACCCAGGGGAAGGGGACATGATGCCGAGGGGGATTGGGTACCCCCTAGGCAAACAACACAAACCGACGGGGACTGTGATCTCCATCAGTAAACTGGTTGGGGAATGCAAGGGAGCCCTGCAATGACGGGTCACTCCCTCATTGCACTGGATGATGCTGCAATGACAAGGTGGCCCTTGATTGCAGCGGCTGAAACTTTTCAAGGTTGTGGCACACTGGCTGAACTAGTGTCAGCAGCAGCGTGCCACGGCACTGGGGAGAGAGGGCCAAACCTTAAAAGGTAGTGAGGGCATTGGCCACAACAGTGCCGCACCTTCTCAATCTGCTTCTGGAGCAAGCTTCAGCAACATGTTTCTTATGCATCGCGCAATCAACATAGTAAATAATCAGCAAACAAGTACATCTTCTAACAGAGTTCCCCCTGCTCTAATAGCAATGGCAGAACAGAGCGATTATTTGGCAGCCCGGGTGGGACTCAAGCATAGAAACACTCAGCCCCCTCCCAGATTAATATTGACTGCAATCCAGGCAGCTCTTAAAGAGACAGTACACAGAGGCTATACAGACACTCTCTGGCAATACATTTAAACTGCTAAACTGCAGGACACCAGCCTGGCAGTGAGCATTTAGGCAAGCTCAAGGAAGACTTTTCGGGAACCCCCATTTGTAGGGGGGTTACACCTTTCCCTGCCTGGAGAAAACTTGGCATCCACGTCAAGTCTGTACCATCACACTACTGAAAATGCAATATAAATGAGACATATATGACATTAACATGCTATGCAAATACTATCTGATATATCAGTTAACATAAACTTGCCACATTACTATAAATTTCAACATGCTTCACAATACTTTATCCATACTGATAATACTTATGCATGTTTCATACAGGTAATACTGATTTCCCTACGATTAACATACTTTGAACTCCACTATACTGATTCATGTAATAACTTCTTGTACATTTAACAGTGTGAAAGGGAGCTCTTCCCTATCAGCTAACTTGGGGCTGGATGGGGCAGGGGCACCATGGTGAAAGGGAAGAACAAGTAACTTGGAGTTGGCCGTCAGGCTCAATTTGGGCAGTCAGCTTGGCAAGACATAAACCCCTTTGTAAACCACATTGAGAGGCACATTCACCTGCCTCCCAGGGGAATCATAACTACAGAGTAGCACAGTCTTTCTAGGGGAAGCAACCACAGTCTCTGTACTTTCAGCACTAACTTTTGAGCTGTTGTCATTCATGAGGGGTGCCTCTGCATGGATGGGAATGTCCAAACTGGGAGCACTGTCAGCTCCTTGCTCTGTATGCTCTGTTCCCACAACACTTTCCTCATTATTATCTTCTGACAAAGGCCCAGGTTGCTGATTTTGAGGAGGCTCTGGCACAGTTAGGCTTTGCGGCACTGAAGAGGGGCTGTCAACACTCTCACATTGCTCTTCAGGATTTGGTGTGTCACTAGAAAGATTCAGACCATCAGCCCCTTCTTCAGGCAAGTCACACAATTCCACAAAACACAGGGAGTCTTCAGCCTCAGACATGATACTTTGCACTTCACTTTCAGGAAGCATAGGCTCCAAGGATGAAGCTGGGGGGGTTAGTCAGTTCAGAAGGCCCAGCTTCATCCCATTGATTCAGCATAGGATTTCCTCAAAACAACTGGCTCAGTTCATATGAGGGATAATAAGCATTACCATAGTCACTTTCATCAGAGGTGGACTGACAGTCACTATTATTCTGGGCCTGCTGTGGGGGCAACCTTAAATCTCTAACTACTGGGGAAGGTTGACTCTGTCTCTTTTTTGCAGCAGCATAAATCACCAGCCAAGGGGAGGCAATGTCTGCTGGCTCAGCTTCAATAATAGCTTGGCCGATAGGCAGCAAATGGTTACAGTGCATGGTCTTAACAGCTTTGGAGTTATTCTCTTGGCGTACATTGTACACTGGTAGATCATCCAACTTTCCAACTACTACATGAGGAAGATGGTGCTATCAGCAATTTTGTGCTTGCCATGTAGTCCCAAATTGTGTAACAACACATGGTCTCTAGGCTGTAGCTCTTGAGCCTTTACTTTCTTATCGTGCCTCTCTTTGTTGGTGAGATTTCTCTTGACAGCTATTGTCTGGGTCAGTTGATATGCATGGTTCAATTGAGCTTTCAGTTTCTGTACATATTGCAAGTAGTTTTCGGCTCGGACCCCATCTGGAGAGACCCAAAAGCAGACATCAAGTGGCAGTTGGGCCTCCCTCCCAAACATGAGGCGGTAGGGGGAAAACCCAGTAGCATCACTTACGGTGCAATTGTATGCATGTACCAAGGTGCTAATCTGCTGGTTCCACTTATGCTTGTCTTTTGGAAGAAGGGTGCCCAGCATGTCTAGAAGGGTGCGGTTAAAACGTTCTGGTTGAGGGTCCCCCTGTGTGTGATAAGGGGTGGTTCTTGACTTCTGCACCCCCACAAAGAGAGCATTTCTTTGAGTAGCCTACTTTCAAAGTCTCTGTCTTAGTCAGAGTGGATCCGCTGGGGGGGGCACCATAGTGGACGAAGAATTTTTCCACTTGCTTCTTGGCCACAGTAGAGGCTTTTTGATCTTTAGTTGGAAAAGCTTGTGCATACCATGTGGAATGATACATAACCACTAACACATTGCCAATATTCTGTTGATCAGGTTCTAAACACAAAAAAATCTATGCAGACCTGTTCCATGGGGCGCTGGTAGTGATATTGACAAGGGGGGGCAGCCCTCTGAGGCAGGACTTTTCTTTGGAGGTAAGGACTACAGGTCTTTACATGGTGCTCAACATTGGCCCCCATCTTGGGCCAGTAGAATCGAGATCATACTAGGTCGAGAGTCCTGTCAATATCGAGGTGCCCCATGTGATTGTGGAGGGACCTCAGTACCAAGTGTTTAAACGCCATAGGCAGGACCAATTGTTTCTTGTCTACTTAACCACTATGATCCACTGTGTCTTTGTATAACAACTGATTGAGTAACTTCAACCTGGGGACTTCTTTAAACAATAGGGCAGTTCACAAGTCAAGGAAATGCAATTTAGGCACATCTTTCCCTGCATGCAGGGCATCAAGTGCAGGCTGAATCATAGGATGTTGGGATTGAGCCCACTGAATACTGTCAATGTCAAGTTAAGGTAGTGCACTAATATCTAGAGCAGAGAAACGGCAATAGGAAGCTGGTATGCAGGTATCAGGAGGGCCCAAGCAATCTACTAGACAGTCCACTGAGTCTGTAGAC
Source organism: Neoceratodus forsteri (assembly GCA_016271365.2). Lineage (NCBI taxonomy): Eukaryota > Metazoa > Chordata > Ceratodontiformes > Ceratodontidae > Neoceratodus > Neoceratodus forsteri. The sequence continues at coordinate 144,275,379 of CM028132.1, forward strand.
ATCTGTTCATCTCTGTTAAACGTTTGGCATAATGCTCAGATGTCAGGTTCAGACAGCCTGACCAAATCACTCTTGGAAGCGGGCCTTCATGACAGGGCATCAGCATCAATACGGTTCAGTCCCGGTCTATATTTGACAGCATAATCATAGGTTGATAAGGCAGAGAGCCCAGTGGCGTCTAACTTAGCTGAAGTCTGTACATAGGTCAATGGGTTACTGTCAGTCTTTACCAATATCTTTGCCCCAAAGAGGTACTCATGAAACTGATCAGCGATGGCCCATTTTAGGGCAAGGAACTCCAGCTTGTGCACAGGATAGTTTCACTCCAATGGGGTCAAACTCCTGCTGGCGAAAGCTACCAGTCTCAAACCATCCTCACGGTCTTGATACAGCACAGCTCCTAGGCCCTGCAGACTAGCATCCGTATGCAGCACATAGGGCTTGGTAGGGTCAGCATAGGTGAGGATGGGGGCATGGGTAAGCTGGTATATGACTTTGTGGAAGGCTGCTTCACATTCGGGTGTCCAACGGGGCCCAAAAGTTTCATCTGTATGGAAGTACACTTTCTCTGGTTCTTTGAAAGACCCTTTCTTGTATTTACAGTTGGTAGGGGATAACCCTGGATAAGATTCAGGAGCGGGTGAATCATCTTTGAATAGTCTTCTATGAACCTGAGGTAGTAGCCACAGAACCCCAGAAAATGTTGTAGTTCTTTCAAGTTATGGGGCTGGGGACAAGTAGTCAGTGACTCAACCTTACTAGGATTAGTCTCTGTCCCTTCTGCAGATATTATGTGCCCCACATACTTCACAGAGGTTTGAAAAAACTGGCACTTGTTGATGGATAGCTTGAGGCCGAAGTCTTCCAATCCGTCCAGCACTTTAAACAGTCAGGTCTCATGCTCCTCTAATGTGCGTCTGAACACAATGACATCATCTAGGTACACTAGACATTCCAGCAAGTTCATATCTTCCACCGCATGTTCCATCAGTTGCTGAAAGGTGGCCGGAGCACCCAAAATCTCCTATAGCATTCTCAGGAATTCGTAGAACCCTAAAGGACACAGGGCATCTTGTATACGGGGCATGGTGTACTGATCTGGGATGGTCCGCCGGTTCAGGGTTCGATAATCAACACACATCCTCATGGACCCATTCTTCTTATGCACAACCACAATGGGAGAGGCATATGGGCTCTTTGATTCTTGCATCCCGCCAGCAGGGAGCATTTCCTGCAGGTGTCTCCTAACATTATCTATGTCCGCTGGGGTGAGGCATCGGGATCTAATGGCTGGTCATCATGCAGGCGTATGTGATGCTCTGCACCCTGGGCACACCCCACGTCCCATTCTTTTCATGAAAACACTTGGTCTCTCTGGGCGAGTTTCTTGCTAATTCCAGCCTTCCATTCAGCTGGCAATGGGGAATCACCAAAGTCAAATAAGTCCGGGGTCACTCTCTCCTTCTTCCCAAAGCACTTGTTACTTGGGTAATACTGCAGTGTCTGTGAAGCGGTACTGTAGCTAGGGTGCACCCTCTGTTCCCCCGGATCGCCCGATCTGACACATTCTGAATCTGGACCATCACTCGTCATGCATAGGTGTGTTTACTAGGTTTACTAGGTAAGTGAGGACAAAAGGAAGCTATGAAGCCTATCTTGATTGTCCACACATTTGTCAGAAATTATACTTTGTTGTAGTTTTTGCAGAGCCAATTATCTACACCCTTTTTAAAAGATTCAAAGGTATTACAGTCTACTAGCTCTTGTGGTAGCTGGTTCCAGAGCCTTGGTGTTCTTACTGAGAAGAAATCTAGATTTAGTAGTTGCCGTATTGGTCCTTGCAAGAATAGATCCAGAAGCAAATAATTTGATACCTTTTAATGGACCAACATAGATGTAACAACAAGAACAAAGTGCTCTAGCTTTTGGACCAACCAGTCCTTCTTCAGAAGCTCATGGCAGTTGTTACATCTATGTTGGTCCATTAAAATGTATCAAATCATTTGCTTCTGTACCGAGAAGAAATGAAGCCTCCTGTTTGTTTTTGCTTTACACATCATTAGTTGTTGATTGTGAAGTCTAAGTACTATTTTTCTTTGTGTTTTAACAATACCACATTTGTCCATCAGAGAGGGCCATTTGAGAAGTTTATATAAGAACAGAAGATCACCTCTGGAGCGCCTAAACTACAGTGAATGTAAGACTGTCTTTTGAAGCCTCTCTGGATATGGTAGTGATGCTAAATGGGGCGCCATTTTTGCTGCCCTTCTCTGAACTCTTTCAATCACCTAAATGTCCCTGACCATGTATGGACTCCACACTGGTGGTCCATAATCTGTATATGGTCTGATGTATGCTTTAAACAATGCAATAATACATTCCTCTGTCTTAGATATAAATGTACGGTTAATGCGCCTAAGTAGTGAATTAGCGGTTTTAGCTACATGATTACAGTGATTGGAGGAGGATAATTTTGTCATCTATCAGGATGCCCAAGTCTCTTTCACATATTGAAGGTCTAATGATAATATTGTATAATGTATAAGTTTGTTTGGGATTATTGTAACCTAAGTGGAGAACAGAACATTTGTCTGTATTGAATGCCATTTTGTTTTTCTGTGCCCAATTCTCTAATACTGAGAGGTCGTTTACTAATAAGTCCATGTTATAGTCGGAATCCACCCTACCACTTAATTTTGTATTATCTACAAATTTCAAAAGCATGTTCCTGGAGCTAATCTGCATGTCTGAGATGAAAATATTGAATAGCACTGGGCCCAGAACCGATCCTTGCGGCACACCACTGGTCACACCCATATTACTGGAATAGGCACCATTGATCCTAATACGTTGGGTTCTGTTGGTTAACCAGAAATTGATCCATTTTATTATGTTACAAGAAAAACCTAGGTCTGATAGCTTAGCAAGGAGAATATTGTGAGTAACCATATCAAATGCTTTGCTATAATCCAGGAGGATGACATCCATGGGAATCTTAATGTCTAGTTCTTGGTTGACAGTATTGTAAAAGACTATTACATTCATAGTGGAAGAAAAGCCTTGCTTGAACCCATGTTGTGAGTGGTCGATAATGCCTAGAGTTTGCATTTCTGCCTCTAATATGCCTTTAATAATTGTTTCCATTACTTTACATGGAATGGAAGTAAGGCTGATGAGGCGGGCCTGCACGGGCAGGCAAAATGCTGGACTTAACCAATAATCCTTCTGGCAACTTTCCATCACCTGGTACATTCAACATTAATATTTTGTTCTTTACATCTTTTCTAATGTGAACCTCTCCATGACTGGTGCACTGAGCATTGGGAGGTAGTAGCACAGAATCAGGATCTTCCTTCCACACCGGCTCATCTCCGTCTACTTTGGTAGTCTGTTTATTCAGATCATAGGCTCTCTTTATTAGGGCTGGGATTCTCAGTGCCCATGCAGTCCGTTTCCATAGAAACATAGAGGTTGACGGCAGATAAGGACCGCAAGGACCATCCAGTCTGTCCATTTCTTTTTCTACCTTATAAATGTCCCATCAGCCTTTGCTCTTTCAGTGGCCTATCTATTCATACTCATCTGTTTTGCTCCCTTATGCCTGTCCCATGCCTGTTTGAAGCCCTGCACTGTATTCATAGCCACCACTTCCTAAGGCAGGCCATTCCATGCATCCACCACTCTTTCTGTGAAAAAGATTTTCCTCACATTCCCCCTTAATCGGCCTCCCTCTAATCTCATGCTGTGTCCTCTTGTCCTGCTATTTTTCTTATATTTAAACATGTTAGACTCTTTCACCTTGTTAATACCCTTAAGGTGTTTGAATGTTTCGATCATATCACCTCTCTCCCTCCTTTGCTCAAGGGTATACATATTGAGCTCCGTTAATCTGTCCTCATATGTCTTCTGATGCAGTCCCTGCACCATTTTGGTTACCCTTCTCTGGACTGCCTCAATTTGGTTAATGTCCTTGTGAAGGTGTGGCCTCCAGTACTGCATGCAATACTCCAGATGGGGCCTAACCAGTGTCTTGTAAAGAGGGATTATTACCTCCCTCTTACGACTTGTGATACCTCTACTAATACACCCTAACATCCCCCTAGCCTTACCTACAGCTTTAGAGGTCTGCTTGGATGATTTCAGGTCGTCCATGTTGATGATGCCAAAGTCTCTTTCTTTCTTTGTGACTGCCAGCAACTCCCCTCCCATCCTATAGGTGGCTTCAGGGTTTCTCTTCCCTATGTGCGTGATCTTGCACTTCTTTGCATTAAATCCCAGTTGCCACTCTTCTGACCATTTTGCTAGTTTATCCAGATCTCTTCTCATTCTTCCCTTGTTTCTCTTGACACAACTGTGCTAGTCTTCCAAACATGTGGGCGTTGGTTCCAACGAGCAAGAGAATCCCATCATACAATCCTGTAGGAGGGCACACCAGGGCTAGGGTCTCTACTTGTTCATCTACACCAGTTACACTCACAGGGAAAGACAACCAGAGCCGGACATATCCTAGGTAGGGATAAGACTTGTCAGTCAGGCCCCACACATGCAAACCTTCCAAAGATTGTAATGGCACATCAGGTAAGTGTTTATCATACCAGTCCTGGAATACAATGGTCATTTGCAACCTGCTATCGAGCACAGCTCGAGCATGGATACCATTGACAGTCACAGAAGTCTCCATCGAAGGGCCTACTATTCTGGATCAGTCTGGAGAGGCAGTAGCAGAGGCCTGGACAGATGATTTAGCCTGAAAGAAATTTGAGTTAGGATTTCTCAATCCTGCACTGCGGTCATTTCCGGCGCTCCTCGGCCATGGTCTCGCTTTCTGAAGTGCCCTTTGAAGTCTGTATACAACTTTATCTAGGTCTTTTGGGGACTGGCATTCTCTCTTCATGTGCCCATCCTTCCCACAATTATGGAAAAATATGCTTTCTGGGGTCTGGTGTTGCTGAGGCTTCACATTTGGAGCTGAAGCTGGGGGTACTACCAACAGAAAGCCTTGGTTCTACCTCTGTCTGCAGTGTGGTGAGCATTTAGTGACATCTCATCAATTCTCACTTCCATAGCCAAGATATCAATTTTTGAGCTGCTGCCAACAGGAGATGCCTGGATGTGCACCCCCACCCCATAGCAGATGCAGTCGGATAAGGACCGGGGTCTGTACTTGGAAGAGTGGCCTTCATAAAGAGATTGTTTTTTGTTTCCCTGAACTCCCTCAGCAGTTCATCCCATGGAGGAGCATCCGTAGCAGTCCCTGTCTGGCTGGCCCCCCCAGGGCTGACATTTAGTTCTCGGATTCTGTCATGTGACTGCAGTGATTCCAGGCCATCAGTTACTGACCCCGGGCCAGGAGCAGGGGATGCAGCAGCTATGACTGCACAGGGCTACAAAAAGCCTTCCTCCTCCTCTTCTCAACTTCCCGTACCTCCTTCATTAACACATGGAAGGGCAAGGGACCAGATTTCCTTTGATGCAGCTGCAATTTGAGCAACACCCAGATGGAGTGCCGGGTGGAGCAGAGTATATGATCCAGTCTTACCCGGTCCACTTCACTTGAGGTCCAGCCTCCTTTCTGAAAAATGGTTTGTAGGATTCCCTGTAATTGATCCATATAGGCAGGTAACAATTCCCCCAGCTGTTGTCTAACATCTTTAAGTTTCCATTTCAAGGCCTCAACACTAGTGGTGCCCCCAAATACATTTTCAAGGGTGACTGTGTACTCTTGGGCTTTGGTGTCAGGGTCAGAGGACCTCAGAGAGTGAAAAATATGTAGGGTGGGTCCCTGGAGGCTTTCCCCCAGGCGGGCCCTTTTTTGGTCTCTGAGCATTGCCAGTCTTGTACCACAAGAGTGGCAGAGTCTATCCAGGTCTCCAGGTCGACTTCCCCATTAGGAGTAGGGTGGATGCCAGAGAATACCTTGAGCTTGCGGTGAGGGCCATGACTACTTGCTGGCTCAGAGGCAGGTACAGAAGTTGGTGAAAGAACAGGTGCTGAGACGGATGTGGACAGTGGGGAGGTGACACTCCCAGGTGGCAGGAATAATTTTTTTCATTCCTTCACAGTTTTGCCCTCCTCCAGTAACAACTTGGCAAACTTCTCCTCAAAAGACTCAGATAACGGTGGGGGCTCATCCTCTAAGGGATCGTTGCTGTCTTTGATTATCACTCTCCAGGTGGCTGAGAACCCTTCTGGAGTGATAGTCTGAGGCACCTTTGAATTGTCCAGGGGGTCACTACACTCTACCAAGATCATGAGAGTTTGGGCAGTTAAATCAGCCTGTCGACCCACCACTACAGCTTTTTTCAAACATTAAACTTTAGAAAGTGCCCCTTCAACAGTGTCCTTACTAATGCCCAAAGGTATATCCAGCATTAGCAAAGCATTATGGGGGTCAATCTCTTGCCCCGCACACCACCCCACCAACTGGTGCACTGCCACTTCTGTTGGGGTAGCTATTTATGTTTGTCAATAATTTGTAATTTCAGCCACTAGAAGACACAAAATCCCAGCAGTGAGCCTCCAAGATGTAACCCCTAGGCTACTACCCCTGCCTGCCTGGCTAGTAGCAGGTTAAGGGGCCTGGGTACTGAAACAGGTACTTCCACCCAGAGGTCAGGGATGTAAGTGGTCAAGCTAATCTAGGCACAGTCCTCTGGAACACTGTAACCCCCCTCTTTCCCTTCTAGTGGCCTGAACAATATACAATAATCACTTTCTCAATGACTCTTATTCACCATACAATTACCCACACAGTTTGCAGTTACTTAGGACTGGTTCCTCTGGCTTAACCCTGGGGACTCCCTGTAAAACAAGGTTATGCACAGCAAATAGCAACAGTACAGTACACTTGACACAAAGTGGAACCACAGTCAGGTTAAATGCAAAAAGAGTTAGATTTGATTTATTCAGGGGACTTGAACAAGGGAGGAGTGTACTCAGATTGATTGGTTTAAAGGCTAAATCAATCAGACAGTTATGCATGCACTTCAGAGTCCCTACACAGTCACACACTCTGGGTATCCAGGAAGGAAAAAGGTGGGCTAGCCAGGACCGTTGCCCCAGGGTAGGCCAGCGTTGCAGCTGGTTGGGGCCCAGTGATAGAAGAAAGCATCATGCACAACACACACTATTTGTAATCCGGAGCTGGAGGACTCAGTTCGTGAAGGAAAGACAACAAAGCAATCAGATGACAACACGTTAGATTTAGCTGTTGTTGCAGGGAGCTATCCTGATGTTTACTCATGATACCAATACAGGACACAGGCAGGACAAAATCAGGGCTGTAGGTTGTTGAGCTGGAGTGCCAGGAGAAGCAGGGCCCACACAAATCAACGAGGTATCATTCTTGGTCAAGGCATTGAGCAGGGGGATGATCCCCAGGCAGGTCTCTCGTTGATGGCTTTCTCTGTGTAGTGGGTAGCCTGGCTGGGCCAGTGTGGTAAGGCCCAGGCCAAATGGAGATGCAAACGGATTTAGTCCGTTGGAGCTGGATGCAGCCTCGAGCAAGCAGAACACAGTTCAGCACACAGTGGGGAACCAAATCACAACCCACTAACAGCACACAGCATATTTACATATAAGAAATTCTACTGTAGCAGGCACATTGCTATCCGGTTGCAATTACAGAGTCTCTGCACAAACTGGGAGTTCAAAGGTGGCTGGAAATCCTGACAGGATGATTTCATTCAGCAAATCTTCGGTCTTCTTCAGGTTAAAGCCTGGTCACAGTTCTGTGACTTAAATTGGCCTCACAATTTGGATTCAGTCTGAATAAACTTCAGTTTCCCTCTCAGGGACAGCAGGCAGACAGGCAAGCCAAAACTCAGCCCTTTCACAGTTCTCCCACGCGACTCTATGCAGGATTACTGCTTGACTTTCTCAAGCTGTTACTTCTTTCACTTCCCAACTCAGACTGAAAGTAGCTGCAAGCAGCCTGGGACTTTCCCCAGGATCCAAAAGGTTCGGTTGGCTGATTTCTCTGTCAGTCACAACAAGGGCTCCCACTCCAGGTTCATTTAGGCACAAAAAAAACCCAAACTACAGTTCCTACAGAATTTTGCTCCCACAAAGAACGTGGGGACAGGCTCCATTTTAGAGTCCCCAAAGGTACTGATTGGCCAATTTCAGCAGTCCAGGACCAAGATTGTAGAGATAAACAGAAATGTCCATGCTGCAAAGAAGGCAAGTTAGGCAAATTGCAATATTATTACTATTCTAATAAATGATCAGCAAACAAGTGCATCTTCTAACAGAGCTCCATCTGTGCTAATAGCGATGGCAGAACGGAACGATTATTTGGCAGCACGGGTGGGGCTCGAGCATAGAAACACTCAGCCCCCTCCCAGATTAATATAGACTGCAATCCATGCAGCTCTTAAAGAGACAGTACACAGAGGCTATACAGGCCCTCTCTGGCAATACATTTAAACTGCTAAACTGCAGGACACCAGCCTAGCAGTGAGCATTTAGGCAAGCACAAGGAAGACTTTTCGGGAACCCCCATTTGTAGGGGGTTACACCAATGCTGACCCAAGCATTAGATTTAATGCCTGATATCCAGCTTACCTCTGCCCCCCATCCCCACCTGAAGCTTTGCTTGCATAGTGGCCAGGGGCTGTGGATACGGTCATGTGCGGCCAAATCTGCAGGTATGGAGGCTGGTGTGTATCAAACCTGTATCTGAGGATGTAGCCCAGAGGCTGAGAGCCAGAAGGTTTACTTCAATATGCATCTGAAATGTGAACAAAATGTAGGTGTTCACAGCCTTTTGGAAAATTAATAGAACCAGCTATAATTTTGATGAATTAGACCATCTGAGGTTGCAAGGGGGAATAACTGGGAGTCAGGTATGTATTGTACCAGCTGGTGGGGAAAGCACAGGAAAACAGTGTGAAGGGCTTACTTTTGGTGGGATTTTCCAGATCAGGTAGGGGGAGGGACTCCATTGTTCTGTCTTAATTAAAGCAAAGTTTGTAGTATATGCCAGTTTAAGAGCTTAAAAATTACATAAACTATATAGACAGTTGCATGCAAAAATACAAAGATGCCAGGAGATACAGGCCTATTGATCTGTCTAGTCTGCTCAAGTGTGCAACACTTCAGTCTTTCAGACTGCAGCTTCCCCCCCTTGCCCCCCAATTAATTTTACCTGAGTATCCATCACTCCCATCCCTTGCACCACCACCATGGTTTGAATCCTCCCTCTGAACCTGTCCCAACCCCTTTTGAAGCTGCCCACTGTCCACAGTGATATCACCTCCTCTGGCAGTGCATTCCACCCTGCCACTACCCTTTCTGTGAAATAGTGCCTCCTCATTTCTATCCTGAATCTGCCTCCTTCCAACTTTAGACTGTGCCCCCTGGTTTCCCTTCCATCTTTTAATTTGAAAATACTTCCAATGCTTACTTTGTTCATACCCTTCAGGTACTTGAAGACCTCAATCATATCCTCTCTCTCCCTTCTATCCTTCAGGAAATACATATTGAGCTCTCTCAGTCTCTCCTCATAAGGTTTATCTCCCAATCCCATGATCATTTTCATTGCCCGGAGCTGTAACCCCTCCAATAGCTTGATGTCCTTTTTCAAGTAGGGGCACAAGTACTACACACAGTACTCCAAGTGTGGCCTCACCAAGGACCTGTACAGGAACAGGATGACTTCCCCTCTCCCAGAGGTAGAGCCCCTTGTGATGCACCCCAGCATTATGTTGGCCTTTGCCACTGACTTCCTGCACTGGGCTGAGTGGTTAATCTCCCCTGTCACCAGTACACCCAGTTCCTTCTCCTCCTTTGACTTAGATAAATGCACGCCCCCCCAAAACCAGTAACTATTTCTGGGGTTCCTGGCTCCCAAGTGCATGACTTTGCACTTCCTGGCATTCAATCCAAGTTGCCATGTCTTAGACCATTCCTTCAGTTTTGCCAAATCCTCCTGGAGTATTGTACTGCCTTCCCCTCCATCAACCTCCGCACAGATCTTGGTGTCATCAGCGAAGAGACTGATCTTTCTCTTTATCCCTTCTGCGATGTCGGCAATGAAAATGTTAAAAAGCACTGGTCCCAGCACTGAGCCCTGTGGGACCCCACTGGTTACTGCCCTGGGCTGATACCTCACCCACCACTACTACCTTCTGCTCTCTATCCTGTAACCAGCTTCTGACCCATCTAACCAGTTTCCTCCCTGCTCCCAGGTTGCTCAATTTGCTGGTCAGCCTACCATGCAGCACCAAATCAAGGGCCTTGCTGATGTCCAGGTATAGGATCTCCACTACATGACCCTTGTCCAGTGCCCACAACACCCAATTGAAAAAAGTCCACCAGGTTCGTCTGGCAGGAACTGCCAGAGACAACCCATGCTGTCTGCCATCCTGGAGATCATTATCCTCCAGAAATGTTACCAGCCTTTCCTTGAGGATAGTCTTCATTAGCTTTCCCACAATTAAGGTTAGGTTGACTAGTTTAAGTCCCCTGGTTCATCCTTGGGCCCACTCTTATGGAGGGGCACCATATGTACCATCCTTCAATCCCTGTGTATGCATCCCGTTTCCAGAGAGGTGTTGAACAGGTCAGCCAATGGTCCGCAAGGACTACTGCCAATTCTCTCAGTGCTCTAGGATGAATTCCATCCAGCACAGGTGCCTGATCAACTCTCAGGGGCTTAAGGCCCTCCAACATCCTTCCCTCCGTGATTTCCCCATCAAAGATCTCCTTGCCACCTACCCCCACACCGGCCTTCCCCTTAGGTATGGGCCCATCCCTCTCTTTGGTGAATACTGAACAGAAGTACTCATTGGGTACTTCTGTCTGCTCTGCTCTCTTTTCTGCCCTCCCAGTTCTTAATGAGTCCTTACCACTCCAGTGTGTAAATCAGAAACACACACTGGACTTTAAAAAAAGACGAAAAGTTCAAAGTGAACAATAACTGTGTAATCACCTCCCCCCCCCACACTCACACACATATCCACAATTTTGGGAAATTATTTTAGCTTTGTAGAGCCCAGCCATCACTCTGCCACTAGCATGTTGCTCCCTTCAGCCCATAAGGACTTGGGCTTAAATGGGGGCTGGAGTTGGAGAAGAGAGAGAAGGACGTCTTTGGCGGCGCTGGCACCATTCTATTTGCAGCTCCCCTGCCACAATTTTACTGCAGCCAATCAAGAACATAACTGGTGCTTACTGGAGTCATGAACTCTCCCAGTCACCAATTTGCACCAAATGAATATTAGCACAAGTGTCACTGATGCCCACCTATGTGGGTCAAGTATGTTTAATGGCAGGAGCCCCTTGAAATAAAGATTGTGCTGCTGGCTGCACATAGAACTAATAGCCCTCACCATATTGCTCACCTGTGACCCCAAGGGTTATGGCAGTGGGGTCAGAGGTCAGACCAACATATAACCTGGCTCTAGGAGCCTTTCTAGAGCCACAAAGGGTTCAGGATACAGTGGAGGACTCCAGTTCACCTGGAAGTTGGGCAAACAATCAATCTTCAATAGACAGGCAGACTAATCCTCCGGAGTGGCCAACACAGAGATTCCACCAATCAGGAGGCTGGCTGCTGGCTTCTTCACTGAGGAATTCTCCAGATGTTGAGTCTGTAGTAGTCTGTCTGTTGCACAGATACAGTGCTTGTACAGTCACAAAGCAGGAACCTGCTGCTTGCAGCACAGAGACAGAAACTGAAATGTGCGACTGAGGGTATCAGTCTGTAAGGTTATAGCCCCTGTAGCTGAGCCTAAGTGTGCCCTTTTTTTTTGTCTCCAGGATGGCTCGTCCTTTGCCCCAACCTGCATGCCATGACCTCTGTAACCATCGTCACCTCACTGGGAGTGACCACTACCAGGTGTACCACAGCCTTATCCTCCAGTGTGGGGCTTCCAGGGCGGGCTCTTGTTCCTTCAGATGCCACTTCTGGTGTCCAGGTAGGGAGCTGCCCCCCCAGATCAGCTCTGCATGCAAATGGGGCATCACTAGGCATGTCTGGTAGGAGTTTTTGCTGGTATGCTGCCCCGGAAGGCGGGATGTACAAGGACATCAATGGCATGTACGCCAACATCTGTCCCACCTCCCCAATTTTCAGGTGGTGGCTGCTGCTGTCCTCCCTCCTAGCCTCCTCCTGAGGTCCCACAGGAGCTAGACACACAACCCTCCTCCCCCTCAGGTGAAAGAGAGCAGCCCCTGGGGCACTCAGACCTTTTCCCCTGGCCATCCCTCTGACTACCAAGTCCATTCCTGAACTCGGGTTGTCGGCATCATGAGCAGAAGCCCTACCGCTGCACTGGTGGCCCAGTTCTCAGTGTGCTTTTCTGAGAGACAATTTTCCTTATCAGACCTCAGGGGTCTGTTACTGTGACTGAACCAAAGAGGACTGGAAGCCACCAGTCATGCACCACAGCCCAAAAATGTGTATTTAGGGGAGTTGCCTTGGGGTTGTATGAGGTGAGCGTGCCAGACTGAAATTGCCTTGGCCATCCTGACAGAGACTGACAGAGCAAGAGCCCAGATGATCTGTGTGAGGTGCCAGAGAGCAACCAACAGAGCAGAGCAGAGCTTAGGGAGCCTTTGGCAGAGTGCCAAGTGACTGCAGGATGAGAGCCAGTGCACACATCCAGGATTGCAGAGACTACTGTCAGGCTACTGAGTCAGAGGGTAATCATGAGTAACTAAACAAGCCTACAGGTCCTGCAACCCACCCTTCATAGTTAGATGGGGGTCACAGTTTGCAGCTACTCCACATGATTTTTGCCCATGGGCATTCAGTAGTGCCTTAGCCTCTCATGTCCGGTGCTACTCTGTAAAGAGCCTGGCCCTCCTTTCCCAAGATTTTCATCACATTTAGTGCATGAGAGTCACCAGAAAAAAAAATTCAGCAAAAACACATGTTGGATTCAGAGGTGCTTCATCACATATAACACCCTAGGCCAAGCCCAACCCTGGAAACCACTGCTGAGCTAATGTAACCCCCTTGTTCTCAGGGGTTACTAGAATCCCACTTAGAATCAGTGGCAGGCAGGGAGAGGCAGCTAGTGAAATGCCAGTTAAATGGATTTCACAGTGCTGCACTCTGTTTTCAGTCTCAGCTGAGCTGGAGTAATGATGTCACTTTAGAATTGTTGCAGCAGCATAAGCCACAATGGAATGCTAGCTGGGGGAAGTGAGACAGAATATTGAGTTAGTGTTGGCAGTCTGTAGAGCGGAGTTCGAGGAAGTGTGCTGCAGTAGGCAGCTCCTCAGTTTTAGCTCTGACAGAGAGCTACCTCTGTAGTTTGAGTAGTTTGTTCTCACCCTAGAAGAAGAAAATAGAAGACAGACAGTTATAGAGACCATTCCAAGAGGGTTTTCCAGTGCCTCTTCTCTGTAGGGATGGGGGAATTCCAGGATTCAGGGGCAATCCTCCTGGTCCATGCCTGGACTGTGTTGAAGCTGCCTGAGATTCATCTGCTCTGTGAGTACCCAAGACTTCTGTGTGGAAAAGCCCTGGGGCACCTGCATACCTGTGGTGAGTTTTTCTCTGACAAAGGGACTCTGTCACCAAGACTGTTTTCTGTTTCAGAGTGTCTGCCTACTATAGGGTCCAGAGACAGAGATAGACTTGCCGAGTACAGAACTTTTACTTTGTGTCTGATTTAAAAGTGTTCTTTAAAGTGGTGGTCTAGTGAAGAGACATTGCCAGTTACAGAACTTTTAACTTCATGATACCTCAGAGGTGTATAATGTAGTATGTTAAATGTGAACAACATTTCAAGATAGCATCTAAAAGTTTTCAGAGAAGGGTGTTATTAACCAGATGAATGTCTAAGCATAAATTTGGAAGCAAAAGATGTAAGCCCCCCCCCATCTGGAGTAACCATGTTTACCTCTCCGGGTTCAGTTTGGGCACCTTTGTTTTCACTCAGTGCATTTGGTCAGTGCCTGAAGAAAATAGTTTACCAAGATGTGGGTTGGATTTTCTGTGAGCCTATATGTGCTCTTTGGTGGTTGAGGGTACCACCAGTACCTCCTCAGGATATATGGGAAAGTCTCCTAGTACTGGCCGAGGATACCTAGTCAAGGGAAGTGTACCAGATCTGGCCGTGTGTGATAATTTCCATTCAGAACCAGAGTGTTCACTGTTCCATTCAGAACCTGAGGGTTCGCTGTGTGTGTGTGTTCTGTACCTCAGTAATCTGCATTATTTATTTTATTTATTTATTTATTTCAGTGTGGGATTAATACCTTTGAGTCAAGGACTCATTTTTAAAGGTTCCACATCACTGTTGAACAAACATTACAAAAATGCAAGGTTTACAGAGAAAAAGAAAAAAAAAGAAAAAAACATTGAAGCATATACACAGGCAGTAATAGAAAAACTGGAACTTATACACGTCAAATTAGTAAATATTAACAGATAGACTGATTAGATAAAAGGGGGTTGGGGGGATCAGCCGAAGGTGGCATCATCTGAGGTGGGAGAGAGGTGAAGCTTTCAACCAAGTGAGGCCATCGTCAGGTAACTGGGGGTGGGGAGTGGGTTAAGAAAAAAGTGGTATATAGCAGAAAGATGTAGAGGGGGTAGGTAAATGGAAAACTGGGGGTGAGGTCCTATCACATTAGCACAGGCAGGTGGCATCATCTGAGGTGGGAGAGAGGTGAAGCTTTTAACCAAGTGAGGCCATCGTCGGGTAATTGGGGGTAGGGGAGTGGGTTAGGAAAAAAGTGGTATTTAGCTGAAAGATGTGGAGGGGGTAGGAAAATGGAAAATTGGGGGCAAGGTACTATCACATTAGTGCAGGCAGGTACAATTCATTTAAGAGCCAAAGAGAGATTTCAGCCCAGCTTGGAGGAAATTAATCTTGGTAGTATCAGTGAGGACAGCAGGTGGTTCATTGTACCATTTCGGACCTTGATACAGGATAGAGCTCTGGATAAGTTTCATCCTTTTGAAGGGAATCACCATCTTGTTAATGACTGCACTATGGGTTGATTTCGTTGGGACGGCCAGCTTAAAGTGTCCACCCAGTGTGGAGGATGGCAGTCCAAGTAGTACTTTTTTAGAAGTAGGCAGGTTTGGTATTGCCCTCTAAAATGGAGTGGGAGCACCCTAGTTTCAGTGTACAGTGAGCAGGTGTGGGTGTCGAGAGTAGCCCCCTAAGTAAGATGACATGCCTTATTGAGGAGTGTGTTGATGCTGCTAAGAGCAGTTTTTGTGCCCGCCCCATATATAGGCAACCCATAGTCAATGGTAGAGAGTACTGAGCTACTGGTGACTAGTTTGAGTGCATCCGGTGTTATTTAATGTATGTGATGATAAAGTACACCAAGTTTTATATTTGCAGTCTTGGTAACACAGTCAGTGTGGTTTGAAAAGGTGAGCATGTCATCAAAGGTAATGCCAAGATATCTGAAGTTAGATACTTGGTCTAGGATTTCACCCTTTTGGTTATGAATATGCAGGAGCAGGTATTTCATGTTGCTTTGGGAGGTGGTGAAGAGCATACTCTGTTTTTTTTGATATTTAGTAGTAGCTTGTTTTCTGTAAACCAAGATTCAAGTTTATGGAAGCTGCTTTGGAGTTCAGTTGTGATGGCTTGTTGGCCTTTGCCAGTGACTGAGATCACTGCATCATCAGCATAGAGAACTGTGCTTGCTGAGCAAGTCATTGGGGCAGAGTTGATGAAGAGGCTAAAGAGTAAAGGACCAAGGACTGACTTCTGCGGAACCCTGAAGTGCACTTCCTTAGCAGCAGATAGGGTATCACCAATTTTGACTCGTTGTGATCTGTTACAGAGGTAGCTGCTAAACCATAGTACCGTATCTGGGAATAGACCTGTAGACAGAAGGCAACTTAGGAGGAGGCTGTGACTAACAGAGTCGAAAGCCTTCGTGAGGTCGATGAAGACTGATCCAACTGCCTGACCACTATCCAAGGCATTATATTGTTGGGATGAATAATCAACTAGAGTGGTGAGTGTGGAGTGCTTTCTATGGAAGCCGTACTGTTGTGGTCAGAGTAGGTTATGGTTATCGAGGTACTCAGTAAGCTGCTCCAAGATCATTCTTTTGAGTAATTTCGAAAGGGGAGGAAGGATGGATATAGGTCTGTAGTTGGATGTTTGGGTTTTATCCCCCACTTTAAAGACAGGTGTTGCATTAGCTGACTTCCATGCATTTGGAAATACTCCTGATTTTAGAGAGGCATTAATCACCATGGTAAGAGGACCAGTAAGTTCATGAATGAGTCGACCAACCAGATTCATGTCAAGCAGATCCAACCCATCCTGGTCTTGCCAAGTGCCCTTTTAATATTGTTGCCCATGGGTCCCACACCCCTTGCACCCTCATGCACATGCCAATGACAGATGTTTTATTATTACTGTACCATTGCTGTATTGCTCTAATATGTACTAATGGGTATCCACTGTACAAGTGTGGGTACTAGGGATCATGCTTGTTAAGTGTATACACTATACAGCATACATTTATTTTACAGCATTAATTCTTAGTTTTCTGTTATATGTAATGTTCATTTGCTTATATGAGGCATAAATGCTTTGGGCCTAACCATATCTGTTTACCAAAGTATTCTTCTACACATGTATTTCTGCTGACACTGCTTTTCACCATAATGACCTTGCACCTGCTACAACTTCTGTGCTGTCTTTGTTCTAACTAATGTTATATCTTATACTGTATATAATGTAATGCTTTTCTTCCTGCTGACTCTACATTTTCTATCCAGCAATGTAATGGTACCACTTGCTTTAGCCAGTGAGAACTGTCGCACCTTTTTCCTTATATCACTATAAGAAGCATGGTTCTAGAAAGGTTTGCTGAGAATTGCTGCGTCTAGACATAGGGGAACTTATTTCTCCCAGTATTTGTTTTACTGCAGGTTGTAAGTCTGTGTTTCTGTGATAAACTTGTGTATTACAAGATTTGGCACTGTCTGTCATTCCTTCCACTTGTTTATCTTGAACAAGAACCTGATGCTGGAGTCCTTTCACTCCCTACATACTGGTGATGAGGATGGGAATAGATTAAACAAGGGAAGCTTCACCTTCAATTAATTTTGAAGATTGAGTAGTGTAGTGCAATCTTCGTTTTGCCTACTTGGACCTACTCGTACTTACAGTGGTAACGGGCATGGCAGACGCACACCAAGTCACAGCGAACCTCCCGTGATGACTGATTGCCTACCGGGGACCGAAAAGCGGTAGGTGACCGCTCCAGGCTAATTTTCAAGTTTCCCACATGTGCTTGCTTTTATGTTGTTTATCAGTGTGCCTACTCCCTACAGAGGGCTAATCAGACTTGTGCTGCACAAAAGTTCAATAGGAAATTCTGTACTCAGTATTTCTGCCCAGTGCTGTACATGTGCTGCTCTACCAGCATTGGAGGCAAGTCAGCATTTGCTTACCCTACACAGTCCTTTCTAACAAAAAGACTGGATTTACAGACATTAAAAGTGCCTCACATTAAATGTGAAATGCTGTCAGACCTCCACTCATGCAGCATAAGCAGCATCTTCATCATGCTAGCTATCCAGACACCCGAGATATCAGACGTTCTGCCTGTTGTTCAATTTGTGTCCAAACAATCAGAGATTTTGGAATGAAAAACTGTCCCATTTGATCCTGGAGGGTAAGCAGCCATTTCTTCTCAAATTGATATCTGGTAAGTGTTCTTACAGTTCACTCCCTACTTTTGTCTCCGACCTTTTTTTTTTATGGTTCAAGAACCACTGATTACCTTGGGTAAATGTTTAAAGCTGTTCTAATGTCATCTGCAACAGTTTGGGTGTGATATATATGTGTTTATTCAATTGTTATTGCTATTCACTTTAGGATACAGTCAGACTCAATTGTATATACTATGGTTGTTATATGCTCCATGCCTAATTATTGGTGTGGTTATTTCAGGGTCATTGTTAGACATTGTTCTTGCTATCTATGATATCGGGGGTTGTTGCACAAGATTTTTGTTATGGTTACAATCCTGTTGTTACAGTTGATTTCCTAGGCAAAAGTTGTTCAAGATGGCAACTAAAGTGCTGCTTGTTTGTGTAGTTAAAGATGGATGGTGTTTGAGAAAGATGTGCTAAAATATTCTTTGTTTACAAAGATTAATTGTTTACTAGAATGAGTACTGTACTGTACTGTGTCTCAAAAGTGTGTTTATGACTGGTCAGTGTTTTTAATGTGGATTCAGCTTACAACGGTTTGTTATTTTATACATTTAAAAAAAAGTTATCATTTTAAGTTTACTTGTACAGCAACTGCTAAATGCATCCCCACGTGTGAGCTAAAACTGTTGCCAGCTCCTCTGGGCTGACAGCCAAAATACTTAACCCTATTTGTGACTGGATTCAAATCTCTGCAGTAACAGTAAGTAAGCCATAAACACATGTATACAGAACCGTAGGAAGGTTGGGGTAGGTGGTGCACCCGCCCTGGGCTAATGCATCTGAGGGGTGCATTGGCAGCAGTTTTCTAATCTGCTGTTACTTTAAAAAACATTTTCTTTTTTAAAATGCAATAATTAATGCCTGCCAGTAGGGGCGCATTGGCATCCCCGCGGAAGGATCAGCACGTCCGGGGGGGGAGGTGTCACATGGTCTGCTGTCTCTGGAAAGGAAAAAATCATGCGATGGGGTCCAGAGACAGTATAAAAGCCAGGTACCAGCATGGGAGACTCGCAGTTGTAGTGAGGCGGATGAACAAACAACAGTGTAAATAAACACACACTCGTAGTCAGTCAGGGGGAGGACATAATACTTGAAATATAAAATATATATATATATAAGGAAGGAGTAGGAGTGAGTTATTGAGAGTGGGAGAGCACAGAGCAGTGGAGCGTGCCCGTGGCATGCCGTGCGGTCTGGAGTCAGATAGTCTGAGAAGATTAAGAGTAAGAACACTAGTGACTGAGTGGCGGTGACCCACTGACCTGTAAACACTGAAGCAGCAGTCACCAGCACAGTCAGCACTGGTCATCTCATCTTATTCCCTTGGGGGGGGAGGGCTGTTAGATGAGTGGTTAGTGACTAGTCAATGTCTGCTGATGCTGGTACTGGAATTATTTTTTTATTTTAAAATTAGAGTGATGATCCGTTCTGGTTCCGCTCGCACTCGCTCCTCCGACCTCCAGTCCACATGGCTCAGTGACAAGTCATTTCCTAGGCTAGTAGTTCTTTTAGAGTCTAGCCCCATGACACCCGGCAGGAACAGTGACTGACAGGGCCCAGCCCACCCCCCGTGCCTCCATCTCTCACTTGACTCTAGTCTCTCTAGCTCTTTGTTTATGTGGGGGGGGGCGACCGCGGCTGATAGGCTGAAACTGGAGTTCTGAGATGTCTGTGAGGGTGCTGAGGCGAGTGCAGTGCCACTGCCAGTGACGACTGAGTGCTCCCTGATTTTGACTCTTGTTGTTAGGGGTGCCTTCTTGAGTCTTCTTTTCTCTTAGTCTCTTCTTTTTCAGACTAGATGTTCTTTTAATCTTTTCCTTGTTATTTTTTATAATTGTAGACTTTCACTTTTTTAGTGTAGATAGTGCTTGCTTTTTAAAAGTGGCAGGTCTGTACAATAATACTGTATTGTACAGACCTTGACACTTTTAAAAAGCAAGCGCTATATAAATTGCATTTGTTATAAATTGAAGACAAAGTATAGTGTACAATGATGCACAGTGGAAAATGACAGGTTAATGAACGTTCTCCTAAGGTACACCTGCACATACAGTAGCTAGCAAATTGTTATAGTTAATGCTATTAGGCTCCAGTTGTAAAGAATAATGTGGTAGTATTATCAGATCTCATCTTTGTTGTTTCTTCTGTTGTAGTGGGTGGTTAAAATCTATTTCACAAACAGTTCCCTTGTTTCCACTCTATGTGAAGGAATGGAGTGATTATCTGGTAGTGTGTGTCCTGCTATTCATTAGTGATGGATGATTGTAGACTTGTACTGTACTGCTACAGTATTTTACAGTAATTAGATCATATTGTTAATGTTAAACCTTGAACTTAAATCCTGGTCTGTGATGGTCCAAAATCTGGTCACATTACTGGAAATGCCTCTGCTCGCTCCTCTGACCTCCAGCCCACACCTCTCACTCCCTAATAGTTCTTCTCTGAGGGGATAGTGTCTGTTGACTAGCAGTATGCTCTCTCATCTCTCCTGAGTCTGACAGCGATTACAAAATTAATTTTATTTGGTCCAGTTTAGACCGTCGAGTGACTCAAGCTCCAGGCACTGGCAGCCAGCCAGGCCATCAACCCGCCTCCCCGAGTCCCCTCCTGCAGACCTGCACAAATTAATTCAGGCAGCAGCAGCATAGCAGCCCCACACCCGGCAGGAGCAGTGATTGACTGGGAGCCCATCCCGCCCATGCCCCATCTTTCAACTCTCTAGCTCTTTTTGGAATATGTGAGAGAGGGGCCAACTTTCAAGCCACAGCTGGTAGGCTGCAACTGGACTGAAGGGAGTTCCGAGTTGTCTGTGAGGGAGGGCGAGGCAAGTGCAGTGCCAGTGCCCCCTGATTTTGGCTCGTCATGCTTCTTGAGTCTCTTTCATAGCTCTAGCTTAATTCTCAAGGAAATAGAGGAGGATGAGCTGAGCAGCCCCTCATTTTAAGAGGGGGAAGGGATGATCATTATTAGCTAAAGCAGTCAAGTCAGGAAAGGCTTAAGCTTAATAATAAAGTAATCTAATTAACTGGCTTTGGCATGCAAGGCATTAGGGCTAGCCAGGCAGGAGGGCACTAGTCTAAAAATAATCAGCACAAGCACAGAAACACTGTATGTAAGCACTGCACAAGCACAGAACTGACACACACACACACCACTGAGCACTCTGTAACTTCCTTGCTGATGTAATACAAATGCCCTTCGCTTTGAGAGTGAGTCTACATGATTTCAAATTCAACTACTTTAGACTCAACTAGTCTTGAGACTAAGTTGTTTAAATGTAAATACATTAAATGTATTAAAGGGAAACTGTATTATTAATACCTCAACAACAAATTGCAGTGGTCAACTTGGGGATATTTAAACTGCGAATAACTTCCTTATGACAGGACTAGAAGGCTAAGTAGTAAGTTCAACTTAGACTTCTTCTAGACTAGTCCTTTCATAAGGAAGGAAGTTATCCCCCCCACATTTACCAAGATACCATTATGATGGAGGGTGTGGGGGTGGAGCCCCCCAATTACAAGAATTATATTTACAATAAGAGACTGCCTGTTTAACTTTCCCGTACAACCCGCTACAATAACTACAACTGGTCCAACTTCCTCCACAAATGCCACAGTTGTCCCTGTTACTTACTGTACATTCACAGCAATGCGCCAATGCCTTTAGTTTTTTATGGTTTCTGGTCCTACGTTTTGTGATATTGTGTGATATTATTCTTTCTGTGAGGGTGCTCTGCCCCCCCCCGGGTGCACTAATGAAGTTGTACATTTTACCCGGGGGGTGGGGGGTGGAGCGCACCCACAGAAAGAATGTCATGGAATATTACAAAATATTAGACAACCTCGCAATTAACTAGACAGTTAAATTATTGTGGATCCTCATTCTCCTCTGCCTATTTGGCAGCCTGGCACATTGTTGTGCTCCAGCCAATTGTCAGTCAGTTGTAATTATTGCATCGTGTTGTGCAGGGAGGTTAAACAAGCAGTTGTAGTGAAAAAATTAAAATTCTTGTATTTTTGAAGGGGCTTCACCCCCCCACACACACCCTGTCAATAATTATGAGTTCCCTAGTTGTTAGGTTTCAGCAATTGTTGAGGCGGTTGTACTTTGCAACAGGAGCATGCCCATAGCATGATCACACCTCCACTGTAGTGTGTGGAGTTTCCAAAAAAGTGCACCATGGGTCCAACGTCCTCCACAAATGCCCTGCAATTATACTGCATCCCAGCTGACTGGGGTCATGGGGAAAAAATAGTATCATGTAAATTGTAATTATATTGTCAGTGGTGGGGGCTGATGTGTCATGTCAGCCAGACACTGCTGCTCACTCTTGCCCACTTTTTTCACACAATTATACATCTTTTAATATTTACTGGCATCAGCATAGTGATACTTTGTATCACAGTATCAGCAGTAAATATCAAAAGATGCAAATTAGTTTGCTTGGGTTGGGTTTATCTGGCACTGATGACAAATACACATGCATTTACTTGTCCACTGTCTCTCAGTCTGAATCTTGTTTAATACATGGCATATTAAAGACCATTGTCTCTTACTACTGTACCTATTTTTAAACTTTACGAAATAGGTACAGCAGGCTTTGTACTCTGGGAGTTGAGTGGACAGGACACCAGAATAATACTGTACGCAGTTGTATCTAGCTCAGCTGTCACCGGCGTCGGCGGGCTATCTGCCCCAGTCACAGAGAGCCAGCCAGTCCAGTAGTCACTTCAGTGTAGTGTGGTGTCACCTGACTCCAGTAATTAAAATGGTCAGACTAGACAGATGGGTCCTTGCGGTCCTTATCTGCCATCAACTGTATGTTTCTATGTCAGTTATTTGACTGTTTATCATCAGCCTAGAGGGTAGTAGCACCAGCGTTAGTAGTGGTACTGTACTTCCTGTGTTGGGTGGGTCCCTCTCGGTTTGTCTGGGAGGGGAGTGAGTTAGTAACTGACTCACTCCCACCTAAACAGAACTGGGAGTGACCAACGCTGCTATCCTCTAGGCTGATGATAAACAGCCAGATAACTGACACAGAAACAGAGTTGATGGCAGATAAGGACTGCAAAGTCCCATCTACTCTGCCCATTCTTTTCTACCTTATGAATGTGTCATAGACCTTTACTCTGTCAATGGCCTGTCTATTCATACTTATCTGTATTGCTCACTTATCCCTAACCTATCCCATGCCTGTTTGAAGCCCTGCACTATATTCATATCCACCACTTCCTGAGGTAGGCCGTACTATTCCATGCATCCACCACCCTTTCTGTGAAAAAGAAGTTCCTCACAATACCCCTTAATCGGCCTCCTCTAATCTCATGCTGTGTCCTCTTGTCCTGCTATTTTTTTATATTGAAACATTTTAGACTCTTGCACCATTTAGCAGTACTCCAGATGGGGTCTCACACTAATTGTCTGTACAGAGGGATGACAACCTCCTGTTTTATACTAGCGATGCCTCTCCCTATGCATCCGAGAATCCACGAGCCCTGGCTCATAACTGCCTTCTCAAATTGCTTGCCTACATTTAGGTCATCTGATATGACTACCACCAGGTTCTTTTCCATTTTACTAGGTACCACCCCACCCCAATGTGTGGTCTTCCCTTGGGTTTTGGTTTCCCAGGTGCATTACTTTGCGCTTCTTTGCATTGAATCTAACTTTAGACCAGTCATCCAAGTTTGCCAAGTCAGTCCCTTCTCATCCTTTCCACCCCCGTTGTGCATCAACCCTGTTGCAGATCTTTGTGTTGTCTGCAAAGAGGCCTACGTTTTCTTCCAGTCCCTCTGTAGTGCAGTGCCACTTATAAAGTCAGTAAAGAGGATCAGTTCCAACCCTACGGTACATGACTAGTAACCCCCCACTTTCTTTGACATGGACTCCGTTCATTGATTACTATTACCCTATGTCCTGTTGCCCATGCCCAGCAAATTTTTTACCCAGGCTACCAGCCTGGGACCCACTCCCAGGCTGCCTTTCTTGTTTATTAGTCATTTGTGACAGTATGGGACTACTAGTCTAGGTAGGCCATATCCACAGCCCCTCTTTGTTCTACTGGCTTGCACCCAAGTCCCAGCATCCAACCCCCACTCACCCTCCCTATTTCCAAATTCCTTCTAACACTGCATGACCACCTTAAGATAATCTGAAATGTACTCTGTAATGTGTCTAAGGAGGGGCTATGCTTTTCAGTGAAAATAATAAATAATTTATAACTGTAGCTGATTATCTACTGTAGTAGACTACTACTTAATGTAATGTGTGGACTTTCATTTTATAGCCAGTGCCGAAATTGAGTACAGTCTGCAGATGACTCTTGGAATGGACAAGAATGACGCGACTCAGCTGAGTCTTATAAGGTAAGGTAATGGCAATGGGTTTTTAAATTTGGAATTTATGTTTTTGTGTTATCTTTTTACCCTTCTATGACGCTCCGGCGTCTGCCACTCCTTCAAGCCCTCCTAGCCTCTCCACTCTCCAGCCATCCTCTTTCTCGAGCCCTGCCTTCACACCACATATTGAAGCCAACCCTCTGAGTCATTCCCACAGTAACCCATCTCCAGCTGGGTCCCCCTCCTCTGAGGAGAAAGGCACCGGGGAAGGGAAAACCCCAGCACTCTATTTCCTTTACTGGCTTGGGGGTGCTGCTGTGGAGAAGCAGGTTCCCGGAGGTTCTGGGGGTGTGGAGAATGCAGAGGCCATCATCCGGCAGGCACCGAAGTTGTTTTCTGGCTTTTCTTGGTTGTCCCTCTTGCGTTGCTGCATAGTAGTGCCCCCGGTCTCTACCGATGGCTTCTACAGGAACAGTGCGCTCCCACCCAACCCACCCCAGGATAGGAGATCAGTCCTCCGGATGCTCAATCCTCTCCTTCCCCGGCCAGCCCCCGATGACCCGAGTCCATTCCTGAACCTAGGTCATCGGTGCAGTTTGAGGTGTGGCATCCAGCGCCTCAGCCCTCTGTGCCACTGGGCCGGCAAATTGTGTATGGGACAACCGTATGGTGTTACAAATGTTGAATTACAGTGCTGGACTGTGGCTAGCATATTAGATGTGGAAAAACCTCTCACCACCGGCGCCGCAGCCATCTGTTGTGTGACATGTGTAAAGGACCCGCGCATGCGCAGATCCACTCCTGTTGTCATAGTATCAATGTGACATACTCAAGAGGGGGTGAACAACCTCTTGACATCACATCGATACCATAGCAACATAAATGTGCAGAAGTTGGGACAATGATAAGGGCTCTCCATTCAAATAACATCATTTCACTTGTCACACATTGCTGTTGCTGAGTCTAGCGATCACCATGCCTGATAGAGATATTAACTCTGGTGCTATTTTGTCCTGCTGTAGTTCAGTCTGTGTATCATAATGAATTGTTTCCCTACACATTTATGTGGCCATAGTGCAGATTCATTAATAAGGTAAGGCTAAATTAATTGTGTTCGGGGTGGGAGTGGGGGAGTAACTTCTCATGTTGAGTCCCACACCCTATAAATGTCAATGCCTGATGTACAGGTGATAACCACAGTATAATTACCTCTTGTGGTTGGCAGGGCAATGGCAAACCTCTTGAGCTGTGCTCTCAAGTTTTACTGATGCCCTAGCAACCACTTTAGGTAATTACACCATGGTTATCACCTGTACATTAGGCATTATCCTCTATTTAATAACTTTTTTATTTTATTTTATTGACATCTAGGATTGCAAATACCTTTGAGCAGGAACTGCTCATTTACAAAGGTTCCACATTGAAGGAATGGGGGGTATATATACATACATACAAAGGTCAACATAATAATACATAGTTACACAATAAAAAGAAGTAAGAGACTGAGACATAGGAAATTCCAGTCATTAAAAATTTGCCAAATGTTAGGTAGCATGACATACCAGCCAAGGGCAATCTTAGAAATAAGCACTGCAGGTGAGAGGGAAGGGGGTATGCAGGCAGGAAGGCCATTGTTGGAGGGTAGAGGGTGAGGTAAGAGCTCAAAGGGAGGGAGGAGGGATAAAAGTCAGGAAATTCCCAGGGGAGGAAGAGAGAGGGGCAGGGGTAAGCAGATAGAAGGGGCCAAGGCAGGGAGAGGTAGCTGTCAAGACTGAAGTGGAGAGCAGTGAGCGGTGGGCCCCTGATTAGGCAAGGCAGTCACAATGACTAGTTGAAATGAGATGAAGTCGGAGTTGTCTCTTAAAAGGGCCAAGAGCAGCAGCAGTAAGAGTTTCTTTGTTGAGAGTATTGTACCACTGTGATGTTCTGTGGGCAAAGACCTTCTGGCCCATGGTAGTCCGGCATCTGGGGACAAGGAAGGTTAGTTGTTGTGAACATCTAGTTTGCTGGGTGCTGTGGTGGTCAGTGAGGAGCTTTTCAATGCCCGGGGGCATGACCCCGAGGAGGACTTTTTTGGCTAAGAGGCAGGTTTGATACTGTATCTGGCTGATGAGAGGAAGCCATCCTGCCCGAGTGTATAGGTCACAAGTGTATGTAAGTCGGTCCACCCCAGTTAGCAGCCTGCATGCTTTGTTGAGTGCAACTGTAATTCTGTGGAGGGCAGAGGTGAAGGCAGAGCCATAAATTGCTAGCCCATAATCGATGATGGAGGTTGGATAGATGATGACGGAGCTGTTGATAGCCAACCGGAGAGTGTCAGGAGTCATGCAGTGTTTGTGCCTGTAGAGTAGGCCTATATGGATGTTGGTGGCTTTGGCGACAGAATCTATATGCCGATGGTAGGAGAGTGAGCTGTCCAATGTGACACCTAGGTATTTAAAATCAGGAAAGTGTTCAAGTAAGGTCCCTGTTTGGTTTAGGATGGTGAGGTCATGGGATTTGTACTTGCTCCTGGCGTTGTAGAAGGTCATAACCTTTGTTTTGCTGTAGTTCATGACCAGTTTGTTTGACTTGAACCATTCTTTGATGCGCATGAATTCAAGCTGTAATTGTTTCTCGAGGAGCTCTGCATTTTGGTGGTTGGTGAAAATGACTGCATCATCGACGTAGAGCAGTAATTTCTGGTGGCAGACACTGGGAAGGTCATTGAGGAAGAGGCTGAAGAGTAGTGGCCCCAGGATGGACCCCTGTGGGACCCCTGAAAGGACTGGCTTTTCTTCTGAGGTGACACCGGCAATCCTAACCCACTGGACCCTCTCCCCAAGGTAGCTTGAAAACCAGAGCAGCGCTTCATTTGAGAGTCCAATGTTTGATAATTACTTGAGTAGGAGTGGGTGGTTCACAGTATCAAAGGCTTTTGTAAGGTCAATGAATACTGCTACTACACAGTTTCCTTGATTAAGCGTGGTATGGATGAAGCCTGTGAATTCTAATAGTGCAGTGGTGGTACTGTGCCCTTTTTCGGAAACCATGTTGCTTAGGACACTGGATGTCATATTTTTCCAGGTACTTGACTAGTTGGTCTGAGACGATGTGCTCCAGGGCCTTAGACAATGGAGGGAGGATGGAGATAGGTCTGTAGTTGGAGTGCAGTGATTTGTCTCCACTTTTGTGCACTGGTGTGATGATCACCTGTTTCCAGCGAGATAGGAACTGGGACATCCTTATTGATAGGTTGAGGACCTTTGTCAGGGGTTCAAGGACTTCTTCAAGGACAAGTGCTAACAACTTTAGGTCAAGGGAGTCATCGCTGTAGCCTGTGTTGTGAATGGCCTTCCGAATATAGGTTCTGGCTTCATGCACTGGGATCTCCTTGAAGTAGAATTGCGAGGCAGGGTGTAGGAGAGGAGTAGTTGCAGGAGGGTTACTACCAGAGGGGGGCATCAAAGAAATTAGAAGGGAGGACACTATCCAAGTTGGAGAACGCATTGTTAAAGGTGTTGGTGATTGTGTACAGGTCAGATGTTGGTGTTCCATTTATGTTGAGCATGGTGGGTGGTGACTTAGGGTCCTTGCCTGTAAGGTCTTTCAAGTTACTCCAAAATTTTTTTCCATCACCCCAGGAGTTGGAGAGAGCTTCCTTGAAGTATTTGCTTTTGGCGCTCCTAACTGCCCGTGTGCACTCATTTCTGGCAGCTTTATATTTATGAATATCCCCAGGTTTGGATGTTGCATGTGCACAGTTCCAGAGATGATCCCTATGTTTGAGTAAAGTGATTAGATTGGGTGTTATCCAAGGGTTAGCTCTGCCCCTGACCTTCAGCTTTCTGAGTGGTGCAAAGATATTGCAGGCCACAGTGAAGTGGCTGATGAAAAGGTCTAAGGCTTGGTTTACATCAATGGCAGAGTCAATTGGTGTCCAGTCCAGGTGGCTAAGGTGTGTCTTTAGTAGCTCAAGTACCCTGCTTTAACAGTCTGGTGTGGATTATTTATGAGGGGCTTAATGAATTTGTTTGTCACATTACATGTAACGGTGAGTGGTCACTGATCCCATCAGGGAGCACTGAGACTTTTGAGATTCGTTCAGGGTGATTAGTAAGGATCCAGTCCAGAAGTGTGTGCGACCCTGTCCTATAGTTGTATCTGGTAGGGGTGGTAACAAGCTGGGTGAGGTTCTGTGACGTGACAACATCCTTGTAGTTTCTGGCCTCCAGCGATAGCCAATTTATGTTGAAGTCGCCTAGTACTAACTCAGTTTAAATTTGCAGTTTAAGATAAGGTGACCCTTTTCAAGTATACATTTTTGATCAATTCTGGCAGAACCCACTGTCAGCTCAGCTTCACCCTTGAAAGCTGGTAAAATAAGTAATATGGAGCCAGGGATATTTTTCATGGTTATCAAAGAAACACCAGCAATGGAAACCATGACTAGTACTTAATTTCTTAATTTCTGTATTTGGGTAAGGAGGTGCTCTGCTCGAGTGAAAATAGCAATAAATTATGTACTTAATTTAAATGTGAACGTTCATTTGTAGGACTGAACTTGAGTGCGGACTCTAATAACATCAGATCAGAGAGTTCCTATCCTACATAACTTTGTGTTGCAGCAGTCAGCAGAGGCCGTGCAAGGAGTTAGCTCTGACAGTCAGCCTTATTAAAGGTAAGTCAATGTGTTTTTAAATTGGGTGATGGGTGTGTCATGATTGCATTTGTGTAGCATTGACTGGTAGTTTGTCTGACTCTCCGGGTTGGGGTAGGGATGAGAGTAGGTGGGGTAGGGGCAGTACTGTAGCAATGGTGGTTAGAGAGCATGGCAATGAGTTACTAAGCAATAAGGCACTCCCTGTGGTTAGATTAATAGTCAGTAACCACTATCTAGGGATGTCAATGTAATATGTGACACGAGGTGTGGCCCAGTGACATTTTTTATTTTATTTTGACAGCAGTTTGGAAAACCTTTGAGCCATAGGCTCATTTACAAAGGTACCTTGTCACAGTAAGACAAAAGAAAATACACAGCATAACAGTAACTTAAGACAGCAATAAGTACATAGATACAAACAAGCAGGTACAGGTAGGATTGATGCAAACAATAACAGAGTTAGGTTGTCACTAAGCAGCTTAGTAGTAAGCTTTGTCATCAGTATTGAGTATGGCTTTGACTAATGGCAATTACAGCTTCGGGTGTTAAAAAGGTGGTTCCGTAAGGACGTTTTGAAGCATGATATAGTTGTAGCTTCGGAGAAGAGGGGGGGCAGCGTGTTGAACCAAGAGGGGGCCCTAAAGCTGAAGGCTCTTTGGCCATGAGAGGTCCTAACTCTAGGGATAACAAAAGAGGTTTCCCCTAAGGTCCGAGTATGAACTAGTGGGACAGAGTGATGGATAGTGGTGGTCAGTCTTGGCGGGGATTGCCCAAGGAGGGTCTTTTTAGTAAGGGTACAGGTCAGATATTTGAGGCGCTCGTCAAGATCAAGTACCAGCACTTTAGAGTATAATAGACAGGTGTGTGTTAGCCTAGACACCCCAGTAATTAACCTGCAGGCCTTATTTAGAATAGTGCAAATTTTATGGAGTGCGGTCTGATCAGCAGCACCATACACCGGCAGTCCATAGTACACTAGGGACAAGATGGAGGAGGTGACTGCAAGTTGAAGAGCCTCAGGGGGGAGGCAGTGTTTATACCAATGTAAGATGCCCAATCGGATATTAGTGGCAGTGGCTAGGGCAGCGATGTGTCCATGGAAGGAGAGAGAGGGGTCAAAATGGATCCCTAGGTATTTTTAGGAGCAAACTTGTTTGAGTGGGAAGGAGGACCCAGAGTGAATGAGGAGTTTGAAGTTGCAGGACTTGTTTTGAGGATGAGTGAAGAACATGGTTTTGGTTTTTTTAAGATTTATCATCAGTCTATGTTCCTTGAACCAGCCCTCGGCTTTGGCGAAGGACTTCTGCAGTGAGTCCTGGAGGGAAATAGGGTTACGACTTGAGGCAAAGATGATCGCATCATCAGCGTACAATAGTATGTTCCCAGAGCAGGAGCGTGGAAGGGTGTTAAGGTAAAGGGAGAAGAGTAAGGGGCCCAGAATGGAGCCTTGGAGAACCCCATAAAAGATGGGATAGATGTCTGAGTAGGTCCCATTAATTTTTACACACTGTGAGCAGTCAGACAGATAACTGGTGCACCAGGAGACAGGCCCAGCAGCAAAACCTGAGAGACTAAGGGCATCAAGAAGGAGGGGGTGGGAGACAGTGTCAAAAGCTTTAGAGAGGTCTATGAAAATGGCACCAGCCAGAGAACCAGTGTCTAAGGAGGAGTGGAGAAAGTTGGAGAACTCTAGGAGGGCTGTGCTGGTACTGTGGCCCGCTCGGAAACCATGCTGCTCAGGACAGAGGACATTGTAGGTGGTGAGGTAGTCAGAGATTTGAGAGGCCACCACCTTTTCCAAGGCCTTGGAGAAAGGAGAGAGAATGGAAATTGGACGATAGTTTCCAGCCACAGACCTATCACCACCTTTAAAGATAGGGGTGACTGTGGCAATTTTCCAGGCAGTTGGAACCTTCCCCAGGCAGAGAGAATGGTTGATGAGGCACGTGATCGGGGTAAGAACTGTGTCTAAGACCAGCCTAAGGATTCACGGATCCAGGGAGTCACTGATAATACTATTACTCTTGAGAGCAGTGATAAGGTGCGACCTAAGTTCTTGGGCAGAAACACGGCAGAGGAGAAAATAAGGGTGAGAAAGATTTACGGCAGGTGCTGGGGGAGGAGGGTCAAAAAAATTAGTAGGGAGGATAGGGCTAAGATCAGTGAATGAGGTGTTGAGGTGGTTGGCTATAAGGGCTGGGTCTGAGGAGATCACACCATTATTGTTGATCTGGGAGGGTGGGGAGGTGCACTCCCATTTAACTGTTCAATGTTATCCCAGAAGGTTCTGGGGTTCCCCCATGAGGCAGTGAGCAAGGAGCGATAGTGCTCAGACTTGGCCTTTCTGATGGCCCAAGTGCACTTGTTTTGGGCGGCAGCATATAACTGCCTGTCACTGGGCCAGCCAGTCTCAATGGCACAGTGCCATAGGTTGTCCCTATGTCTGAGTTGGTAGATCAAAGCTGGGGTTACCCAGGGGGCATTCTGCCTTTTAGAATGGCGGTTCGACATTGGGGCAAATATATCACAGGCATTATTAAAAGTCTGGGTAAAGAAGGAAAGGGCTGTGTCAATGTCAGGAGTTGCCTGAATAGGAGACCAGTCCATTTGGGACAGAAGTTCCTTAAGTTTTATCAGTCCACCAGGTATTAGGCACCGCCGGCATGTGGACTGTGCTATGGGTTTGGGGACTGAGGATGACCAGTGGAAAAGAATGGGGGAGTGATCACTGAGAGAGTCTGGGAGGACTTGCACATTGCGGATCAGATTAGGGCGGTTGGTGAGTACCACACCAAGCAGGGTACTGGAGCCTCTCTTGGGGTTAGTCCTAGTAGGGTGAGTAACCAGTTGCGTTAAGTCTATTGTAGAAAAGGAGTCACGGGTAGAGGAGGAGGAGGGGCTGAGCCAGTTGACGTTTAAGTCTCCCACCAGAATTTGGTCAGCGGAAGGAGGTAGTGAGGAAAGGTATTCTGTAAGAGAGGCAATGGCCTGCGTTTGGTCCCTAGAGAGCACGTATGCAGTAGTCAGATAAAGGGTTCCCTTTAAAGGGTCAGGGGTTAGTTTCAGCATAAGAGCCTGGGCCCTGGAGTCAAGGATGGGAGCAGGCAAGGCCAGTATGGGGAGAGATTCCTTGACATAAATAGCGCAGCCACCACAACATCTCCCAGCACGGTCAGACCGGAAGAGGGTGAAACCGGGAAGGGAGACTAGGGAGTCTGGGGAGGGGTTTCGACAGCCAAGTCTCAACCAGAGCGATGACATCAGGGTTAATCGATGTGACCAGGCATTGTAGTGAGTCAAACCTTTTTAGGAGGCTACAGATATTCATGGAGACCATGTATAGGCCTGCAGTGCCAGTAGGGGAGCTCCTGGGAACCGGGCCAGGGTTCGGATGAATGTTCCCTGACAGGAGTAGTAGCATGACCAACACCCTGGCCGGGAGATGGCGAAAGGTTTCCCTACGATTGACATGAGAGGGGGGAGGGGAGTTTAAGGGAGCAGGGGGTGGGCAGGGTGGTACAGGAAGGGAAAGCAAGAATAAGAAGACACCCAAATGTGCCTGAAGCAAGGAGGAAGCTGGGGGAAGGGCAGGGAGGACTGAGACACACAGAGGTCCCAAGGGGCATGAGAGCAAGCTCAGGAGCATGGGGAGGGAGGGGTGCCAGGGCACAGTGCAGAGTAGCAGCTGGGTAAGTGGCAAGTGCACTGCTAGTGGAGATAGGCACAGGCAGAGCATGAGGCAGGGCCAGTACATTGTGGTGGGCATGATCCAAGGGAAGTAGTACTGTACAGGTAGGAGTAGGATGTAGCGAGGGAGCATAGGTCCCTCTTGTGGCCAGCAGGTATAACCTGCAAATGGGAAAGTAGGGAGATAGGTTCTGGACAATAGGACGTGATGTCACAGGGGTGGATCCTTAAATTGACCGCTGCCCCTGGGTGGGTGGGTGGTTGGGCGGGCGGGGCAGATGGCCTTGAGAAGCATCATCGGGCTAGCACCCCCCTGCAGGCGTCCAGATGGAGAGAAGAGGTTCTCTTTACCTGGAAAGTAATCAGGCTGAATTTTGGCTTCCTCAGCTCCTCAGGTGAGCAGCTTGTGTTGCTTATGTTGTCCCGAGTCCCGAGTGCCTGCCGCAGTCGGCAGTGAGCTTGGGGGGGGCCGGCCTATGTAGTGGAGAAAACAAAGTCTCTCATTACTATGCAGCGGGAGAAATATTGCGACTCACACAAAGGGGCTCTACTCTAAACAAACATGGCTATTCCAATATGGGGTCACAATAGGACCCAGCTATCCTAATACCTTCAGTTACAAAGCACAATTTGATCCAATACCACAATTTAAACAAGACTGCTATGTATTTGAGGCTTAGCGTATCTAGCTGTAAGATGTAATCAGCGAGGCAACTCGAGGGCACCCAGTGTTTCCCTAGCTTTACACATCAGCATCAGTTGCACAAAAAACAAGCCCACCCAGCAGAGAACAGGGGAACAAAGTTCATAATATAAAATGTTCAGCAGGTAGCACCCCCCTGCAGGCGTCCAGATGGAGAGAAGAGGTTCTCTTTACCTCAAAAGTAATCAGGCTGAATTTCAGCTTCCTCAGCTCTTCAGGTGAGCTGCTTGTGTTGTCCTGAGTCCCGAGTGCCTGCCGCGGTTGGCCGTGAGCTTGGGGGGGCCGGCCTCGAAAGTAATCAGGCTGAATTTTGGCTTCCTCAGCTCCTCATGTGAGCAGCTTGTGTTGCTTGTGTTGTCCCGAGTCCTGAGTGCCTGCCGCGGTCGTAGGTTGTAGTTAACTGGCTGTTAATCTAATTCCTATGAGAGCCTTATTGCTATTATAGAAATGTATTCAAAAAGAAAAGTGTTACAAGTATGGTTTATGAATGTTTACTGTAGCTTAGAATAAAAAAGTGACTGGAATGCTGCATTGTGATTTTGAGCCAACATTCAAAAACTGTTAATGGAAAAATAACTTTTTTCTTAAAAGTCTGTCTTACAATAATGTCAACTGTCTATATAATTTAAACAGAGATATTTGAGAAAAAATTCTTCCACCAACAGTTTAGAAATGTTGGCTCAAAATCATAGTGCAGCATTCCAGTCAGTCAGCAGTGACAGGATGGAATGCTAAAACTCAGGAAGAATCAATACACCATGGCAATCAGGCTGTACATGATAGATGAACATGGATTAAAGTAAGGCTGATCCTAAAAGCCAAGCCAATCAGATGACTTTGGGCCAGGGCTGGCTGTATAGCCTAGAGGTTAGAGTAATGAGCTGTGAATTTTAAGTTTGTTGTCATCCAGCAGCCTGGGTTTGATTAATACAACCTCCACTTGCATACTGTGTGACTCTTGAGTCTCAGCAGGAAGTCATTTAACTGCTCAGTGTTCCCAGGTCACCTCTGAAAGGAGGCACTTATGCAGAGTAGGCCTAACCCAGTTAGTAAAGTCTAAAAATAAAAAAAAAAAAAAATATATATATATATATCTTGCACAATGAAACTGCCTTCCGATCTTCCACATTCTCTCGAGGTTCTATAATGCAGATGTCCTATCACAGATAGGAATGGTATGGTATGGTACTAATATCATCACATGATCTTTGGTATAACAGCATTTTGCCAAGGCTGGATTTAAGCAATTGTGCACAACAGTGCATGTGTTGTGAGATTTACACACACATTGTGTGATGTGTCACAAGGCACAGCCGAGTGAGTTTATTAACCACACAAGAAATGTGTAAATCTGACTACTACACATGCACTGAACTTAAGTGCATGATTTTGATTCTATAGACTAGCTACTGTAGAATCATCAGCACTGCACAGGCGATTTGAGATGCTCATTGATCAGTGTTTTGATTTCATGTAATGCCATGATCAGTGATAACAAGCACTGTTGTCACACCTGAGGTCTTACTTGCAAATTATACAATGGTGTAGGAAAATCCTGTAACCACATTGGTTAAAACATGTCACATGACCGGGTAAATAGGTGTACTTAACTTCAGAGCATCCTAGTCAATGTCCTGTCCCACTTCTTGTGTGGTTATGGT
The DNA here is from genome assembly GCA_016271365.2 of Neoceratodus forsteri. Classification (NCBI taxonomy): domain Eukaryota; kingdom Metazoa; phylum Chordata; order Ceratodontiformes; family Ceratodontidae; genus Neoceratodus; species Neoceratodus forsteri. The sequence continues at coordinate 144,310,075 of CM028132.1, forward strand.
TAAGTCACTCGGTTGCACCTTGTGACACACCACACAAGGCATGGGTAAACTCCCAGTAACCCACACCTTGTTGTGCCTTATTGATTACACAAACAGGATGTTGGATAGGACATTGACTGGGATGCTCTGAAGTTAAGTACACCTATTGTACTGTACACTTATCTCTTCAGTATTTTGTAAAGGAAGGTCTTATTCTTGAAGATGCAGCCAAAGAAACCATCAGGTGCAGAATTTAGAAAACTGCAGAAAGCAAGAGAAGAAGAAAATCGAAAACTCTCCCAGCAGTGGCAACATTGACTTACTAAGTCTAAGGAGCAGGAAGGAAATTCAACGACTAAGTCAGTAGCAATACTAATTGACATCGATGAGCTACCCCTACTGAGACAGATGTTGAGGGCAATATTACAGAAGAAGAAGAAGTTGAAGAAGAAGAAGATGATGATTGCCAGCCAACACCATCTGTGTGCAGCTTTGAAAAATATACAGAGGATCCTGCATTAGAAAGTAATGTAGATGCTGTTGCCAGTTCAGTACTCCAACTTAATTTTAATGACCCAACATCATGGCCTGATATGACTGACAAAGTTAGATGTTGCTTGGTGGAACATGGCCCTGAACAAAAGAAAAATGCTGATTTTAGTTTCTCAGCATTTGATCATGGCAGGCGCTTCTATCGGGATTGGTTCACGAAAATTCTTCCTAATGGAGAAACTAGCACATGGCTAATGTATAGTGAGACCAAGAAAGCTATCTATTGCTTCCCATGCATGCTGTTTGCAAAAAAATCATCCACTACATAGAGTCTGGCAAATCCAAAAAAAGGATTTTGTGACTAGAGACATTTAAATCCCAGAATTCCAGATCATGAAAACTCCCCTGAACACCGCGACAGTTATTTACGTTGGAAGAATTTTGTAATGCGCTTGAAGACAGGGGTCACAATAGATGATCAGCTGCAAAGGTCAATTGCCTCAGAAAAAGAAAAGTAGTGTACCATTCTGAAAATTATTCTTGATGCTATTCTTTTCTGCACAAAGAACAACTTGGCTTTCAGGGGGTCCACAGAGATGATCAGACACACACATTCTGGAATTTTTCTTAATTTGCTAGAACTGATAAGTCACCATAATCTGGAGCTTGCAGGGCACATTGCCAACCATAAGAAGGGGTCTACCACTATTTTCCTCCTACAATTCAGAATGAGTTTATTAACTTGCTGGGTTCCACTGTGAGACGTGAAATAATCTCAAAAATTAAGGATGCAAAATATTTCTCTATTATGTTTGATTGTATGCCAGATGTGGCTCACAAGGAGCAAATGTCTCAAATCATTCGGTATGTGAGGATACAGGATAATGATTGCAGTGTTGAGGAAAGTTTCATTGATTTCATCATCTCACATAAAAAAACAGGAAGTGGGTTAGATCTAGAAATTGAAAAGAAATTAAGTGATGATGGCTTAGACATAGCTAACTGTCATGGCCAAGGGTATGACAATGGTGCTAATATGGCAGGAAAGTATCATGGTGTGCAAGCCCATATAGCACAAGTGAATGAACATGCTAGATTTGTCCCATGTGCAGCTCATTCTCTTAATTTAGTTGGGGTCCATGCTGTGAGTGTATCAGTGGACATGTTATCTTTTTTTGGCACAGTGCAGAGATTATTTACATTTTTTGTAGCTTCAACAAGCCGCTGGGAGGTGCTGTCCCAAGCAGTAAAGGTCACTCTGAAGGGTGACACTGAAAGAAGATGGTCTTCAAAGTTTCACGCAGTTCACTCCCTTCATCTACAAATACCTGATTTCTTAAAGGCATTGTACCAAATAAGTGAAGATGCAACCAATGCTGATGTGGTATCAACAGCCCAGAGCCTAATCAAGCAGATAGCTTTCAAATTTCTTTGTACCCTAGCAATGTGGGACAAAATGCTGAACCTGATTGAATGAGTAAACCAACTATTGCAATGTAAGGGATTGCCTGTCGACAGTGCCTCAAAACATATCAGTGGATTAAGGGATGCACTGCAGCACATGCAGGATGATGGAATACATGATGTTGTACAACATGCAGCAGAACTTGCTGAACAGATGTCACTGAATGCAGAATTCACAGAGAAAAGAAAAAGAAAGGTGAAAAGGAAGGCTGATGAGAACGTTGAAGATGAAGGGCACTTGATTTCTGATGAGCAGGATTTCAAAATGCAGTTCAGCAATGTTCTAGACACCCTCACTTCCCAGATTCAGTGGAGGTATGAGACATTGTCTGAAGTGGCTGCTGACTTTAATTTCCTTACAGGGCTATCTTTCTCAACAATGGAAGTTAGCGAGTTAAAGAAATGTGCAGCAGATCTGGCAACGAAATATTCTAAGGATCTAGATGCTTGTGAAATAGTATGTGAGGCAGAGAGTTTCAAATTTCAGGCAGCTTCAGTACTGTGCAATTTTTCTAATACCACACCCCTCAGCTTGTTGAAGCTCATTCACAAATGGTCTTTGAGTACTTCCTATCCAAACATTGAAATTGCTCTCCCACTCTTCTTGACGCTCCCTGTAACTGTTGCTTCTTGCGAATGTAGTTTCAGCAAACTGAAGCTGATCAAGACCTATTTAAGATCATCTATGGAACAAGAAAGACTGTCAAATCTCGCTATACTATCTATTGAAAATGCTGTAGCCAGTGCATTAACTTCAACAAAATAATTGATGAATTTGCCTCTTTGAAGGCAAGAAAGGTTCACACATAGGCCAGACAGATAATTGTGAAATGTGCACACTGTATCTGACTACTGTGGATATGGGATTCGGATTCGAATAGTATTTTTGCATGAAAATAAATAGCATCACCTGGGACAGTGTGACTAAAGGAGTTCTCGTTACACAGCAGTTCTAAGTTTGGGCTATATGTTTTAGCTGTTAAGACGTTTCTTTTAAGAGACTTTACAATTTGATTGGGGCTTTCTGTCACCACAAGACCCTACGAATGAGTGGGGCTTGTGTGTGCTTTTAAAAGCTTAATCACTTAGCCAGTAGGAGCGAGTACTTTTCCTGGGAGGCACGTCATCACTTGCGGGATTTCCACATTGCAAAAGCCCGCTGCAGCGAGCGGGGTGAGAGATAACAGTGTGACTAAAGGAGTTCTCATTACACAGCAATTCTAAGTTTGGGCTATATGTTTTAGCTGTTAAAACGTTTCTTTTAAGAGACTTTACAATTTGATTGGGGCTTTCTGTCACCACAAGACCCTACGAATGAGTGGGGCTTGTGTGTGCTTTTAAAAGCTTAATCACTTAGCCAGTAGGAGCGAGTACTTTTCCTGGGAGGCACGTCATCACTTTCGGGATTTCCACATTGCAAAAGCCCGCTGTAGCGAGCGGGGTGAGAGATAACAGTGTGACTAAAGGAGTTCTCATTACACAGCAGTTCTAAGTTTGGGCTATATGTTTTAGCTGTTAAAACGTTTCTTTTAAGCGACTTTACAATTTGATTGGGGCTTTCTGTCACCACAAGACCCTACGAATGAGTGGGGCTTGTGTGTGCTTTTAAAAGCTTAATCACTTAGCCAGTAGGAGCAAGTACTTTTCCTGGGAGGCATGTCATCACTTGCGGGATTTCCACATTACAAAAGCCTGCTGTAGCGAGTGGGGCGAGCATGCGCGGGGCCGCGTGCAGAGACATGCTCATCGGTGCGTGTCTGCTGTGTCCGCAGGGTGCTGGGATACATACTCTGCACGTAAGTGGATATTTATTCACTAAAATCATTTAAAGAAATGGAAGGCCAATTTAAAAGGTGTGCTGAGTGTCATATGTACACTGAAGGGATACAAATCAACGTATTTATATGCAACAAATGTAGACAGGTGGAAATGCTAAAAGAGGAAATTACACGTTTACTGGGAACCAAATCTGAGAATGAGGAAATTGTTAGCCTGGAATCATTCATAGACTCTATGGTATTTAAAATAAGTGACAAAGCACGGGAAAGTGACTCTACTTATGGTGTAGTTCAGCCATAAACAAATTTAGAATCAGAACAGGAAGCAGAATGATGGGCAAATGTACCTAAAGTTAAAACCAAGAAAAGAGGGGTCAAATCTATAATAGTGCACCTATTACATTACAAAACAGGTTTTCACCCTTACAAACTGTGGATCCTGTAAAATCTATTACTGCTGATCTCCCTGTTTCAAATATACAGACATTAAACCAGGAAAAGAGTGAAATAAAGGCATTAAATAGTGATTTGTTGATTATAGGAGATTCCTTGATAAGGGGTTTAGACACCATGCTATACACAGATACATAGACAGTGTCAGCAGATAAGGGCCTATGGCCCACCCAGTCTGCCCATTTGAGCTTGTAAGTTCAGTTTATGTTTTCCTAGAAGTCTGTTGCCCCTAACCCCTGACCTCCAGAATTCCTTTATGTCTATCCCATGCATTCTTAAATCCCGTGATTGTTTCAGCCCCCACCACTTCCTCTGGCAGGGTGTTCCACTTGTCCACCACCCATTCTGTGAAGAAATTCTTCCTCATGTTTCCTCTGAATCGTCCTCCCTCCAACTTCATCCCATGCCCTCTAGTCCTGGAACATCTTTTCGCTTAAAAATAGTGTATTCCTGCCCCTGTTCCTCCCTGTGAGATACTTGTATGTCTCTATCATATCCCCTCTCTCCCTCCTCTCCTCCAGGGAGTACATGTTCAGTTCCTTCAACCTGTCTTCATAGGACTTGTGATGCAATCCATGCACCATCTTTGTTGCCCTCCTCTGAACCTTCTCTACCCTATCTGTGTCCTTACATAGGTATGGTCTCAGAACTGTACACTGTACTCCAGGTGGGGCCTCACTAGTGTCTTGTATAGCGGAATTATGACCTCCCTTTTCCTGCTGGTGATGCCCCTGCCTATACATCCCAGCATCCGGCTTTTTTACCTGCTGCCTTGTCACACTGTTTCCCTACCTTGAGGTCATCAGAGATGATAACCCCAAGATCCCTTTCCTGCTTGGTGCATGCTATATCCTCACCCCCAACTGATATATTGTGCCAGGGTTTTGTGCCCCATATGCATTATCTTGCACTTCTTTGCATTGAATTTCAACTGCCAAACCCTGACCATTCTTCAAGTTTCTGCAGGTCCCTTCTCATTCTGTCTACACCCTCTGGTGTGTCTACTCTGTTACAGAGCTTTGCGTCATCAGCGAACAGTGAAATTCTGCCTTCTAGGTCCTGTGCAATATCACTGATGAAGATGTTGAATAGGACCGGTCCCAGCACTGATCCCTGTGGTACCCCACTTGTTACTCTTCCCTCTGTGGAGTGACAGCCATTTACCACCACCCTCTGTGTCCTGCCACCCAGCCAGTTACCTACCCACCACACTACTGTCCTGCCCACACCCATATTCCCCAGTTTGTGTAATAGTCTTCTATGTGGCACAGTGTCAAAGGCCTTGCTGAAGTTCAGATAGGCCATGTCCACTGCCCTCCCTGATCCACCTCCCTAGTCACCCAGTCAAAAAATTCAACAAGGTTGGTCTGACATGACCTCCCCCTGGTGAAACCATGCTGCCTTGGGTCCTGTAGTCCATTGACAACCAGATGTTCCACCAATCTCTCCTTCAGTAGTGCTTCCATGATCTTCCCCACTACCGAGGTGAGGCTGACTGGTCTGTAGTTCCTGCTTCCTCTTTGTTCCCACTTTTGTATAAGGGGACTACATCTGCTGTCCTCCAGTCTTTGGGTACTTCCCCTGTTTCCAGTGATCAGCTAAACAGGATAGCCAGAGGTTCAGCCACCACCTCTCTTAGTTCTTTAAGGACCCTGGGGTGCACCCCATCTGGCCCCATTGCTTTATCAACTCTTATTACTTCCAGTTCCTTCAGGACCCTTTCTCATGTAAAGGGACTTGTGTCCATTTCTGCACCATTCTCACCCCTTGTACTCCATTCAGACCCATTACCCTCCTCTTCCTCAGTAAAGACTGAGCAGAAATACCTGTTCAATATGTCATATTTACTGTTGTCATCCTCCACGCGGCCCCCATCCTCCCCTTCAGTCTCACTATCCCTCCCTTTGTCTTTCTTTTTTCACTTATGTACCTGTAAAGGTTTTGTCCCTCTACCCACTGATTTTGCAATGTGTTCTTCTGTCTGAGCTTTGCTTCCTTACTGACCTCCCTGCTCCTTTGCTTCTCCTGGTACTTCTCCCTATCCCCTTCTGCCTGTGTCTTTTGTATTGCCTGAATGCAATCTTTTTGGCTTTCACTTTCTTTGCTACCTCTTTGGAAAACCATAATGGTCTCCTCTTCCTTTTCCTTTGCTAACCTGCTTAATGCATAATTCTGTTGTTCTTGTAATCCCCATTTAAATACTGCCCACTGTTCCTCAACCCCTGATTCCTGTCCCATTCCCTTAATGCCTCTTTCAAGTATCTCCCCATTTTCCCAAAGTCTGCCCCTAAAATCCAGGATACGTGTTTTTGTGTGGTTTGGTTCTGCTCTTTCTGTGATTTCAAACCACAATGACTGGTGGTCACTGTTCCTCAGGTGCTCCCCCACTGTTACCCCCATCACACTGTCCCTGTTTGTGAGCACAAGGTCCAGTATTGCCTTCTGATGAGTTGGTTCTATGACCAGTTGCTTGAGGAAGACACCCTGAAGGGAGTCCAAGATAAATCTGCAAAGGACGAAATGAACTCACCACGGTGAGCATGTTGCCAGGAGTCAAGATTCAGGATATAATCATACTTCTGGATGGGCTTATGGAAAATACTACAAACCCTCTGGTTTTATTGTACGTAGGAATAAATGATATTCCAAATCACAATTTACAGGATATTTTCTTGGATTTCCAGAAAACCTTACAGAAAATTAAACAAAAAGGGGGTTCCATAATAATTTCAAGTATTTTACCGGTGTTCGGTTTTCATTCAGCCAAAACTTCCAAAATAAATATCTTAAACAGATGGCTAAGAGAATTGTGTAGGAAAGAAGGGGCTGAATTTTTGGACAATTCATTAGTATTTAATAATCCAAGCCTGTTTAAGTATGATGGACTGCATCTGGAGAGGGTGGGGACTCGCTATTTAGCTAAGAGATTCAAAGAAGCTACAAAAATAAATTTAAACTGAATGAAAGGGGGGATAGGAGCTTAGTCAGTACAAATTCACAAAGAAGCAAAAATATGGAAAATAAATCTAACAAATCTGAGTTTTGGAATTGCTTGTTAGTAAATGCTAGAAGCTTAAAAAATAAAATGGGTGAATTTAGAGATATTTTGGTAACCAACAACATACATATAGCTGCTGTGATGGAAACATGGTGGGATGTTAATGAAAATTGGGGTCAGGATATTGAGGGTTACACGCTATATAGGAGATCAAGAGCATTCAGGAAAGGTGGTGGAATGGCCTTGTATTTAATAGATGGCATAAAATCAGAATTAATGGTACCACCCTTGGATATGGAGGATCAAGTATGGATTAAATTACTACCAATACAAGCTCCAAAAATCATTTTAGGTTTAATGTACAGAGCTCCATCATCCACCTCACAATATAATACGAGCTTGTTAGACCATATGTTGACTTTAGATCCAACAGATAGGATATTAATTTTAGGTAATATAAACCTACCAGGAATAGATTGGGGAAGATCTTATACGGAAACACCTTTTGAAAGGCAGTTTCAAATTGTGTGTGATCAAATAGGTCTAGTCCAGCATGTGGAAGAGCCAACTAGGGGTGAACACATACTGGATGTAGTTTTGACAAATATGGGTGATACCCTGTGTGAGTGTAAGACCTCCGTTGCTCTAGGAACAAGTGACCATTTTACGGAGGAATTTAAATTGGCTGAACCAGTATCAATCCATAGGGGTAAAACCACAAATTATGATTTCGCGAAAGCAAATTTTGTTAAAATGAATATAAATCTTTCCAAATGGGAATGGAGAAATGAGTTCGGTGATAGACCCCTGAATGAAATTTGGGATATATTTTACACAAAAATAAAACAGCAAGAATTGGAAAATATTCCCATAAAAGTATACCGGGAGAAAGAATAAAATACAGTGGTGGACTCGCAAAATTAGATTACTGATTAACAAAAAACATAAACTTTGTAAACAGTGGAAAACAAATAGATCATTTTTAACCAGAAATCAATATAGACAACTAACAAATCAAATAAAAAACATATTAAGAGGGCCAAGATTGATTATGAATCAAACTTGGTTAGTAGAGTAGAGAGAAATTCAAAGGCCTTCTATGCATATATTAGGACTATTAAAGGTAATTCAAATACTATAGTCCATTAAGAAAATTAAATGGTGATAGCACATCTGATAACAAAGAAATGGCAGATATAGCAAATAATTATTTTTAAACTGTTTTTTCAAAAGATAAACCTGCATACCATGCTAAAAGATCCATTCCTGACCCAAATGAAAGTATAAAAATAACTTGTACAGAGATTAAGGAATGATTAGCTAAATTGAACCCTATTAAATCCCCCGGTCCTGATGGCTTTCATCCTAGAGTACTTAGGGAATTAGCTGAGTCAATAGCCCCAACCCCGACATACATTTTTCAGCAGTCCCTGAATACCAGTGAGGTACTTGAATGCTGGAGATCAGCAGTTATGGTCCCAGTCTATAAGATGGGGGATAAGATGGATACAGCTAATTATAGACCTATTAGCCTTACTGCCATACCCTCAAAGATCCTGGAAGGGGTGCTTAAGGATAAAATACAAGAACATCTAGAAATAAATCATCTTACAGATAAATTCCAGCCTGGCTTTGTAAAGGGTAGATCGTGCCAGACAAATATGTTGGCCTTTTACAATCTAGTTGTTGATAGATTGGACAAGGGTATCCCCGTTGATGTGCTGTTTCTCGATTTCTCTAAGGCGTTTGACAGATTACCTCACTATGAATTAATACAGCAAATGAGTAATCTGAATATAAATCCTTATATAATAGATTGGGTTCAGAATTGGTTACATGATCGGAGTCAGCGTGTGAGTATTAGAGGGGAATTGTCCGATAGTTTGGGAGTGACTAGTGGGGTGCCCCAGGGATCGATCTTGGGCCCCTGTCTCTTCAATTTTTATGTATCAGCACTTCAAATAAAACAAAAATCTGTTCAGTTGCAAAAGTTTGCTGATGACTGTAGGGTTGGAGCAGAAGTAAATATTGGATTAAACACTTCAAACTTACAAGATGTAATAGATGATATAGCTACATGGTCAAATAAATTCAAATTGGCACTGAACCTAGATAAATGCTTCATTATGCACTTGGGTAACAAGAATCCTAAACTACCTTATAAATTAGGAAATATACCACTCAAAATAACATATGAGGAAAGAGATTTGGGTATAACAGTTTCTAGTAATGTGACATTCTCATCTCATTGCCAAAATATAGCCCAGAAAGGAAACAGAATCCTGAATTGCATATTGAGGCACATATCATCTAGAAGTAGGGAGGTTGTTTTGCCCCTGTATGTATCCCTGGTGAGGCCCATTATGGAATATGGAGCACAGGTGTGGTCACCTTTTAAAAAACAGGATATTGCCCTGTTGGAGAGGGTGCAGAGGAGAGCAACAAGAGTTGTTTGTGGTATGACATGAAAAAACTATGGGACTAGATTGAAGGAGTTGAACATGTACTCCTTGGAGGAAAGCAGAAAGCGAGGGGACATGTGCTTGGTGTATAGCTCTTGACAAAATGATGACTTGTGGGATGTTATGGGGCTAGAATTTAATAGTTGTATGTATAAAACTAGGTCCCACCCAATGCAGTTAACAGCATCTAAATGTAATAAAGCGAGAACTACGTGGTGGTTTAACCAAAGGGTGATGCATGCTTGGAATGCACTGCCGTTGGAGGTTGTAGCCAGCAAATATATTGCTGAATTTAAATCCAAGTGGGATAGGAATATGTATCAGATTAGAAATTAGATGATCATGGTGAGCATATAGGACGTAAGCCCATTCAGCTCAGTATCTTCCTATGATTCCTATGATCACCTCTCGTCAGTTACCGGGTTTCCCCTCATGTCCTGATTGCCTTGAGGATTTTGGTTTAGTACTCAGTGGCCTGTGCTGTTGTGTGTGGGGCGTTGATTCATTCAGCTCTAGCTGCATATATTGTATTGCTGTGTAACTGTTCCTGTGTGTTGCATGGATTGTTCAATTCTCACATTTCATATATTTATCGATTAATTTAGAATACTGAACTGGCATCAGCATCTGTATTACTTTCTAATGCAGAATCCTCTGTTAGCAAACTGTGATTTTAATTTAAATACTAACCACTGGTTCTCATTTGGCCACTTTACAGCACAGTTTGTTCTGGTTACATGATAAAAAAAAAATCTGAAATCAGGGGTTGCTAGGGATACTCGATTTGGAAGAACATGTAACACAAGTGTGTTTTGGTTCAGTAGGGGAGTGATTCAGTAGTAGATGACCCACAATTACCAAATCAGGCTACAGCATGTAACCGTCTCCCTCCAAAAGCTTCAGTGGGCCTAGTGGACCCCTAGCCCCATACTTTATGTAGCACTCTTTCATAGTACCTTTCAGAAATGCATATAGGGTGGTTGATGACACTGGTGGTCAGCCACAAGTCCACAACAATTGCAGTAGCACATTCTGTATACCACCAAGCCAGAGTCTCCCACATCTCAAATTCCATGGGAGCAAAATATTCCCTGAAATCAGGGGCAGGGAACTGTAACAAAAGTATGTTTTTTCTTCGAGACAAGCCCCAAAACTCACTACAGAGCATGCAAACACCTCAGAGCTTCTGTGGGCCTTACAGCACCCAGACCCCCATACTTTATGTAGCAATCTCTCACAGTATATTTCAGAAATACATATAGGGTGGGTGGTTGATGGCCTTGTTGGTCAGCCACTTGTCCACAACAATTGCAGCTGCACACTCTATACCACCTGGTCAGAGTCTCTCACATCTTATATTCCATGGGAGCAAAATATTCCTTGAAATCAGGGGTATAGACACAGACACACCAGAGGGTGTAGACAGAATGAGAAGGGACCTGCAGAAACTTGAAGAATGGTCAGGGGTTTGGCAGTTGAAATTCAATGCAAAGAAGTGCAAGATAATGCATATGGGGCACAAAATCCCTGGCACAATATATCAGTTGGGGGGGTGAGGATATAGCACGCACCAAGCAGGAAAGGGATCTTGGGGTTATCATCTCTGATGACCTCAAGGTAGGGAAACAGTGTGACAAGGCAGCAGGTAAAGCAAGCCGGATGCTGGGATGTATGGGCAGGGGCATCACCAGCAGGAAAAGGGAGGTCATAATTCCGCTATACAAGACACTAGTGAGGCCCCACCTGGAGTACAGTGTACAGTTCTGGAGACCATACCTATGTAAGGACATAGACAGGGTAGAGAAGGTTCAGAGGAGGGCAACAAAGATGGTGCATGGATTGCATCACAAGTCCTATGAAGACAGGTTGAAGGAACTGAACATGTACTCCCTGAAGGATAAGAGGGAGAGAGGGGGGATATGATAGAGACATACCAGTATCTCACAGGGAGGAACAGGGTGCAGGAATACACTATTTTTAAGCGAAAAAGATGTTCCAGGATTAGAGGGCATGGGATGAAGTTGGAGGGAGGATGATTCAGAGGAAACATGAGGAAGAATTTCTTCACAGAATGGGTTGTGGACAAGTGGAACACCCTTCCAGAGGAAGTGGTGGGGGCTGAAACAATCACAGGATTTAAGAATGCATGGGATAGACATAAAGGAATTCTGGAGGTCAGGGGCAACAGACTTCTAGGAAAACATAAACTGAACTTACAAGCTCAAATGGGCAGACTAGGTGGGCCATAGGCCCTTATCTGCCGACACTGTCTATGTATCTATGTATCTATGGGTAGAGAACTGTAACAAAAGTATGTTTTTTTCTTCAAGAAAAGCCCCAAAACTCACTACAGAGCATGCAAACCCCTCAGAGCTTCTGGGTGTATTGCAGCCCCCAGACCCCCATGCTTTATGTAGCAATCTTTAACAGTATATTTCAGAAATGCATATAGGGTGGGTGGTTGATGGCATTCTTGGTCAACCACTCATCCACAACAATTGCGGCTGCACACTCTATACCACCCACTCAGAGTCTCCCACATCTCATATTCCATAGGAGCAAAATATTCCCTCCCTGAAATCAGGGATAGGGAACTGTAACAAAAGTATGTTTTTTCTTTGAGAAAGGCCCCAAAACTCACCACAGAACACGCAAGCCCCTCAGAGCTTCTGGGGACCATAAGGCCCCCAGACCCCCGGCTCTTTTCTTGGGGGGGGCGCAAACTTGGTCTCTTGCCCAGAGCACCAAAATGCCTTCCTACGGCACTACATGTATATACATTTTTCTTTGCTCTTGGTGTCATTGCCATATAGATACACCTTAGTACAGTTCAGTGCTTGACTACAGTACTGTTTCAAATCTAAATGGCTGTGTTTGATTCCCAACAGCCATCATGTTCATACTCTGTGTCTTTAGCAAGTAACCTGACCTTCTTGTGTTTCAACATTCTCTGTCACTACCAGTTCAAACTTGATGTGTGTCCCCACCTAAAGCATCCATTTCCACTCAAAATGCATGTTTTTGTGGAAACACAGCAAGGGTGAACCCTACAATTTTACCTTTTTATACAGTATTATGCATCTGTCTGAGTAAAAAGGACAGACATCTTCTTCTGGGCTTGCAGCCAATGCAGCCAATGCCCAAGGCCTTCCTTCACAAAGGTTTGGTTGTAGCACAGCTCCTTTGCTCCTGAACAATATCACGTGATTCCCATACTTCTCAAGGCGCTTAAGGGAGGGGGGTTACTCATCAGCCCCGGTATTTTTTTATATATATGGTATACTGTTAAAAAGAAATATCACAGCTGTTTTTCAAAGAGTTTACCATCTACAATTAAGAATGACTTTTGTTTTTATGTGTGACCATGGTGTAATAATTTTTTTTCTTTTAAAAATGCATTCTAAGATATACATATGTACAGTATTACCATCAGTCCAGATATTTTATCAACTCAGCTGACATTTTGTAATGCTTAGGATAAAGGAATCCAGGGATGCTTGGCTTCTTTTATCCTATCAAAATAATCATGTTTTATTTTCAGGATTGTGTATGTTGTGTTTTTCCTTTCTTTTTTTCCTAGGAAAAAGAAAGTTCCCCATCTTCTGATAATGTATAAAGCCACCTTTCCTAAAATGATTTCAATATAATTTTATTATAATTTAAAAAGTATATGTATTAAAAAAAGCACTGGGGCCACACCATTACCATTTATCCAGTGGACACCTTTTTAATGTGCTGCATGACTGGCTACTAAAATTGCCAGACCATTTCTGTTTCAGCATCCACATCACCACCAACAGCTCAAACCTTTTATTGTTATAATGCTCAAGCTGCCTCTTACCACAGTAGGAGCTTAAGGGGGGGGACCATAATACCATTCCTTCCAGTGCAACACCCATAGAGGTTGCAAGGTATGTCACTTTCTTCCCATAGGGGTAAATAAAACAAAATGTGTATTTGCTAATAACTATTTGTTATTTACAGGTTTTGAGAAGACCCAATGTATTCTAACATTATAACCCAGCTCAGTTCAGCCGAGCTGGGGGAAGGGGACTGTGTATGTATTTCCAAATATTCATATATTTGATTGTCTTTTCAGCTCTTCTCTTATCCAGTCAGACAAATACAAACCAACTTTCTATAGCCTTACAGCAATGGATGCAATTACCTGCCTTCTATAAGCACAAACAAGTTTCTATAATTTCAAAGTTCCAAAGCATTGTATACCCTGAAAAAGTTCAACCAAAACCAAACAATTTTTTAGCAAGGACTGCAACTTACAAACTTAAACTGTGTCCCACTCTCTCTGCAACTTATTCCATGGTCGTGATCAACACAAATGAATTCACAATGCTCTAAGATTCCTGGACTCTAAACTAAACTTGCAGTCTACATTTGTTCTGTTGTTTGAAATGTATTATATGCAGTATGCTCAATACTGATATTGTTCTATTGCAAAACATGTTTATGTTTTATGTTTATGCTATTATGATTTGATATACATCTTGCTACACTTTATCAAGTGTCTATTCACAAAACTGCTCCACATTTATAAATGTTTTTATTGCCCATAACCAAACTTAAATACTGGGGCCGGCATTGCTGACTCACCGCTACACTATGTAAGCAAAACTCAAGACAAATTAGTGCCCAGTTTGTGTCATCAATCCCAGGGACCCCCTGGAAAATAAAGTGCACTCTACGCACATTTTGTAATTTTAAATCTTAACAATTATAATATGGCAGAATTTAGATTCTGCTCCAAAACCTACGCTTCAAGGTTCCATAGTAGGCCTTACCTCACTCAGTACTTTGGAGTATTTCACTATACAGTGTAAAGAAGGTAGACCCTTTCACTTGTCACAGGTATAATAGGCACCACTATTAGTTGGCATAGGCCAACAATATATATATTTGTCCAACTACTGCATGGTGTAACAGGCATATTGCTATAAACTATATGTTTCGAGTGTGTTATTATAACATTACAAGATTTTATAACACAGGCCTCAGTAAGGCCTGCCAGCAATACATAGACAGGGAAATCATGTTCATCACTGTCATAGCTTCTTCAGCGATTTGAAATCAGGGTGTAGCCATGACATTGTGATGGATTCACAGATGGTCAAATGGTATTATTGGACCTTGGCCTGCACCCCCAGGTGTGCGGTCAATGCCCCATTTTAATTTTTATCTTTCCACAATTGTCAGAAATTTAGGCTCTGTCACATCACTCTTTACAAAACAAAAAGGTCATTGCTATAAAACATTGTTATTTATGTATTCTTAAGTCAGTTTCTAACACACTTTACAAGTTTGCAGGTTTCAATGGTGTGGCACACACACCATCTCCATGTACAACAGCAGTAACACTTTCGTCTAAGCTGCCAAAACATTCATCTTTTTCCTGAAAAGAAAACAGCTGCCACAGCTTCAATATCATTACCATCTTTGTGCCTGACTGGCTCCATATGAGGACTACTACATGAAACAGGATATTATTACCAGTACAAGTGTAATATTTTCAGCAAAATTAAACCTGTTTATAAACCTTTAAATTAACTAAACAAGGTTCAACCCATTCAGACTCTACAATCAAGCCTATTGTGTTTGTCTACTATTAAGCGAAGCCTGGGGTAGGGGAAATCCCCTAACTTCAGCAAGAAGATTCTTCTTCAATTGATCTTCAAGCAAGACATCCATTTTCTCCACAGCTGCTCTTTCCAAGCCTGGCTGACACCTTATACAGACTGATTATTACTTATAAACTGTTAATCTTTGTGCCAGGGTGTGATCAACTACCACAACACAAATGCTACACCAGTCTGTGTGGATATTTCCTTAAATAACTCATTGCACAATCTAATGCAGCCCTTGCCAAGGCATCTGACAATCTAGCCATCCAGCAGCCAGCAACATAAATACTGACTTTCTTATTATGATGGTGTTTCATCTTTCAATTACCATCTGCATAGCTGTATGTGCCTTGTGGGGTTACCACCTTTCTGCAAATGAGGAACTCTATGAACTGTTATTCATATGAACTTTCTAAACTGGTCATGTATGTTTTATAAGGATCTACCTGTCAAGAGACATTATCAACGGGTCTAGTATGGTTGCCCATCATTCATTTTCCTGACTCTGTATTTCCCGTGACCTATTTCCTGTCATCTGATTTCCCGTTGCGATCTTTCCCCGCATATCATTTGATCGAAAAGTGCAATGTTTTACTTTGCTGTGCACAAATTAAACTCAGTCTCAGCTACATGATCTTACTGTCAGATGTAAGCTGCGGCACACATTTCCCCGATTGTTCCATGTTTTACTTGTTGCTTGTACAATCAATTACAGCACAGGAATTGGCAACTAGTAATTAATAGTAATTAAATAAGTGGAAAACATTGTGTTCTCCTTGCTCCCAGCTACAGTTTTTGTTTTACATCATGGCTGCAGCAGAACCCATTGTTTGCCAAGTAGTTGCATCAAAAAGAGGACATGACAAGCTCTGCATCGTAGACTGGGCACTCTTGTAGGGACCACTCATGTTGGACTACTTCACTTTATTGAGGAACTGAGAAACGAGCAGCTGGTCACTGAGTCCAACATTGAAAAAATTAATTGCATGCTGAAATCCCCTTTGAAAAAAATACTTGAAGCAGGAAGAAAAGATCATAAATATTATTGCCGACAGACAGCAGCGTGTTGGAAAGGACTTCATGAGAGGCATAGCACATAACATGGTGCTGTGATGCAGATCTATCGACTAATTTTTAATGCAGATTTTATACTGTGGAATTTTAAGTTGATAAAGTTTGATACTATTATATTTTCTAAATGATGGGAGTTTATATCAAATAAACGATACAGATGGGATGCAGACAAAACTCGGTAAGCTTTATTTTTGTCACTGAGTTCATGTACTAATTGTACTGATTTAATTTAAATGCGTTCCTTTTCCTTCATGCAAATTGCTAATTGTGCTTCCAAGTGCTGAAATTACCCCATTAAATTAGCTAAAGTGTTCGTTGCTAATTGTGAAGCTACTAAAGATTTTGAGTCCCATTTCTAAGGATTAACATACTAACATACTAATTGCCAGCAGATTAGGCCTTACGGTCTATCGAGTCTGCTTGAACCTCAGATCCCTAGTTGGGTGCCGAGGCCCTCCCTCCTCCTTGTGTTCCAGAAACCCCTATCATCCATCACCCCCGGGCCAGGCCATCATCTGATGCATCCACTTTCTGTGTCTGTCCCACCCTCTCTTGAAGCCCTCCACTGTGGATCTCTGAACCAGCTCACCAGGCAGTGCATTCCAAGGGTCCACCACCCTCTCAGTGAAAAACCTCCTCCTCTTTTTCCCCCTCAACTTTCCACCTTCCAACTTCAAACCATGCCCTCTGGTGATACCTCCCTGCTTTATTCTAAAGATCCCCTCCATGTTTACCCTATTTATTCCCTTGAGGTACTTGAAGACCTCAATCATGTCCCCCCTGTCTCTCCTCTCCTCCAATGAAAACAGGCAGAGCTTCTCAAGTCTGTCCTCATACGTCAAATCCCCTAGTCCTCATATCATTTTAGTTGCCCTCCTCTGTACCCTCTCCAGGAGCTGTATGTAACTCTTCAAGTGTGGTCTCCAGTACTGTACACAGTACTCAAGGTGTGGTCTAACCAGTCCATTGTACAGTGGCAGAATCACTTCCCTACTCCTAGAGGTGATCCCCCTTACGATGCATCCCAACATCCTGTTTGCCGTGCTAGCCGCTCTCCTGCACTGCTCAGAGTTATTCATACATGCATCCACCATGACCCCTAGGTCTTTTTCCCCTATTGAGTCCTCCAGCACCTCCTCTCCCAGGGTGTACCTGTGTTTAGGGTTTCCCCGCCCGAGATGTAACACCTTGACCTTGGTGATATTGAAATTTAATTTCCATGTATAAGCCCAGCTTTCCAGGGTGTCCAGGTTCCCTTGCAGGGCCAAACTCCCCTCTTCCCCCTCAACTACTGCTCCCATCTTGGAGTCATCAGCGAAGAGACTCATTTCACACCCTATACCCTCCCTGATGTCCGATATGTATGCATTAAACAGGATCAGACCCAGGACCGAGCCCTGCGGTACCCCACTACCGACCTCTCTAGGGTTTGAGAGCTCCCCACCAACCACTACTCTCTGGGTGTGTCCAGCCAGCCAGTTTTCAATCCATCTGACCATCAAAGGGCCTACTCTCAATCCCATCAGTTTCTCCACCAGACCATTGAGGGGGACAGAGTCAAATGCCTTGCTGAAGTCCAAGAATAATACATCCACAGGCTTTCCCCTGTCCAGCTCTGATGTTACCCATTTATAGAACTCCACAAGATTGGTTTGACATGATCTACCTGGCACAAACCCATGTTGCCAACTATCCAGACCTCCCACCTCCTCCAAGTACACTCCCAATCATTCCTTTAATATACTCTCCATTAATTTTCCCACCACTGAGGTCAAACTGATGGGTCTATAGTTACCTGGCACTTCCCTCGACCCCCCCTTTATGGATTGGCACCACATGTGCCTCTCGCCAATCCCTAGGTACCCTCCCTATCTCAAGCGACCTGTTGAAGAGCTCCGCCAGGGGTGCAGCCAGTATGTCTGCCAATTCCCACAGTACTCTCAGATGAATGCCATCCAGCCCAGGAGATCTGTCTTTCTTTAGGGACTTGAGGGCTTGCCACACCCTTTCGGTGGAGATAGCATCATCTGTCCCCTCCACCTTACTGGCCTTTTTATCCTTATCCTGATGTGACACCCCTGGAGTACCTCTCCCTCCCTTTTGCTCCATTTCTGTTGCTTCCCTGATCCCACTCACTGCCGCTTCTATCCCCATCATGCCTTGCTTTGTAGATATCCCATCCCCTTCCCTAGTGAACACAGAGGAGAAATACTCGTTTAATACCTCTGCCTGGTCCCTCACCTCTTCCACCCACCCTCCTTCTGATCTCAATCTGCTGAGATGGCCCTTAGTTTTTCTCCACTCCCCAATGTACCGGAAGAACCCCTTTTCCCCTCCATGTATCCCCTGTGCCAGCCGCTGCTCTTTACTGGACTTTGCCCCCCTCACCATCCGGGTGACTTTTCTAGATGCATGATGGTACATTTCCTTATCCCTATCCACTCTTGTTGTTTAATATTTTTTGTATGCCACCTTCTTTTCTCTGACTGCTACCTGTACCTCACTGGACCATCAGCATGGTTTATGTGACCTTGCTCCCTTATGTTTCACCTTAGCACAGGTCCTGACTGCCTCATGAAGTCCCCATTTTATGACCTCCCATTTCTTTTCCACATTTGTCATTGATGTAATCCCCTTCAAGTGATCCTTGAGAATATTTCCCATGCCCACAAAGTCTGCCCCCCTGAAGTCCACTGCCAGTGTCCTAGATCTCCCTCCCCCATGCTTATTTGAAACCAGACAGTATTGTTGCTCCCAGTCAGGGGATCCTCTACAACCAGGTCCCTTACCAGATCCCCATCTGCCAGAACCACATCCAGGACATGACCCTCCCTTGTGGGCTCCATCACATGCTGTGTTAAGAACACATCCTGGAGGCCATCCAGCAGCCTCTGCTCCTTGGCCACCTTAGAGAACATGGTTACCCAGTTTGTACCTGGCATTTTAAGGTCCCCCATCAACACCACTCCTTCCCCTTTTGGTCCACACTGGGCAATGACGTTGTCCAGCAAACCATCCTCCAGAACATCACCCATCCCGGGGGGGCTATATACTACACCTAGCTTGACCTTACCTCCTGCTGGGGTTCATAAGGTGACCCATAAGGCCTCCACATTTCCCTCTGCCTCTTCTACTTTAGCAATTTCTATGTCATCTCTAATGAACATAGCCACTCCACCCCCTCTGCCCTCCTTTCTATCCTTCCTAAGCATAGTGTACCCCTGCATGTTTAGGTCCCAGTCATGGTTTTTGTTGGTCCATGTTTCCGTGACTGTCGCCACATCCACCCCCCCTTGAACAGCATGGCCTGGATCTCTGGCAACTTGTTTCCCAAGCTCCTGGCATTTACTAACACCACCCCCCACCCCTTATCCCTGATCCCCTTTGTTGAACCCCAACCAGGTTCCTAATACTTCCATCCTCCCTCTGCTCCTCCTGAAACCTCCACCCCCAGTCTGTTTCCCTCCCCTTGCGTCTAGTGCTACTTCCTCATCCGGAGGAGAGGGCTTCTGGTCAGCCCCTCTCTTATCCTTCCCTTATGCTATGCTATGCTATTCTCCATTGCTGAAGTGTTCGCTTTAATTGTGCTGAAGAATTCATTGCTAATTGTGCTGATACTGAGTCCAATTTTGTTTAAATTAGCTGAAGTGCTACTAAGGATTATGCTATGCTATTCTCCATTGCTGAAGTGATCGCTTTAATTGTGCTGAGGGGTTTGTTGCTAGTTGTGCTGATACTGAGTCCAATTCTCCATTGCTGAAGTTTATTCGTTTTTATTCATGTTCATTTATGCTCAAATTACCTCGATAACCTGACTGTGCTTATAGTCAGGAAACTGTCAACGGTAAATAATTTTGTCGGGAAAAGTAATGACGGGAAAGTAGTGTCAGGAAACCAAATATTGGGAAACCTCATGCTGGGCAATTGGATGGCTCCCTTATCAACATATTCTTCAATCAAGCTCCAAGGGTGTGCCACACCTCAACACCAGGCAGCATCTACATTATCCACTCTCAAAGTGGATTCCATAAACTCTTCTTCATCAACAGACATTGTTATATCATATTGTGTTCTATGTGGCATCAAATGTTAACATCTTTCCACCTATTTCAATTGTGGTGTTGACATCCTTGAGTGCTGCATTATGTATTACAAACACAACATTTGTGCTCCATCTGTGACCACCCCAGCCCATTTTTGACAGTAGCCCTGACTGTCTGTCTGCTTTTTATAAACTACATAAATCTTTGTCTCCATTTAGGTTTCAATCTGTGATTATCCATCATACATGTAACCCTGTTTTATTTTTTATCATATATTATTAATACTAATGCTTTACTGTCTTCGGCGTACTATCATGAAATATTATGATTAAAATTCCTTTACAAGGCTCATGCTTCGGGCTTGTAAATGATTCCAACCACTTCCCTATGGTTGTGTTGCCTCTTTTGAGTCAACAAGGAGGAGAATTTGCCCGTGGTCCCACACCCCTTGCACCCTCATGCACATGCCAATGACAGGTGTTTTATTATTACTGTAATATTGCTGTATTGCACTAATATGTAATAATGGGTATCCACTGTACAAGTGTGGGTACTAGGGGTCATGCTTGCTAAGTGTATACACTATACATTTATTTTACAGCATTATTTCTTAGTTTTCTGTTATATGTAATGTTCATTTGATTATATGAGGCATATGTGCTTTGGGCCTAACCATATCTGTTTACCAAAGTATTCTTGTACACATGTATTTCTGCTGACACTGCTTTTCACCATAATGACCTTGCACCTGTTACAACTTCTGTGCCGTCTTTGTTCTAACTAATGTTGTATCTTCTGTATAACGTAATACTTTTCTTCCTGCTGACTCTACATTTTCTATTCAGCAATGTAATGGTACCACTTGCTTCAGCCAATGAGAACTGTCACACCTTTTTCCTTATCTCACTATAAGAAGCATGGTTCTAGAAAGGTTTGCTGTGAATTGCTGCAACTAGACGTAAGGAAAATCTTTTTCCAAGTATTTGTTTTACTGCAGGTTGTAAGTCTGTGTTTTTGTAATAAATTTGTTTATTACATGATTTGCCACTGTCTGTCATTCCTTCCACTTGTTTATCTCTAACAAGAACCTGATGCTGGAGTCCTTTCACTCCCTACAATAAGCTTGATGGTTTTGGCTTTGGTGACACATCTAAAGCAAAAGGGTGGCACATCTTTCCTTGGGGGATCTTGATGGGCAGTTGGGCATTGCTGAACATGCATATCTTTGAAGTAGTCACCAGGGAGTACACTTGAAAGGTCAGTCAATGCATTGTTCAGCTCATTGGCAATTTCAATGGGTTCCTGTAGGGGCCCCTTCACAGTGAACAGTAGATCTGGGGGGGTCTTGGGGGCTTTGCCCATTAAGGATATAAGAGAGCACCAAAAGTCCTTCCAGAACCCCAGGTTTTGGTTAGTTGATCCTTATAGCAGGAGGCTTTAGCCTGTTGAATGAGTCTGGTGAAGGCATTTCTAGCTGCCTTGTAGGTATTAAATGCAGCAGATGTACCAACTGCTTTGTTATATGCCGAAGATTGTCTCTGTTCTTCATAAATCCAATAAGGGAATTGGAGAGCCAGGGATTGGATGTTCCCTTAATTGTTTTAATTTTGTATGGTGCAAAAATATTACAAGCAAGGTTGAAAACCATTGTGAAGTAGATAAGTGCCTCATTACCATCGATATCCCCAGCCAGCGGGGACCTATCCAGTTGTGTCACGTACAGCTTGAAATGTTCAAGTAGTCCAGGCCTTAGGCAGCATTTTTTGCACACCTTGGGTGAACTCTTAGGGAAATTGTTAGACCAGGTACATTTCACAGGGGAGTGGTCACTGAGGCTGTCAGGCAGGACAGTGACATCAGATGTATGCTCAGGGTGTGTGGTCAGGAGCCAGTCTATGAGAGAGCTACTCCCTATTTTGTAGTTAAGCCGGGTGTCAGCAGTGACCATCTGTTTTAGGAAAAGGCTAGTAATTAGATCCTTGGCTTTTGTTTCTTTCTGTTAGTGCCAGTTTATGTTAAAGTCACTTACAATGATCTTCTCCCAGTGGTTGCCTAGTTGCTCTTGGCTTGTGATTACATGATTTAACCCAGCAGGTTGGTGCCCTGGAGGTATGTATACTGTGGAGACCAGCAGGACTTCATTCTGTGTCCCTATGTTTAATTTGAGGTTCACAATTTGGGCCTCTTTTGTATTAAGACTGTTATCAAGGGCCTGCACCTTTATTCCAGACTTTACATATACTAGGCACCCACCCCTGCGTTTAGCAATCCTATCTTGTTGGAATGAGTTGCAGCCATCAAGTGAGATAGATGCATCCAGTGTCTTGGGGGAAAGCCAGGTTTCAGTGAGTGCTATAAAGTCTAGGTTGAACACCTGCACCCATGCCTGGAATTGTGCAAACTTGGCGAGGAGACTGTTAATATTCAATGATACTATAGTATGTTGACCTTTAAGTTTAGTCATTTTAGAGTGAGGGGGCCAGAGTTTGGGTGAATATTCCCTGATAGTAGCAGGAGCAGCAGGATTAGAGAGCAGGAAAAATGACAAAGTACATGTAAAGTTAATTTAAAAGGAAAATGCTGATGGTCAGTTACATCCAGAGGAAATGATGAACTGTTGAGATCCAGGGTCACATAATATGTTAAGATTCCTGAAGGGTGATGAACTATGGCCTGAGCATACGCAAGGTGTGCAATCCTTTTGTCTGTATGTGTCCTTTGATCTTTAAAGTCCTCAGAGACAAGTACAGTACCTTTGGTAGCAGGTCAGACAAAAATATTGATTCAGTCACAAAGTGTATTCAAATTCCTGAAAGGTGACAAACTGCTGCCTGGGCATTTGCAAGATGTGAAATCCTTTTGCCTGTACATTTCCTTTGTTCTTTAAAGTCCACAAGTACAGCTGCTTTATGAGTGGTCAGACAAAAAATGTTAATTCAGTTGCAGGACCCTAACACTGTCATTAGGTAAAGTCCACATATTTGGTGCTGTACATACGTGCACCATAGCCTGATGCATTGTGCATGCAATAGCACATGGTGGGGTGCATGTAATATTGCCATGGCAGTCTAACAGCCCCCATCACTCTTCCTTAATGCTACCCATGTTTCCTTGGTAGCCTAGTGGCCGACAACATGCCTGATCACCAATTCATCATGTTACCCATGTATCTTTAGCAGTCTAGTGGCCCCTGTTCCCCATCCTATCACCTATCACCAACCACCCACAAAGCCACCTACTGAGGGCCACAGGCCCACACCACCACTTGCCCCAACCTCCACACACCATTATGGTGGGTGCAGAGTGGCAGCCAGTACAGTCCTCCACTACAATAAGGGACTTGAAGGGATGTGAGGGACACCCTTCCACAGTGGGTCCCTCCTCCTGCTATGGACTATCTGGGACTCCAGGGTTCTGAGGTGCTGGCTGGTTGCTGTGATCTGGCAGACCTCCCCTGGCCACATCACAACTAAATTTTTCTTGTTCTTTAAAAAGAAAAAAAAAGACTCGGTTGTATTTTGGGGATTGCCATAAGGTGGAACTGCATCGGGACGAGGGGCTGCTTGCTGCGGGGAAGTTTAAGAATATTTCGGCAGCACGGTGGAGGAGCTTTCTGGTGCCAATTTTTTCAGACTCTGCACCTGCACCTGATTGGCTCCCTGCCCACCATGATGCTTGCCCAGCTAGGGAAAAAGGCTAGCCACTGAGCTCCATGGCTTACTCTTAACTGTAATGAAGGACTTGAAGGGAGGTGAGGGAGACCCTTCCACAGTGGGTTCCTACTCCTGCTATGGACTACATGGGACTCTGGGGTTCTGAGGCACCGGCTGGTTGCTGCGGTCGGGCAGACCTTCCCTGCCACATCGGGACTAAATTTTTCTTGTTCTTTAAAAAGAAAAATAAAATGACTCAGTTGTATTTTGGAGATTGCCACAAGGTGGAACTGCATCGGGATGAGGGGCTGCTTGCTGCAGGGAAGTTTTCTCCCACCCACCCTCTTCCCCTTAAATGCCCACTAGCCCCTCCCACTAGACAAGGCATGCTCCACTCTGGTTGGCCTAGCACCATGCTTGCTTGCACACTGACAGTACCCTGGCAAATGTGCTAGTGTAGTCCATACGGTTGTCACTAAAGATAGCTAGTAATCGAATACTGTCTTAACTAGAGTTAGAGTTATTGGAGATAGCTAATAACTAATCTACTGTCTGTGTAACCAGTGCATGATTAGCAATTGCTGTGTAACCAGTGCACGATTAGCAATTTCTTGAACTAGGAGCAACTTACTATTTGAGGCAACCAAATTAGAAACAATTAATTTCGCATGGGCATGCACCTCAATCCCAGGTAGACTGAAGCTACACCCTACCTTTTGTATAGCTTGAGATAGGTCAAACTACTAGAGCTCCCTGCCCCTGAGTACTGAAACTACCTACCCACTAAGATAACCCCGCTGGAGGTGCCAGGGCCTGTTACTGCAGCCCTGAGTAAACTGCCCTAGGGTGCTTACCTCATTTCCCCAGCACCTTGTGAGTCCCACAGGTATATTTCTCTCCACGGCCTCTACCTCCCCTGAGGTCAGACAGGATGCAGCCTCTGAGTGGCTGCTCCATGCTTCATGGTCTGGCTGGAACCCCAGCCCAAAATCACAGTCAGCTGGTTGCCAATCCTTCACCAAAACCTCCCCCCTGCTTGGATATCTGCCAAAGGCTTGAGATTGGTGCACCTAAATGTACACAGCCTGCTGCCCAACCTCACTGAGCTTACAGCATGGGTGGCGCTTTATAACCCTGACATTATGGAGGTCATGGAGACCTGGCAGAAGCCACACACTCCATACTTTGCATGTGCCCTCCTGGGCTACAACCTTATCAGGCAAGACAGGGCAGGGAACAAGAGATGGGAAGGGGTACTCCTATACTATAAGATGCACCAAAACGTATCCGTCATAGGACACGCGCCACCCCCATCCCATTCTTGTGAGTTCCTGCATGCCCTCCTCCTGCTAGGCAACACTAAAAAGGTACACCTGATCTGTGCCTACAACCTCCTAAAGGGTGGAGTGCCAGGGTTCTCCTCCCCCCTCCTTAACAGCCTTAGCCCCATGGTTGGCACTAAGGAGCTACTGGTCCTAGGTGACTTCAACCTCAACTTGGTAGGCCACAACATCCAGCAATATGAGCCCCTGTTGGCAGGTCTCACCCTCAGCCAACTCATTTATGAACCCACAAGGCTCTCCCCATGTGGAGACAAGGGTTCCCTCATTGACTGGGTGCTGAGCAACGGACTGGAGAAAATTGTCTCCTCTGGTATTGTCCCTGATACTATATCGGATCACTCTCCCACCTACTGTATATGGGGCATCTCCCCTCCTAAAATCCCCAGCAAGGTGATCCAAATGAGGGACTTCTCCAAACTCAACGTTAGAGACTACCTTGCTGACCTGTGACACACTGACTGGTCCCAGGTCACTGCCACAAATTACCCCTCAAGGGCCTTTGACAACTTCCTGACAGTCTTCACTCCACTGCAAAACAAACATGTTCCTCTCACAAAAAGGAGAGTGAGGAGCACTGTCACTAAGTGGCTCCATGGAGGCCTTTTTTCTCTAATGAAACAAAGGGATAAACGCTGGGTGAGATACAAGAACTCCCTCTCCAGTACAGACCTCCTTGAGTACAGACAGTTGAGGAACTCATGCAAAAGAGCCATCCGCTCTGCAAAAAGTGAGTTCGGTCAATCTGCCCTACTCTCCATGGTCAGAAACCAGAGGAGTTTCTG
The DNA here is from genome assembly GCA_016271365.2 of Neoceratodus forsteri. Classification (NCBI taxonomy): domain Eukaryota; kingdom Metazoa; phylum Chordata; order Ceratodontiformes; family Ceratodontidae; genus Neoceratodus; species Neoceratodus forsteri. Next base: position 144,336,232 of record CM028132.1, read on the forward strand.
GCAGAACATTAAGAATGCAGTTGGGAGGTCCGCCAGAGCTCAGGTCACTAGTATGCACACTGGCAGGGTAAACTGCAACAACCCCCTCACAACTGCCAATGCCTTTAACTTCCTGTTCTCTAACATGCCAGCTCTCCTCAACTAGACACATGACCCTAAGTATTGGACACCCCCCACCCAGTTGGAACCCCCCCTTTTACCTCAGGGTCATCTCTGCCATGGAGACACAGAAACTTCTTGCCGGCCTCTCACCCCATACTGGTGCTGGGCATGACTGACTTGAGCCCAAACTACTTAGGCTAGGGGCTTTCTTCCTAGCCTAACCCATCGCCCACATCTTGAATGCATCACTAACCTCGGGGATAGTCCCAGACATCTGGAAGATGGCCAAAGTCATTCCTGTCCCCAAACAATGTGACCCAAAAGACCCAATGAACTACTGCCCTATAGCGATCCTGGCAGCGATCAGCAAACTTCTTGAAAAGGTTGTCACCTCACAGCTCAACCACTACCTACAGACCCACAACCTACTCTCTCCTGCTCAACATGGGTTTAGAAAAGGGCACAGCACCTCCACTGCCCTTGCAGCTGTTACCTCTGCTATCAGGACTGCTGCTGACCAAGGCAAACTGACCGGGGCCATCTTCGTGGATCTCTCGAAAGCCTTTGACCAGGTTGACCATGCTCTACTGTGCTCCTCTCTCCTGTCCCTTGGCTTCTCCTCCCCTGCCCTTGCCTGGTTCAATAATTACCACTCGGGTAGGCAGCAGTACACAAAGTTCAACAAGGCCCTGTCTGAGCCAGCTCTGGTTAACTGCAGGCTCCTCCAAGGCTCTGTCCTGGGGCCTCTCCTGTTCTCCTTCTTTGTAAATGAGCTACCCTTGGCCCCGGTGCATGGGCACTCAACTCTGTACGCAGATGACCTAGTCATCATGACCAGCTCCTGGGACATCTCTACCATCAACGCCAAGCTAAACTCCAACTTCAACCAAATCCAAACCTGGCTAAAGGTCCACAAGCTTATGACTAACCTGCAGAAGATGCAGGCCATGCTCTTTGGCTCAAAAGCCAAGACAAAAGCTGTCCCAGACCCACTAAAGATCTCAGGTACCAATGGGTCCTTACTACAAGTTACAGATTCTGTCAAGTATCTGGGGTGACACTTGACCCACAACAGGATCTAAATTTGCACATAAGCAATACATATAAGGCCTCAAACTGCAAGTTGGGCCTTGCATACACAGCAAAAAACTGCCTCACCCCAGCTGCCCACCTCGCCTTAGCCAGGGGAGTCCTCCTACCCACGCTCTGCTATGGACTTGTCACCTTCACCCATGTTGCAAAAACTAGTCTTGCAAAATGGGACACAGCATATAACAGCGTATGTCACTTTGCGCTCTCTGTTCCCTGCCTCACCCACCTCTGTGACCTCTACTCCCGGCTTGAGTGGTTCCCACCAGAAAAGCAACATTCTTATGTCATGGGCAACATCATAGACAATGTTGTCAGGACTGCCACCCCCTTAGCCCTAGCTGAATCCCTCATTCTGGCTAATCCCTCCTACCATCTGAGATCCAGTGCCTCCCATACCCTCCTGGTTCCCAAGACTCACACCCAAATGGGTGACTGGGCCTTCACTGCATATGCGCTCAGGTTGTGGAACTCCCTTCCTTAAATTACTCACTCCTCCCCCTCTCACCATGGCTTTAAAGCCTCCATCTGGGGCTAACTCAAAATGGCCTCCACCTGCCTCTGCACTAGACGAACCCACACGACCTCTGCTGCTCCAACTGGCTGAGTTGCTACCAAACTTATCTGGCTAAGGCAGTGGTCCACTGCACCTTTATTCCACTACCGAGCTAGACATCTACTAGTTAGATTAATCCACTTTAGGCCCAACTGCCCAATCAGTGTGTGCATAGTTACTGTTCTACTTCCTGATTATGCACTGGGCCTCCTCAGCCCCCGTTTGTTTCTTCTCTGCCTACCTACACGTTTTATTGAGTTGCTGCCCAACATGGTGGTCACTGCCTATCCTGAGACTACTATAATGTTATCCTACCTGCTGCCTGCATTGTAATAACCCTGTTGTTTTCTTGTACTGACCTTGTTGTTTGATGCACTTAAATGTAACCTTGCTTGTTTTGCCTGTAGTTCATGAATGTACCTTGTAGTCTCCTGGGTTGCACCTGAAAATAGGCGCTTGGTTGTCTAGTGTGCTCACCCAGTTAACAAAATCAAATAAATAAATAAATAAACCTCCTGTGCCAGATGCAGTCTGATACTTACAGAGCGCTATCTCACTATCAGATGTGATCCATGAGCTGTGCACTGGCCAGTGCTCAGTTGTGCATGATTAAGTAGTTCCTGGGTCAAGTGGTGAGTGGGCTGGTGGTCTTCAGCCAGTGGCCAGGTCTGGACGTGGTGATTGGACAGAGTGCTGGATGACCACTGGACTACTAGGGGTAATATGGGTTGTATGACAAATTGGTGATGGGGGGGTAGGGAATACAGGTTATATAAAGGATTGGTGATGGGGGGACCAGTAGACCAACAGGGAAATATGATGTGTGTAACATCAAAGATGGGTGATGGGGGGGCACTATACTACTGTGGCAATATCACTTGCAGATCACCATGTGCTATTGCAAGTCAAGGACGGGTGATGTAGGGGTGGGGGATGCTAGACTACCATGTCTGTGTAATCTCTTACATAATACATCATTGCTAGGGGGTGAACAGGTTACATTGCACATGTGTCTGGCACTGAATAATTGAGAGTGTTAATACTTCCAAGCACAGCAACATCCTTATTAGCAGTGAAATGCACAGCGGCAAAAACTCAAACTTATATACATTATCACAAAACTCATCATACAATAAAATCAAACTGGTCAAAAAATTCACATAGGATAATTGTATAAATGAGTTTCTGAAGTAAAACTATCTATGACTAACAATCTACCTGCCTGCAAAGGGTGTGTTGCCATTGCAGTCTTTTTTTCCAGCTATGTAAAATGCTTCATCAGTTGAGGGCTATAAAGAGAAAATATCGATAGCTTCCAGCAGAGAGTGCACAGGGCCTGGCTAGTGGTGCTAAGGCAAAAAAAGCAAATTTCAACTCAAAACCGTCCAGCACTCACAACCACTAATAGAAGTGTCCAGACATACAGTATTGTAGGTATGCAAGTCCTTTATTAAAGTGCTCAGTGATACATGTCCTGATGTATTTCAGATAAAAACCTTTATCAAGGGACATCCTTTGATAAAGATTTTTATAGTCGGCCCAGTGGCTTGGAACGCTGGGGCATCCGTGCCTTACATCCTGCCATGCCAATGACCCATGTTTGTGGTGCAAGCAGGCCATCAGGGGTTGGCTGGGGACAGAGAAGATCAAGCATCCAGAGGACTGCTCTCCTCTCCTGGGGAGGGATGACTGGTGCTCCCCCCAAAGGACTGCCCACAGGTGGAGGCCTGCAGGCAGTATGGGGCTGAGAGCACCAGAGGAAGGGAGGGTACTGTGGGACTTCCACTGACATGTGCGCGCCTCCACACATGCATGTCTGGCTGTGTGTGCCTCAGCAGGGAAATGGGAGAAAATGGAGGAAAAAACCATCCGACTGCAGGATGACAACAGTCCCTCTGCAGGCTCCGCACCTAGACCGGGCAGAAGGTAAGTCCCAGTGATTCTGGAGTGACGGGGCTGGGGGGTTGGGCCGAAGCAGGCAGTTGGAGGCAGCAACAGGAGTACAAAATGTCTATAGAAAAA